>CP092091.1:20000490-20060490 GCA_029203775.1 Neoneuromus ignobilis | reverse complement strand
CATGAATTGTTAATAACAAATTGCTGCTTTTATACTGAATACATTGTTAATAGGACTTCATTTTGTTGTAACAATAAAACTGAATCGATTCGGATACTTTTTAACAAAAAAGCACTTCGCACCGTGTACATTTTATATCTTTGTGAATGTGTTTGATCAATTACGTTCATACTTGTCGATAAATCAGATTGTTCGTTGGCTAAGAAGACAGTAAAATACAAAGAAAGAAATGTCAATCGATTTCCATTGTAACATACACACGTTTGGGGGTCAAATACCCTTGTCATGAATACGTAAGTTTGACGTTGGGATATTTGATAAGAATTGTCATTTAACTATATGTATTGAGTTACATACACACATTGTATGTATTGATTTACGTATAAGAGATAATGATGTATTAGAGGGAAATATTAATAACCATTGATTTGTATATTTTTTGAATATGTTTTTATATATAATCAACTTTAATGATATAATAATGATGAATTGTCAAATTATAAATAAATACACCAAAAAATAAAAATAGTAAATACATGTATTAAAAAAATAATGAATTTACCTGAAATATAATATTTTGATTTATATATATATTTTTAGTTTAGTTGAGTTTGAAAAGAAACGCTTTGTTAATTTTTAGTTTTTAACTAATTTTATTTCTGATTAATCAGTAATATTTTAAATATTTTCTAAAAACATTAGGTTAAACAATTACTATTTGCCTTAGAATAAAATAATACCTAGTAATATCAAACTGTACACATGTTTGTGTGTTATGAATGAGTATAAATTGTAAAAATAGTTCGATGAGTTTCTTAATATCAAAAGTCATTTGAAGAGATTTTTTTCTGATTGCACATTAAGGATTCAATACACTTGGCATCTCGTTGATGTTGTGCTTGATGACTTTAAGTTTTCAAGTAGATAAACATTTGATGTCGTCATTCACTATATCGACTTGTGAAACTTCGTTTGAGTTCGAAAAAAAACTACTCTACACATCACTAGAGACTAGCTAACATCTACATGTACATTACATTTTCTCACAGGTCGTTCGTTGCAATTATTCTGATACACGAGTTCACTAAAGCTTTAGATAAAATATGGATTAAAAAGTAGGTCACAATATGTCATGCTTTTACTTAGACGAATTTACTTTATCAATAATAATGTGTTTACATTGTGATTTTTCAAACAAGAAACTCTTATTTAAAATAATAAAAAAATTGATGTACATGTTTATATATATATATATATATATATATATATATATAAATTGTACATTACTTAGGATATTAGAACTGTTTTGATTTTTTTTAGTTAAATAATAAATGGCCATTTCAATGTTTCTCCAACTTGTCAGTTTTATTTTTCTTATAAAGTTTATACTGATAACTTTAACAATCTTAATTGGATTGATTAGATTTTTTGAATTGTTTCAACTACTTTACTCCATTTTCTTTGACCATTGTTTATTTCAAAATAATCTTTCTTATTATTAAAATCTGTGTTAAAAGTTTGAAAATATTTGGTAATTATTAAATCTTTATTGATTAAAATCTTAAGTTACTTTCTGTGGATTTTTTTACAGTTTTGCTATTTTTTATACAAGGTCAGACAATTAAGTAATGTGACAAAATTCAAAAATCGAGTATATTTAAAAATTAAGGTACATCGCTGCGATCCCCTTCAAAGTAGTCCCCTCCCGCATCTATACACTTATTCCAACGAGTTTTCCAGTTTTCGTAACAATTCTGGAACACTTCTTGTGGGACCTCTCCGAGTACCCTCGTCACAGATTCTTGGATATCTTCAACGGAGTCAAAATGTCGACCTTTGACGAATTTTTTCATATGGGGGAATAGGAAAAAGTCGCAGGGTGACATGTCCGGTGAATAGGGCGGTTGTGGTATTGTTGCAATGCCTTTAGACGCCAAAAACTGAGAGACACTGAACGCACTGTGACAGGGAGCATTGTCGTGATGCAGAACCCAAGTCTTCGCGATCTCTGGACGCACTCTGAGCACCCTTTTTCGTAATTTTTCGAGCACATTGCGGTAGAATACTTGATTTACGGTTTATCCAGGTGGTACGAACTCTTTGTGAACCACCCCTTTGCTGTCGAAGAAGCAAATCAACATGGTTTTCACTTTGGACTTGCTCATTCTCGCCTTCTTTGGCCTTGGTGCTCCAAGGGAGAGCCACTGTTGGCTTTGTCGTTTAGTTTCGGGGTCATATTGAAAGAACCAACTTTCATCACCAGTAATAACTTTTTTTTTTAGTAATAACTTTCATCACCAGTAATAACCAGTAATAAATTTCTCTATTCTATTTTCGTGACATGCACTACTCGCGCGTTGTTACAAAACACTAAACAGCTGGCGAAGAAATGATCGTACGAGGTTGGTCAAGGTCTCAATCGAGAGATTTACTATTACGGTGATCTGCTATTACGGATCTGCTATTACGGTGGCGGAGTTACAGGTTCGCAGTGTTACCACAGGCCGAGAAAAAAAATCGGTCGCATTACTTAATTGTCTGACCTCGTATTTCTTTATTAATGTAAATAAAATTGATTCAATATTCTTCTGATTTATTTTTTGAAATAAGTTATAACCTATAACAAAATTTATTTGCTGTTAATAATCGAAAATGTTTGATGAATGTTCTGTACTGGACAAAAATCGTCTGTTAGTACAAAATAAAATATTCTGGATCTATGTAATTCTAAGTGTGATTTTTAAAAGATGAATAATTTTTTAAATATTAAGATTTTGTAAAAGGTGTATATTTATATGTTATCCCTTTGTATTGTTTTGAATTTGTTATTCTATTAATTAAACGATTCGTGTTAAATATGCATTTTCATGAAATGAATTTTATTTTAACAAAAAAAATAGTGTTTTAATATACAATATATGTATAAAAATATTTATTTCTTAGTGTACTATTTACACACACACACACACACACACATATATATATATATATATATATTCTACAAGCACAAAATATGTATATGTATAAAAATATAATGTACAACCCAGCGACAAAGATAATTAAGATCTAAAATGCTTCACGGTTTGATGGAAGATGGAGGATATTAATTTTATGCTAATTCACATTAATCTTAATACTTAAAGGAAAATGCGATGTTTACCTCTATTATAAATTAGTAAAAGCATATAAGATATTTTTTATATATATATATATATATATATATATATATATATTCGTATATGCACACGCTTATATGTGCTTTTATGTACTGTTAATTCTAGTAAAATTAATGGAAGGATATTAAATAAGAAATGGGTTTGAAAACATTAATTAATTTTAGGCAAAGAAATAATTAATTTCTTCTAAAATCGAGTTTTAAGGAAACTTGTAGTTTATTAGAAATATATTTGAAATTTAATCTAATTTTAATTATATAATTAATTTCATTTATTTATATGTTTTTAAAATTTCTAAATGTATTTTAGCTAAGAATAAACAAAAAATTATTTTGTGTAATTATGATTATTTTTATAAATTAAAATAAAATTAATAAATTTATAGTAAAAATATAAAACAAATATTGTGGAAAAATCTATTATGCAAAAATCTATTATACAAAATTTTTTAATTTAAATGCAGTTTTCAAAATGTAATCTTGAATTTGCAATCATTTTCCCCTGTTCATTCAAACAGATCGTTTTAATTGTCATTTTAATTACTTTTTTATCTACAGTGCTTGGAGTTGACAGTGTAGTGTATTAACACAATAAGTTTGTACTGAGTATTGCATACGACTGTTTATATGTGAAAGTTGATAATTTTCCACGTTTAATATTTTCAAATAAAATATTGAAATCTCAATCATTTATTCGATTAACACTTGTTAATTTTTTATAAATAAGAAAAATATATGTTTAGTTCAATTTGCAAGTATATTGAATGAAAGTTTTGTTCCACTTTGTTTATTTTATTCACATTTTAGCAATAAATAAAAATCAATGATGTGTAAAAACGATTCGATAATATAAAGTTCACGAGTATAAAAGAACATAACATATAGGACATTGATGTATTGTGAATAGATGAATGTATATAATGAACTATACATGTAAAGATCTGAAAGTTGTGGTATATAACCATACTTGTAGAGGGTATTATGAATGACATTGAATAGTGACTGTTCATATTGGGATCAATGTGAATGCTACGGTTTTTTTTGGTATGAATTATTTTGTCGCGCTTAAGCTTTTATATATGATTAATTCTTTACATTGCTTGGTAACCGTTTCAAAAGTAAATGAAACGATATTACATGTAAATATATTTATAGATGTTTTTACATATTTTAATTAAATTGAAAAGTATTTCCATTTACTTTCGAATCAAATGACTTTCGGAGAATCTATAATGTATTTCAGAAATTATTTAACACATTTCACAGTAATGACACTAACAAGAGAATTCAACATAACTCTAGCGAAAAGGAAAACCTTTTGTTTCAATTTCATATGATGACATATTCAATGTTACAACTTTAGAATACGACGCTTACAATTTAGAATTCATGATATTTATAACATTAGAAAAAACGTTTTAAATATTTTCGTCATACTTTTATTTTTAACCATTTAAATAACAACAAAATATAAAATTATATATGTAAAATTATTCATATTGTTTAAAATTACATTAATAATGTTTAATATTGTTTATTTATTATCTTTATTTTTTATTTCCTTTTTTAGGTAAATTATTTAATTTACTATTATTTAAGCTCCTTTATTTATTTTTAAAATTTAAAATATTATTTTTATAAATTATATCATATATGTTGAAAGATTTATTACAATCAAAATGTTATAAAAAATATATAAAAAGAGTTTATTTTTTTTCATTACATTTAGTATATTTTTGTTCACTTGAAAATTTTTAATTGAAATTATTAATATGTTATGGATTTTTTTAAATCTGATAGTAATCCTAATTCTTTTTGTACAAAAAGTCTGTGATATAAAAATAAATTCATATTTTATATATAAAAAAAATATTTTTTCTCTCATATATTTTAATAAAATAAAGTTGTCAATTCTATATATTTTTAATTTTTTAATCTTTGATATATATATATATATATACTCGTTTATATATATATATATATATATATATATATATATATATATATATATATATAATAACACCAATGAGTAATTTTAAAAAATTAGAATTTTAATTACTAAAATAATTTTATGAAGTTTTCTTCTATAAGTCTTAAAATTTAATTTCGATAGAAGTAAAATGGTTTTAAAATATACTTTAGCAATACGATTTTTATTTATCTCGATTAAATTGCTATTTCATAACTTTAAAATTGTATAAAAATGCTTAAAAATTAATAATTCTTCATTTGTATTTAATTATGCTAATTTCTATAAGGATATCAACATCTTCAATAAGTATTGATTTATAAATATTATTATATCAATGATTGTTGAAGAATGAATATTCATAAATATATGACTCAATAAATTAATAAATGAATAAATAAACATAGATTTAGTAAAAAGATCCGTTATTAATTATTTATAAACATTATTAATTAATTATGTACATTCATTTGTATCAAGGTAAAACTTTTATATTTTTTATATCGAATTGAATTAATTATTTAAAAAAAATTATTCTAATAATATAAAAATCAATATTTTCATATAATGTAGTACGATTTAAGTATTTTACAATATTTATGTTCATCGATATTAATAATTAAGATTGAATAAAAATCATTCATTTAAAAATTCATTTTCAATATTCATTTAAAAAAATATTCATTTTCAAACAAAAGAGAATATTTGAAAAAATTCTCCAGTAAATTCAATTCACCTAATTAAATAATATTTCGCTATTATGTAAATAATGTAAAGAGAAATAAAATATTTTAATAATTGAGAAATTAGTGGTTTACGGTCTAGTATGTTGTAGTTGAGTTAAAATTTTAAATTGTTAATTAAAATAACAAGTTTCAAAATGAGTTGTAATGAAAAAGATTTACTAATAGCCCATTTACCATAAAATAAGAGTTTAATTAACGTGTAACATAATAATGAAAAACTGAAATATACATTAGTACATTTTGTGACGTAATTATCTTTAAATTAGTTTTAGCACAGTAAACTAAAATATTAAATATTCATGTAGCAAAAAGGTACCGTATTAAATTTCATTTAATGAAAGTTACCATTTGGTATCAAACTTAATACATTGATGTTCCAACAATAAATTAGCAATTAAATAACTGATCAACTATCAAATGAATCGTTATTGAATTTAATTTTTCAATTCATCCGTATGTTTACACACAAACACACACACACACACACACACACATATATATATAATATATATATATATATATATATATATATATATAATGAAAAATTTAAATTCCATTAGCTTTATGTATTTAGAATGATGTTTTATTTTTTTAATATATCCTGAATTTTTTTTAATTATTAATAATTTATTCTGCATTTTTAATTACTGTAATAGAATGTACAAAAAAATATGACTGTTAAAAATATTTAAATCTATTGATCATTTTTGTTGAATTTGTAGCAGTTGTTGGTTTATTACTTAAATATGCACATATTTTTTTTTACTATAGAGTGGTCCAAATGAGACTGAAGGATATAACCTTTAGTCCTGGTTTATATCCGTAAATCTTTTTTGAGCTACTTCATATAAATATATTAATGCGAGTTTGTATTTTATACAAAACTGTATTTGTTTAAAATAAATAAACTAAAATAAGGAATATTAAAAATATTATTTTATAAATATATATATATATATATATATATATATATATATATATATGCATTGAATTTTCTTTTGTTGTTGATGGATTTTATTAAATGTCTCAGTTGAATGATAAACGAACTTCAATTCTTATTTTATATGTTTTCAGTAGATCAAACAGAAAAAAAATATTCACACAACACAATGTAAATATTTGATTGCGAATGACGACGAATACTCATTTTTGACATTTATGAAGAGGAAACGTATTTTATGAAAGGTTTTGACGCATTCCGTGCTATTGAAACGTGCCAACATTACCAACCTTCAATTTTCATAATGTTCGGTGACCCGACTTCTCTTTTACGACTTAACTTTTCTTTATGAAGGATTCGACACCGACGCGAAAATTTGACTTTCAACACATTCCAGATTTTGCATTATTTGTCTTCCCTGCTGTGGCCACCGTCGAACGTCCCAGTCGTTGTTTATATGCCGGATAGCGGCAAAGCAGCATTAGTAGAAACTTCAATAGTGCGAGATACTCTGTAAATGTATTTTCGTCACGTCTGCGTTTCTCAAATAATGGTCTGCAAATACTTTATTTACTCGAAATAGTGCACTTTATTTAACGGTTTATATACATATATATATATATATATATATATATATATATATATATATAAATAAATTTGAAAAGGGTATAAGGGTGTCAGTCGGTATATACATATATATATATATATATATATATATATGTATAAATAAATTTGAAAAGGGTATAAGGGTGTCATTTTTTGTATTGGGCTATTCAGAATTCTATTCGGTTGTTTTTCAAACTATTCTCGGATAAGTACTAAAATTAAACCTAAAAATTATGAATATTTTCTTAAAGAATATTTGTATATAAATTAAAAAATAGTAATTTGTCAAATATTTTTTAAAAAAATATTTGATAACATATTTCATATTTTTTTATACTTTTAAAATTATTGTTATAAAATATAGCTAGAAGATATTTTTATTAATAAAGTATACTAACATAGAATTTATATTTAATAATAAGTATAAAACCAGCATTAAATTTCGTATCTATATTTCTATATTAGTATTGAATGCATATTTATTCAAATTATTTTAACTAAAGAATTAAAATCTTATAAATTATATGAATAGATCAATACCAGTTCATAAAATCTTTGTAAATATATTATATTCGTATTTCGAATCGTAATAGGTATATAAATCAATTAAAAGATTTTATTTTAAGACGTCATAAGCTTACATCAAAAACAATTTAATTTATTGTTTACCAAATTACTTATAATGAGTTTGTATTAATATTGTAAATTGATATAAACTGAAAACAGTCTCATAAAATGGTTGAATTATCTTTGAAAAAAATCATTTAATTAATAAAATATTTTAGTAAATTAAGAAGTGTTAATATTATTATAAAAGTGCTTATTTTAATTTTTAATTAGGCATTTAATCTGATAGATAAAAACATACTCAATTTGTATTTTTAATTTAATATAAAAATATTATGCAAGTATATAAAGAAATATGTTCAATGTAGTATGAAGATTTATTTAATTTTATTATATTAATTGTTCTGTTAATTTTCTGTCTGTTATTATCAAACATGGCGTATTATTTTAGTACTGCTAATATTATTAATATGATTTCTGTATTTTGAAAATAATATTAAATTAAAAAAAATGAATTAAATACTTTAATACTTATATATTATTATATTTTCATTATGGAATGTTACGAATTTTAGAAGTATATATTGTTTCTTTCTCTTTAAAAGTATATATATATATATATGTAAATATTTTTATTTGTATACAAATATGTACATAGGTAAATAATTTATGAATTATTTGTAAATTTTTGAGATTTCGATAAATCAAAGCATCGATATTAAACACATAGATGTTGGGATTCGAGTAATTTAAATTGTATATAATATTAAATAATTTCAATAAATTAACCAATTTAGATATCAATATTTACAAATACCGATAAAAAATAATATAGTATATTTTTAATATTTATTTTATTTCATATGTACATAATTTGCTTATTTAGCTTTATCATGTTTTATGAATACATCCGTGCTGATATCACCTTTTAAACATATTTTTTTGTATTTTAATTTTAACACCTTACAGTTGCTTTATTGTATTTCTGTCGATCTCTTTTAGAGTAACTTTTCCAAAAAAATGTTTATTATTTGGTTTTGGTTTTCTTGTTTAGTCATTCTATTCTATTTCCTGCTACAAACCAATATCAAGTTTTTCATTTTTTAACCGGTTATATAGTAAGAAATATTTTTCAGTGTATACTCCATAACATGTTTCCTATATTCTGATTTCTTCTTTCCTTTTTTTATTTTTCAGTACTATGATTTATATTTGAAACCAGTTATTTTTTGCATTATTTATTGACATAAAATACACAGTATCCTTCATTTGTATGATGATTTAGGGTAATAATCAATTTTGAAATTTTAAATACATAAATAATTGTTCCAGTATATTGAATATATATATACATATATACAAACATGCATACATTTATATATATATATATATATATATATATATACACATACATATAACGTTCTATGGATAATTATAACAATAATTTATGTATATTATTACGTGATCTTATAAAATTATCTTATCATAATATTGAATCAGAGGAGAATAATGTATTAAGATATTTATTATTAAGACGTTGAATTTAATATTAGTTTCAATTGTAAACAAAGCACTATTAAACAACATAATTATATAGATAGATATTGTTATAACGCTGAGAAACATAATCCGTTTCAGAATAAGTTCGTAATCAGTTCATATTTAAATTGCTTTTAATATTCTTTATTATAAAACCTAAATTATTAATAATAATAATAATAATAAAACTTCTGGTTAAGATTGTAAATTTTGTGGCAAGGGTTTTAATTTTGTAACATTTTTTATTTAATTACATTTTATTTTTTGAAATATGATTTTTGAAAGCTTCTTAAACGAGAAAAGTGATTCTTTTAAAGTGATGTAATGAAAAGCATTTCAAGTCTGATAATCTTTATGATAGATCAATTTTCAACTTACTTTTTGTAGATTTACAATTTAATAATTAATATTTAACCAGTTGCGCTGGAATGACGTGCTGTGTACGTCAACTGCTATCTGTACCAAATGTCGATAAGACGTACATAGCACGTCGTGTGATTTTTGCTAAGTTAAAATGACATCGGAGTTCAGTTAGTAAATGTCACATTTCTGTTTTGAAAACATACAAGTGCTTTTTTGTAGAACTTCATTAATTTTACATATTTTCATTGAATAATAATCAAGTAACTACAAAACACAATCATTTTTTTTATTATTATAAAAAACTATTTTATCAAAGAACTATTTTATTTTGATAATAGCGCATCAGAAAATGTTGTACTGGATTTATATAGACCTTTAGTTGATTTTGGACACACCCTCTTTTTAGATAACTGGTATTCGTCACCAAAACTGTATCGGAAATTACATTTGCAAAAAATTTAAACTATCGGAACAGTCAGATTTAATAGAAAGAATATGCTAAAAGATCTCGCAGCGACAAAATTAAAAACATTTTAAGTTCTTTTAAGATCTTACAATGGTATCTTAGCTGTAAAATGGAAGGACAAAAAAAATATATATATATTTTCTTCAAAACATTCTAAAGCAGAAATGATTGTAACAAAAAAGAAAAAATGTAGAAATTATACAGACTAAAATGGAAACATTACAAAACCTAATATAGTTTTAAATTACAATGATGGTATGGGTGGAGTAGACCTGCAAGATAGCTATTTATCATTTTTTTCTTTAATGAGAAAATTTACAAAAAGTTACAGAAAAATATTCTTTTATCTAATGGATATGGAATTTTTTAATACCTCTATTCTATTCGGTAAAATAACAAACGTACCAAAACCCAAGAAATACTCCTTTTCAAAAATTATTAATAAATTTATTAATCAATTTAAGAGTTTTACTATAATGTTAATGTGTGTGTGTGTCTAAAACTTTATAAAAAAATGATTTCAAATACCAACTCGCTGCGAATTGCTTTGGACGGATTTACCACGCGTGCATGTTAATTAATTGCCAGCGCAACTGGTTAAATATAACAAATATTCTTATTATTCAATTGAAAGATAGTTGAAAAAGATGAAATAATAAAATTAGTTAAAATATTATAATTATATATATATATATATATATATATATATATATATATATATATATGTGTGTGTGTGTGTGTGTGTGTGTGTGTGTGTGTATGTAGAGTGAGAGAAGATCAGAATTATATTTTCTTTGTATAAAAGTCCGTGTATTGGTTTAATTACAGTCGCCGTATATTCTTTTTATTTCCCATTCAAGTCATTCAATTAAGATCATTTAAAACTCCAATAGGGAATATCTGTGATCTGAAGTTATTGACAATATTCTCACTCGACGCGT
The DNA here is from genome assembly GCA_029203775.1 of Neoneuromus ignobilis. Taxonomy (NCBI): domain Eukaryota; kingdom Metazoa; phylum Arthropoda; class Insecta; order Megaloptera; family Corydalidae; genus Neoneuromus; species Neoneuromus ignobilis. Next base: position 20,049,178 of record CP092091.1, on the reverse strand, counting down.
TTCAAATAAGAGATTCAGAATCTCTGATACAACGTCGATAATGTTTTATTCACTAAAGCGGTCGTCGCTAGTTTGTGACTAGCAGGGGAAATGTTTTGTCTCGTTTGTGTTGCAAACAGGCGTGTAGAGAAAGGCTTGAATCATTAGCATACCGTGTAAAAGATACGCAGTTACTTTTCACACTATGGCATGGGAACGCTATCAAAGTTGCTTTTGAATAATATTCGCAAATGTTGGTTAGCATTTACCATATGTGATTTTCAATTATTCATATTTCACTATATACATGCATATGTGTGTGTATATATATATATAAATAAATACATATATAATGTGCAGTAATATATTATAAAAAGATAGTTGGAAATGTGTTTAATTTCATATTAATGTGTTTTCAGCTGTAACATTTCGGTGAAAAGTTAAAATTGAAATCTGTTAATGTAAATGTAAATATGATTTTTGTAGAAATACGAAAATAGTTTCGGCAGTTCAGTCATTTTATACATTAATCATCGATTTTTTCTAAAGTGGTATCATTTTATATTAATAAATTATAATTCGAAATGAAAACTTTTTCAACATATTAAAAAACTTTTATTTTAAATTCTATATTAGATAAATAAATACTGTAATTAAAACGATAATAATTGAAATTTAAAAAGTATAAAGTAATTATTTTAATTGTAGTAAAAAAGTAAAAATATTTTATAAAATAATGATATTTACAACAATATTTATATTATTTATAATGTCAAATAACACTAAATTAAAAAAAAATCATGAAAATTGAATTCATTATTAAAATAAATTTTCAATGAAAATAATACATAATAAACAGTACTTTACAAGGAAATGAGTAATGTCCTGTTTCATACAAATAGTATTAAAATAACATTTTTACATTCAATATTGATTTATTTAAAAATATCTATATTTTTCAACAAATAAGCTAAGTAGAATATTAAGTAATACAGATTTAATTATTTGACAAAAATTAAATTTTTTTTTATTAAATTATTGAATATTTCTTCACTGTTTTTATCTTGATATTATCAATTTGTTTAAGAAAAATATGGACTTTTAAAAAACATATTTTGTACTAAAATTGAATACTTTAAAAAATAATTTTCGAGGTAAATACTAACCGTGATTTCAATTTGAGATAATTTTCATTGAAATGTTGTCGTTTTAATATCGAATAGATGCTTTAAAATAGATTTATAATTGCATTTGTAAAGGTACAAACAAACAGTAATTTAAAACGTACAAAAAAAATGTAAAAAATTCATATTATATCCATGTTGAAAAATTTTCATGGTGAAAAAGAAGACTTAATTTTATCTAAATGATTACTTTGACAAATATTATTTTTAACTTTGATTACATGAAAATCCTTAAATAATTTTTATTGTAATTCTATTTGTTTTATTATTTTTTAAAACAGCTAATATCTAGGTTCAAACTAACTCTCTAACTTCATTAGTTTTATTAGATTTTTTAATAAATTATGTTTGTATTTGATAGATTAGGTATTAATCCTGATAAGTTGTAATATAAATTACAAAAGAGACAGATTTAATAATGTTATTATAATTGCTTTTATATGAATTAATTGAACTGTTTTTTTTGAAAGTGGTATAAGTCCACTTTTTAAAAAAATTAAGTTAACGGTAATTTTAATGAGCTATAGACACCTTCTCTTTATAGTTACAATCACAATTTCAATAGAGTTCTATTTTGATATAAAATAAACAAAAACAGTTTTGCTGTACAATGCTATCGCACAAATATTTCTTTTGAAAGTGGAATAAGTCCATTCCTATGATATTATCATAGCATACAGTGACATGTGTACCGGACAAAATCGCAATATTAAGCTCGCACTGATGTGGTTAAGGATTGTTCAATCAGACGATAATAACATAAATGTTATTGACCACAAATTTTTACTGTCGGGTCATTCATTTCTTCCAAACGACAGAGATTTTGCAGTTGTGGAAACAGCATTAAAGAAAAAGGATCAATTATACACTGCCCAAGACTATTATGATGCAATAAAGGCTTGCCGAAAAAAAACAGCTTCATTTTGTATGAAATGAAAAGAGAAGACTTTGTCTCAACCAAATCTCTAGAAGAGGCAATATCAAACAGAAAAAAATACGGACGGAGAAATTGTAAACTGGCTTAAAATATGTTGGATGAGGTTCAAAAGGAATGAACCTCACAAAATGTTTTATAAAATTAGTATGGAAGAAAATGCTCCATTTAAGACGATTTTTTTATTTGGAAAAAAGGGAAGACCAAAAAACCTCAGAAAAATTAATATGTTACCGCTTTATAAAACTTCAAGGAGCATAACAAGAGAGAAATATAACGATATGATAAGTTTATTACCTTATATACCACCTATTCACCATAAATATTTCAATATGCTAAGTGTAAAAGAAAACTAAGTTTAAAATATCTTTTTTTTTTATTTAAAGATCTTAACGAAGTAATTTTCATTTTTATATTTTTAATATAACTGAAATAAACTCTTAATAAACTTAGTTATTCGTGTATTTAAATGTCTTCATTTTAACTATTACTTTTTTACATAAAAATCCATTTCAGTAAAGCTTATGTCTATAAAAATATGGACTTAAATTTGCTCTTGTTTTTATTTCTTGTAATATGTTATTTTTGAAAGTGGTATAAGTCCATGTGGAGCTAAAAAATCGTTTATTTTGTAAAATAATGTTAGTAATTATTATTTCATAATAAAATTTAAAAGGTGTATAGTGTAAAAAACATCACTCGATTTGATTAAAGTTGGCCAATATTTTTAAATTAACTCAAATGCAAACCCTTAAATATCTCAATATATGAAAAAATGGACTTATACCACTTTCAAAAAAACCAGTTCAATTAATAATTAAAAAAGATAATAAACCTATTTAGTAATATTTTTTTCTTGTTTATATATATATATATATATATATATATATATATATATATATATATATATAATATTGAAAAATTATTCAGTGATTTCAAGCAACTCAGAGATACAAGGAAACATATATGTTAGGAATTACATATAGAAATAAAAAGAGAAACGAGTGGATTCGAAAGCAATTAAAAGTTACGCACATAATAAAAAAGTAAAAAGTTTAAAATGGAAATGGATTGGTCATATAGCAAAAAGAGAATACCTCTGGAAAACAGCTGAAATTTTTGATTGAGAATCCAGAAATATAAAATTATGTTTTGTGTTTTAATATTAATTTGATATTTTTATTTTTTATAAATTGAAAAAGTTGTAAATATGATGAAAATATAAATACAGTGAAAATAATTTTACATATTTTGGATTTAACAAAGTCAGTTTTTCAAATATGTTTAGTTGGTTTTTAGTTAAGTAGCAAATTAACTAAATTTTATAATATAGTACTTCGACAATAATGTTATGACTCTGAAATTCGTTTCAGCGAATAAAGAAAATTTCAAATAATTATTGAATATTGTTATGAAATCTTGTAATATTGAGATGAATGATTTATTTATGTTAGAATGAAATTTGTTCATTAAAATATTTACTATATTCATTCTATAAATGAAATGAAAAAAAAGATATATTTGTTTTTAAAATTTGGTATGTACTTAAAATGATAAACAATAACTAGTTATTTGCATTAACATAGTAATTCAATATATAATTTTATTGCAGACATGTAATACTTGTCACGAACTCTTTTCGTACACATATCAGCGGATTTTGTGGGTGGAATAATATTTACATACATGCTTTCTGGTCGGATTAGGATATTCGAAATATAGGGAGGTATAAATGTAGAGTGAAAAGCTTTCCTTACCTCAGGGTACTGAACGTGAGCGCTTTTGTAGATTGTTGCGACGTTGACGTGCGTTTAGAATCACAATTATTTTATAGGTTCAGACACGATTGTAGAATTCTTGTAAAATAATACGATGTATATATTTGAATAAATTCAAACAAATACAACGTTTTTTTTTATTTATCATTTGAAATTGTGAATATAATGTTATTTCTCGCAAATAAAACAGTATTAATGTGTTTTATTATATATTAGTTTATACTTAGTTTGCAGATTTATTTATATTAATAAAATAAATAGATTACATAAACTATATATTGTAGACATTTATTATATACTGTAGAAAATTTAATGAAACTTTCCGTTATTGATGATATTAACAATAGAGTTTTTATTTTTTAAATAAATATATATATATATATATATATATATATATATACACTCGCTCGAAAAAGTCTGAGTGCACCTATCAATACGAATATATTTCTCAATAAAACAAACTTATTAATGTAAATTTTTAAACAAATATATTTTTTCTTAATTCTATAAACTACTAATTATTTATACATGATAATTCAAAACATTTTAAATTTTTAACAAATAAATTAAAAAATAAAACAAACAAAAATTCATACAAATTGAACAGAAAATGTCTGCGTAGAAAAAATAAAAACCGAAAATAATGTAAAGTAAAATAAACTTTTCTAATGAATTAGTAACTGGTTGGATAGCCTCTTTTTTTAAGAACCTCCTATAATAATTTTTGCATGGAATGGTCCACTTTTTGTGGTTTCTTTAGCACTAATCTTATTCCACTCTTTTTCTATAACTTTCTTCAACATTTCCTTTGCAATTATGCCATGTTGGCGAATTTACGTTCGAGAAAATGCCACATATGTTCTATAGGGTTTAGGTCTAGAGATTGGAGAGGTGCATGCAAATATTTTGGAACGTTATATAATATCTATAGCTTAACAACTTCTGCCGTGTGCTTCAAATCATTGTTATACAAAAAATTATAATCGAGACCTATACTTAATTTTTCAGCACTTTGCTTTATATTTTGTTTTAAAATATTTAAGTAAGCATATTTATCCATCGTGGATTTGAAAAACTCCATTTGTCCCACACCCTTACTTGTTATACACCCCTATACCATTACTCTACCATCTCCAAGTTTCACAGTAGGAACAAGATTTTTTTTATTCAGTGATTTACATACAATTTTGAGTCCTTTTATTTCAAAAATGCAATATTTGATCTCGGCTGAGAAAATCATGTTTTCCCAAAACTGGATTAGTTTATTAATGTGTTCATTTGCATATACAATCCGTTTTTATCTATTGATACGTGAAATAAATGATTTCTTACGCGCTACACGTTCATGATACCCAACTTTTTTTATTATTTTTCGCATATTATCAGCACAGATTTGTTTTTTAAATAGTACTTTAAAATCTTTTGCAATTTGGGGTGCAGTTATTTGGGGATTTTCTTTCAATGAAGCCACAATCTTACGCCTTTATCTAAATGTTAACTTCAACGGCTGGCCAAGAAACGGTTTCAAATGTGGATTTAAAATTTATTATTACCCTTTAAATGAAAGAATGTTGTCTTCCAGCACCATTTTCTATTTCACAAAAACTTTTTCCTTCTTTTTCTAACTTTAAAATAATTTTACATTCACTAACAGAAATTTCCTTTTTTTGAATTCCATTTTATTTATTTTTTGCAAAAAAACTTAATTACTAAAAATAATATTTTAGTGTTTCAATTGCAACATGCAAACTGGCACATAAAACTGTAATAATTTTAGAACAACAGTAAGTGCAAATATTGCAAAAAAAATCGATGATTTACCGTTTAATAAAATGTGTACGCAGACATTTTCTACTCAATTTGTATGAATTTTTGTGTGTTTCATTTTTTATTTTATTTATTATAAATTTAAAATGTTTTAAATTGCCATGTATAAAGAATTAGTACTTTATAGAATTATTAAAAAATATGTTTGTTTTTAAATTTACATTAATAAGATTGTTTTATTGAGAAATATATCCGTATTGATAAGTGTACACAGACATTTTCGAGCATGTGTATAAGTTTTATTTTTAAATAATCGAAAGTACGGTTTTTAAAATAAACATATTTTTATTTATCAATCAATCAATTACAACGTTTAAAATCAGGTTCTTCAATTATCAATCAACAACAGTGACTTGAGGAGTTCTTCTTGTTGCATCCTCCATTTTAGAATTGATGTTGTTGTTGCAACGTCCAGTGTAGAACTGATGTTACCAAGTGTAATAAGTAACAAAGAAACCTCTAGTTCTCATTATTAAGATATTTTATTTACTTCAAAAATTGATTGTCGCGTTTTTTATAGTTCTATTTACTTTCTAAGGGAATTATTATTCAACAATCAACACGTGGATAATGTATGCTGTTCCCGTGTGATTAGCCTTGAGAAAGTTACATGTGTTTCATATAACTTATATATATATAGTGAATTGAAACAAAAAATAATTTGGATTTTTCTAATAGATGATTTTAGAAGCAGTTTGTATTGAGTGATTTTGTATATAATATATAAGATTTTTTGTGTAATAAATATGATTTTAAATTTTTTTACTATCATTTTGTTTAATTTTTTATTTAGTTGAAAAAATTTCATGACGATGTTATTGTATAATTATAAATTCGTTCTCAATATGCAGACATCTTATACTGTCCATAAAAAGTAAATAGAAATATATTGTTTTATTTACATAATAATATTTGGGTTTTAAATCTAATATAAATATTTAAAATCGAAGTAAAAATAAATGCGAAACACGAGATATGTTTTTTTATGTTTTGGATATAAAAAATGTATAAACTTATATTTCATAACAGAACGTTGGAATACATCAAATTTAAGAAAAAGAAAAACATAAGTAGACATTTAAATTTCGAATAAAAATCTACATGAAATTTTGTTTAAACACACAAAACATTAATCTCAACGGGCAGGTAAAGTAAATCTCCTGACTCCCGTTGTGTAAATACTAAATTGATGATGGAAGCAGAAGTTGCGAGCGACAGAAGATAAGAAGGTAACGAATAAATTATTGCACGTTACCGAAACCGAAAGCACGAGAACAGATAAACTCTATATCTAGGACAAAAGGTATCACTGTGTTGTTATCTCTGTTTCTCAAATTATTACAACGGATCGTGCAAGCGATATAAATTGTATGCAACGTGTAGTTTATTTTTAAAGATGGCAAAAAAGCAAATAATCAGTGTAATTTTTATAAATATAGATTAATGATGTGTTATCTGGTTTTCATTTGTAATCTGCGCAGTTGACGAAACATTTTCAATCAGTTGATTTCTAAAAAAAATCATTTTTAGCTTATGAAATGTAAATATTTTGATTCAGAATGTTCATTTAGTGCATCATTAATTCTTCTGTGTTATTATTTAAAAATAAGTTATTTATTTTCATTCATTTTCATTTTCTTCAATAATTTCTACACCTTTTCATTTAATTTCACAACTACACGTTTTTAAAATTAGAATTCATGTTGAAAAATCATTAATAAAAAACTAAAAATATTTTTATTCAAATTAACATTTTTAAATACAAATAATAAACGTATTTTAAAGTAAAATCGTTATAAGAAAAAATCATTTATTTTTTCTGTTCATATTATATATATATATATATATATATATATATATATATATATATATATATATATACAACTTTTAAACTTATTTAAAGTTTCGTTGGGCATTTTAAATAAACAATGTATGAAAAAATAAACAACATTAACTCAGAGACACTTAACCTGCGGTCCGCGATAAAAAACCGCACATTAGCAATTCAAATATTCTTGTTTCATTCAGTGTGCTTCCGTGCTGAACGAGTTCATTGAGTTGAAAAATGACACTGAGCTGTAGGCTATTTTTAGAAAAAAGTTCTTCGAAAGAAATATGATTGTTTTTTTTAGAAAGTTTTCTAAAAAGAAATCTTCGATGTTCTTTTGAATTTTATCAGTGTTTTATACTACGAGAATAGTTTAGAAAGATTTTATTGCTTTTTTAACATTTATTTCAATTATAATTCCATTTATATATGTTATATAATATTATTAACTATTACGTTAATTGTACGATTAGTATTTTTATTTTATTCAAGTCAATTAAAGAAATTCAATTGATTTTATGATGTAAAATGTAGAAAAAATAAAAAAAAATGTTAATTACATTAGAAATAATTTAAAAAGTTTTTTGTTACAAGAAAATAAATAATTATATTCATTTGAATATCATATCTAAATATTTTTTTTTAATTTTTGAAGACAATAAAATTAATAAAACTTTTCATTAATATTTCTTTAAAACATGTTTAATATTTTATATTGATCAAAAATATAATACAAAATTTATTTTGGAAGAAAAAAGTTTGAAAGTCCACTTTTTTAAAAGTGTTTTTTTATATTTAGTTACAATCACAATTTCAATAGAGTTCTATTTTGATATAAAATAAACAAAAACAAAAGGGAACTACAATATATATTTTTAGATTTACAATGAGGGTTTTTAAAAAATGTTTTATATTATTTGTTCATTAATACTGCAACAAATTTACTTTAACACAAATAAATCACCCCAACACCATAAATTATTAGAAAAAAATGATCTAGAAGAGGCAATATCAAACAGAAAAAAATACGGACGGAAAATTGTAAACTGGCTTAAAATATGTTGGATGAGGTTCAAAAGGATATGTTTTATAAAATTAGTAAATTTTTTATTTGGAAAAATTTTGGAAGCATAACAAGAAAAAATATAAACAATTTTATAATATAAAAAATATTGTATATTTCAATGCTATCGAAATGTACATTAGTGAATAAAGTGAATAGTAAGTGATTTTAGAAGCTTTTATTAAAACTTCTAGTATGAGATATTATATGCTAGAATATCAGAATAAAGAGTGGATTGTAGTTTTTTTAATCAGTATAATAAAAATGGACTATAAACTTTCAAATGTATTGTAATTTATTGTATTATAGTAAGTGATTTTAGAAGCTTTTATTAAAACTTCTAGTATGAGATATTATATGCTAGAATATCAGAATAAAGAGTGGATTGTAGTTTTTTTAATCAGTATAATGAAGAATGTATTGTAATTTATTGTATTATATTTTTTTAAATGTATATTATATATATATATATATATATATATATATAATTATTTATTAAACAAATTTACTCTAGTTACTTAAAGCTGTTTGAAATTTTTTTACTAAATCTGATGAGTCAAATTTAAAATAAAAACAATTTTCATTGCATATTTCGATAAAAATTAAATATGTTATTAACAGAGAATAAATAAATAGACTTTTTTATTATTATTGATTTTTTTAATTTTACTTATTCGTAATTTCAATAAAATTTTGTATTTAATACATATTTTTGGTTCTAACTTATTGTATATAAAAGAAATAAGCGTTTGTATTCATTAATAAAACATGTAAGTTTGTAAACAACCAGCTTAAAAGCAATATCATTTCAAGATCAAACCAGTCTCTACATACAAGAAACTATTCAGCAAAAGCGGTGTATTCAGAATCATTTAAAGAGTCTAACATTTCATGAAATAAATACCTCGAGTATTGCTTTGTTCGTTACTAGTTTATCAGCTTTACGTCTTGTAGCTATACGAAGAGAATTATCGAAATGTATACCTTTCTTAGCTGAAATTGTCTGATTTCCATTAGAATTGGATTTCTCAAAACACAGCGTATCTTAAAATGTGAGTCTTGAGAATATTTTGGAAATTCGAAATTGAATTTTATATATAGTAAGTAAGTAAATTAATATCTAAACCATTTGGGCTACCCTATACATATATTCAATTCTATAAAATTTCAAACATGATAAAAAAATATATAATTAATAATTTATATTCATTCTATATAAAAGTGTAATTTTATTAAAAAATCATTTTCAGTTTTTTTTGTAAGCAATTTATAAATAGCAATAAAAAATTAAGATTACATCTTTTAATATTTTATGCATTAGAAAATAAATGTTAAGAATGTAAAAATAATTCGTAATCAAAATATATTTAGGATAAAAAATTGATTTATTAAAAAAAACTTTATTTCTTTTGCAATGACCTAGTAATATAGTAAAACATCTAAGCACCGCATTGCGTTCTTATACTAATTTTTCAATGAAATTAAATAATTTGTAGAAAAACGTGATAAGACGAAACAAAGAAAAGTTTTCGTATAGTTTCGTCTTATATTTTTATATTACCAACATTAAAGTAACTTTTCAACTTAATATCACGTCGCAAATCTCATTATTGTTTCGTAGACGTTTCAATCTTTTAACGATATAAAAAAGAGTTGTATTGTGATGGCAGTTATGTAAGCTGATAAGATATAAAAAAACTTTTCTTTAAGTTGTTTTGTTACTTTGTAGATTTTTGACGATTGAAATGTTTCAAATACCGCTATCATTTTTATGTATAAATCGATTTCGTAAATCCAAAGTTCCATTTGGTTCATAGTCGTGGTATGTAAATGATGAAATATATATTTTTTTAATATATATAATTGATAAAGATAAAAATAATCTTGATGAATATGGGAGATTTTTTCAATAATTACAAAATATTTAATATAAATAAATAATAGAAAATATTTGCTGAAAAAAAATTATATAACATTTTCATTGTTTCCATACTTCATTTTATAACTAAAAGATGAATTTAAAATATATTACTAAGAAAATAAAAATCAACTTTTATGAGATTATTTTATATAAAATTATAGTATTTGCTCTTCAGTAATATCATTATTTGACAATAAACTTCTAGGTAAACATAGATTCTCAATAATCTATTGTCTGAAAGTCTGTTATATTTTCATCTAGTTTGTATTTATCAAACTAATTATAAAAAATAATAAAAAAATATTAAATAAATTTTATTTCAAGTTAATTATTAAAAGAGATATTGAGATATTTTATTACAAATATATATATTTTTTTATTTTTTAATGTTCGTACAAGTAAAAACAATTTATAGTTAAAATACTACTTCGTAATATCTTGTTGACAATTTTATCCAATGATATGCTAATTATGTGGTGTATAGTATTATCTTCATTCCCTAAGGATTAATTACAGTATAAAGTTATATTGTTACCGACTTTTATAGTAATCTTATATCTCTATAAACGTACAAACTTTGTGTTTTGAAGTACGCTCTATATTCTGTTGGTTACAAATTTGTATTCAGTTTTTGTTATTAGTACTAGTATAATTTGGGAAATGTATATATATATATATAGTTTTGTTTGTCTTTATAAACTATAATATTCTAGTTAGAAACTGAATAGTTAATGAAAATAAACTGTTAACTGAAAAAAAATGTTTTAAATTTATATATAATATTTTATTCATGTTTTTTTTTATTTTAAAACAAGAAGTGGGCTACATAAAATAAATTTAATTATATCTTATATATATATATATATATATATATATATATATATATATATATATATATATATATATATATATATATATATATATATATATATATATATATATATATATATATATATATATATACGAGGGTAGTCCCATAAGTACTCGACCTGACCTAGAGATGGCGGTAGTTGTTTGAAAAATATCACTGTATTAGAAAGTACACAATCTATAAAGCATAGGTTTCAAGTTTGAGGACGCCACGTTGTTTAGTATTTGTTTGGCAGCCATCAATAGTGAACGTTTTCAGTGAATTTGTGAAAATGGAGAAAATTGGTCATCGTTACGTGATACAATTCTTTTATTTGAAAGGCCTCATCCCAACCAATATAAAAGCTGAACTGGATTCTACTCTGGGTGAGTCTGCTCCTTCGTTTACAACAGTGAAATATTGGGTAGCAGAGTTTAAACGAGGCCGTACGAGCTGCCAAGACGAGCATCGCAGTGGTCGACCAAATGAGGTAACGACTCCAGAAATGGTGAAGAAAATCCAAAAAGTGGTACTGGATGATCGTCGACTGAAAGTACGCAAACCAGCAGACATAGTAGGTATTTCAAAAAGTGCGATACATCGCATATTATTTGAAAATTTGGACATGAGAAAACTGTGTGCAAGATGGGTGCCGCGTTTGCTCACACTCGAGTAAAAACAGTGTCGTGAAGATGTTTCAATTGAGTGTTTAGCGAAGTTTCACAGCAACAAAGCAGAATTTTTGCGCCGTTTCATAACCATGGATGAAACATGGGTCCATCACTTCACACCCGAGACAAAAGAACAATCAAAACAATGGACTGAAAAGGAAGAACCGGCTCCAAAGAAGGCGAAGACCGTTTCATCTGCAGGCAAGGTCATGGCGTCGGTTTTTTGGGATGCGCGTGGGATAATTTTCATTGACTATCTTGAAAAAGGAAAAACTATCAACGGCGAGTATTATGCGAACTTATTGCAACGTTTGAGCGAAGAAATCAAGCAAAAACGGCCGCATTTGGCTAAGAAGAAAGTGTTGTTTCATCAAGACAATGCACCAGCTCACAAATCCGTTATTGCAATGGCCAAAATTAATGAATTAAAGTTTGAATTGCTACCTCATGCACCCTATTCGCCAGATTTATCCCCCTCGGATTATTTTCTGTTCCCAGACTTGAAAAAATGGCTCAGTGGTCAAAAATTTCCCAACGATGAAGAAGTGATGTCGGAAGTTAATGGGTATTTTGAGGAGCAAGACAGTTCTTATTATAAAAAGGGTATCGAACTTATTGAACATCGCTGGGAAAAGTGTTTAGAGCTGAAAGGAGATTATGTTGAAAAATAAATATATTTTTTTCCAAAATTTTTGTGTTTTCTTTGTTGGGTCGGGTACTTCTGGGACCACCCTCGTATATGTATATATAAATGATACATAGAACTATGTATTAAAATTATACACCACGAAACTAATTTCTTTTAAATATAAAAAGTATGAAGAAACCAGTTATTTGATCAATAGTTCATAGATTTATTATTTGCAAAGAAAATGATTTTATAGTTGTAATTGATAAGAGGTATAAACTATATTTATTGATTCTTACTTGTAATTCTAAAAAAGTATTATTATTTGATTAATTTATATTCTTAAAAACAAGAAAGAAATATTCAGATCCTTAGTGTTTATTCAACAATAGTTCAGTATTATTTTTATAATTATTAGTTATTTAAAAAATACTAGAAAATTTTATTTAATTTTTTTTCCTATTGAATATTGTTTCTTTACATACATAACATACATACACACACACAATATACACACACACACAACATACACACACTTACACACATATATATATATATATATATATATATATATTACTAGTAAATATTTTTAATTGTTAAATAAATAATTAAAGTAGTGTAAATTATACATAAAAAATAATTTAACAAAAATTGTTTACTTTATTATTTTTATATTTTTCTTATTTACTAATGGAAGGACAATAATTACTAAATAATCTAAACACAGTTAATAATTTAAATCAGTAAAGTTTACTTCATTTTAATAAACTTTTATTTTTAGGATTGAAAAAATTTCAATGGACAATTAAATATATATTAGTAGAAAAATTTCAAGAGGTTGTATTGGGTCGAATTAATAATTAATTAGTAATTTGAAAATAGTACATTTGTTGTAAATAACAGTGCATTTTTAAATAATACAAAAAATATATAAAAAGAAACAAATGTTTGATACATTTTAATATTTAGTATAAAATATATACAAAAACATGTTTTAATAATAGAATATTTATAATAAAACTATTTTAGACATAACAAACGTCAAATGATGACAGTAGATACTAATCGTTCTTGAAAAAGTAATATCTTTATAAATAAATAGGTCAATTGAAGAAATAAAAAAGTCGATATGTAATTAAGATAAGAGTCAAAATGAATAAGTAGTGCAAGGATTTATATTTATAATCATGGTAATAACAGTTATACGAAATGCAGCTGTTTAGGATTTAAGTTTTCTTTTCACGAACAGGCGTTCAATTGTTGTGTAATACTTTTTTTATATTTTATTATCTATAAACATGCTTTGGGAAGAAAGAAATAGTCCAAGGTTCGAAACTAATAATCATTTCAATTTATTTTTCAACATTATGTACAAGAAAATATTAACGTCTGAAATAACCTTAGTGATAATTTTTATACATCAGATGTTAGTATGTTGATAAAGAGATGAAGATAGAAAGCACAAATCAAAGAATTACAAGTCTAAAAAAAATATGTAAAATATAAACGTGTCGATATTATGAATTATTTAAAAAAATATTAAAATAAATGATTTAAAAAACAAAAGTTATATAAATTAATTCATTTTTCAAATAGAATATTTAAATTGTGCATTGAATTGGAAAAGTAAATTATACAAAATTATATATTAAATGAAAAAAACTTATCCAATTGATTCAAATTTATGTACCGCTACTGCTTCTTCATACCATCGTTTTTTATTATAAAATGCTCTCACAGAAATTTATACAAATCCTCCAAGCTGTTTGCTTTACAAAAAACTATGTTCGTATATATATTTCTCTCTCGTTCTATTAAACGTTTCGTTCCTAGTTTGTCGCATGTGTTTTTCGCAATAACTGAAATGCATAAAGGTCGGTAGTTGATTATTGTCATGAATTTGCGTGACTTTTTGCTTTTATCGTTATCATTACGGTAGTTTTGTTTGATGTGTGCTTAAAACTACTGTTACGAATAAAAATTTTACTGATTTTAAAATTCGGATTTCTGTTCAATTTAGTGTTGACTAAGTTTAATTACGTGACGATTATTATTCGTCATAAAGAGACCAAAGACTTTATTACCATTTTCTAAATCTTTTATGTTCTTATCTTAATTGAATTTTCAAATGAGATTTTTTTATAAAAAAAGTAATAATAATGTCTGTACCTATAAATTTATTAAATAAAATTAAAGTGTATTCAATAGAATAAATTAATTTACAATATTATTTTAACATTTTTTTATTTCAAATATTTTCTAAATTATTTTCAGTTTTATTATTATGTGAAAAATATATATATATATATATATATATATATATATATATATATATATATATATATATATATATATATATGAATGAATAATTTTGTGTTATTAGAGAATAATCAAATGTTCAAGTTTATTTGAATTATAAACGTAAGAATGAATGAGTATTTCAACTTTTTCAATAATAAATATTCGATATAAATGATGTTTGAAAATCAAATATTT
Source organism: Neoneuromus ignobilis (assembly GCA_029203775.1). Lineage (NCBI taxonomy): Eukaryota > Metazoa > Arthropoda > Insecta > Megaloptera > Corydalidae > Neoneuromus > Neoneuromus ignobilis. The sequence continues at coordinate 20,034,019 of CP092091.1, read as the reverse complement.
TTTTAACCGTATTATATCAAAATTAACTTTAATGGTGGATTGGAAATATAATTATTTAACTAACTGAATTAAATACATGACTTGATGTTATATAAGATTAAAATATTTTTTTCATTAATGAAATAAATATTTAATACTTAGATATATAAACACTATCAATTATTGATAATTAATGTTTTATCTTTTATCTATTAATTAAATGTTATTGATTGACATTTTTCATATAAATAAAGATATGTTTTATATTAAAATTATTAATTTATCATATTTATAATCAGAAAAGATATAAGTTTATTCAAACAATATAAAAAATATGTCTAAAATTTAAATGATTACATGTAACATTAAATATTATATCCTATGTTGAAAATGGTTTTATCTATTATAAAACACAACTAAATTTTATTTATTAGATTAACAAATTTGCAAAAATACAAATTATTATTCGTAAAATAGAATAAGTAATTGAAACTATTAATATTTCAAAAATATATTTATTTCTTTTTAAATATCAAAAGTATTGATACAAAGTTTAACCAGTTAATAAAAAAATTGCTTATATATATATGTATAATAATTAATATTTTTTTCATTAATGAAATAAATATTTAATACTTAGATATATAAACACTATCAACTATTGAAATTAATGTTTTATCTTTTATATATATATACATATCTAAATCATAAAATAAAATCGTATATTTTTTTATACAATAAAATATTTTTCTGATGGTTTTATTTCAGAAAAAATCCTTATTTATAATTATTTGTTTTACTTTATTGACACATTTATTCCTGAATATTAATCTATCTCTTTTTTAATTAAAACTTTTAATTGTATCTGTATTGATTATAATTAAAATTTATATTAAAACTGTTGGTATTTCTAGTAGAGCTTTAAGAAAAGTAAGAAATGTTTGTGTTATATAACTGTATAAACGTTTCATATAATAGTAGGGGAAATGATATATTTCTTTTTTTAAATTTTACCTGCTTTAATCCAAGTTAATTATGGGATATTGTTTTGCGTGGTCTCTTACTTCATTTTCCCGGGATAGGTTTATTTTTTGCGTTAAGGTACAAATAATCCTCTACATAACTTTGTTGCTGATATTTATATTTGTATCCCATATTACGTTCATTATTTGCCATGTAGACTTTTCAAGCAGACTTAATCTGGTAATCGCTGTCGTTTACTTTTTGTTTAGTATGCGTATCTACCAAACAAAATTTTCACTAAAGTATTTAAAAATAATTTACAATGAAAAAACAAATATTTAAATCGAAATAAAAATAGCATAATTAATTTTCTGAATATTTCCATAAAGTATTAATTCAAAAATAGCCTTCAACATAATTAAAAATAACTGAATTGTACTTGTTAGATAGTCTACGAGGTCGTTTGATAAGTCCGTGTAAATTCCGAAAGATGGCACCACTGGTGCATATCGAGGTTATTTTTAATTAGTAGCACCTCTTGGAAGAACACACATCAAGTTTCAGCCATATCGGTCTATTCCTTTGTGTTTGACAATCGTTGGAATCAAGGAAATCGAGTGATTGTCAAATAATGGACGAAAAAGAATTTCGCGTGTTGATTAAACACTACTTCATTAAAGGCAAAACGCCTCAGGAGACTAAACAGAAGCTTGATAAACATTATGGTGACTCTGCACCTTCGATTAGTGCGGTTTATAAGTGGTTTCAAAATTTTCGGAGTGGCCATATGAGCACAAGAGACGCTGAACGTTCTGGACGCCCTGTTGAGGTCACCACTCCAGAAATCATTGATAAAATCCATGATATGGTGATGGATGACAGAAGAGTGAAAGTGCGTGAGATTACTAGTGCTGTAGGCATCTCGTGTGAACGGGTACATAATATTTTGCACCAACATTTGGACATGAAAAAGCTATCCGCCAGGTGGGTGCCGCGATTGCTCACGATCGACCAAAAACGAGATCGTGTGAAGTGTTGCAAGAACGGTTTGCAGCTGTTTCAGCGAAATCCGCAGGACTTTAAGCGTCGTTTCATCACTGTAGATGAAACATGGATACATCACTACACTCCTGAGACCGAAGAGCAGTCTAAACAATGGGTTATCAAGGGGGAATCTGCTCCGAAAAAGGCGAAGACAATTCCTTCGGCCGGGAAGGTTATGGCGACTGTCTTTTGGGATTCGCAAGGAATAATCTTTATCGACTATTTGGAAAAGGGTAAAACCATTACAGGTGCATATTATTCATTGTTATTGGATCGTTTGAAAACCGAGTTGCAAGAAAAACGTCCCCGATTAGCCCACAAAAAAGTCCTCTTTCATCACGACAACGCACCAGCTCACACCTCAGCAGTTGTGGCCGCAAAACTAATGGAAATAGGGTTCCAAATCGTTTCACATCCCCCCTATTCTCCAGACTTGGCTCCATCGGACTATTATTTGTTTCCTAATATGAAGAAATGGCTCGCGGGAAAAAGATTTTATTCGAACGAGGAGGTGATTGCAGGAACGAATGACTATTTTACAGACTTGGACAAATCCTATTATTCGGAAGGGATCAACAAACTAGAGCAGCGTTGGATGAAGTGTATAAGCCTAAAAAGAGACTATGTTGAAAAATAAAAACGATTTATTCAAAAAAATGAAGCAGTTTTTATTTTTACACGGACTTATCAAACAACCTTGTATAAATAAAAAAATCTGGTGTTTTTTAAAAAAAATAATAATAATGTTCATAAATGAAAATATTTGAAAAATTAAATCTGTTTTCATACATATTTACTTAATACAATTCATTTCTAATATTTATATAAAGAAGTAGTGGAAAAATTATATTCTCTTAAATCGGTCAAAAATAAAAAAAATCTATTTAATATATTAATTCTCAGAAATAAATAAAATTATAAAAATATTAAAAAAGTCTATTATTTGTTTTTTAAATCATAATTCGTTACATGTAAATTAAACATAGAGTAGAAAAATATTTACATTCATACTGTTTGACTGTGAACATTAATAATGCGTTTAAATTTCACGTAGAGCCACTATTGTTTGATACGAAAATATTTTGACTCTTGTGGTATTTGCACCGCTAATATTTTCGGTAATTATCTAAACTGTATTCAGCTGACATGAAATGTGGTTTCCAGCTTTGTTTAATTACTCCATGCAACATTTCTAACCGTTGAAACAGGTTTGTGGTCAGTTCGATTCCTACGTATCCATGCAGGAAAGTTTTTTAATTATTTTTTCACAAAGTTTGATTTGATTTATTGATTTAACAAAACTTTTATTGTTTATTTTTAGCTACAATTTGAATAAATGCTTACGAATTAATTGTTATACGGTTAGAATATAAAAATATGTTCATTCATCATATAGAATAGTTGTTATGAAAATTTTAACAATCAATAACAAAAATCCTTTGTAGCTGTTCTTTTAATATACATCCAATAACAGCATTGATAATCAATGAAAATCGATTTTAATCTTTTGGAGTAAATATACAACAAACTTGTTCAGCTAAAAACTCAGTCGAGCTGAATGTTGTAGTTGACAAGTTTGAAATTAAATGCACTAAAGTAAATGAGAAAGTACATCGTTAGGCGAACCTCATTTCTCTGTTTTCTTTCGTTTATTTACCTACGTTCGATTTCAATTATTCCGATTGCAATGTACTTTTACTTGAATTTTTTACCAAAGTCAGTTGGTTTGATGTACTCTAAGAAATTAAATATGGAAATTATTTTTAGAAAATAATATACAAACAAAACATTTTAAGATCACAATATTTACAATTATCAGTTTTAAATCACGATCAGAAATGTGCTTAATAAAACATAAATATTCACACATAAATATTGAATATCTGGATGAAAACAATTTTGTGATACTTGGGATCTACACTCATCTATTGAAGGTAATTTAATTATTTTAATATCTATAATATTTCGATTATATGATAAAACAAATTTACCAAGTGCACATAGAATTGATATAAGAAAATGTATTCGAAAAATATAAATAATTATATAAAACGAGTAATAGATTTTAATTTTGATCTTTAAATAGAAGGTGTATAAAGTGTTAATTGTGGAATTTATTTTTGAAATTATGAAAAGTTAATTAACGTTCTTTTTTTCCAATCAGAGTTCATTATTTTTTAAAAAACATGATATTTCAATTATATAGTCATTTAAATAAATATAATTTGCTTTAGTAAATAAAAATAAAATTGAATTTAGTATATATATATATATATATATATATATATATATATATATACATACACACACACCCGTCCCTCAATTTACGCGGAGTATCCGTTCCACGTAGATTTGTTTTACGCGAATGAAAATCGCGTAAATTGAGTCTGTCAGTACAATAGAAAAAATATTGGAAATAAAAGCTAGTAAAGTTGTAGAAACACATATTTATTTCACATAGCTTAACAAAAAAATAATGACGTTTTAGAAAATAAAAGTAGATAAATTTTATTCGGTGTCAATATTGCTACTGAAATTCAAAACAATCAACCTTTTATATATTTATATCGTGCTTTTATACGTTCAAGTAAGAATTTGCGTCACTCTGATATATAATAAATTCCATGAAAAATTATATAAAATGAAATTTATCTGACCGCTTGTAAAAAGTCCCGCGTAAATAAAGGTATAATTTGCTGCGTAAAAAAAGTCCCGCGTAAATTGAGGGACCGGAGTATATATATATATATATATATATATATATATATATATATATATATATGTGTGTGTGTGTGTGTGTGTGTATGTATACATTTATATATACATCGAGTATTTAGTTTATATTTAAAAAAAGTATTTTTCAATTCTCGGAACATATTTCTAGATTGCATCAAATTATAAATAGGTACACATTCCGAATTTACAAATTCACGAAACACCTATTTTGAAACGAGCAACACGTACATTTATAGAAATGTATGCAAACGATCGTACCATTCTGATCGACACCTAGAAGAATATCAAAGACCTAATTCGTATGGCAATAATCATAAACATATCATTTCTGAATCAGGTCCTGGTTACGCAACCACAACAGAATATCTTTCCGTTGTATTTACATAAATACGACTCAGCGACTTTTTTGTTCCGTGGACTGGATTAAGAGTTGAATATAGTAGGAATAACAGAACATTTTCACCCTCTGCTTTGTTGTTGACATTTATGTATATATATATATATATATATATATACATAATGTAAAAATTATAAAGACACCTCAACTTTATTTATTTTTATAAAATGAACTAACTTTTTATTTGAAAACTTTATTTAAAGTCTCTTTACACGTTTATGTATTTTTTTTGAAAGAAATTTTATGGTGCTTCAAGAAATAATTTTCTTTAAAAAATTGTCGAGAATAATATTTTCTTGTTTTATTAAAAATGTATCTGTTATTTTGTCAAATAAAAAATGTCAGTATCATCAGTTTTTCATATAAAATAAATTTTACTTGTATATTATTCGAGTTTCTGCAGAAAAAAAACTATTGATACTAATAAATTTGAATAGGTAAATAGTAGATATGTAAATTCTGAACTTGGATTTATTTAAAATTATTGAATAAGTAACTACTTCAGATTGTTAGATTTTCGTAAAATCAGTGAGTAAATTTAAGTACATTTTATGTATTATTCTCAAAATTAACTTGAATTTTTTTGTGTTATTAGAGAATAATCAAATGTTCAAGTTTATTTGAATTATAAACGTAAGAATGAATGAGTATTTCAACTTTTTCAATAATAAATATTCGATATAAATGATGTTTGAAAAGCAAATATTTTTTTAACCGTATTATATCAAAATTAACTTTAATGGTGGATTGGAAATATAATTATTTAACTAACTGAATTAAATACATGACTTGATGTTATATAAGATTAAAATATTTTTTTCATTAATGAAATAAATATTTAATACTTAGATATATAAACACTATCAACTATTGATAATTAATGTTTTATCTTTTATCTATTAATTAAATGTTATTGATTGACATTTTTCATATAAATAAAGATATGTTTTATATTAAAATTATTAATTTATCATATTTATAATCAGAAAAGATATAAGTTTATTCAAACAATATAAAAAATATGTCTAAAATTTAAATGATTACATGTAACATTAAATATTATATCCTATGTTGAAAATGGTTTTATCTATTATAAAACACAACTAAATTTTATTTATTAGATTAACAAATTTGCAAAAATACAAATTATTATTCGTAAAATAAAATAAGTAATTGAAACTATTAATATTTCAAAAATATATTTATTTCTTTTTAAATATCAAAAATATTGATACAAGTTTTAACCAGTTAATAAAAAAAATACTTATGTATATATATGTATAATAATTAATAGAAAATTTAATAGAAAATTTAATACATATTAAAAATTAAGTTCTAAATTTGTATTGTACATTTTAAACAATTAAATTATACATTTTGATGTTATAAATAAATAAATTATTCTTAGAAAAAAGATATAGAACATTTGTATCTCTATCATCATTAAAAATCTGCTCTATATTGTGAATGGTATTGATTTTACTTTTAACAATAATATATAAAACATTCTTTTGTATGTATTTTTTATAATAGTAAATTTTAAATACAAATTGTTTTGTTTAAGTTAAACAAGAAAAATTGAAAATTTAAATTATATTGTATATCATATGTGTAATCAGATTATATGCTGTATTTAAGCCACGTACATGAGAAATCATTGCACAGTCGAAATGAAATATGTATTAGTATAAAATCAAACCACAACCATGCACGGAATTATATTAATCTCTTAATATAAAAGTATATGTAGATGTACATGTATGTATTCCGAATTATTCGTTTTTAAAAATATAAAGATTGAAAGATGGAAACAGATTTTGTAACCAGTACATTAAATTTATATAAAAGAAAATGTATTTTTTTGTAATCCTATTTTTTTAATTCTTTTATAAATTCTTTATTTATTCAAAGTATAATCATCTTTGGATTATTTTGAGGATTTTATATTTGAAAAAATAAAACGGTACGTTATCAACATTGAGTTCATTTCTCTTTATAATTTTTATTTAAATAGTAAACATTTTATACTCGGTTACTTATAACTATATATATATATATATATATATATATATATATATATACATATGTGTGTGTGTGTGTGTGTGTGTGTATGCATAATTATCTTAGTTAAAAAACTTTCCGAAATATTTTAACTCTCGCTTTGATTTATTTTATTTAATAAAACATTGACCTTTTTATGAGTCATGAACTGGTATTTCATTTTAAATTTAAATAATTTTTAATGTCAATGAACATTTATCTGTTTACTTTTTTTTGATTTTTCATTACAATTCTTTTATATATATTTTTTGATAATTTATGTACATATATATATATCCATGTTTGTTTATAGTTATATTTATTTTAAATTCTATTTTGATAATAACTAGAACATATTTAAATACATAAAATTTGTAATAAAAATTGTTACATGTACGAATGAATTTCAATTTGAAATTATTCATTTTTTTAATTATAGTTTTTAAATCAAATCAAAATTACATACTCTAAGTAATATATTTAAGGATTTTTTTTATAATAATATAACGCTGATAATTTTTTATAAATTCAAAATTTAAATGATTTTTTTCAATGTAAACAGTATTACATTCGATTAACCAATAATATTACGAATATTTTATATATAATGAAAAGTTTAATTATTTACTCAAGATAGGTTAACATGTAAGTTAAATTTATAATTACGATTTTATTTCCGAAAACAATATAAAATTAAACTGATACGAACATGTAATACACAAGAAACGAAAATTTAATGAAAACATCATATATTAAATGAAAACGCAAACGTTGCCATTAATATTTCAGCAATTAGCAATGTCTGTAAAGTGTTAATTAATTACTGGATTTATTTACTTCATTGCGTACTAAATCAGCAATATTCTGGTTTTTGTATACAGAAAATAACTCATCATTAGTGATACATTCATACATATAAATATAATATATATATATATATATATATATATATATATATATATATATATATATATATATAATTGTGAGTAATTTTGAAATATTCAACTACTTGTTTCTTAGAGATAATAAATTCTACACTTGTAAAAAAATCATTTTTAAAAATCCAAATATTAAAAAAAATATGTGACACTAAAATATTATTAGAATATCATTACTAATAGAAAATATCATTTGGAAATAATTTTTAAATATTGAATAAATGAAATCTCGTTTTTAAATTTTTTTATGCAAACATACATATATTAGGTTGGCAAGTATCTCCCTTCCGCTTTTTTTTTTTGTACATAGCTGCGAAATTCAAAAGACCAGAAGGCGGAAGGAAGATATTTGCCAACCTAATATTTTAGAAAATATTTTAATTTCTGTAACGAATCATAATATTACAAAATATTAAATTAAAACCACATTCGTGAATTGTGTGATTATACAATTCTGTTTTTGTTTAATTTTTTGTTTGTCATCGTATTTATAAAAATAACCAAATTATAATAACAATGTTTATTAACAATATTATAAATATCAATATCCTATTTTTTAACAAAAATAAAATATACACTTAATGTAATTACAATTAAAATAAATTCTATACACAAAGAATACATTTACATGTTTCCTGCCACGTGGGATGCATACTTCTCCCACGTTGAACTTTCTGTTCAAATTGTTTAATAATTTTGCTATTAAACGTAATATTATTATATGTAAACCAATTTGTAAGTTAATTTATGTTGTAATATTATGTGTATATAATTGTGTATATATATATATATATATATATATATATATATATATATATATATATATATATATATAGTTAAATTATGATATCATGGATCATAAACACTTCAAGTGTTGTGGTCTGTACCTAGATGATCATTTACTTGAAGATTCATAGGTTAAGATTTTTTATTCTAACAAGTATTCGATTAAAATCATTATTGTCATATTGAATCAAGGAATTGCATGATAATATTTATATATTCGGTTTAAAATATAGAATATATATATATATTTTTTTAGTATTTATTTCTCAAATATTTTATTAAAAAAATATATCATTCTATTCACAAAAGAATAGAAAATGTATTTATATAATACATACTATTCACTTTATATATTTAGAATGTAATACAATGGAAAGAATAAATTACAGTGCATATTAATAATATAAGTCTTTTACATAATAATGTTCATGTTCTTTTGTATCACTGAACATAAAATAGTTTGTATTCAGTCTAAGTATCAAATTGGAAGTTAACTTTTAGTTATATCAAGTTGTGCTGCTGATCGTTGTATTAAATTTGAATCTTAATTTGTGAAAACTTCATTTCTTCTAAGTAAAAGTAAGTAGTTTTTTTATAAAAAAAACTTTAATCGATTTTTATAAAATAAATTGAGATCTGAGCCACGAAAATCCATTTTTAGGAATTGAACGACAATTTGATAATATAATTTCGTTCATCAACAACAATTTGATATTTTTTATATTGCAATTTTGTTTTGCATACAGAATAACATATATATATATATATATATATATATAGAGAGAGAGAGAGAGAGAGAGAGAGAGAGAGAGAAAACAATAAATACTAAATAATGAAATGAACAGATATTAAATACTCAAACCGTATTCATTAGAGCATTACAAATTATTTCACAAAATGAAATACTTGCACATATTCGTTTAAATCAGCAATTTATTTACCTCGCAGGTAAAATCGAAATATTTCAACTCACTGAAAATTGCTTATCAATAAAACATAATATTTAAAATCATTTTTTTTGTATTAGTCAGTTCTCATGTGCATTACATATTTAAATTTTCAATTCTACAAACGTCAATATTTTCCTTATAAAAATATTGGTAATAAAACTACTCTATTAAATTTCGTTTAAATATTTTCTACATATAATTTGTAGTAATATTTTTTTTCTTTGTATTTTACAAATAAATGTTATTATTATTAGAAATAATTAAGAAATATGAATTATATTTTTATTTATATGAAATGATGTAAAAAAATTTTAAAACTATTTTATTGTAAAAAAATTTGAAAGATCTTTATCTGATTTAAAGTAGTTTCTTTCTTTTATTAAAAGGTGTAGTCGATGTTCTTACTCATTAATACATTTTAAGAAGTTTTTTATTTAACCTTTATCTCAAACTTCAACAAATAAAAATATTAATTAAATACTAATTTGAAATTTGAATCCATTCTTAGCATAAGAAGTATTTCTGTTAGTATAGTAAATAAATATTATAAATAGTATTTTTATATTCATTGAAACCTGTTAAAAATTCGTAAGTTAATTTTTTTAGTATATATTTTTCAAACTTGTATTTTCAGTCCTTTGAAAATCTCTGGTATATAATGCAATTGTACGTATATATAAAGTAAATAATTTAATTTCATTGGTGTAATATAACATCACACATTCAACATACGCAATTATATAATATAATTGGGTAGACATAATAAAATTGTTTATTATCTTCAGAATATAATAATATTATTACATGTAGTGTTATTTATAAAGTACACAATTATACAGTCTATATATACTTAATTTAGTTATTGTAAGTAATATATGATAATAATTGTTTAAAGTTAATTTATAAATATATTTTGTTAATAGACAGTATTGTTTTATAGACTGCCTATGCTTTTATAATAATATATTACTAGAAAACATATTACAATAATTAATAATTTTTATTGTTTTATAATGAAGGTCAATAAATTATACCACTTATATTTACTATATATATATATATATATATATATATATATATATAATTTGTCTTTGTTCAGAAAATTAAATTGTTAAAATATTATTTCATATGATATAATGTAAATAAATTTCTTTTCGGTTTCATGAATTGGTAATTTTAATTGCATTATATTTAAAATAAATATTACTATTTTATGTTGATATATTTTTTTTTTAAAAAATGTACTAGTAAAGTAGTACTAGTTAGTAGGTTTTTAAAAATAGTTTTAAAAAAGTTTTGTCAAAAGTTACTGTTTTAAAAAAGTTTTGTCAAAATAAAATAGTAATATTTATTTTAAATTTAATGCAATTAAAATTACCAATTTATGAAACCTAGAAAAAATTTATTTACATTATATCATATGAAATAATATTTTAACAATTTAATTTTCTGAACAATAAATTAAATATATATATATATATATATATACGAGGTTTATAAGTAATGACCGATTTTTTTTTTCGGCCTGTGGTAACAACCTGTAACTGTACCGTTATAGCAGATCCCTACTCTCTCGATTGAGACCTTGACCACCCTCGTACGAGCATTTCTTCGCCAGCTGTTTAGTGTTTTGTAACAACGCGCGAGTAGTGCATGTCACGAAAATGGAACAGAGAAATTGAATGAACATCGCTCAAGATTGTCTCGAGCAGGTTGAAAGTTCCTACTCTTCTCGATCGAGTTATTACTGGTGATGAAAGTTGGTTCTTTCAATATGACCACGAAACTAAACGACAAAGCCAACAGTGGCTGTCCCCTGGAGCACCAAGGCCAAAGAAGGCGAAAATGAGCAAGTAATGAAAACCATGTTGATTTGCTTTTAACAACAAAGGGGTGGTTCACAAAGAGTTCGTACACCTGGACAAACCGTAAATCAAGTATTCTACTGCAATGTGCTCGAAAAATTACGAAAAAGGGTGCTCAGAGTGCGTCCAGAGAAGAACGACAATGCTTCACAGTGCGTTCAGTGTCTCTCAGTTTTTGGCGTCTAAAGGCATCGCAACGTTACCACAACCGCCCTATTCACCGGACATGTCAACTTTTTCCTATTCCCCATATGAAAAAATTCGTTTCTGAAGATATCCAAGAATCTGCGACGAGGGTACTCAGAGAGGTCCCACAAGAAGTGTTCCAGAATTGTTACGAAAACTGGAAAACTCGCTGGAATAAGTGTATATACTTTGAAGGGGATCGCAGCGATGTACTTTAATTTTTAAATATACTCGATTTTTGAATTTTGTCGCATTACTTAATTGTCTGACCTCGTATATACATACACACTACACAGAAACTTTTCTTCGGAATTTTGATAGAAATAAAATAATATTTCATTTTATTATAAAACTTGAAATTTTGAAAAGAATAATCAATTATTTAAATTCAGTTAGAAATCATTAAAATGATTACAAATAAATCGATGTAAAAAGTAATCTTTTTATTTTTAAATATTTTTAAGTATTTTAAACTAAGAAATGGTAACTCCATTCGTATCATTTTCTAATAATTTCACTGTCATAAATGATTGAATGATTGACAGTAAATTTTGACGTAACCTAATTTCAAATGTTTGAAATAACATTTGAAATATTCTGATTTGTTATTTTTTTATTTACTTATTCTGGAAAGAAAATATTTAAAACTATAAAAAATATACATTTTAACCTACAGACATAAATTGATACACACACACACACATACATATATATATATATATAAATATTCTGTTTAAAATAACAAGGGATGTGTCTGTCAATAAAAAATTGCTAAATACACAAATATATATATATATATATATATATATATATATATATATATATATTTATGTATATTGCTGTTTTAGATTTAATAAATTATAAAATATTATTTTATCAAAATTATGAGGATGATTTTCATTTTAAACTATATTTATACTGCAGGCAAATATGATAACCTTTGATAATATTTTTAACAAAAATACACATGATCGCACATCTTTTGCTGACATGAGAAAAATTATATACTATGTTCTTCGTAAAATTTAATTAAATATCCTAATTTTAATTAATATATATATATACATATATATATATATATATATATATATATATATATTGGGATTATCAGTTTCAGTTACACTTTGTTATTGTTTAAAAGTCATAACAATACGAAAGTAGAATAAATAGTATACATATTTTATTTACAGTAAACTAAAACTTGTACACTAAAAATTAATATTTCATTATCGTACAAATAAACTGTCACCTTAACATCACAAAATATTGAAGAAGGGTTTAATAATTATTTATTGTTCACTTTCTTTGTTCATAAGCTAATGTGCATTTCGTTAGCAATGCCATTATCATCAAAGCATTTTGTTGTAAAATCTAAGATTTTATAATACATTCTAGATTTTATAACAAACGTCTTGATAATGACAATTATATTTCCATTGAAATGTGCATTAAATTATAAACAAAGAAAGTGAACAATAAATAATTATTGAACACTTTTTCCATATCTATTGATTTGAATGTAAATTCGTTACAATTTCAAAGTAAATAGTAATATTTTATTATTTTAATTCTCGTTAATATTTTATTTTCTTTACTGGTACAAAAATAAGTCACATATTTTATACATTGAACTTCAAAAAATATTATTAATATTGAATATATTTTAACATAAATGAATATGTGATTGTATATCTACATTGAAATGTTTTAATTATTATCTATTGTAAATTATTTTAGTGCTCGAAAAAATCTTTTTGTAACGGTAACAATCAATAAACGTCATTCGAAAGTATTAACTTATATTTATATATTCTTTAAGCGAATCAATTCAATACTGTTTTTATAAAATGTATTTTTTTAATTTATGTAAATAAATTATTTGGTGAGATAAAACTTTCCAAACAAAATGCAAATAACGAAGTTTGGGGATTATACATGGAACTTTTTGCTACATTGAAACTAATTTAATCTCCAGGACAATTTAAACTGTTACATCATTCATGTCAGGCACATTCGACGTTTTTATATGCGTGCACATATATTATATACAAAATATATAAAAATTTCACTGGAATTTGTTTTGCTCCGATGTTCATTAGCAATTGTTGTTCACAATAATGTATTCATTCGCGTGTAGATTAGGGAAGAGTTGAACGTTCGTAACAGTGCGAAGTTATTTAAAAATAGAATATCAGTCACTGCAGATCGACTTTTTAACGCATCCTTACGTATACAAGTTATTTTTAAAAGCATTACATCGAACAGTGACCACTTGTTAAACCGCATCGCGTTGCTGTTGTTAGTTTTTATATAGAGTGTGTCTAAATAAACTATTTGATTCTAGTTCTGTTTATGTAATGTACTTTTAAAATTTTATGCGTAAAAAATCGTAATAAAGAATCAAAATATTTCTTTTAATTTTCCTTACAAGTTTAACATCATTGCTTATTTATTTTGTAAATTGTTTTTAGCTTAACTAGAATTTTCAACTCTAATTTTGGAAGCAAGTTTGAGTTGAAATAAAATCATGCTTGATTTATTATTATACACTTTAAATCATAAATTTTATTTTATTTAAGATTCATCTATTAAAATGTATATAAAACATTTTTAAACCCTAATTTATTTTTTACATTTTTGGATTTATTTTATTTTTTACTAAAATATATGTACTATATTAGTAATTTATATTTCTCTGGAATTGGTTAAAAAAACAAGTTAAAAACTATTATTAAAATTCTATTTTTAATTGAAAATTATTAATTTTAAATAACTTGTTTAATATTAAAACTATTAAAACGTGTAATGTAACATTTTTAAAAACGTAGTTTATAAAAATTATATTAAAATCTCTAAAGAAAAAGTTTAAACAAAACATGTTCAAGAATGTGCTTAGTTGGATGTAAAAATTTTCTTGTTGAACAATTTTTATGAATTTAATTCTTCGAAGAATATGAAAATAGTTTCTAACTAAACTATATTAAATCTTACTGATATTACAGAATAATAAAATGTGTTTTTATATACTAGAATATTTTTTCTTTATTATTTTTTAAAAATAATATTTATTTTTCAATGCTCCATTATATTTTTATTAACTAATTGACTTGTTCAGAATAATTTTCAATCACTATTTCTTTAATTATTTCATGTAATATATTTATAGTATCATAAAATATTTTTAAAAAAACATTTTTGGATAGTCTTACCCTTGTCTGTAATTTAATTCATTAGTTTTTATTAATTAAATTTCATTTACTTTAATAAATCATAAATATTTAGTCCTAGATCTATGTGTATCAAAATTCGTGATTTTTTTCGCTATTTAAAGGTTACCATGTATATTAATTCTGATTATTTTGTTACACGCTGTACGTATATTTATGTATGTATATATAAATAGAAGTCTATTTTTGTGTTTACATTTGTACATATGTTTTCTAATTTTCACGAATATGCAAATTGAAAA
Organism: Neoneuromus ignobilis; assembly: GCA_029203775.1. NCBI lineage: Eukaryota > Metazoa > Arthropoda > Insecta > Megaloptera > Corydalidae > Neoneuromus > Neoneuromus ignobilis. The sequence goes on along the minus strand of CP092091.1, from coordinate 20,018,666 downwards.
AGTCATTATTAACATTTACATTTTTAAAGTGATTTAATGACTTTTATTTCTAAGATATATTTTCTTGTTAAATTATGATGAATTTAATAAAAAATAAAAAAGTATGAATTTATAAAAAAGTATATAAATAAAAATCATTTACTTGCATTTATGAGGTTGTTGACTTTCGTGAAATTAGTTTAAATGAAATTTATTTTATTTTGAAAAATATTATTTCTTTATTTTATTACACAAAAAAGTTTTATTTGAATATCATTGAAAACCTTATTAATTTAAATAATTATTTAACTAAAACAATTATAAATAGTGATATAATATCACTAATATCGTTGTTTAGAAATATAAGTTTAATGAAAAGGGTTCTAATTTTGTAACAATCATTAATTAATTATATTTAACTCCTCTTAATCAAACTTTTAACTGAGGAAGGTGGTATTTTGATAATATTAGAATGAAAAGCATTCTAATCTCAAAAGCATCTATGGAAACTTGAACTTTTTATCAACTCGTTTTTTTTTATTTACCTAATTTAATTTTTAGTATGTGCTTATTTTTGTCAAAGTGATATTTCTGTCAAGAAGGTAAAGCAACTCTTTGATTAAAATTTTCTTGGATATATATATATATATATATATATATATATATATATATATATATATATACTCGTCATCAAATTATATATGAGACATTAATTTAACAGATTAATTGAATAGGAAACATAACCATTAAAATGAATCCAACATTTTATTTTTTTTAAAAAAAAAACAATATTAATATCAATATTTTACTTTACTTTGGATAAAATCATTTCTCTTCAATTTTAGTTATTTTTAAATTATAATTTATGAATATATATGATAATTTAAAAATGAAAAATAAGTGTTTAATCGTTGTAAATAGATAATTTTTCAAAAGATATTCATTCAGCAATGGGTGTAGAGAGACTACACCCATTGCTGAAAAATCAGAATATTTTAAATATATATATATATATATATATATATATACATACACATATATGTATGTATATAATATTTATAAAGTGGTTTAATTAAATTGAAATTAATTAAACTGCTTTATATATTCTTAATTTTAAAATTCAATTTTTGTCATTATATCATGTTTGACATAATATATATATATATATATATATATATATATATATATATATATATATATAATAAATTTCTCATAAAATTAATTAAAATGTTTTTTTATAAAACATTTTAATTGCATTGAAATTTATATATAAAATATAAAGTGTATATTAAATATAAATAATATTTTACAACAGTCGACATATTTTTTTGTATAAGTTATATAATATAAAAAAAAATCGATAGTGAAGACGACCTGTATCTAAAAATTTCCACTGAGATGAAATATTCAAAGGTGTAGATATCGAAATAGAACTGTTATCATTTCGTCCGTCGACTTTCTCATTCGCAATCGAAAAACAGCTGATGATGCATCTAAAACATCTTGTTTCTCACCAAATTCTATCTATTTTTATATACGTAGAGCTCTTACACGATTCTTCCTGGTACAACACATTTACACATAGACAGAATTGGCACACTTCTGTCGATTTAACATGTGGTTCTACACAACGACCGCCGTGCGTATATTTGTGTGTGACCGGCAACGCATCTTTACGGCCTCTCCTGCCGCGTCAAAATAAACGAACAGTGTTCAAAACTTGGCGTTGCCCCCTAGGGCAAATAGCCAGGTCGCGTGAATTCCCCGAATTTTCAACGGACTCGTGTCGCAGACAGACAACGCGGGTGAGATTTATATAGTTGTGTAAATCACACGCACGTATCGTTACGTCGCCGTGTTTATTTTTAAATATCCCTCACACTATTTCATTAATTGTTCTCGGAAGTGAATTCGGTGACAAATGGCGCTGGGAACGGATCCTGTTACTTCTGTTGGCAACGGGAACGTGTTTAAAAGAAATATATTTTTAACGATGAGAACTTTTTATCATTTCAAACAGTTTGCCGACCATAGCGACATCTCATATAATTTTATTATTAAATTTCGTACGTTTTTATGACATTTTACGATAAAAAAATGTCTTAATGACATTATTTAGAGAAAATTTGTTTCGTATTGGATATTTTATGAGCTATAAAAATATTTTTCACGGTACAAACTGACGGAAGTGTGGTTATCTTATATTAGCACTCAATTAAATCGTTTTTATAAGCATTTTTTTTTTAAATTTTACATGAATTAATATTTGAGTAATGTATTAAATATGTTGTATATTCAATAATTCTAATTTTAATACAAATATTAAAAAACACGTTTGACCTAATATATTATAATTTCAATTAAATGGCATTACACTAAAAAAATATTACTTGATGTAAAGAAATTATTGTAGAATACTAAAAAATATAAATAATATACAAATTTATTATTTAAAATTATTTGAGAATATTAATTATAATTTTTAGATTTTCTTCGTTTAAAATTTAATCATTTTTATAATACATTATGAGTAAATTATAATCTTTGGTTTAATTATTTACATATATAAATGTTTTATTCTATTATTTTAATTGTTAAATGGTTTTAAAATATTCAATATTTTTTATCTAAAATTTTTTCAAACTTTTTTAGTACAAAATAATACTTTTTAATAAATAAAACATCTTTTTATATGAATTTAAATATTTAAATTCAAGTAATCAAATAGTTACTGCAAAAATATTATTTTTAAATTCCTAGTATGAACTAATAATTAGGAGAAAATTTGATAATAGTTTAAGTAATTTAAACGTATCCATTTATCTATCCATAATATATATATCATCTTCTTTCTATCCATTGCTAGATTAAATTTTATTTCAAAAGTACACTTTTAAAGACTCGAGGTTTTTCATTCCCTACTGATAAATTTTCTACTGAGATTTTTATATTTCTAGGTTCATAATTAATAATTTCTGTTATTTTTCAAAAATCTTTTTAGTGTAACTTTATTTCTGTTTAAAATAATTAAAGCTAAAATACCCTAAGTACATTTTCATAAATAATTGTTTAAATTCTTTTAAAAATATAATTTAAAACGGTTGAAAATAGCAATAAACAGAGTACTTTGGTTTAAATTCTGTCAAAATATGTATAAAAATTATAATTATCTTTTTTATTGAAAAAATAATTAAAATATTTGTTATAAAATTAAAATCAAATTTTTATATTCAAATTATTTTCAATAAAAGTTCAAATAATGACACTAATTAATAATGTTTATTTAAATTAAATTCTAAAAATTACTTAACAAAACATTTTTAGTAATTAAAATATTTTGATGAACAATATTTGAAATGATTTAAATTCATTCTATTTTATAAAATTCCTCTTTTCAAATATTATTTACTAACACAATAAATGTTGCAATGTTGTTTGTTAACATTTGTGTTAAATGAATAGTCGTCTCGAATACCTTCTCGAGTGTAAAACACAAACATACTTATTATAATATTCCTTCTAATCCATGTTTGTGTAACAAAATAAACATAACACGTTCTCATAACTGGAATGCGCACAATGTTGCATTTAATGCAGTTTCATCTCAAACATAAACTAATCTATATAAACACACGTACTCGTCGAATGCACATTACCGTTTAATCCTGAAGACTCCGTGTCGGATTTCCTTACAATACAAGCATAAAAGCGTTCCAACGCTTATACAATGATCCTCGCGACTTAAAGGACTCGCACACAATTCGTAATCTTATGATATAATAACAGGATCACCATCGACGACACAACGTCTATAACCGGCTGTCATGTTTTATATATCGAAGAGGAGATACAACCTTTTGTGTCTTGGGATGGCATACTGTGAACCATCAGAAACACACTGACTGACACTTTTTCTTTTGTCAAAACATTGCAGATGACTGGTCTATCGATTTGAGTCGATTGTTCATATTTTTCTTTACAATATGACTACATACATTTTTTATGTTTTTTTCATTAAATCTTTAATATTCATATATCTTTTTTAATTGGATATTTTACATATAAAAGAAGAATGTTCAAAATTATATATATATATATATATATATATATATATATATATATATATATATATATAAGGATAAATTTCTTTACAAATTTTTTTAATTTTTCAAAAATACAACTTTTAACAATATTAATTTTATACGCAGTTTCTCTATGTTTTCTTTTTATAATGAAAGATTTATAAATGATAGTAATTTGTATTTTTCAATATACGTTTTCCATAAAACATTTTTCTTTAGAAGAATTAAAGAGCTTGTTAGTAGCTGGATTACTCCTATTAATAGAAAAAGTGATTATAATGAAAAATAGTGTACATGTATGTTTTTGAAATAAATCTTATCAGTTTTTCATTTAATCTCCTTTCATTAGTTTACATTTTAACATAATAATTTATTTCTAAATATATCTTTCAATAAATAATGTCTATTATTTTTTTTAATTCAATGATTTCCAGTTTATTTTTATGACTATTATTGTGATATCAATTAAAAAATATGTATCATTAATAGAGTATTCAATTTACTTAAAAATAATATTTTCTCTTTAATTTTTATGCACTCTGAATTATTTTTATTTGTTATAATTAAGATCTTATAAAATTAGTATCTACATATGTAGAGTGTCCCAAATGGCAGTAAATGGTTTAAACATACGTTTACTTGCTTTCATACTATCATTTACAATTCTTTATCCTCCTTCAGTCTCATTTGGGCCACTCTGTATAATACCTGAAAATTAATTGAAACTAAATACCACATGTTAACTATATATTCAATTAAAAGATTTATTTGAATTCAAAGTAAATATCATAAATTTTAGAATTAAATAAATTTGCATTAATAAGTTATTGATTACATTTTAGAAACATTTTATTATTTTAGTATTAGCTTTGAAGTATGCAATTGTTCATAATATAATAGTTGATATTCTCATTTGTAACAAGTATTTAATAATTTTAAGTAAATTTTATTTCACAATATAGAAATGATACTATAGAATTTTTAAATTTTATTACGTTGTATGCATAAAAATATATAAAATAGCATTAAATGTTTCCAAATGAGATTAATAAAAAATTAATTTATTATATTATATATTTTATAGTAATATTTCGTTTTTAATAGTAAATTACTTATATGAAAAATGTTAGTATATTTTTATATCTTTATTTTAAAAATTATGAGCATATAAATGTATTAAATAATTTTGTACATATATATATATATATATATATATATGTATATATATATATATATATATATATTTATTTATTTATTTGTATATCAGCATATGATGCATTCTAAAATATTATTTCATGTAGTAAAATATTTTATGCTCGGTCAGCGAAAAATCATTTTTCATAATTAAATTTTCAAAAAATCTGTGCAAGCTTTTGTTAAACCGTCTAATACTATAATATTAAAATTTTATTATGATTTGCATAAATATTAAACTACGTGACAAATTTTATGCGCGTGTCGAAAATTTTGCATGATATGACCGTCATGAATAATTTTTTTATTCCCTCATGTACAAGAAACTTCAACAATACAAAACAAAAACATGATACATCCAAAAGCGCATATTCATTCTAAAAGCATATTTAGATTCGAAATATTCGAAAACACAAAGAGCATTCATGCAAAAAAATCAAAATTTCGGTAAAATACATCGTTCGTTATTTTAAAAAAATGACCATTCATGTTGCATCCAATGGAAATAATTTTGTATTTTATTTCAATGGTATTGATTTTTTAATATTAATTTTGACTATTTCTGTTTATTATTTTAAAACTAATTTTCATTAAATTGTTATTATTTTATTCAGTATTTTTTATTTCATGTATAATAAAATATTATTAACAAACTATATTGAATTTTACAGATTTTTTTTAATAATTATAAATTTAAAATTGTGTCTATAACTTCAAAATAATAAATGGTTGAATATAAATGTTAAGTTTAAAAATTGAAAAACTATTGTATAAATAAATAATTGGATGTAAAATTAATTTAAATACAAAAATGTTGTGATAAAATAGTTTTATAATTATAAATTTTTTTTAGTAAAAATTCCTAAAATAAATTGATATATAATTTTAAAAGAAATCAATTTTAAATAATTAGAAAATATTTATATTCTATAAAAACATTGTTGTTGTCATGAATCTGATGTAAAAAAAATCTGTTTGATAATTTATTATCCTTAATGTACTATTAAACATGCTTTCATGAAACCATGATCGTTATAACTTTGTACTTTACATCAGTGATCAAGAACAGATCGTATTTGCACATATAAAAGCTTTTCGCATAAAAACATCATATTTAAATAATTGGTAAATCCATAAAAAAAACCAATCTCTATATCAACCGTATTGTTGAGACTCTATAACGCTTTCAAATTTGCGTACATTTTGGAAAATTGCCCATTGAAGAAAATTTTATTTCACAATAATACTCGTATTGTGCATACAAAAACATTTGTACGAAACTAAACTTGAAACTACATTAAATAAGTTGAGAGTTTAAAGATCGCTAAACTTCAGAGTTATATCAAATTTTCAATAACTACGTAAAGTTTTCTGATCATATTATTATATTATCATATTATTCATATTTCATTTCTCATTTAGTGAACATTTAGAATATAATATTACGAAGTTATAATTAAAGTAAATTATTGGAAAATATTTTTATTATAAATTATTTTCTTATGTTATTAGAGTCACATTTTTCTCTATTTGTATATATGTGTTGATTATGTGTATTAAATATTCAATGAAATGTCTGTTTGTATAAATATATAAACAGATATTTCATTGGATATAAAATAACAAATATATGATTAATAAAAAATAATCACTGATTTTTAATACAATTGAAAATCTAGCATATCACATTTTTGTACATGTGCATCAATAAACATATATATATATATATATATATATATATATATATATATATATATATATATATATCATTTGGGACCCAAAAATATATAAATTTATAAGAAAAAATCCATTGACAAATGGGAGAAAGATAGGATTAGATTAAGTGAAACATTGGTTCAGTCGAAGTGAAAAATTTTGGGAGAAGCCCTCATTTAGCAATAGATTGAAAAAGGCTGATGATTATATATATATATATATATATATATATATATATATATATATATATATATATATATATATATATATATATATATATACAGATTTATGTGTGACTTTAATTTAGAATTTTAATTATACAATACTATTATAAACAAAATTCTAAATTATTACTTAATCTATATTCAGAACTAATTAATTTAATTTTGATATTAAAAATAAAAAATAATTATTTCATATTGACTTCTTTATAAAGAAAGTAATATTGTAAGCATTCATTTTAACAAACAAGTTTCTCAGAATTACACATTCAATTTATCAATTAATTAATTATATTTACTCCATATTCCATGTATACATTTTTGTGAAAATATTTCTCATTGATACGAGTATATAATGAATTAACATCCATCGTTATAATGAAGTTCATAAGCTTCATACTAAGGTTACAAATTCTATGAAATATTCGACGTGTATTCCTCTGAACATATTAACGTATTAGTTGAAATACATACATACATACATATATATATATATATATATATATATATATATATATATATAATTATTTATCAATAACCTTTGAACTGAAAGTATCTTATTCAATTTAATAATTACTAGAAAATTTTCATACTATTATGTACACTAAAAAGAAATATATATATATATATATATTTATATAACTACTATTTCTAATCTTCAGTACTACATCCCTTACAATGCTCTGACCTATTTGACCTTACTAACCTAGTGGGATTTTTCTTGTCTCTTTAGGTTCCATAAGGATTATGTTTTTTGATGAGAGAGGGTTGTTAGTTCCATGCCCAACCTTCAATTCTTGGAAGCTCTTTGACTGAAAATCGAACGCAATCTCCAACAAGACAGGCTGAGATGCATTATATATATATATATATATATATATATATATATATATATATATATATATATATATATATATATATATAAAACAGAGTGTATATATAAATATATACACACACACTGTCTACGTTTAATTATTATGAATAAAAAATATTAAATTAAAAAATATTTTTGCTTATTGAATTTTAAGAAACTAAATATTTTTTAAGCAAATAAATCACACGGATCATTATTTTATAAGTGTTTAGTAATCACTTATTTTTCATGTTTCTAATATGCATTTCTATAGCCATACCACCATTATCAGAGCATTACTTTAATTAATTATGTATTTAAGTAAAAAAATAGATTTATAATGCAACTTTTTGTCTATATTAGTATACACATAAAAATGCTCAATAGTAAATAAAATAAACAATAACTGAATATTGAAAACTTGTGATTGTACTACAAAAAAATCTTGCCAATGTACCAAAATGAATTATAAAAAGTTATATTCTTAATTATAAGAGAAAATATAAAACTAATCATTGTAATAGACAATTATATCAATAAAAGTAAAATATAATATGAAATTGAGACAAAAGAAATAAATTATTAATATTCAATGTAGTCGTTAATTGGAATATTTATACATGTATTTAAAAACTAACTAAATTATAGATTAAAATTTCGACATCGTTTTGTAATACTGACTCGTAATTCATAAGTATATACTTAAACATATATATATATATATATATATATATATATAAATTAAGTAAAACGTCCTGTTATTAAATAATTGAATATGTACGTATGTGTACTTATATTTCTTATTTCCTGTAAAAGCTCTATAACACTAATATACCGGTAAAAGTCAAACATGGATGCTATTAAATTCAAACAGTATATTATATTAAATTCAAATAGTGTTTTAGAATGAATTCTAATTACTTTAGTAATAATAATTTCATAATTCTAGTTTCAAAATACAGCACTTTAATTAATCCTATATTTAAACTTTTTTCAAAAAAGAAACGAAAGATTATAGAACATATTTTAGGTCAATAAGTTTTACGTTTATATGCATATTATGTGTCTGTATATATACATATTTAAATATATATACGAGGGCCGTTTGATAAGTCCGTGTAATTTCCGAAAGATGGCACCACTGGTACATATCGAGGTTATTTTTAATTAGTAGCACCTCTTAGAAGAACACACATCAAGTTTCAGCCATATCGGTCTATTCCTTTGTGTTTGACAATCGTTGGAATCAAGGAAATCGAGTGATTGTCAAATAATGGACGAAAAAGAATTTCGCGTGTTGATTAAACACTACTTCATTAAAGGCAAAACGCCTCAGGAGACTAAACAGAAGCTTGATAAACATTATGGTGACTCTGCACCTTCGATTAGTGCGGTTTATAAGTGGTTTCAAAATTTTCGGAGTGGCCATATGAGCACAAGAGACGCTGAACGTTCTGGACACCTTGTTGAGGTCACCACTCCAGAAATCATTGATAAAATCCATGATATGGTGATGGATGACAGAAGAGTGAAAGTGCGTGAGATTACTAGTGCTGTAGGCATCTCGTGTGAACGGGTACATAATATTTTGCACCAACATTTGGACATGAAAAAGCTATCCGCCAGGTGGGTGCCGCGATTGCTCACGATCGACCAAAAACGAGGTCGTGTGAAGTGTTGCAAGAACGGTTTGCAGCTGTTTCAACGAAATCCGCAGGACTTTAAGCGTCGTTTCATCACTGTAGATGAAACATGGATACATCACTACACTCCTGAGACCAAAGAGCAGTCTAAACAATGGGTTATCAAGGGGGAATCTGCTCCGAAAAAGGCGAAGACAATTCCTTCGGCCGGGAAGGTTATGGCGACTGTCTTTTGGGATTCGCAAGGAATAATCTTTATCGACTATTTGGAAAAGGGTAAAACCATTACAGGTGCATATTATTCATTGTTATTGGATCGTTTGAAAACCGAGTTGCAAGAAAAACGTCCCCGATTAGCCCACAAAAAGTCCTCTTTCATCACGACAACGCACCAGCTCACACCTCAGCAGTTGTGGCCGCAAAACTAATGGAAATAGGGTTGCAAATCATTTCACATCCCCCCTATTCTCCAGACTTGGCTTCATCGGACTATTATTTGTTCCCTAATATGAAGAAATGGCTCGCGGGAAAAAGATTTTATTCGAACGAGGAGGTGATTGCAGGAACGAATGACTATTTTACAGACTTGGACAAATCCTATTATTCGGAAGGGATCAACAAACTAGAGCAGCGTTGGATGAAGTGTATAAGCCTAAAAGGAGACTATGTTGAAAAATAAAAACGATTTATTCAAAAAAATGAAGCAATTTTTATTTTTACACGGACTTATCAAACAGCCTCGTATATACATGTATACACATATATATATGTATATATATATATATATATATATATATATATATGAAGGTCGTTTGATAAGTATGGTAAAAAATAAGGAAAACTAAATTAAAAAACTAAATATAATCAATTAATTAAATTAAACAATAAATAAATTTACTATACATATCAAATGACCCTTTATATATATTTACTAAACTTATGTATGATTATGCAACAACTGTTGAATAACGTAACATATACAAAGAAAAAACATCACCTTCGTTAGCGATAACCACATATGTAAACGCCCACATTGAACCTCTGCAACGATACCTTTGTTTTAACAACAAAGTCCAAGTTATAAATATATATATGCATATATATATATATATATATATATATATATATATATATATATATATATATATATATATATATATATATATATATATATATATATATATATATATATATTTGTGTGTGAGAAATGTAGTCTGAACAACATGGCGTAGGGTTCAGTTAATTCGATCAACATCATGACCGTGTCATCGTGACCAGTGTTCCGAGTCGTTTGCGATATATAAGCACATATACAGAACATCTACTAATAAGCACATCTATTAAATACATACAAAATACATTATACACAAGTTCACACGTAAAGGTGAAAAAAATACAAAAAAAAAAAAAAACATTTCACTTCATTTAAAACACTATGAACAAAATCATAGTCAATGTGTGTATGAAAAAAATTTGTAGTTTTACGTATGGAAATAATTATTCCTGGAAAAACTAAAACCTTTGAGAATTGTATATCAATCAACGTCAGGTTGAATCCTAGTATAAGATTGTACTGGAAATTTAGACATTTTTTTGTATATTTTAATTTTGTTTGTAATTATGACATTTTTATATATAGTTATAAGCAGAATAAGAGCTTTTTTATTTAAATAAAATTTTAAATTAAAAATGTAACTAACAACATTTATACGTTCTCTGACTTATTTCTTTTTTACATTTTTTCTCATCACAGTTTGTATTCTTTTGGTATTTTTATGTTAGTTTAATTTTTTATTTTAAAAAAATGTTCAAATGTTTCAACTTGCACAAAGATGAACGTTTCAGATTTTATTATATTAAATTTTTATTCAGTTTATCCGAATAGAATCTGTTTTGAATATTTTTATACTTAATTACTTTTAACTGCTTGTATACATTTATATATCTAGTTTAATGCAGCTGTGCTAATTTTCTAGTATTCGTCCAATAATCGTTTTCTCTTTAATGTATTTCTGAATAGACAATTCCTTTGAGACTATGAAACACATGTTGAAATTTTACGAATCAAAATTAATGCATTTTCTCTTTAAGCATATCCAGAGAAAATATATTATTGTTTCTCTGTTTTTATTGTAACTGAATTGCGTCTTTTTCAAGTTACATAAAGCACTGCTTGTTTTATGTGAATCTTTATTTTTCTTAATATTTAATTTTTCTACTACATGATTCTTTCAAATTGAATTCTAGCAATTTTAAATGAAATTCAGGAAATAATAGAATTACTTTAAGAAAAATTTAAATAAATCTAACAATTTAAATGTACTGTATATTATATATATATATATATATATATAGGTTGGCAAATATATGAATACAAAAAAAAAGCGGAAGGGAGATACTTGCCAACCTAATATATATTAATATAGGGTAGTTCAAATAACACTGAAGGGTTTAGACATACATTTATTTAAAATATCATTTACTATCTTTCAGTCTCATTTAGATCATCTGTATATATAAATAGAGAGGAAAAATATTCCAGTTTAGTGAATACTCCTTAGACTAGAAATAAAAAGCATTTCAATTTATAAAATTTAGTTATTTTTTGTAATTAGTTATTAACTTGAAATTGAATTAAGAATTAAATTCATTATTGTAAACAAATTTATTTTTTTAGAATAAGTATCAAATGTTAAAATTATTGTTTTATAAATATAAAAAGTATTAATTAATATCAATTGATTTTTTAACTAATTGAATTAAATGATTTAAATCTCAAAAAACATAAATAGGTGAGATTAAAAGTAAATTTCAGTCTTTTATAAAGAGAACAAGATGATATTAAAGACGATATTCAGTTTAAAATAAAGTGCAGAAAATCAGATAAATCATCGTTTCTGTGAAACTGATTATCTGCACATTTCATCAATATAATTTTGACACCGTTTTAATTATGTGAATAAAACAGTATGTTTTACAAATATGAATATAGTTCGTTATAAAAACGTAATTCCTGAAATAATTTAAATTATATGAGTAATGGAATTATACAGGTGACCCAAATGGGAGTGAAGGTTTAGACACATATTTACATATTACATTCTTGAGTCTCATTTGGGCCACTTTTATATACAACCAGCGATAATGTAATCGAAATTATAATTTATATTTTATTGTTTTTTAATCACATTAGTTATTCAGTTATGTAAATTTTATACCAAAAAATAAGACTTAAATTTTATTAAAATAGGTATACAATTGAAGAATATAATTTTTATTCAAAAATATTAAATTAAACAAAATTTATATGTTTCAAAACTCAGTAATCAGTTACTAAATTTTCATAACCATAAGTTTGATATTCAGTAATTTTATTCTATTAAAAATTCTAAAATTGTTATTTTAATACCAATTATTATTTATATTAATTGTAAATTTAAATTTTGTTATTATACTAACCTACGTACAGTTTTCAATTTGAATTCAAAGTTCGATTTCTCTTTAAAATATTAGGTTGGCAAGTATCTCCCTTCCGCTTTTTTTTTTTTTTTTTTTGTACATAGCTGCGAAATTTAAAAGATCAGAAGGCGGAAGGGAGATATTTGACAACCTAATATTTCCATTTATATTTAAACTTTTAATTCAATTATAGGAATTAATTTGACATTTAATTTTACATAATTATTATTTATCGTTTCGTATAAACTGAATGGATATTAAAAAAATGAGAATTAAAATTATATTTCATCTACTATTGTACATATTTCTACTTCAAAATATTTGTCTATAATAGTGAATAAATATTTAAAAGTAAAAATTTTATATTGACTTTTCTTAATTATATAATATTTTATTTTATATTTAATAAAAATATATAATAGTACTAAACGTCATAAAGAATTGAAAATCCATTTATAAAAATATGGATCTTGAAATAAAATTACTAAAAACAAAAATATATTATTAAACTATTTACGCAGATAAAAAAATTTATTTTATCTACAGTTTAATTTGGAGTATTAAAAAAGTGTTTTAATAATTATTTCATAGTTTTTAAGTTCTAATTATTTGTAATTTAAAATAAATCTACATTTATACATCAGTTTAATGTAAAATAAATATTTATTTTAATAGACAACGAGCTTATAATACTAATAGAAATACACACAAAGGTATATATATATATATATATATATATATATATATATATATATATATATATATACATACATATATACATACATACACACACCTGTATGTACATATGAATATATATATTTGAATGTATTTGTAAATATGAAACAATTTTCATTTTAGTATGTTCTAAAAATATGAAACAGAAAGTTTAAAATAACTTTACGATCCATATGAATCAGTGGTAGTTAAATATATCTTTCATATTATGATTAGATGAGTCAAACATCAAATAAATTAACGAGCCGCTCAGTAGTGCTGCAATATTACGATCTACCGTATCCTAATAACTCAATCTTTATTATGTTCAATTTTAAAATTTCATCTTTAAGCGGTTGCATTGAATGCTGAGTGGCCCTTTTTTATTATTTTATACGAAAATAAGACTTAACTGGCAATTAATCATCTTGTTTGTATGTTTGTTTTATATATATATATATATATATATATATATATATATATATATATATATATAAATTTCTAATAATAAAACCTTCTTTATTTTTGAATAATTTTTATTTACAATAAATCACGATCACAAAAATTTAAGACGATAATCAAAATTATTCAAAATGTAAATATTTTCTAATTTCTAATTTGTTCTTCATGTTTCTTTCCATTTATTATTTTAACAACTTCATTAACTTAATAAAACTAAATATTTATATTTATTACAAATAATAAAAAATATGTACACATTCTTTGAACATCACATTTAATGACCGGAGTTTCAATAAAAACAAGGTGTATTTTTTATTGATTGGCTTTTTTAAATCTATTTTTAAAATTCTTTACTGAGGACGACAGTGATTTTAACATAGTTGAACGAAAAACATTTTAAGCTTGTGTATCTTTATGATAGATAATATATTCGCTAATCTGTTTTTTGTAATTTTCTAATTTGATTTTAAATGCTTGGCGATTTTTTCCATAAAAGAAAAAAAATGACAATTCGATTAAATTCCTTTCATGCTAGATACATTAAATGATTGAAATAACAAAATAAAATTGTAAATTTCTTTCTTTCTTCTAAATTTCCATAACCGAATAAATATTGATATAAATTAATTGTTATAAACATTTATAATTTATATATATATATATATATATATATATATATATATATATATATATATATATACACGGTCTTCGGTGTAACGAATAAACTTTTAAGATTCTTGTTATAAAAATTACACATGCTGTTGAAGAACCGAAAAGATTTTTTTTATTAGATCTAATTTAAAAGTTCGAGTTAAAATACCAAGAATGAATTTAACATTCTATGGAATTGATCTTGTCTAGACAGTCGGTTGATAGAAATTTGTGAATAATTTTGGCACAGTTTGGTACACTAGATTTTTATAAATACTAATTCTAATCTATCGTACACGACCTGACACCAATTTAATCATTTACGTAAATGCTGTTTTATAAAACTTACTTTTGAGTATTACAAAATCGAATTATATTTTTATTGCGTGAAACATCATGGACTTGGGAAATAATCGTTTCATATTGCGAAAGTTGAGTTTGATTACTAATAAACATTAATTGGTTTATTGGTTATTTTTAAAATTTTGAAATAGAAAATTACTTGTAATATTTTAAAAAGTGTTTTTAAAACTATCTAAAATTAATTTAACATAAATTTATGAGATAAAATTTTTTAATCATTTATCATATCTATCTATCTACATATATATATATATATATATATATATATATATATATATATATATATATATATACACTATAATATTTGTTGACTCAACGATGATTAATTTTGAATTGCTTTAAATCTTATACATCTGTAATAAATATTTTATAAAAAAAATTGGTTATACTTCAACTAATTTTAAATCTTTAATAATTGGAAAAATAAATTTAAAACATAATTAATTTTATGTAGGTTTTATATATTTAATATATATGAATCAGTGATAATAATTAAATACATTGTACAAAAAAAAAACATCCAGAAATGTTTATATTCAATCCATACACCTAACATTTTTAGCAATAAAATTGTTTTAAAAATCAAGATATATTTTAATAGCAACACCTTGTATATAAAAATGTTACATCCTAACTTGTGAATATTATTAAAGAAATATGTTTAAAATTTTTGAAAATCAATTTAAAACTTTAGAAATCAATAGATGTACAATTTTTAAAAAAATATATAGTTTAGCATCATCCAAATGTGATGCCTGTAACAAAAGTAATTATACACATGTTTCCCTATATCCCACCCTTTACATTTGTTTCTTTTCAATAAAACACCAATTTAGGCGTTATATTTCGATGATGCTATATATATTTTGTATTTTTTTAAATAAAAAACTAAATGACTGTATAATTTCTCAAAAAAAATTCTAAAATTTACACTATGTTAAATAAATAATACTAAAAATGTATTAGAAAAACCAGTGATTACAAGCTGAGTAAATAAATAAAAATCGCAATAATTTCAAAGCGTTTATAATAAATATGTCAAGTATTTCAAACCACTGTTTTGTTAACTATTTATTTTTCTTACTCTTTAATTTCGATTCTAAAAGATATAATCAATAGAAAAATGAGAACTTATCCCTAACTAAAACTACATAAAAGTTCAATTAATTTGATTTAATGCGATTCTTTCCTAATCTTATCTTTCATAAGATCATTTTTATAAATAAACTGTTCTACGAAGTTCAGATCATCTAATTTAATTGACTTTCATCACACTCGATTATATAGAATTCAACAGAATTTGAGCTCAATGCTATTTATACAAAATTATCATGGACATCAGATTTTTTCTTAGTATAAATTTTGATTTATGATCTCTATCTTTTTTTGCCATTATATATATATATATATATATATATATATATATATATATATATATATATAGAATAATTTTTGTATGTATTGTATAAGAACATTTTTTTTAACAATTAAGTGATTAAATGCTAAAAAGTTTTCATATTATAAAAGTACGAATTTTTAATTTTACATGAAAATTGATAGTTTTATAAAATTTAATTATAAAATAATTTTTAACGTAATATTTGACCTATTTAATTCCTAAATATGACGAATGAAATATCTTAAAATAATTTGCATTAATTTACATAAAATCTATATGAACAGGAAGGTAACGACCTTTAAAACATAAACAATATAAATTCTTTTTAACTTAATTTAGCTTATTTTTATTTTATAAGAATTGTTTTGATTGAAATTTGTTTCAATTTCATAAAAACACACACATACACATATTGTTTGGTAAATTTATACATCAAAATGACTATATTTGTGTTATAATATCTAAAATATTTTAGCTAATTTCAATGGTAACGTTTTTATATAAAAGGTGTGGCTATTAAAAAAGAACTTGATTTTTTAAAACAATTTTATTGTTAGAAATATTGAACGCATGCATTGAGTATCAACTTTCTGGACAATATTTTTTATTATTTGAAAAAAAAAACGATTGTAACATAATATTAATTATTGTCACCGTTTTCTGCTACTTTATGTCCATCTTTCTGGTAAAAAGTAAATTTCGAGTCAAAAAATAGACTCTAGTTTAGATGTCATAAAATTATCTATCCATTATTGAATTTCTTTGAAATTTTAAAAGTGTGAATTCTTTAAATCTTGCTAAATAAAAGTGTGTAGAGAGAATAAATATTCTTTATTCTAAAGTTAATAATGTATGCTTGGTCAGCAATATATGATCTTGCACTATCATAGAGAAAAATGATCTTGTGTCGTTTACTAGCCACTAATTTTCGTTTAATTCTTATTTTAATTTTATGGGTTGTATTTATTAACTGTAATTGCTTTACACAGTAGCAATATCTCATAACTGAGATTTTTCAAAATTCAACCAGCTACACAGTAAAGTCTTCAAATTGGATATTTCATTTTGATGTTGATTTGGATGATTGACCAGGATTTAGCTATTATTTGTTATGTTTAGGATTATTTAAATATACCTAATTTTCATTGCTAGTCTCAATTAGATACAAAAAAATATTTTGTTTAGAAAGCAATGAAATACAGATGTTTAACAAATCAGTATTCTATTTTTTGTCAATTCATTTATTATAATAAAGAAGGAAATTTTTCATCAGTATATTCTTTATTTCCATAAAATATTTTGTGTTGTAATACTTTTGTATATAAACTATAAAAAATCCTTTAATACAAATATATTAAACAAGCAATTCTGGTATTTGTTCTTTCAATTTTATAAAATTGTAATATTATTTTCTTTTCTTTTTGTCGCACTTGCACGGCT
>CP092091.1:19975490-19995490 GCA_029203775.1 Neoneuromus ignobilis | reverse complement strand
TGTTATCTGATAAGAGGCTTTGTTGTTTAACTTATCTTATATACCTTGTTTTTCTAGGTCAAACTGACCTTTATCCGATTATTGTTGTTTTTACTGTCTGTTGAATACATAAGTATACAGTTTAACCACAGAAGAAAATCCAAAATACAAACACAAACTTCATTATCATAAACAAAAAATTATAAATTACATAAAATGTATAAAATATAATAATAATTAAATTATTTTTGTATTTATTGTCTAATATAATAATAATTATATATATATATATATATATATATATATATATATATATAAATTTAAAAAAGTATATTTGAAAGTAATTCCAAATTCAATCAAATATAGGATATTTTTAATTCTCTTTTTATTTACATCTTTATAAAAACCTCGCTTGGAGATTACATCAATAAAATAGTATCTTCGAGATTACTTTAAAATACCATTGACCGAATTAAATGATACAGTTCCACTGAGGGATCACATAAAATTCTAAATCTCTTTATAATTGATCGATCCTCGAAACGTTCAGATAATTTGAGTTATGTGAATTATGAATCTGTATTAGTAATCGAAGACTTAGATTTACAAAGAAAAAACAACTTGTCCATGGTATAAATTATTGTTATCAAATTGAAAACGTCTCTTAAATAATTTAAAATATTTTATAAATATCAAATATATTTTTAATTAAATATGAACATATTTACTCTGTATAGAAATAAATAAACTTTCATATTAAACATGTAAGGTAATGAATGTCGATAATTATATTGAATTTTTTCAATTGCTATTTTATTTTCTAAAATTTAATTTTAATTTTTTTCATTAACAAACATAATAATTTGTAGTATATTATCTAAAAAGATAAATTTGTCAAATACTTACTTACTTTTACCTCTACACAAATTTATTATTAAAAAAAAATAATTAATGTAAAAATTAATAATATATTAATTTTATTTCTAAATAAAATATTATTTGAGATAAAATTTTTAAATAGAATTCATTAGAATCATTTATTTATCTTATGACATATAAAATAAAGAAAAATGATATTACCTTAAAAGATAAATTTATCAAATACTTATTTACTTCTACCTCTTCACAAATTTATTATTAAAAAAAATAATTAATGTAAAAATTAATAATATATTAATTTTATTTCTAAATAAAATATTATTTGAGATAAAATTTTTAAATAGAATTCAATAGAATCATTTATTTATCTTATGATATATAAAATAAAGAAAAATGATTTTAATATCATATTTAAAAAAGTAAAATGAACAAAAATAATATCAGCTGAAATTAGTTATCAGTAATATATATAATATATATATAAGGGAATAAACCCCGAATAAAAAATCTTCACCAATCCGCCTGGTCAGTGTAGTGAATATGACCAAATGCCAGTGAATGGTAACATTCATTGAGGCTTTCGTCCAGTAGTGGATTGATATGGGCTTTATGATGTGGTTTGATGATATATACATATATATATATATATATATATATATATATATATATATATATAAATTTTTCATTAATCCTATTTTATTATATTTACATTTTGCAAATCAAAATATTTTTAATTATCAAATTTTAATAAATAATAGAAAGATCTCACAATAAATAAAATTACGAAATCTAATAAAATGTTCATACAAATTCAATAATCTCTCTCTCTCTCTCTCTCTCTATATATATATATATATATATATATATATATATATATCTCCAGTGTATAACATCTGCTAACACCATACAATATTACTAAATTATCTTATTGCCAAATACAATATATACAACAGAGGTACTGTTTTTTGAATTAATTGCAAGCTGATAATTTAGTTACTTAATAATTTGACCAGACTGAATTTAGTTTAAGCAAGAAATAGGATAATACAAATTGACATTTTCCATAAATAATGATTGTATGTTAGAACTAAAATATATAACCTAGTTTGTACCAGTATCTTTTTTGCGAGACATGTAATTGTAATAACTTATAAATGTAGTCATACATTTTTTATAACTGTATGAAATGTATCTAAACGAAAATTTCTTTATGAATAAATAAAGTAATGCATATCCAACCATTATTTTGATGGTTTTGTGTAATATTAAATATTAAAAATGTCAAATATTAGTATTTTTTAACCAATATATAAATATGTGTGTGTGTGCATGTGTGTATGTACATAAAATAGAAAGTACATAGCATTATACAAATTAAATAAATAATATTAAATATTTATTTTACATTTACTTTATTTTGTATTCATTCGAATTTGTTGAAATATATTCAATCAAAAATATTTATTATTTGAGTTGAAAACCTCAAGGTTTAAATATAAATTTAAATATACAATGATCATAAATTTTACTTATAAAAATGAAATAAATCATGAATATTATGATATATTGAAGATAAAAATATGAATTACTTACTTTAAAGTCTAAAAATAAATATTTTTGTGTTGTTTTTTTGTCCTAGATTTTAGTTAATTTTAAACTATATGAATTTGTTAAGTTTTAGATTTAAAAAATAATCAAATTTTATACAATAACTCTTGCTATTTTATATTTCATGAAAACCTTTTGAAAATATTTTTGTTAATTTAACAATAATAAAAATAAAAGTTATATTTAGTATAAAGAAAATAAAATGAAGTATAATTCTGTCATTTGAATGAAAATGATTTATTTGATTTCCTGATTAATGTGTCCTATGTTTCAAAAAAGTAGATATTTAAATAAACAATAAAAATACAAAAGCGCAAATTATTCAGTGTATGACTTGTTCAAAAGAAATTAAATTTCTTTTTAAAATAGCATTTCGTCGAAAATGCATTTATATAAAAAATAGAGATAATATCTGTATTTTATGTATGAAATTAAGTCGAATAAGTCTTGCTTTTGTATATAAATACATTTTTCGATTATCAACAAACTTTATCTCGAAGAAACATTCACTAATGCGATTCTACTATATAAAAGTGTATAAAATAATGTGTCCTTTGTTTAAGACACATTTATTATCTACAAACTTGTGTTCTAAAGAACTTTGTGTTCATCGTGTTAAATGAATTTCTGTGAAAGTCGGCGTCGTTGCCGTTGTTATATTTTCACATTAGACAGTGACGTCATCAGACGTTGTTACGCCACTCGGTGCCCGTCTATTTACGCCCAAACATTTAATGGTGAGGGTTGGAGCTTGGTACAACATACATTTCTACTTTATACATCCTTCCTATTCACGTGCATGTAATGAAACTGATACATTCATACTGCTGCATTATACTCTTTTACATTATGCTGATATACGAGTGCATATTCACTTCTGTGCATTAATTATTTAAAAATATCAATATATCTTACATTACAAATATATATATATATATATATATATATATATATATAATATTCCAATCTCAATTTCAATTATTATATAATATCATCAGTCATTTTACAATATTAAGGGGTTATACGCAGTTAGAAATTTCAAAAAATCGATTTTTTTTTTTGCATTTTCGGAATGCACATATATTTGAGTATATTCTCTGAAAATTTGAAGTAAATCCGATAAATATTTTCGGACATACACCTGAATTTGTAAAAAATTTTTAACTATGTGTAAACTACTTCCGAAACTTCAAACGCGTTTATCTCAAAACAGTGTTTTCATAGTCGGTGATCTCGATATCTCAGAAATGGCTGAACCGATCGGTCTCAAATTTTCACACAATCTTTTCAAATATATTCCTCAGGTATTAAACGAAGGAATAAGGTTTACAAAAATTATTACTATTTTTTTTAAACAATTTGGAGCGAAAATTTTAGTTAAAAACAAAAAATTTTTTTCAAGTAGACGCCATTTTGTCAAAAATGAAAATTTTTATTATTCCTTCGTTCAATACCTGCATTCTTCTATCCTTTAAAAGAATTGACCATATTTTTTAATTTCAAATAATCCAAACCACCGATATGGAGATCACCGCCAAGCGCCTTTTTTTAGAGGTCGTTCGGGACATCGTCTGCAGGAGTGGTGCACTTCAATATTTTTTTATGATCGACATGTTATTTTATTCTTGAAAGTAGGATCTATTCAAATAACCATAATTTGTAATTGAAAAATAAATACTGTTTCTAAAAAAAATTCCTAAAAAACGTCGTTTTTGCGCCTCGCAAGTGCGTATAACCCCTTAATATACCATGTAGCTATCCTGCCAAATTGTATATCAATGTATTTGAATTTAAAAATCTGAATTTTCTCATAAATCAGTTTTAAAAATTAGGGCACATTGTTTTGATTGTTAAACTACTAGGGGTATGCAAAAATTTTCAAAATTAAATGAAATTAAAAACTTATTGTTAAGCATTTCTGTTTTTATTCATTTGTGTCGTCAGTATTAGTAAAATTTTTAATAATATTTTAATATTAAATTTAAAAAATATAATATATATATATAGAGAGAGAGAGAGAGAGAGAGAAAGATTAAGGAAGAAAATCTTTACTTCTGATTATAAATTATCATCCAATTTAATGCCGTAAAAGTATTTTTATTGCATTGAAACCTTACTTGTATCTACACTTAGTATATATTATATTTAATATAAAAATTACATTGTATACATTATACATTTTAAATATAAATTTTCTATCGACTATTAGATAAAAAAAAACTTTATACTGTTATTTTTAAAAATATAAAACTATGCACAAAAGGATAAAATAAATGCGATCAGGCGTATAAATGTGTATACATAATAAATATATATATATATATATATATATATATATATATATATATATATATATATATATATAGATGTGTGTATATATATATATATATATATATATATATATATATATATATATATATATATATATATAATATTTATATCCACAGATAAAAGCAAAGGTATATGAATCAATATCGGAAAAACAGATTTAATACATTGTGTCCGGTATAAAAAAAAAACGTTATTGTGTTATTGCTTTTTAAGATTTTTTCATAGCTTCCCTTCCGTACCATAAATTGGAGTTTCGAAACGAGCCATGATTAAATTTTATTATATAGGACAATTTTTAAAGTACTATCTCTGTTCGATTTTTAGCTTAACGAAAATTACATAAAAGTTTCAATCGTAAATCAAAAACATTCTTTACTCCTTTCGATGCAACAAAAACTTGAATAAAATATCCTATTTATCTGATTTATATATTCGAAATTTTGGTAAGAAATGAAACAAATATTTGTATGTGGAAAATAAACAAATATTTTACAGTACATTTAACAATGTTTTTCATCTCTTATATAGAAATATAAAAATATTTTTTGGAATAATTTATATTTGACTTTCAGACTACAACGGTTGTTGATAGTTGGAAGTATACCGTTTTTTACCTTTCTTGACAATTTTGTTATGTCATTGAAAATTTGTAAATACATCTATATAAATAACATTTAATAAGTGAAGGAGAACAAGTTTTATTGTAACATTTGTATTTAATTGCTATTCTTAATAAATATTAGATTGATATAGCAAAGATGTTACATTTTCAACATTCAATAAAATAATTTTGTATATAAAATGATTAGAATTTGATTAAAACTGTGTTTATTCGAATAAACATATTTTTGTATACATTTTTGATTTATTTTTGAAAAAAGTGACATTTATTTGTATTTCCTCGGGTTGTATAATAATTTTCATTCTGTGAAAAAAATTTCAGGCTTCTGAATCAATTGAAATTTATTTGAAGTAGAGAAATTTGCCGATTATAGAAATTTTGTATTTTAATTCGTGGAGGTATTAAATATATTCATATTTAATATCGAAAGGTACTTAAAGATTATATAAAATATGTTGAAAATGTTTTTGTACGATATATATAAAAAAATACAACTTTATGTGGAATTGAAGTTCGTTTTATTATGATAGACCATTATACTTTTTTAATTCGTCTTTGAATAAGAGAACACAAAGAAAAATTAGTAATAGAAATTTCTCGCTCATTTCATATCATCATTTTTCTAAACTAAACGTGCAGTATGAATCAAGCAATTATTATTAGCAACAGAACTCACTTAAAGCGCTTTGTTTTTGACACGTCTGTACTGACTTCCATGTGAAACGATTTCAAACGTAAAACATATACAAGTGTAGAAATAACATAGTCTGGAACAGAAATGTCAACGTGATCAAAAGAAAACGCTGCATCAGCTAACAGATGCGAGAAAGTCGGCGCCGGCAGTCGCTACGTTAATTTGTTCAACGATTGATGATTGTGTCTGTTGAACAACGACCGCCGATGGTTGTCTGCATGACATGCACACCACCGATCCTTTTGGGAATTATTGTTTTCTATAAGGAATACGTGACAGTTTTGGTTATAAACTACAAAATACTGTCTAACAATATTCACTTAGTCAAATGTTTATTAACTTAGATATATGAGTTTTCTTCTAGTTCATGATTTGAAAATTAAATTGAAACGAAATTAGTTTAAAACATAATCCACTTATTAAGTTCTTAGTGTATTGCAATCAAACGAATAATCCAAATACAATATTGGATAATTAATTATCAAATTATCAAATACATTTTATATCAACATATGATAAAATTATATTCATATTCATTATTCGAAAATATTGTTTTTATTAATGAAACATTTTAATTAATATTTACCTAAATGAAATTTAATAAAAATTAATTAAAAATTCGATAAAAAATAGTAGATACTATTAACAAAAAAAACTACTTCCTCATACTACAAAATTAATTCACAATAAAATTAATTAACCGCAATTATAAACTAGATAAAAAAATAGTAATTATATATTTTTAATTTTAATTTTTAAATTAATTTAAATTAACTAATATAATTAATAAAATTGACTGAATGTTTATTAATTAAATATGTGATTAAAAATCAAATTCTTTAATAATATTAATTATAAATATATCTAATAAGAACAATTTAGTATTGACAGATTCAATAAAAAAACACAACTTCCATTCTCCATTAATTTACTTTGGAGCATTAATTAGCATCTATTAAAGATTAAATATTTACTGATCAGGTTTTTATAATTTATGCATTGACGTACATAATTATTTTTCTACAAATAATATAATTTTATTATCAACGATTAATTATTATAAGTTATACCAATGTGGCTAAAGGAAAGAAAATATAAATCTTTAATCATTTACCAAATTATTAATTGAAATCAACGATTTTGAAAATAAATACCTTTAACAATAAATAAAAATCTTATCTACACATCAGATGTGTATTTCTTAAACCATATAATAACAAAACGTGTTTATTAATTTTATTATAAATATTATTTCATTCTTTAAGTAAATAATTACTCTCAATATCACAATATTTTATTATACAATTGTGAATAATCACTTGATACCATTTCATTTTTATAGAATTTAATTTTTTGAACATGCTTATATACACATAAGATCATCAAACATTTTTAAGTGATTTATATTAAATTTTCAATTTTTATAATTCGTTTTTTTTAATTTTATCTTTATATATTATATATATATATATATATATATATATATATATATATATATACTATTCAGTAGATACTAATGTAAATGTTTGGTGAAAATAATCATTTTTGAATCAATAAATAAATAATGTTGATTACCTAAAAATGTTTATATACAATTATTTTATTACAGTTTAGCTAGATGAAAAATGATAATCAAAACTTACCTCTCTCTCTCTTTATATTTATATATATATATATATATATATATATATATACATATGTTTGTGTATATATGTTGTATGTTGTGTTTATATTAAGCATGTATCCAAAAAAAACAGAAAATTTCTTATGTCACAAATATACAAGCTTTATTACTTTATATGTTTATGTATACATACACAATCACATATATATATATATATATATATATATATATATATATATATATATATATATAAAATAAAACGTATAATATATACCTTATGACCGAAGAAATTTGCAACATTTTCTTCTTGTCCGTATAAAGGAAAAAAGAAATAAATTTGCGTAGAACGTGTCAACGAGTCACTTCTAGATATATTTTACACTTTTTCTCATAAAAACATGTACGTTTACATACGACTTTATCTTGTACTATGTTATTTAAAAATATATGTATGTGGTCAAATATTATTTATATTTGAATATTCTTGTCAAAATAGATAAATAAAATACGATTTAGGCTTTTTTAAGTGTACATGTATATATATATATATATATATATATGTATAAAATCTTTATGATCATTAATCTCTCTATCCATATCTAGGTGAAGGTCTTTCCCAACACTTTTCATTTTAAGTGATTCTATGTTTTTCCTTTCATTTCACATCGATGAATTTTTTCATGACTATATTTCTATTTTTATTTTATAAAAAACAGACTACAAATTTTATATGTTAAAACATAATCTAATCAATAAATATATTTTGTATCAGTTAAAAACATTTTTTAATAAATTATATTAAACTATAAATTTCTAAAATTAAACAAATAGTGTAAGTGAAAAATATTATAAATATTTAAATATTATATTACAATACTAATGTTAATGTAATGTTTAATTATTTATTGTTATTTTTTTAAAAACAATTCTATGCATACTTTAAATTTATTAAGTGCTATAAATATCAAATAATTAAGCTTTTAAATCAGAATATGTTATTAATGTTCTAAAATAATGAATGTGTTTATAAATTTCATTCTATTCAAATCTCTTGTTTCTAATTAACATAAAGTCAAGGTAAATACGAAATTACCATTTAAATGGGCTTGTATTCTAGCTGCCCTACATCTCAACTTATTTAAGGTTATGGTACACAAAAGTAAAATTAAACACTCTCTGTTTAACATGAGTATGATGTACTTCACATGTGTTCTAAATTGAACTAAATTGACTTTACTTGTCAAGATATTTTTGTTAAAATTTATATTTGCACAGAAATTTATATTTATATACAATATACGAGTAAAACACTAATTTCAATTTTTGTATTTTATTTATGTAGAAAAATATTTTTTCTAATTATTATTGAATAAATAATTATATTATTAAAAAAAAATTAAAAATATTTGACAATATTCATTAAACTTATACTAATTTATTGGAATTAATTTAATTTATGAAATAAATGATTAATTATATAATATTAAATTATATATTTATTTAGTTTTATTTACAATTATATATTTTTTAAAATTTATATATATATATATATATACAAAAAAATAATATGGTTTTATTTAATAATTAATTAAAAATCAGCTCTATTCATTTAAATACAACAAAAATAAAATATCGTTTTTTATAAATTTGATATACATTTAATTCTCTTAAATATGTATATTTATAACTGGAATGAATTATTGCTGTGCTAGTATATTAGTGAAAGTTGTTAACGAACATTAAAGTATTTTGTAGAACAATCATATTCGAATCAAGAAGTTTAAAGACACGTACAAAAAGTTGTAGGAAGTAAGTTCATCTTTACAATCAATCAAGTTCATTTAATCGGTACGTGAAATTACTAGCAGAATCGTGTTCTCGCTAATCAATTTCATAACGGAAGTAAAACTGAGACAATAGTAATTTGACAAGAATTTAATGTTCTATACATTTTATAAAAGAATCTTTATTGAAAAAAGCAGTTTTTTTCATTCAGATAAAATGGAATCATTATTACATACAACATGAAAAGATTTCTTGTTAATTCTTTAAATTTTATACACACACACACACACACACATATATATATATATAAATATAATTAAATAATTGACATGATGTGTACGTTCTAAAATACATGAATTTTAGAATTGTTTCGACATTACTAATTACATACACTATTATGTACTTTTTATGTACGTCGATGTAGATTTTTTTATATTATTTGTAATTTTCCTTTATCTACTTATAACAAATTATTCGTTTGAATTTCCAATAGTAAATTTAATTAATTAGCATTTTATTAAATTCTATTTAATTAAAGCATACTTTTTCTTTTGTGATTTTCTCTAAATGAAATAATAATTAAAAGGTAATTTTGTTGCAAGAAAATATTTCTAAATTGGATTTTTTTTAATTTTTCTATTATAACCTTCAGATCTTTGGATTAACAGGAATTAATTGTATTAGTGTACAGATTATACAAAATTGGTACTACTGTTAGTGAACTTGCAATCCAAATCAAACATAATATTATTATTAGTAAAATATTATTATTACAATAGGAAAATATTATTTAGACTCAAGTGAAAGACTATTTAAAAATATTTATTTATTTGTAATGGACTAACATAAATTGTTGGTAATTTAGTATATTAAATATTATATGTCATTTTATAAAATACTATAATTAATATGTAAATATTATTCATAAAGTTATTTTATCATATTAACAATTAAAATGCTATTATAGTTAATACATAATCGTTATATATATATATATATATATATATATATATATATATAATATTATTCTAACATAATTTAAAATGAAAATTAAATTTTAATTACATTCTCATAAATTAAATAAAAAAATTGAAAGAAAATACATAACATTCAATTATCTGATAAAATCAAGCACTTAACAATGTTTATAATGAAAATTTTAGCATTAATTGAGTAATTTAAATGGATGTATGTTTACTTGCGTTATGGTTAAAAAGTTGTTTTATTTTTTGAATAATCTGAAAAAATGCAAATTCAAAGCACTTTCATTTACATGAGTGAAATTACTCGTTTTTCTCTATAATACGAATATTTAATAGCTTCTACATTTACAGCATCCATTAAATATATATATTTTTTACCCAATTAATTTTAAATATGTAATTTAATTATCAGTTTATTCTTTTCAATATTATTTTTTTTAAGAAAGTATATTGGTAATTTAATAACATTAATTATAAGTTTTTTTAGAATATTTTATTTAACCATATATAATTTTATTATCTCTACAGATCAATACTTTTTATTTGTAAAAAAAAATGTTCTTTAAACTAAAAGCAATCAAAATATTAATATTTTTTTGCATTAAACCAGTACATACGAGTATGTATAGTTATGTGCAGTGTATGGCTTAAAGTACATATTTTATTTGATAAAATAAATGCAGAAGTGCGTAAAGAAAAAAAGTATATTTTGCTGAATAATGGTGAAGTTAAGGCAGCTGTCTAATAAAGTTTGTGTAATCCACATAAAAAAAATTCCAGAATTCGTGAACGTAATGAGTGTTCCTGGAATTCACGTTCGTATAAAACAGTATTAAATTGCGTTACCTTTAATTGAATATTATATATATATATATATATATATATATATATATATATATAAATGAATAATGAAAATTTATTTACTTTTTCGTATTTTGCATCGTTATTAAAATTCATTGTTGTTTGTAAATTTTAATGTACATGCTATTTAAAAAAATCCAATTTTTATTGTATGAAATAATCTTTTTTTAACTTCACAAACCAGGCAATATTATTTATAAGAATATAAAAATGTCTGAAACAGTAATTTATATAAAAATATAAACAAATAATAAACGATATAAACTCTTTTAAATGAATATTTCGTATAAACTTATGTAAATATTTAAAGGTTTAAAGAATAAAACACAATGAATTCAAAGGTAACAGCAAGAATGAACAAATGTTAAAGCAATTGTATTTATATAAAAGGTTGACATTTTTTTCAAACCTTTGTTATATAACTGAATCATTAAATGTAAAAAGAATCCTTTATACCTTGACTATAATTTTTCATTTATTTCTCAAGAATTAAATGAAAAGGTAATTTTTATTCAATTTTTTGAAACAGCGCTTGATTTAACTATTAAATAGTTAAATTCAGTAATTTTATATGATTTTGCGTAGTATATATATATATATATATATATATATATATATATATATATATATATATATTTCATCAATCTATTTTCATTCATAATTGGATAAAAACTTCTTTCACAACTTTACACCTCTAGCAAACCAATGCCTTTCACATAAATTCCAAAAAATACATTTTCTCATTTTTCGTCCTGTCGTTTTTTCTTAGGACTTTTTATTTATTTTTAATCACAATCAATATTTTTTTATCCATTAATAATTTTCTCTTCTTGTTATATGACTGATCCATTTTCATTTTAAACTTTTTCTTCTTTACACAAATTAATTTTAACCCAACACCATAATAATTTAAATTGTTCAATAATCACTTATTTTTCACTTATTATTTATAATTATATCGGCTGATGCATTTCGATGGCGACGCCATCATCGTCAGAGCTTTTCTTTTTCTTTTTGTTACAATATTCGTAAATTTGGTTTTCTTTCAAATTTACTTATTTCTCTCTTTATCTCTATGTCTTAGCATGCATCTTTCTTAATTCTTGTGTTGTCTGGAATCACTGAATTATTTTAGCATCTAAGACCTATATTTTTCTATCATAAATAGGTAAGATAAATTTATCAAGACCTTTTTTTAAACATTTAGGAATATTCGACTTTATAAGAAATTTTTCCAAATTGACATTAATTTTTTATTCTCCAATTCATTTCATCTATAAATTTTCATTTTGTATTAATGAGCTGTTTTTATTTAGTTCTTTTTATTCCTTTCAAATTCAATTTTCGTCTAATATAAAAAGTTATTGTATATACTTTTGTCTTGCTATAATTTACCATTTGATCAGTTTTGATTCGCTTTATCTAACTCTTCTAATCTTTTTTCAAGTTCATTAGATTTACTAAAGAAATGTTTTTTGCAAATTATAAATGACTATATACTTTATCTTTTTCTTTTATTTGTTCAGATTATTATTTTAATGTTATAAACATTAGCTTTAGTACTGTTTTAATGTATGTATATATATATATATATATATATATATATATATATAAATATATATATATATATATATATATATATATATATATATATATATATATATATATATA
The DNA here is from genome assembly GCA_029203775.1 of Neoneuromus ignobilis. NCBI lineage: Eukaryota > Metazoa > Arthropoda > Insecta > Megaloptera > Corydalidae > Neoneuromus > Neoneuromus ignobilis. The sequence continues at coordinate 19,982,453 of CP092091.1, read as the reverse complement.
TATATATATATATATATCTGTGTGTGTATGTGTAATGAAATACTTTTTCAATAATACAGAACCTTTTTAAAATAACATTTGATTTGTTACATCAACATGTCGCTAATGATATTCAAATATAATTATTTATAAAATAAATTTTTATATAAATAATTTTGTAACCGTAAATAAAATATGATAAAAAGTAAATTTATTAGATATCAAATTGAGAGATTAAAAAAATCATTAATATTTAATATAAAATATTGAAAGCCTTCTAAACTAAACATTTACTATTATACAAGCAACACTAAATCATCAAGAAATACATATATAAATACACGTATCTATTCTATTTAGTTAATGTTTCCACCAGGGAATAGAAATATAGTGCAGGTGGTCTTTACTTATCTTCGCTTACGTTTATCATCGCATCTCAGTACGATCGTTCATTATATATATATATATATATATAAATAAATAAATCACCTGTACTATTCCAGCTGTTAGAATGTCGATTCGATTCAGTTCGACTTCATGTATATATTTAGGGTATACAAATATATATATATATATATATATATATATATATATATATATATATATATATATATATATATATATATATATATATATATATATATATACAGTGGGTCATAGTGAAACTCATACAGTGTTATGTTTCCAATAATTTTACACATATATTTTAATAACAATTTTCTTTACTTTTTTTGCTTAATTTCTTTATTAATGTTATTTTTATTATATTTGAAAATTTCAATCGTAAATTAATACTTCTACTCCAGAAAAAGTAACCATTTCTGAAAAATTAACAAAAAATACATCAAAATGAAACTCATACAACGAATTATTCTCGCTTGAAAACTGCTGTGTTAACAAAGTATACTCTTCAAATATGTGTTTGATCATTTTGATTATAAAAAAACTATTGTTAAGTCGTTTGTAATCATTTTGTAAAAAATATAAGTTGGATTTTCACTTTGAGTAGACAAAAGGGACAATCATCGACAGACGAGCGAAAGCTAATGATTTTTCATTATAAAAATGGAAAAACTCTACGGTAAATTGGAAAAATAGTTAATAAAAACCACGCTACAATGCAATCTGTAATAAAAAGATTTAAAAATGGCTAAAATGTTGACAGTAAAGTCAAAAAGAGTCTCCGCAAGATTTTTAATGACTATGACGAACGTTGGATTCTACGAAAAATTAAAGAAAATTCGAAAATTAGCGCCCCCAAATTGACTTTAGAAGTTAAAAAGTATCTAAATAAAAAATCAAACCCCCAAACAATTTGCAATAATATATTGCAAATTATTATTGGAAATACGAGCATGAAACCCATTTTTATTTAATATAAATAAAAATGGGTTTCATGCTCGTATTTCCAGGAAGAAAACTTTCATAAATCTAGCTAATCGCAACAAAAGGTTAAGCTTCGTTCGGGAACATGTTAATAAGAGTTTTGATTATTGAAAAGATGTCTTGTTTACGGACGAAAGCAAATATAATTTATTTGGATCCAATGGGAGAAATAATGTATGATAGAAACCAAATACAGAAATGTATTTAAAACACTTACGTCCTACAGTCAAACATGAGAGCGGTCATGTTATGGTATGGGGGTGTTTGTCTACGAGAGGGGTTGGAAATTTAATTTTATAGATGGCAATATGAATCAAAATGTTTATATTGATCTATTAAGAAAAAATTTGAAAGCCATTGCTAAAAAACTTGGGATTTTACAAACATTTAATTTTTATTAGGACAACGACCCCAATCACAAAGCTTATAAAACACGTAGTTGGTTGTTATATAACTGCCCCAAAGTACTGGAAACACCACCATAATCACCTGATATAAGTGTAATTGAAAATCTATGGAATCACTTAGAAGTTGCCATTAGAACACACACTATTATTAATAACAATGATTTAAAAAAACGTTATTAGAAGAATGGGGAAAAATTGATCTAGCTTATTGTGAAAAATTAGTTAAATCCATCCCGAATCATTTAAAGACTATAAAAATTAATAAAGGCTACTCTACTAAGTACTAAAATAATTCAATCCATTGTAAATTTTAATTTAATAAATAATTTGTTAGTTGTATGAGTTTCATTTTGATGTATTTTTTGTTCATTTTTCAGAAATTGTTACTTTTTCTGGAGTAAAAGTATTAATTTACGATTGAAATTTTCAAATATAATTAAAATAATCTTAATAAAGAACTTAAGCAAGAGAAATAAAGAAAATTGTTATTATATTAAAATATATGTGTACAATTATTGGAAATGTAACTCTGTATGAGTTTCACTTTGACTCACTGTATATATATATATATATATATATATATATATATATATATATATATATATATATATATATTACATATATAAAAATATATGCAAAATATATTGTTGATTTATTACTATATAACATATTTGTATATATTAATGAAACAAGCCTTAAAGGAATCATTCCCTTGACAAGGAGAAAACCTTTTATCTAATATTTCTCTTGATATTAAACTAATAATTTTAAGTGAGAATAAAAATATAGTTAAATGTTATTATTAGTAAATGCAAGTATTTAAAATATAATAAAAACTTTGCTAAGTACGTTCATACATTTTAGTTGAAAAAAAAGTTAAAATATCAAAAGTTTAATATTTTTCAATCAAATATTTAATAGCACAATAAATAATAGTCTAGTTGATAAAGTACTAATGTTGAAATTTTCCTGTATATGTTCGTTAAATACATAATTGAGTAATATATTTTAGAAATATTTCATGTAACGAAAATTAATTCCGAATCAATTATCGTCATCTTTCATTCTTTTGACATGTATGAAAAAAAATTAATCATAGAGATTTATTGTATCAAGTAAATCACATGTTAAAAAAAAACTAAATAAATAAAATACGTATCGAATGACAAATTTCATTACGCATTGATTTGTATCTCACAATCTATATATGATTGTTCAATATTCACGTATAGTGGTGAAACGTATACAAATTTTGTGTTAAATGTCAACATCCTACCGGGAAGCAACTAATTTATTCATTCAATTTCTCTCACTGCACCTATTTCCTGTATACGAATGTTTTCCCGGAAAACTGATAGAACTCAAGAGATGCGGTGTTACTGTCTCGCTCACGCTAGCTAATAATACTGTTGAGTTAGTGCACGACAGTAAAGCATTCGTGTTGCGTTTTATATATTCGGGATTTTCTATTTATGAGAACGGTTGCCCGTAGGTTTTTTTGTACGTTCGTATTATGGAAATGAAATTTTATTTAACATCATATTTTAAATATCCAAATGTCGATAAAGCCTTTTCACAATTATTTATTATTAGTTTTTCACAGACTGTGCTATTTATTCAAATTTTTTATACTATTTTCTGTAAAATATTTTTTGTATTTTAACATAAATGTATGTTGTGTAATGTACATGTTTAATAATTTTCTATACAATCTTTATGTATATCTTGAAATATTTATATATCTATTTATATTGAATTATATACGAGGTGTGATCAAAAAGTAAGGTGAATTTTGAAATTTAGCGGGCTACATCCGTTCGATCTTCGATTTTTTTATTTGGTTATGTTGGTACACTCGTCTCGAATATATGTTCCAAATTTCAGCTATGTAGCATGTTTAGTTTGTTGGTGAGAGGCATAAAAGTTAGAAGTGTTTTGCAGGCTCCACGATTTTCCGCTGTCGAAAATCATGGATCAAAGAGTTTGCATTAAATTTTGTGTGAAAAATGGAATCAAGTGCTCCAAAACACTTGAAATGTTGAAAGTGGCATACGATGAGTCTACTTTAAGCCAAAAAAATGTTCACAAGTGGTATAAACTCTTCCAAGAAGGCCGAGAAGACACCAACGACGAACCTCGTTCTGGACGCCCCAGCACGTCAACAACTGATGAGAACGTTGAAGAAATGAAGAAAATAGTGTTGGGGAATCGTCGAATTACCATTAGAGAAATTACTGATGATATTGGCATCTCGTTTGGTTCGTGCCAATCAATTTTAACGGGTGTTTTGGACATGAGACGTGTGTCAGCGAAGTTTGTTCCGAAATTACTCAATTTCGACCAAAAGAACCGTCGCATGAGCATCGCCCAAGAGCTATTGAATGACGTCAACGACGACCCAGATTTACTCGACAGGGTCATAACAGGCGACGAATCATGGGTATACGGTTATGACGTCGAAACTAAGACTCAATCGTCCCAGTGGAGGCATTCCGGATCACCAAGACCAAAAAAAGCACGCCAAGTTCGATCAAATGTGAAGGTTTTGCTTACAGTTTTCTTTGATGGCAGGGGCGTGGTGCATCATGAGTTCTTGCCACAGGGTAGAACAGTAAATAAGGAATATTACCTGCAAGTTATGCGCAATTTGCGCGAAGCAATCCGCCAGAAACGTCCGAATTTGTGGAAGAACAAAAATTGGCTTTTGCACCATGATAACGCCCCTGCTCACACATCGTTGCTTGTGCGCGAATTTTTGGCTAAAACCAACACACTAATGATGCCGCAGGCACCGTATTCCCCAGACCTGGCCCCCTGTGACTTCTTCTTGTTCCCGAAACTGAAGAGGCCCATGAAAGGACGGCGTTTTGCAACGATTGAGGAAATAAAGATGGCATCGAAAGAGGAGCTGAACAAGATCACAAAAAATGATTTTTTGAAATGCTTTGAGGATTGGAAAAAGCGTTGGCACAAGTGCATTATATCCAAGGGGGATTACTTTGAAGGGGACAAAATAAAAATTGATGAATAAATAAATATTCTTTGAAAAAAATAAAAATTCACCTTATTTTTTGATCACACCTCGTATATATATATATATATATATATATATATAAAATTCAGTCCAATTAAAAAAATACCCTTATATTTTAAAATTTAAGATTTTATATTTTAATGAATTCAAGAAATACAAATGATAATTTGAAAAGTGTATCTCTAATTTATTATTGCCAAAAATAACAATTTCAAAATTATAGAATTATTAGTATTGCATAATTTTATGGGCACAATAATTTCATTAAACATTTTCATCAATTCAATAAAAAATTTTCATTATCATATTTTAAACGTATTTATTAATTTTATTTAATAATTCAATATGTAAAAAATATAATATTGAAAAAGTTTCCATAAATCTGAAATATGTACAAAATATATTATTTTCAATTTCTGTAATATATTGTATTTTTATGTTTTAATCAATTTTATAAATTAAATATAAATATAGAGAAAATTGAGTAATTTTATTTAATAGTAAATTTTAATCTAAATAGTTATTTATTTATTAAAACCCATTTTAGTTTTTTGGCCATTTAAGTACATTTCATAAAATATTAATATCACATAACATGTAGTGCGATTATAAACAAAAAAAAAAGTTTTATTCATAATTTACATATTATGTAAACATAATTTCATTCAAATTATATGAGCTCAGTGATTGTTTCTACATATACATTTTCATTTACTAATTTGTTTGACTACGTCAACATTTATTTAAGTACGTCAATTCGACCTAAATCGTACTCCCTGTCATTAATAAATAGATCAATATTTGGGGATCGTACCAAATAACTGAAATTTTTGTCGAACGTCGGTTAAACAATTCGGTTTCAATGAGTTCATAATGTAAAACATGTTGTATTATTAATTTTATAGTATTTCTAAATTTAATATATTAAAACGTTATATATTAACTATTTATAAAAAGAAAAATAATATTTATTTTAACAATATAAATTCAAACGAGCAAAGAAATAATAAAGACGGATTATACGATCTATTAAAACAGCAGATGAATTACGAACAGTCTTACAAATGAAAATATGTTCATATTTACTTCCTCGTTGTTCCAATTTGTCTTATACAAATATGACCGATATAAAATTGTGTGATATGTTAAAAATAATTCCACTCACTTTGTTATAGCGGGAAACACTTAACATATTATAATAACTTTTTGTATATTTAATACTATTAGGTCATATTAGCGTCCTACTTTTTTATGTTTACTATAAAATAATAGCATTTTATCTGGCGAGCTACTTTCATAAGTCATATACAGCTTTGAAGCAAATACTGTACGAAAAATATAAAAAAAATCCTTTGATAATTTAAAATTATCGATATTATATGATATTTAATTTTGAGCTTTAACCTAAAAACATTACTTCTTATTTACAAAGTGAGGTTTTATTACATAATAAAAAATTTTGATATTCTTCGATACAGACAGATTGTTTGCTTTATATACATATATTGAATTAGTGAGAAATTATTTTCAGTTTGGATACATGGAATAAAAAATTAGTTTATTAATTTTATTTCAATCAATTATTAATTTACATTATTTTTTATTACTGTTTTTATTTTTTAGAAAGTTATTTATTTCATCTTGATAAAATGATATTGATTTGGATGAAAAAATCTTCGAAACATGATTTTTCTTTTATCATACGAAATTTAATTTGTTCCCATTAATTCAATGTTCTAAAGATCGGAATAGATAGTAATATAAAGATACTAAATTAACATAAATCACAAATATCAAAAAGGATGTATAAGGATTTTCCAATCAAAATCTTATAATTTCTTTTAAATTTATAGCCACATTTAATCTTACATTATTTTGGTTAATAATAAATTCCCTTGTTATTTACAAATTCCAATATTTTTACTATGATTTTTTGATTTAGTTCAATCAGTTATTAACAGTAATATTCTGAATTAATTATTTTACCGGGTTTCAAAAGTTGATAATAATAATAATAATAGTTGAAAATATAATACCACGTCACTCTAGTCTTTCCAACAGCAGAGCGTTAATTTATTTTGGTATATTTAGGTCTTCGCAGTCGCCAATGAGGCTTCACGTACACTTATACATACATATTATATATATATATATATA
>CP092091.1:19965490-19972990 GCA_029203775.1 Neoneuromus ignobilis | reverse complement strand
TAGTGTTTATTTTAGTTTGTACGAAGTTTATGTAAAAAGTAATCAATTATATATTAGAAGCAGGAATTTTCTATTCACTGCTTAATGAAGATTTTCCCAAAACTTTCCACTTCCAGCCTTTCTGATTTTGTCCAGATTTTGTCACGTATCTATCTTTTCCATCCATAAATCTTTTTTGGCATTTTGTATTTCTTTGCTTTAAGGGGTTATACGCACTTAGAAATTTCAAAAATTTTGCATCGGAATGATTTTGTGACATACACCTGAATTTTTACCAAATTTTTAACTATGTGTAAACTACTTCCGAAACTTCAAACGCGTTTATCTCAAAACGGTGTTTTCATAGTCGGTGATCTCGATATATCAGAAATGGCCTGAACCAATCGGTCTCAAATTTTCACACAATCTTCTCAAATATATTCCTCATATTTTTACAAAAATTATTACTATTTTTTTTAAACAATTTGGAGCAAAAATTTTAGTAAAAAACGAAACATTTTTTTCAAGTAGACACCATTTTGTCAAAAATGAAAATTTTTATTATTCCTTCGTTCCAATACCTGCATTAATCTATCCTTTAAAAGAATTGACCATATTTTTTGATTTCAAATAATCCAAAAAACCGATATGGAGAACACCGCCAAGCGCCTTTTTTGGTGGTCGTTCGGGACATCGTCTGCAGGAGCGGTGCACTTCAATATTTTTTATGATCGACATGTTATTTTTTTATTATTTTAAATACTGTTTCTAAAAAAATTCTTTGCTTTAAATTAATAATTTGTGTAATCCACCAATGATCTTCTTTTCTTGCTATATGGTTAAATCACTCTAATTTTATACTCGTCATATAGTTTTAAAATATAATAATATATAAAATTATTGAAAACAAATATCTATATTAAAAATACGTTATGAGTTTTATTTGTGTTATGATAAAAAAATATTTAAATTATATATTTAATAAAACTAATTTTAATAATTCATGTTGAACAAAGTAAATACAAGTGTTTAAAACATTTTTTTTCTTATTATTCATCTTCATTATAATATGGATAAAAATTATATTTTTATAATTAGAATATACGTAAAGAATGTTTTTTAGGTTAGATAGAATTTTCGATAGGGATTCAATTTAAAGTTCTATCAGGTATACTAAAACATCTTATAAGTTATAATATATTATTTCTTGAATTAATTTTAACTATTCCAAATAATAGCTGAAACTAAGCATTTAGTAAACCACTAATTTAAAATATCAGCTATATACATAATTATTTAAGATACGAAGATAAAATAAGATGTTTTAAAAAATCTATTTTATGGTTTTTAAATTAAAAGATATTAATTTCACCTCATCAACGATCTTACGATAAATACTCGACATAAATAACTAAACATTACTTTATGATATTGTGAAATATTTCATTATAATGTCACCCAAGTGGTGGAAATCTCAAATGACCTGAATAACTTTTTTATGGATGATAAATAGTCCACATGACATGAAAAGTGTTAATAATATATGTGATTTTAAGAGAATATTTTTTATTGTTTGTAAACCGTATTTATAATGAAAATTTTTAATCCGACAATAAATCAGTAAATTTAATTGAATAAAAAAGTTTATTGCTATCAGCGAAATAATATAACGTGTGAATATATTTTATCCTTAAATAAAAATAAACACGATAGTTATCTTAAAATTACAATACTAAAAAGATTATTAAATTATAAACGATTATGAGTTATTCATTTATCAAATTGGATCCAGTCCAAAATTTCTTTATACTGTATATTGAAAACTCCATTTGGCTGAACTAGAATTATCATTGATACGTTTATAAAATGATTTATTAAGAAAGATATTATAGTTCAACTATATTTATAGAGAAAATCGTTTATAACGTTTGAAATACTTGCAAGAAAAAAAATCTTTTCAAAGTAATTGATATTAAGTATTATAAATAAAATATAATTAATAATATTTTTAATTGAAAAATAAATATTTACTAGAAATATATACATTTATAGTAAAATTTCAAATAAAAAGAATTTTTTTTAAACAAAACATTTTTAATAAATAATGAATTTTATATTCAAGTATATATAAAAGTAAATGAAAAATATGAAAAATAAAAAAACAAAAATGTAGTGATACAAAGACAATCATGTAAATACTCGAACTGCTCATTTCATTGTGAGTATATTATTCATTATCCTGAAGTGTTTATTTAGCACGAAACAATCAGCCTTTCTTTGAATTATTTCTACGTTCCTTTTTTGTGATTGAATGTGGATCACAAATATTCCCTCAATATTTAAACAAAAGTCTCACTAAAGTCAAGTATTTTTTTTCTTTAATAGCTGCACTACATCCTTAAAAAAATCAACTTTTTGAATTCCTAAATCATATAAAATCATTTTTTAAAATGATTAATAGAGAAAGAACAATTATATTAGCTCGAGATACCCCCAAAATTTTTAGTAATTTATTTGATAACATAGTTTCTATTTTAACCTCTTGGTTTCTATCTATTTTTAAATTGGGAAAATGTGAAATTAGACTTCATACTAAATAAAAAAGAGAATTGAACTATATTTTCAAAAGAACATATGATTAATATATTTTTTTTATAATCATATACTGTAATTCTTATTGCTATGCTCATCTTATTTTCAGTCTACTAATAAAAAAATTTCAACAAAAGAATATTATAAAACATAATGGGGTTTTTAATGATATTATTTAAAAAAATATTTAAATAACACATTATTTTGAAAGAAAATTGAATTTTTATTCATCTAGTCACGTACTTAATTTTTTTGAATCAACTTTTTTTAAATATCTATAAAAATAGTTTAAAAACAATGTTAAATTTAAAATAAATACAAAATTACGTGAATTTCAATCAAATGAAAATATTAATACAGTATTTATAATTAAAATAAGAAATACTGTACTACATCAATAAATATATTATAGATATTTCTGTAAACACTTTCATTTTTAATTAAAACATAAAAAATATAATTGAATGATTTTTATGTAAAATTTTATATACTCAAATAAAAAATCTCTGTTAATAAAAAATATTTTTAATATTAATTATGATTACAGAAAGAATTTTTTATCACTCTATACAAAAAGAATTGTTCAGCTGCCAAATGTTCTAAGTCATTAAGTTATCCATGTCTAAATTTACATATAGTTCTAATTAAGATTGAAGCATTTTTTGCACTGCTTTTATTATTCTGATAATAGTCTCCATTTTCAAACATTTAAAACTAGTTTATAAAAACAAACTATTTCTCATTTCATTTAATTACTATTGTGTAATATCTGTTGATTTTTATTTGAAAATATTAGAGCGTTGCTTCGGAAAAAGCGCAATCTTCCCTAATGGAATCTTAAGTACAATAAGCTTATAGTAATTGAGTCATAAATTTAAATTTGAGCTTATAGGATACAATTTTCGTTTATGTTATTGCATGAGACATTTAACAATGGCAGATAAGCTCTGTTTTCAACAACCTTAATAAAAGTAAAAAAGACTATTTTATTTAATAGTAAAGGTTAATAGAAAATGAAAGGTGATCGTTATTAAGTACAGTAATGCGATACTAGCACATAGACAAAAACTGAGATTTGTATTAAAACATGTCTTGTATTATCTTGTGTATTGCAAAAATAAATTGCTTTCAGAAAATACCAATAACAATTTAGATTCTGATATTTAGTCGTTAACGTAAATGTGTTAAATAAATGTTTTCCTTATTTTGAAAATATTTTGAATGAAATAAATGTTTAAAATAAATATAAATTTTAATAAATAAGTAAAGAGTTAATGTAGTTTCAATTATAATTAAAAATCATCTACAAATAAATTTGTTGTTAATATTAAGTAAATAATTTCAAACAAATATATTTTTTAAAAAAATATTATATTTTTAAAACTTCTTTGCATAAAATGATATGAAAAATTATATTTCAAGGCTTCTTAATTGAATGTGTATAAATATATTGTTTTACTTAATTCATTCCAATTTAAATAAATATCAAATATATCATCAGAACATAAATGTTTCAAAATTAATTGAAAAAATATTATATGAAATACTTTTATTTAAAATAAATTATTAAGCAGTTCAAATAACATTTAATAAGATGTTTTTATTGTACTGGCTTTTTTATTTTATTCTCAAATAATTACTTACTTATTAAATTCCTCATAACAATTATATAAAAATGTAAAAAGTACAAATTAAATTGAAATTAAATACGAATCTTTTTCATGATTCATATTTTATGTAATTTGAAATATTTATAAAAACATTTTTCAATTAGATAAAATGAACTATTATAATAAATACGTTTTTACGTTTAATATTTATTCATTAACTACACACATAGTGATAATTTTAATCCCAAAGAAATTTTACATGAAACATTTATTAAACTATTTAATTTTACATTACTCTAAATTATACATCATTTATATTAAAATAAATATTTAACAATTATCGATTTTTTTATTTAAATTGTAATTTTATAAGTATTCAATGAACTTCAATGATATTTTTATTATAAAATAAATAAAAATTAAAATTTTATTATAAATAAATTTTATAATAACAATTACTATAAAATTATCCATTCTACTTATATGTTGTTTTTCATCAAACACTATTTAGTAGAAACCTCTCTTCATCCATTGCTAGATGAAGGCTTCTATCAAAATTTTCAATTCAATTTAAAAACTTTCTCTTCTATTTTACACTGACAAATTTTTATACATTTCTATCCCATCTATTCATATGTCTATTCCCACTTTTTATACTCTGACTTCTAAATCAATAATTTCTGTTATCAATCGATGGTTTTCTCTTTTTTGCTTTATAATCCACCCACTTCTATTTTAAACTTTTCGTTCCTGTAATAATATCTCTCTCTTTCTCTCTCTCTCTCTCTCTCTATATATATATATATATATATATATATATATATATATATGCAAAAAGAGAGATGAACTAGTTTAATTATAAATAAAATTAAAAAAATATATTTCATTTTCTACCATAAACTATACAATAAATTGAGATGAAATATAAAATAATCGTCAAAAAATTAAAATTTTCATTGATAAAAATGTAACAAATTAAAATAAGATCATTTTTTTCTTTACCTAAATGAGCAACATGTAATTTTTTAACTCCAGTATATAAGTTTTCTTTTATAAATGATTCACCTTACACAAATTGCATGTCTTTAGAAAATTAAATTTATATTGACGGTATATTACAAAAAGTCTCAATCTAAAGAAATCTTTATTTTAAAAATTCATCAGCAGATTTTTTTCTTATTATTTGACTTCAATTTAATTTATTTAATTTTTATATTTCTACTCTTAACTTGATATTTATTGAATATTTAATTGTATTTCATTGAAATAAAATGTAGAAATGATATTATTTAATGTATATAAAATTTAGTATTAAGTATTTTTAATGAACGCAGTCTATATATAAACTTATTGAAACAGTCAATTTTAATTACTTAAAATGCTTATTCTCGAGTAATGTTATTAATAAAATGGAATTTTTTGAATAATGTTTAAAAAATATAAAACCATTAAATTTACATAAAAATAAATACAAGAATATAATTAATATTTCACATTCTAAAATATTTTGTATAAATTAGTAGATATTTAAATATATAATAAAATTTTGAATTTTATGAATTTCTTCCTTAATTCTCTTTAAACTAAAATTATTTTGAATTTTGTGAAACAGAAAGAAACTAAATCATCAAAAATAAAATGTTAATATTTTGATTTGCTGTTTTAATCATTACAAAAGAACATTATCGTAAGTTCTTCATATGCATAAATCTTATTCTTTGCATAATGAACATTACCATATTTTTTAACGTTCTGTGAAAAATTTGTAATAGCACATTAAGTGGATGCCTTACATATTTTTGAACTCGACGTGCCAAATGAGTCTAATATGGACTCACAATGTTTCTTTATAGAAACTATATATGTATTCCACTGGGAGTCCACAATTACTATCAAATGAGCCATGACATTGAAGGCAATAGCTTTAAGAAACGAATGGTACTTTTGTTCTGCATGAATGTGAGACTAGTGTTGCATCATTTGGTAAAATTGTAAGAGGTTGTAAAACACACATTTAGTTTTATTTTGTACAGAACATGCAATAAAATCATAGAACATAGCAAAACAATTTACTATATACTCACAAAAAATATTGTAGGAGTTAATAAAAAAATCAGATGACAAAATAAAATAAAAAAATAGTGAAATAGTTGTAAAAAATATTTTAAAAAATTAAATAAAATTTAGTCAAATGATATACAATCAAAATTTGGTATTTAATATAGATATTATTTAATATGTTAATCTCAGTAGAATATTTTAGTAATTTTAATTTTTATACCCATGAGTCCAATGTGAACTCGTAAACATACATGTTTACTTGCTATAAATAAGCAAGTTATTTTATTAAACAATTATTATTTATTATATAAATAATACAGTTTTTTCAATGAAAAACGAATAATAAACACAAAATCTTAAAGGGTCTATTTTCATATCAATACAATATTTAATGTGTTAATATGAATAGTTTTCTTCAATTTCTTTCATTTTAAATAAAGTCCATTTATTTTTCTATATATTATAGAACGTATAAATGTCATTTCAAAATGTAAAATTCCAACATTATAAGAAATGAAAAATAATCCTAAATATACATTTTTAATGTTTTTTTCTAATATTCAAAGTATGTTCGTAAATTAAAATTTTAAGATTATTGTAAACCAAAATCAAAGGAATTCACATATTAGGATCTAAATCTACTAATTCAATTCTAATAAGAATTAGTGTGAAAAATATTTACAGGTAAAAAATACGAGGAACAATTATATAGCAAAAAATAAGCTAATACTACAATTATTTAAAATCATTAATATGAAAAAATATTGAGAAAGTAGTTAAGAGATGTTAAATTAAATTTTAATATTTCGAGCATTATTTTTTTAATAATATATAAAATAGCCCAAATGAGACTAAAAAGAGTAAATGACAGTAAACAAACAAATATATGTGCAAACCTTTCAATTTTATTTGAGTTATCTTATATAATAGTGTTTAAATAATGTTTTACTTCAATTTAATTTTAACATAAAAAAATGTAAAACATATTTATTTACAATTCATTAAACGTATTTAATAACAAAATTCATTTTAAAGCTTAATTATTATTTTATTTCAATAATAAATATTTTTCTTGTGATTGTTCAAATTAAAATTGTGGTTATAATTTAAACACATGTTCTTTTTATTTAACTCAAAATATTTAGTAAATTGTAAAACTGTATATAAATCCAGATATTAAAAATATTATGTTTATACATTTGTAAATTTCAGCAATATATTGTGTGTCTTTTCGTGATAATTGAGTATAGAATTTCTT
>CP092091.1:19532990-19962990 GCA_029203775.1 Neoneuromus ignobilis | reverse complement strand
AATTCTCACGGTAGAACCGATTTGTTCGTTGTGAATTCATGGTTTTTAAAGAGAGAAAACGGATCATTTTATGTGAAATGTACAATTTACGAATTTGTTGATGGAAATTAAATGGATGCAACCAGTCGGAAGTGTTTCAACCTTTATCACTTTGTACCTGATAATGGCATACTCGATACGAATATAATATTATACACAGTGAAAATATTAATAAATCTCAAATTCTATTTAAAATGTTAACATTTACAATTATGACATAAAATGATACTAAAATAAATTACTCTTTTTCAGGTAATCTTATAAAGAATATATTAAATCTATATAATTTCCATGATTATTCATTTTAAATTATATTGAATATAAATGTGTTTATTTTAATAGTTTAAAATATATAATATTAGGTTGGCAAATATCTCCCTTCCGCCTTCTGGTCTTTTGAATTTCGCAGCTATCTAAAAAAAAAAAAAAAAAAAAAAAAAGCGGAAGGGAGATACTTGCCAACCTAATATAATTTATTATTTAAAAATTAAAAAGTTTTATTATCCTATATATATATATATATATATATATATATTATATATATTTTTTTTTTTTTATAATAAAAAGACCTATGTAAATGTTATATATATATAATTTATATATATATAAAATATATTGATAAATAATTCTGAAAAAAAAAAAAAAAAGCGGAAATCACACTTGCCAATAATATATACAAAGCATTTTACAAAAAACTATGTAAATGTTAGTATAAATTTATTAAAAAAAATATTGATAAATAATTCTGAAAATAAATAAAATAATCACAATGCCAATAATATTATAAAGCATTTACACGTCGGATATAAAATTAGCCATATCTGTCACTTAAAATATTAACAATATTTTACATATTGAAAATACTATATTCTTAAATGAAAGTCTTAAAGAATAAATCGAGAAAGGAAATTAGTGTATAATTAAAGCTTTGTTCGTTATTAAACTTTGTTAAAACCCCACTATATTTATTGATTTGATGTGTTTACTATTATTATTGTAGATTGTAAAGAACAAAATTATTTAAATTGTTTATATTTATATACATATTAAAAAACAAGTAAGAGAAATGATTATATAAGCGATACTAATTTTAAAACTATATCTTTAAATTAACATTCACACCCGTATAAATAAGTGATGAAGTAGAAGAAGAAATTTAGATTTAATAACCGAAAATGTAGAGAATTTATAGTAATAATACTAAACTTAATTCTAACGTGCCTATGTCCGGATATTTCATTTAACCGGATTCTCTAAAATCCTTTATTATCCGACTATATAATTTTTTATTTTAAACACGCAAGAATAATCAGTCACATTAATACATATAAGTACACACACACACTTAATATATATATATATATATATATATAATATAATTTTTAAAAAAATGTTTTCCTTTTTGTAATGAAATAATAAATATGTTTTTGATAATTGGGTACGACTATTTAGGTCATTCTTAATAAACAGTATTACTCAATTAACTTGGAAAGAAAATGTAAACTAGATACGATGTAAATAAATATTTACATGTTTACTTCTTACGTCAAAAGATTTCTAAATCTTTAGTTTTATTGCCAACAGTTCTTCTCTTTACTACAATATTGAGGATTCTAACTCTATAACACTAATACTAAAAATACTTGAAAATTCAAATACATTTCTAACATTTTTAGTAAATATTTAAACATTTGGGTTTATTATTTCTTCAAAGAATACAATTTTGTGTTATCGAAAATTTAATGTGAATTTTAGATTCTCAAAACCATTATATCTAGAATTTTCAAGATCTTTATTTCTTAAACTACAAAACTTGTTTTTAAAATTTACTTTTATTTATAGATTTATAAAATTTATTAAAATTAATATTATTTATCACCTTATAAATCTATCATTAAAATATGCCATTAAAAAAAGATATTAAATTATCACATTGTTTTTAAATATATATTTTTAAGAGTATATTAAAAAAAACTATTTTTTCAAAATTTGATAACACTATTTTTATAGATATTTTATTCATATTATTTTTTAGCTATTTGTGATAAAACTTCTGAAATATACAATTTTTTGTTAGTATTATTTTTAAAAGTAACACACTTTTATATGTTATTTGTTTTATTTTATTATTATTGTCTACCATTTTTTTTTAATCTGATTAGATATTTATTCAAACGAATATATTTCTATTCTCTGTCTAAAAGAAGAACTCTAAACAAAATAGAATATTAAAAATAAAAATATCATATACATATATATACATATATATATATTATAATTAGGAATTTCCAAACTGAACCGAAAAACAAGTAAATGGATAAGGGAACAAACAAAAGTAATGGATATAATAGAGCAAGTTAAATCGTTGAAATAGACATGGGCAAGACATATAACGAGAAGAGAGGACAATAGATGGACGAAGATTGTTACGGAATGGAGACCAAGAGATAAAAGGAGACCCAAAGGAAGACTACATCAAAGATGGAAAGATGAAATTGTGAAGTATTGTGGAGCCCAAGGTTGGATGAGATTGGCCAGTGACAGGAAAGAATGGGAGAGGCTCGGAAAACTCTTCTTTTTAAATTATGACATTCGACGAGGCTTTCGCCCAGCAGTGGGCTGATGTGGGCTGGAGATGATGATGATGATGATGATATATTATAAGTTATAATAAAAATAGTTCTAAATTTTAGATGCATATATTTGTACTAATAAAATAATACTTATATTTTAATTTCAAACCTACTGAAATAAGTAAATAATATTACGTAATTTCTAATATTTTACAAAAATTAATTATGTATATTTTACATTTAATACATTATTCAGTACTATTTATATTTTAAATGTATAGTTAATCAATGTAGTTCACATGATCTCATATTAGAATTTAATATTGTTTTATATTTGGGGTTGAGAACAACAAACCTTACATTAATTGAAATTTACAACTTCTTAAAAATAACTCAAAATTAAAGGAAATTAAATTAATGATATGGAAAATTCAAAATACCACTCTATATAAAATCAAATTTTAAATATATTTTTACTATTAATAGTGAAAATAATTATGTTATAAGAGGATATTGTATTTTTATTGGCTTATGAGTTGTGAACAATGATTTTTTTTAGAAGTAATTTATTGTAAATTAATTTTAATATTATTTTTAAAATTGAAATATAATATATATATATATATATATATATATATATATATATATATATATATATACATGTGTGTGTATGTATATATGTAAAATACATTTCATAATTCTTTATTCCTTTTCTAAGAATAACATCTGTACTTGCATGAACAATAGAGATACATTCACCTTTGTTATATCTTTCTAGTATTTTTTTTCTTCCTAGTAATATTTTAAGCCATGCAAACACATTAATGTAAAAATGTGTCAAAAAGGAACAAACTAAACATTGAACGTATATATTCAGTAAAAAACATAAGATTCGTTGTACTAATAACACATATCTCTGAGATCAAAAAGAACATTTGGCAAGATATTAAATTTCAACTGTTCCTCAGAAAATATCATAACGAAACAGTATTTCAGTCACATTTTTATTTGCACACTTTTCAGAAGTTGTTCGTATTCTAAAATATAAAAAATGTAGTCTTGTTTGCATAAATGGTAATTATTTATTTTCTAGATAAATTAAAATATTTCTTTTATCATATATATATATACACACACACACTATTGCACATAAGTCATGGCACACATGAGTAACAAGCAATTTATTGATATAATGCAATGAAGTCGTTAAATTAAAAATTATATATTTAATTGAAAATAAATATAATATTCACTAAATTTATTAATTATATGTATTTTCAATTAAATATATTTTTTTAATTTAACGATTTCATTGAATTATATCAATAAATTACATGTTTCCCATATGAGCCATGACTTACGTGACTCAGTGTATATATATTAGAAATTTGTCATTATTTAACAAATTTTTTTCTTAAAAGTGGGATTATTGTCTTCACTCACTAGTTTTATTTCTTTTTTAAATAACACATCAAGTTCATTTTATTGTTTATACTACAATATATATAATATACTTTATTTAACCCTTCCACCTCTGTTTGTACTTAAATAACGTATACATTTAACTGTATCGATATAAGTAAACTATTTTAATGTATATAAAATGCTATTTAATTTAAATTTGAGATTATTTTGAGATAGATAATATGTAAGGTAAAAATTATTACTATATCACTTTTTATAAAGAGAACAGCAAATACATCTAGAAGGGAATATATATTTTATGATGCATTTATTTAAATATTTTTAGTTAATTTTGACTAAGTATTTATATTTCAAAATCTTATATGTAGAATTTTAGAACATTTTTGTACTTTCTTTATAAATGTTTTTTCTTAGTATGCATTTCATACTTGATTTTTATTAATTTCTTTTAAAAACATGAAACTTCTTTCTAACTAATGTACAATATATTATATATTCCACAAAAAAAATCATTTTAAAACCTGTTTAGTTTCAAATAGAATCAACTTAGATTTCAGCATCGTTCTAAATAACGAATAAAAAAGCTCAAGTCTTTTATTTTTAAATATGATTTCGTAACAATTGTAAAAATATATAAATAAATCATGATAAATGTCCACCGTGCGTGCACGTAATGTTCGATATAATTTGGCGTCGTTACAATGAACCTTGCCGGTCTACAGTGTCACGTTTGTTTTCGGAAGATACGCTTACGTGTAGAGTTTATTTTGTAAATATTACCTATACGACGTCGACGAAACAGCGTCGTTTTGTATATAGTTGGATGCGTCACATGACAAAAGACTCGGATGTGATTCGAACACGTCTAGACGTGCCTCTAGTTGGTCGTCAGACGCCAATATCTCGTTTGAAATGTCTTTATACATGCACCCACACCTTAATGTATGCTAAGAACATATTTGAAATGTTTACGTTTTGTTTGTCTTTTGCAGTGCAATTGTGCACATGTACAATATTTGTATACAAGCATTTTGATATTACTGGTCGTTTTGTAAATATTACAACTAAGTGTTTTATATCCCCTCCTTATTAATTTATTCTTTATATTTAAATATATATATATATATATATATATATATATATATTTATATATATATACGAGGTCGTTTGATAAGTCCGTGTAAATTCCGAAAGATGGCACCACTGGTGCATATCAAGGTTATTTTTAATTAGTAGCACCTCTTGGAAAAACACACATCAAGTTTCAGCCATATCGGTCTATATTCCTTTGTGTTTGACAATCGTTGGAATCAAGGAAATCGAGTGATTGTCAAATAATGGACGAAAAAGAATTTCGCGTGTTGATTAAACACTACTTCATTAAAGGCAAAACGCCTCAGGAGACTAAACAGAAGCTTGATAAACATTATGGTGACTCTGCACCTTCGATTAGTGCGGTTTATAAGTGGTTTCAAAATTTTCGGAGTGGTCATATGAGCACAAGAGACGTTGAACGTTCTGGACGCCCTGTTGAGGTCACCACTCCAGAAATCATTGATAAAATCCATGATATGGTGATGGATGATAGAAGAGTGAAAGTGCGTGAGATTACTAGTGCTGTAGGCATCTCGTGTGAACGGGTACATAATATTTTGCACCAACATTTGGACATGAAAAAGCTATCCGCCAGGTGGGTGCCGCGATTGCTCACGATCGACCAAAAACGAGGTCGTGTGAAATGTTGCAAGAACGGTTTACAGCTGTTTCAGCGAAATCCGCAGGACTTTAAGCGTCGTTTCATCACTGTAGATGAAACATGGATACATCACTACACTCCTGAGACCAAAGGGCAGTCTAAACAATGGGTTATCAAGGGGGAATCTGCTCCGAAAAAGGAGAAGACAATTCCTTCGGCCGTGAAGGTTATGGCGACTGTCTTTTGGGATTCGCAAGGAATAATCTTTATCGACTATTTGGAAAAGGGTAAAACCATTACAGGTGCATATTATTCATTGTTATTGGATCGTTTGAAAACCGAATTGCAAGAAAAACGTCCCCGATTAGCCCACAAAAAAGTCCTCTTTCATCATGACAACGCACCAGCTCACACCTCAGCAGTTGTGGCCGCAAAACTAATGGAAATAGGGTTCCAAATCGTTTCACATCCCCCCTATTCTCCAGTCTTGGCTCCATCGGACTATTATTTGTTCCCTAATATGAAGAAATGGCTCGCGGGAAAAAGATTTTATTCGAACGAGGAGGTGATTGCAGGAACGAATGACTATTTTACAGACTTGGACAAATCTTATTATTCGGAAGGGATCAACAAACTAGAGCAGCGTTGGATGAAGTGTATAAGCCTAAAAGGAGACTATGTTGAAAAATAAAAACGATTTATTCAAAAAAATGAAGCAGTTTTTATTTTTACACGGACTTATCAAACAACCTCGTATATATATAATATATAGGAGACCAATCAAAAATGTCAAATTTAATAAAACTAATAAAATCATGAAATGGTCATAAGTAGGAAACATGATAAAAGTGTAACCAATAGATGAACAAAAAATATTATGAGATGTTGACAAAGAGAAAAAAAGACCAAGAAAAATACCCTATAATAGATAGAGGAATGAAACCATAAAGTAGAGTATAAGTAAGGGTTGAGTGAGATCAACCGTGAACTGAAAACAATGGTAGAATCTTGAAAAATCATTTAAGAAGAGCCATAACATTCTATAAGGTTTTCCTCCGGTGGTAAACTGATATAAGTTATGATGATAATGATATATATATATATATATATATATATATATATATATATATATATATATATATATATATATACAAATATATGAGATTGTTAAATATTTCTCATGCTATCAAAAAGAAGAAAAAAAAACACACCTAAACTCAACAAATAACATCTTTTTACATGATATAAAAATAAAAACATATATATATATATATATATATATATATATATATATATATATATATATATATATATATTAAAATACAGGAAACATATAGTTTGTAGTCGTTTAAAAGTTTAGACACTGGAACATTTAAACAAAATATAACATCTACGCGAAAGTTACGTTAAGCTTTAATACTCGAGACATTGACAGATGTGTGCTTGTTATAACGAAACAAGAATTGAGATGAATTTCTTCCCTCACTTTGCAGTAATCAAAGAGAATTATCAAAAAGAAAACAAGAATCAGTAGAATATCAAACGTTTGATAAAAACGACTCTTTTTAATATACGGATTTTTTTTAATTAAAAAAAAATTACGAATCAATTCATAAATGAGCAAACACATTTTTAAAAAAAATACATTCATATTTTTCTTTATTTACCTGATTGTTTATGAATTTTTGGTATACAATAGATACAAGAAACTTCTATTAATACAAGAATTTTTAAATATTCATAATATTGAAACTCTATTATAAAATATGTATACATGTACGGAAACGAATAATAATGTGGATTTAAAAGGAATGCCAAAAGATTTTATAATCTTTGTTTTTTTTCTTATTTATATAAGGAAAAAATAAAATAATTGTTAAAACTATTGAAAATTGATTGAATTAGTACTCAGATAACCTTAAAAATTAATTAATATCATTTTTTTTCTATAAGACATTTATTTAAAATCTATCACTGAATTTGTAATTTATATTTATGTAATATAAAATATTCTAATAATTAAATATTTTATCAAAGTTAATATTACGATTTTCTGTAATTTTTAATTTTTTGCTGTTTTATTAAAATTATTCTTCGTAAAATTATCGAAGATAAAAAGCTTTAATAAAAATGTAAAGATATATGTTTAGATAAAGAAATGTTGATACTGGAATATTATTACACTACTAGGATATATATATATATATATATATATATATATATATATATATATATATATACATATATAAAATAGAGATTGGAATGCTTATATAAATAAATAAACAAATAGAACTTTTTACATAAAAGATATACAAGATATTTGCATTATTTTTCTTTGTTGCAAATCAAATATACTCATACATTCGCGACTATCTCTTTAAAGATATTATTTCTATTCAAAAGATACATTTCTTCACAACGTCCATATATTCCCTCAAGTCGTCACCATATGTTACCTGATTGACAACCAAATATATTTCTGAAATAAGGTAACTGTCAGATTGTACTTATACAAACACATAAAATAATCCATTAGGAAAACCTGAATAAATGTTTTCTAATGTAATCGCAATATAGTATTTAATCTTGCTATTATTTCATCCCCTATTCTTTCTTGTAATGTTCTGTTTAAAATAACTGAATTTCGGAATATCGTAAGACCATTTGGGTTTCTAAAAATGTTACATTATTTTTAATATAAAATAATATATACATAAATTATGGTAGTTATTTAGGAAAAAAATATTTTTTATAATTATATATATATATATATATATATATATATATATAATATGACCAAGATTATTGTTATTTTTTAACGAATAAATAATTCTAATTAAAAATTCATAAATTAGTACATATTTATCTTTGAAAAATAAGAGAAAATAAGAAACATTCAAACAAATCATTCAAGTAACATTTTCTTTGAAGATAAATTTAATAGCACAATATTTATAATTGCACATCAACCCTTCTAACCACAGAATGGATGTCATAAAGTAAAATATGTCCCAAGGTAATTTTAAACGAATACATGAAGTGTAGCGGTTTGCTTGGCACAATTAAAAGGTAAATGAACTTGAAAATAACTGTCATTAAACCGCGAGTTTGAAACATGAATTCAAATATATTTTATTTCATTTTAAATTTTATAATTTAAATACTAATTATAATAATATAAAAAGTGTGAAAATATTTAAAAAAAATATATATTTAGTTAATTGTAAACATATGGCTGTCGATATGTTAAATTACAAATATAAGTATATTAACGAACAATGACCTCATTAAAATTAAATAAAATATTTTTGCATGTAAAAATCATCTCATTTCTCCAATTAAATCTGCCATTAATTGATAAATATACAATATTAAAAAGTAATTACATTACTCATTATTTTTTGGCTGTATAATTAACGTCATCATTTATTTAAAAACGTATTAAAACAAAATATGAACAAAATTAATTAATGTGGTTAATTATTATTGTCGGTGAAAATGCTTTAACAAATTAGTACAGATATATAAATGAAATTATTGAATACTGGTTATAAGTTCTATTTTATTTTCAAATTAATAAAAAAAATATTTTTGAAGTGAAACTTCTTTAGCGGCGTTAGGGTAAAAAAATTTAGTTAACGCGGAAACAGTTATGAACGGAAACGTCAATGCATCATTCTATCAGCGGTTTATTTGAATTTGCATAGGAATGCATTTACATAGACGATAGAAAGAGACGTAATAAACCGCATGTACGTTGGTTTAATATCTTAGAGCGACGCTAAGTAAGATCACTTGACAACCAATCTGTGAATTGTGTTTAAATAAGAGTGTTATTTAATGTAATAACATTGATATTTTTGTAAGTATATTAATTTATATAATCTCATATTATAATAATAAGCTTAATAAGATTACAATACATCCACATGGTATTTAAGAATTTATCAAATCAACGTGAAATTGAGGTTATGTACATGTATACCAACACATAGATATAGTATTTTATAACATTACAAGTATGTATATACATTTAATCTATTTATCAAATAAAAGAAATACTATTGAAAACATATGGTATTTAAAAATTATCGAAACCTATAACGGTATTTGTAACAAATTCTTACAATAATTATGAATTCTTTGTTCTCAGGTGTCATTTTGAAGGTTTATTGAATTTTATGTGGTGTTATAAAATTATCAATTATCTATAAATAGTATCTAAATAGATGCTATTTATTGCAGTTATATATTATTTGTGAGTATTTCCTTTAATTGTTTAATTTTTAAAACATTGATCTAATTGTATATTATATTAGGTTGGCAAGTATCTCCCTTCCGCTTTTTTTTTGTACATAGCCGCGAAATTCAAAAGACCAGAAGGCGGAAGGGAGATATTTGCCAACCTAATATATTATACAATAGTAATATAATAGTAAGTAAAAAAAAAGTTTTCTACAGGCTTTAAGATGGTAATGTCTATTGCGCAAAAATTTTTCTTATCAAAAACCAATTGTATCCTTTATACCTACTCAGTCACTACCGGAGAAAGCAATGGAAATCGAAGAAATTCCAAACGAAAACGAATAAATTTTCATAATTCATAATTTTATAAAAGTTTTAATTTGAAAATAATTATTAATCTTACTTAACACATTGTATGCGGCCAACGTCTCGACGACTTACTATTACTACAGTGCGAAAAATCATCATCGAGACGCGTTGTCCGCATACGATGTGTTAAATGAAATAATTGTAAAAATTTAATTTATTTAAAACATTGATCATTTTCTACTTAAATTTTTATCCCGTGTATTTACCGCTTCTCTTCCTACTACATTTCTTCATTTTATTACTTGCTTTATTCTGAAGAATTTGTTCATCTACGAGTTTTAGGCATACGCTTGTCCGAGTACCTATTGATTACTTTATTGAAAAGAAGTTTCATTTCTGGCATGTGTATATGAGTACAAATATCCTTTTTTAGCTATTTTATCCCTCATGTATTGCATATTTTATAAATAAAGCCATAAAAAAATAATACTAATAAAAATACTATTAAATTTAATATTCCATTTCCCAATCTTGTAAAATAAATTTCGTTCTTTAAAATAAAATAATGAAAGAAAACCACCAATACAACTTATCAAAAAATAAATTGTTAAGAAAAGTTCATTTAAAATTTATGAATAACGAATATATATATGTATATATATATATATATATATATATATATATATATATATATATATATATATATATATATATATATATATATATATATATATATATATATATATATATATATATATATATATATATATATATATATATATATATATATATATATATATATATATATATATATATATATATATATATATATATATATATATATATATATATATATATATATATATATATATATATATATATATATATATATATATATATATATATATATATATATATATATATATATATATATATATATATATATATATATATATATATATATATATATATATATATATATATATATATATATATATATATATATTATATATATATATATATATATATATATATATATATATATATATATATATATATATATATATATACATATATATATATACATATATATATAAATTATTCATAAATTTTAAATGAATTTTCTTAACAATATATTTTTGATAAGTATATATTGGTATATTTCTTTTTATTATTTTATTACATATATATTGTATATAAATATTGTAAAAAGTTTGCCCCAAAATTGGGGCAAAAAGTTTACCCCAAAATTGGGGCAAAAAGTTTTCCCCAAAATTGGGGCAATAATGTTTGCCCCAAATTTGGGGCAAAAGTATGACCCAAATTTGGGGTAAACGTTTTGCCCCAAAATTGGGGCAATAAGTTTGCCCCACATATGGGGCAATAAGTTTGCCCCACATATGGGGCAATAAGTTTGCCCCACATATGGGGCAATAAGTTTGCCCCAAATTTGGGGCAATAAGTTTGCCCCACATATGGGGCAATAAGTTTGCCCCAAATATGGGGCAAAAAGTTTGCCCCAAATATGGGGCAAAAAGTTTGCCCCAAATTTGGGGCAAATAGTTTGCCCCAATTTTGGGGCAAATGTTTGCTCTAATTTTGGGGCAGAGTTTGCCGCTAATTTGGGGCAAAAAGTTTGCCCCAAATTTGTGACAAAAGTTTGTCCTATTTTTGGGACAAACTTTTGGTGCAAAGTTTCGGTACAAACATTTTTTTATTTATATGTAACAAAATATTTCGATTTTCTGTATTTAGCTAAATTGTCATAATTTTTTTTTGGAAAAAACAAATTCAATCAATAATGAAAATATTTAAAGAATAAGTTGTTATAAATATAATATTTTAATTGCATTCATTTATGTTTCACAAAATTGGTAAAAACTATTTATTATCAATGTTTGAATATCTAATAATTAAGAATTGATTACTTTTTTTTTAGATATAAACACGTTTTAATGGTAGTTACTTAAATAAGGATATATAAAATTAAACAAATTATAGAATTAATAAAACTTAATAATAATTGCTTAATATTGAACATTATTAATAATAGTTTATGCTTATTGAAAATAAATATGTAGAACTCTACATAAAAAGTAATTACTATCTTAGTCTAAAGTAAAAACAAACTTATTTAATTTAATGCTTATTACATTTTTTTTAAATATGCTGCTTTAGTTATAACATATTTTTACATTTTTAAACGGCAAATTAAAAATAATTCTTTACATTGTATTATATTAGAAAATTGCAATTATTTTCTACAAATATTTATATATATATATATATATATATATATATATATATATATATATATATATATATATATATATATATATATATATATATATATATATATATATATATATATATATATATATATATATATATATATATATATATATTCTGCCTGTTCTCACTTATAATAGTAAAATACAAGCCTCGAATACTAAAATAACAATTCTAAACAATACAGTAAAGCGTGGAAAGATATATTTTAAGAATAGCACATAGATAAAAACAAAAATTGGTGAATTAGAAAAAACAAAGTTACTAACGGCATGAGTAAAAATTTTAAACTGAATATTGACCGGTTATATAAAATGAAGAGAAGACCACTGATGGACGAAAGGAAATATTTATTGGGACACCAAATAAAATTCCAAAAAGAGCCACATGAATAAATATAACAGAGAGGTGTAAACGTTTGTCCGTGTGAATTGGAAGAGAAAGGTATTAGGTTATAGGAAATAGAAAGTTTGAGTCCTTTATCCAATAGTAAATAAAAAAAATCAGTATCATAAAAAAATTAAAATTCAATTTATTAAAAAATATTGTATGTATGTATATGCATACATACATACATACATACATATATATATATATATATATATATATATATATATATATATACACACATATATACATACATATGTGTGTGTGTGTTTGTATAAATTTTAATGTCCCAAATGAATAAAAATAGTATTTTTTCATGTTCATTATTATAAATAGACTAAAACTATAATTTTAACATCCATACATCTCTAACGTTGTAAATTAAAATCATCCCGAGCAAAATACATTAGTTTTGTTTACAATATTTCCCACGAGACATCTTTAATGGAACCTCTACGTTCAGTAATATTTCTTAA
Organism: Neoneuromus ignobilis; assembly: GCA_029203775.1. Lineage (NCBI taxonomy): Eukaryota > Metazoa > Arthropoda > Insecta > Megaloptera > Corydalidae > Neoneuromus > Neoneuromus ignobilis. Next base: position 19,949,551 of record CP092091.1, on the reverse strand, counting down.
TAGAAATGATATGAGAAATAAGATCCCATAAAATATTGACATTAAATGACCGAACACTACGTGTATATATATATATATATATATATATATATATATATATATATATATATATATATATATATATATATATATGGATGGATTGATGTATGTGTGGTGTTAATATTATTGCAGTAGAGTAAATTGAAAATATTATGTAGGGATGTCTCGATGTATACTTTATTTTACTCAATACATATATATGGTCTCTATATCAGAATGAACAACTATACGTGGTCTCACGATGTTTCCAATCGATCTTTCGTATTAATATTATAGTAAATTGAACAATAGTAGTTTATGTTACACATACTAAATAAAATAAAATTAGTTCGGATAAATAACTGGTATTTTTTTGGTGTCATTTTAAGAATAGACATTTAATTTCAAACGAGTAACACTTGCAGTTTCTTTCCTGACAGCTAGTATTTGTACGTAATACAAATATATTTGAAGATTTTCGAAATTTGTTTATCTTTTCAAATGCATACGAGATTTCATAATATTTATGAACTACATACGTGTTAATATATTACAAGAGTTTAATTTTAATTTATAAACATATAAACGAAACATACTCTTATCCATTACTAACAAGTAATGGATAAGAGTATGTTTCGTTTTCAATGAATACTTTTATATAGCAGAAACATCAACTGTTTACTGAAACTATATTTAATTTTTAAAGAATTATAACTAAAATTCCGAAATTTCTGATAAATATTTTATACTATTAATTCATTTGTGTAAAGTGAATCAGCCACAGTTCCAAAACAACTAATATTAATTCTTCCACAATTTTTACCATCTCAACATTCTTTTATAATAACAAGTTTATTATCAGCAATGACAATTTCATTAAATGACGTTTTATTTAATCTTACTCCAAAAATTGGTACATTATCAATGTAAATATTATCAAAATATAATAATTCATATATATATATATATATATATATATATATATATATATATATATATATATATATAATCATCACATCATAAAGCCCATATCAATCCACTACTGGACGAAAGCCTCAATGAATGCTACCATTCACTGGTATTTGTCATATTCACCACGCTGACCAGGCGGATTGGTGAAGATTTTTTTATTCGGGATTTACTCCCTTAATTTTTCGACAATTATTTATTTACAAGATGAGATTGTCGACCTTCATGCTCAACCCTCAAAAGTGAGAGACTATATATAAATATATATATATATATATATATATATATATATATATATATATATATATATATATGTTAGCACGTGGCTTTCGTCCAGTAGTGGACTGATGTGGGCGTTATGATGATGATGATATATATATATATATATACATATATATATATATATTTATATATACACGAGGGTCGTTTGATAAGTATGGTAAAAAATAAGAAAAACTAAATTGAAAAATTTAATTAAATAATTAATTAATTAAATCAACAATAAATAAATTTACCGTACTTATCAAACGACCCTCGTATATGAATGGATATGTATTTTAAGCTGATTTTAGATTATTAAATTTAATTTCTTTTGTAAATGTTCTTTTGATATAATATTTTCATCATGGCTGGAAAAAATGTGTAAAGCCAATGCATATCTTTTTTTTATCTCTTGTAAGTCTTCTAGGTTTCTTATCTTTTTACTGTTTCACTTAAGGGGTTATACGCAGTTAGAAATTTCAAAAAATCAATTTTTTTTGCATTTTCGGAATGCACATATATTTGAGTATATTCTCTGAAAATTTGAAGTAAATTCGATAAATGTTTTCGGACATACACCTGAATTTGTAAAAAAATGTTAACTATGTGTAAACTACTTCCGAAACTTCAAACGCGTTTATCTCAAAACGGTGTTTTCATAGTCGGTGATCTCGATATCTCAGAAATGGCTGAACCGATCGGTCTCAAATTTTCACACAATCTTCTCAAATATATTCCTCAGGTATTTAACGAAGGAATAAGGTTTACAAAAATTATTACTATTTTTTTTAAACAATTTGGAGCGAAAATTTTAGTAAAAAACGAAAAAATTTTTTCAAGTAGACGCCATTTTGTCAAAAATGAAAATTTTTATTATTCCTTCGTTCAATACCTGCATTCATCTATCCTTTAAAAGAATTGACCATATTTTTTGATTTCAAATAATTCAAACCGCCGATATGGAGATCACCGCCAAGCGCCTTTTTTTGGAGGTCGTTCGGGACATCGTCTGCAGGAGCGGTGCACTTCAATATTTTTTTATGATCGACATGTTATTTTATTCTTGAAAGTAGGATCATTCAAATAACCATAATTTGTAATTGCAAAATAGATACTGTTTCTAAAAAAAATTCCTAAAAAACGTCGTTTTTGCGCCTCGCAAGTGCGTATAACCCCTTAATGTACAAAAAATTCAAAAATCAAGTTGATTTCTGTACACACACACACACACACACACACATATATATATATATATATATATATATATATATATATATAAATTATGGCTCACAAATAAGATAATCAAAATTAAGTAGATAACAAAAATACAATATTTTATATGTATAAGAAATAAAAATAAAAGTTTATTGAAACACTATTTCCTATTTATATAAAGTTACAAAATTATATTTTAATTTATTTATATATTACTATTCTATAAATTCTATTATATTAAAATTATGTACAGTTAATAAATATTTTTTTGTTTATTATTGACTACATTCATCATTTTATATTATTTTCAAAGATGAAAGCATACACGATTCTCATTTAGAAGGACATGACAGAAATACTTCTTATTTAGAATTTATGCTATATATAATTTTTATTTACACATTTTTAATGAAACAACAATTTTAAGATAAAAATATTGTATATTTTTATAAAGAAAGATTTAATTTCACTTTTACGTCACTATGTAAACATCGTTTAAATGAAACAATTAAAATGATTAATTATTATTGAAAAAAGGTTATTTCTTTTATAAATGTTATTTAGATTCTTTAATTTAGAACGAGTGGATTTACGGAAATAATACTAAATAAATATTCGAAACTATTTTAATAATTCAATAAAACGTTTATTCAGCAGTTATAATAATTTAGTAGAAAATGTCATGTGGCAATACCACAAACATCCATTTAAATATAAAGAACTCAAAATATCTCCGTGCTTATAACAAAACGTTCCAGAATTTGTCGTTTAACCTTAATATAATGCTCTTCGGAGGTCAACATTAATGTTCAGTTGAACGCAATATCCATGTACAAGGCTAGAGAGAGACAGTATAAGGTTAAAGTTTTGTCTTCATAAAAGCATCTGACTGGCCTTCGGGGAACTTTAATCTTAATTTTTTCGACAAGTTGTTGGTTTGTTTAAAAGAGACAGCGTGTACAAAAACGTAAATTCTCCGCAACATTTAATAACATCTAAATAAATATCTCTGCTTGATATTATTCATTATTTCATTTTTAAATAATTCAAATATTTTTAAAATATTTAAAAAGGAAAATTTAATTTAATTTTTAATATTTGTATAGATTTATATGATTTTTTTTTCATTTTTTTTATTTAATATATATATATATATATATATATATTAAGAAAATGTTTTTAAAGTCTCATATATGACAAATTGCATAAATTAAATTAAATATTCGAACCAACTTCCATTCTATTCTAAACACTGACTTATTTATATGAAGGATAGTCTTTAAAAATTCAAAACTGAGTTCTATGATTTTTGCAAATTCTGAAGTATGATTTCCTTTAGAACAAACTATTCATGAATAACTGATCTGAAATGGTCTTACAAGAAATCATGTTTATTTGTATATTTACATAAATAGATAGAAAGAAGTTTATAAATAAAAAAGTAGAAAAAACAGATATATACAGATTGATAAAAGGTAGAGTAATATTCCATTGAACAACGTCGAACGTATAAACCATTAGCTAACGTATAAAATATTGTTCGAGAAATCTTTCTCTGTCGAATGCTAACGTGTACAAGCACCACGAATGACAGATTACGAAGTCGACGTTCCATTTGCGCCACCGTGTAGTTATTGTACATGAACACAGATTGAATTTATGATGATGAGTATGTCGATATGCATATATATATATATATATATATATATATATATATATATATATTTGTGTATGTGTGTTTATGTATGTTCATATATTCGTAAGTACTTTTTATGTTTCATTACAAATTTTACATGAATTTGATATGTACAAATGTTGAAAATATGTTCAACAGTTGTAATAAAATTCGTTTATTATATTAACATAAATAATCTATATTCGTATATATATATATATATATATATATATATATATATATATATAAAGAGAGAGGGGAACAAAAGGAGAGAGAAAAAGTTATAGATGGATAATGGTTTGAAAGAAAACCAAAGTAATGGATGTTGTAACAACGATGGAAATTTAATAAGTGAAATCAGAATTTGGCCAGTCATAAAGCAAGAAAAAGTTACCCTAGATAGATAAGAGAAGTTATTGATTGACAATCTGAAGATATAAAAATATTCGAGAATATGCAGAATAGAGATATGAGAAAATTTGTCATTGTGGAATGGAATAAAATGGCATTTAATCGCTAGAAATTGAAAATTTTTAAAGAGACTTTCAATCAGCAGTTAATAGAAAGTGACTAATTATATATATATATATATAATGCATTTTTTTCATTAATGTAAAATTAAGTTATTTAATAAATTAGTTTTTTTTTTATAAAATTTATTCATATAATATTTTTTTATAATTATAAAATAGTTTTAATACAATTTTTGTTTAGGTCGTAAATCAATACTTAAATAAATATTATTTAAAATGCATATTTTTACCTAATTTGTGTCCCATATTGAATTATTATCTAGTAATAATGTTTGAAATTAAAAATGATATTTATTAAACATAAAAATGTTAAAAAAATAATAAAACCAGATTTTAATGTACTTCTCGTACAGAATCTGCACTAGATTTGCTTCATTTAAAATAATATTGTCAACATTTAACAGTGAGCACACGGTTCTGTATATAAAATGTCATGTTTTTCTACTGTACTGTTCTTTGCCATTATGTTACCTTCTACTTTAAATGAGATAATCTTAATGACCTCGTGTAGAATACCTACAATTTACTGTTCTCTACTTCTGTTAGTAAAAAATGTAACATGAAAGTAATTACATTTACGTAATTCAAAGTTTAATTAAAGAGATATTTATTAAAAGAACTGAAGTGTTAGTAACAATTATACAATTATTATCTGCACATATTATTATTTGTTTGGTAATTAAAAATTTTTTTTATATAAAATGAATAAAAGCTATATTCTGTTATATATAAAACGTTTGTTTAACGTAAAAAAAATTTTTTGAAAGCATTTCACATGTTTCAATCGTACTCATTTCTCAATCGTACTCTTTGCATATTTTCTCTATTTCATTTGTAGATGTTTGTTATCTTATTAATAATCTTTTTTAAGTGTGGTTTATTATAAATTATAGCTATTTTGATTTTTTTTCATTATATAAATCCTTGTGAATTCTCTATTATATAAATCCTTGTTTATATTATAAAAGAAATTAATGAAGTAATGTTGTTATAATTAAATCACTTTTATTAAAGTTTAATAGAAAGAAAATTTATTATCCAGAAATTATTTGACATAAAACATTTATCAGATTTTCAGATATAAACCAATAAATAATCATACATACAACATTAAATTCACTTATAGATGTTAATAAAAAGATGATCGTAGTTTTAACGTGGAATAATATTTTCATCTTGATTTTAAATTTATTCAGTAAATAAGGTTTTATTTGAAAATTTCTTCAAAACCCATTATTGGAATTGTCAGATAATATTCTTTTAATAAAATAAATGCAAATTTACAGATTTCATATATATTAAATAATTGTTTGTAATAAATAAAATATCCATATAAATTACTGAAAATAAAATTAATATAAATCATTACGTACTCCATATAAATTCAAACACTCCATATATAAAAAAATCTATATTTTATAACATCTGTGTTTTACAAAATGTATGTTCTAAAGAATAAATATAGAGTTAATCAAAGAGATTTACGTTAATACTTAATTTTATTTAAATCAAACCAACCAGAGTTAGTTGATATATTCATAAGGGCAGATGTGTAAAATGATGCAATTAATCATATTTTACTCCAGTAAAAATGTGAATAAAAATGGAGGAAGTTATTCAATTATAAAAATAAAAAAATGGAATCGGTGCATCGATTTTCCTCTTCGGAAAAAATAATGCAAGTATATAGGTTTAAAAAAAATAATTTACATTTTACAATATTATTATATCTAATGTTAATTACTATGAGTACTTAAAAATGTTTTAAATATAATTTTTATCCTATTATTATTACCATTTTTAAATATAATTTAAAAAAAATTGTGAATTTTTTAAAAATATCACTTGTATTATTAACATTGAACACTAATTTTCTTTAATTAAATATATGTATTTTTATATATGTAATTTTTTATTGATAGTTTGTAGAAAATATTATGTTTTAAAAATATTTGGAAACGATTGAAACTAACATTTCATTAAATTCCAAAGAAAAATGAAAAATACAAATATCATCACATTTTAGATTATAACCTATTTCTTCAGATCAACAATGAATCGAAAACGATATTTCAAAAGAACAGTGACCCAAAGCACTTATCCAAATTATATAGACAATATCTGATAGGTAAGTTTGGTGAAGAGAATAATCTTATCACCATAATCACTTGATTTGTTTTTTTATATAACTGCTTTGGAACATAATCAGAAAAAAACACTCCAACAATTTGGAAGGTCTGTAATAAATTTTAATTTGATGGAACATACTTCAAAAATTAATGAAAAACATCAATCATATAATTGGAAATAATAACGTCAAAATTATTGGAAATAATATGGTCATATAGACAAAAAAATTGAATAATATATATATTCCTGACTAATGAAAAAAAAATCCATTCATTAAAGAATACAATTTATGAAAGAATACAAGTAATATCATAAATAAAAAAATTAACAAACTGCTTTTTAAATGAACACTAATTTGTTATTAAATTCTGACTTCTCATTATTTTTAAATAGTATTACATATACAATACAATACAAATTTATTGATATAATAAAATAGTACAAGAGAGAAGTATATAAATTAAAATATAGTTTAAAAAAAATATTGTACTGCATAAATTTTGAAACATTTTTAAGTTATTGAATTTTATTTTTTATATAATTTATAACTACAGATGAAAGGGGAAAAAATCAAAAACCACATGAATACAAACAATTAATCTTAATACTAAATTATTCAACACTATGTTAGTTTTTACAGTTATATACTACATATATATATATAATATTTTATTACATTAAGAGACTATGATATGTCAGGCAATTAATAATATTTTTTCTTTCCTGAATACGTTCACGTTTAAACATGTTTTAACTATCAGTAAAAACATGATATTATTTAAAAATAGTAAAAAAAAATTGAATTAAAAACAACATTAGAATTGTCTTTTTCTCATTTTATCATAAAACCTAACATATAATTTTCTGTATGATAATCATACTAAAAGAGAAAAATGAAATTACAAAACAAATAGATATAAATTATTTTACCTGTGTCATGATCTTAATTAAAACATACTCGTACACAAGTATCGTAATTATGAAAGAAAAACAAACATGTTTACATTTTACGTAGTTTCGCAAAGTAATTAAATTAATGTCGAATTCTGTCGACGAAATGCCAAGCGCAAAGGATATAAAATAAACGATGTATATATACATGTATACGTACATAGAAAAAATTATAAGATAAACCCTTAACCTCTATAGAAAACTTGTCACGATAATATGACAATGTTTACACACACAGAAATGAATTTAAATATGCGATCAATACATACAGTGTCACAAATGTACCTCTGTCGTCCTTTACCTGAAGACAAACTAAGTTAACATGAATAGAACAGGAAACATGATAATGTGATCAAGCGATTACTCTATGAGAATTTTGTATATTAGGGACAGATGTGTTAAATTAACACTCAATGATATCTATTGCAGGTTAACATAATATGAAATTTACTATTTGTATATATATATATATATATGTGTGTGTGTGTGTGTGTAATACCAATAATAAAATATTTAAACATTTGTCATTCCATGTTCAAATCTATCGTGAAATTTCAATATGTTGGTCAATACACTCATCTATAATTACTATGGTCGTTTGTTTGTGGTTTACCAATTTCAATTGTTGAAATTGTACAAATGTACAAATTCTACTAAATTTATGTTTCTCGTTCAATTAATAACACTAAGAGACAATATTCAGTATTCAAATAAAAGGTTTTGTTTGTTTCGAACAATAATTCTCTTCTAATCTCTATTTTTTAAAAAAAATCATAATCTTTTTAATTGAAAAATGTACAATATTTTTAAATTTAATCTTACGTTATTTTCAATATTATTTTTATTGTATTTAAAAGTGTATGTATTGTTTTTATTTTTATTATATTTAAATATAATAAAAACAGAAATTTTTATTTTAAAAGTCTAATTTCAACTTCGATCGAAATAAACAAAATATGTACAATGTGTGACTATAAAATATTAACACAGAATTTATAGCTACTAAACATACATATGTATATCTCCACTACAAAAGTTTGTATAGAACTGTGTAAACTGAAGAATAAACAATGTATGTATACAAATTTCAATCTGTTTAGCAAATTACCATACGAAAGGTAGCAATGAGAATTTGATTTGTTTAAGTATATAAGAAAAAGTTAAATAGAAATATAATAAAAATACTTATTTTAATTTTGGAACAAATTATTTTTTATCACTTTCTTATATTAATCTTAATATTTTTACTACTCTATTATTAAAGTTTTATTCAATTATATATTCTACAATTTTTCATTTTAATATATTACACTTTCAAAATTATATTTCAATAAATAATTGTTTGAATATAAATAAAAAATATAATACTTATAAACGAAATCATTAAATCAATTATTAAATAAATAATCATAAATATAAATTAAGAATGTTCATCAAGTTTGTACTATTAAATTAATTATGAATTTTAAGTAAACAATATTTTATATATTATTAATAACCTAATTTCCAACCATTGTTAATCAACTATTAGTTAATGGCAATATATATATATATATATATATATATATATATATATATATATAAACTATAATTTTAATAATTAAAATAATTTTTAATTAATTTATATTAGAAAATATTTCTATTAAAAACGGACTTTTAATAACTCAGTATCTTTTCAATTATTTTAAAAATTAATATTTATTATATGGTTGGTTTTCTTCCTTTTTCAATTTATATCTATGTATTTTTCCTCGCTTGTATTTACTTAGTTTAATTTACTTTTAAGTATTAACATACAGATACACACACACGCATTTATATATATATATATATATATATATATATATATACAAATGTATATGTAAATAAGTTATTTGCTTCAACGTTTTGAATATCAAACAACACTAAAAACTTTATCTACAAGTGTTCACATTTTATTCACATATATGATTACACAAAAAGCGTATATTTAAAATAATCATTATTGCAATGTCAATAAACGACGTTGATATTGCTGTTCAAGCGAATTTCTTCGATACAGTTTATTCGAAAAAAGGCAATCAAAAGCTAATAATACTGTAAAAGCAACATTTTTTCCAAGTATCCATGTACGTGTGTAACACATCATCTATATGTTGATGACAGCTTGATAAGCATATGAGTAATCGACTAGAAAGTTACATATAGTGGAAAATTTCCATTAGGCTTTATGAATGAGGGTCGATCCTACACTGTAAGAACAAATATGTCGTTAATTTCAAACTAAAATCAATATTTGAATAATTCTGCGAACTTTGTACACTTCTTATTCATGGAATGTAAATAAACAAACATCACTTGAATAGAATTATAATTGTAAAGCCAATCAAATAAGTATCATAGAAGTATTATTAAAATTATAATAGTTTTTTTTGAGTACGTGAAACTTAAAATGATTTATAATATTAAGAATTCACATTGTCTTTATAATCTAAATAAAATAATGATCGATAAGTTCTAAAAGAATTTCATTAAAAAAATATAACACTTTTTGTAAATATTAACATAAAATTGCATGTAGGAATAATACAAAAAAATTATGCATTAGATTTAAATATCATAGTTATCAATTATATCTATTTATTGAATAGTCTCCTTTTATATTTTTACTTGTTTCGAAGATTATAAACTATTTGAATATTTAAATGTTAATAATAGTAATAGTCTTAAAAAAGATCTCAAAAGCATTTAATAAAATGTTCAAATTTAAAAAACCAATAATTTGTTCTAAGAAAACAGAAAAAAGTGGAATTTTAATACATAATTATATTAGAAGTAGATAGTTATATTATCGATTAATGTCACAATAAGTTATAATAATTAATCATTTAACAATTTTTAATATTATTCTTAATTTTAATGACTTTATAAAACTGAAAAAAATTTTGAAATATTTTCTCTATTTGAAATTATTAAAAAACAAAATATTATATTTAGTAAAGATATTGCCTTATAGCTAAATTAATTATGATTTATAAATGGGAAAAATATGATTATATATATATATATATATATATATATATATGTGTGTGTGTGTGTGTGTGTGTGTGTGTATGTGTAAAAATAGTACATAATGAAGATAAATGATAATTATAAATATAAAAATTTTAATTATTATTCTCCTTTCAACAACTTTATTATATATCAATTACTATTGATAATATGTAGCATTTTTTAGAATATATTTAAGAAAATTATAGTATTTTTGGATTATATATATATATAATAAAATCAAACTTAATATTCGTATAAACATAGGCTGTCATATTATTCTGAAAATAAGCTCGTTAGATTGACATTATGATACTATCAGCTGTCAAACATGTAAAATGATCATATAAACGCCTATTATCAACTTTAATAACACCGAATCGACCTTGCACGCGACTGGATAATATACAACAACAAATAAACTAAAATAAACTGCAGAACAAAAGATCAATGTGCAGTAATTATATGACAATATTTTTATATTATTTTATTTTCTAATTTATCTTTACATTTTGATTTTAAAAAATTGTAAATATATAAATAACTTTGATATACTTAATTTCCTATTGTATATGCATATTCAAAATCGTTTCATATATTCAAAAATACCAATATCTGTGTGTAATAAATTTCTATTGTATTTAGTTTGTTTCCTCATTTTCCTCTAAAAATTGAAAACATAAATCTACATATTGACAATCATATTGTTTCATGAAATAATTAATTTTAAAATTCAATCATATATTTGACAGTATAAAATATTTTTTTGTATGTAACAAAATTCAATATATTTATTATTGTAGATAAACAAATAATGAAATGTGTTTTAAAATAACATCGTTTTCAAATACAAGTGTTAATTCAATATCAACACTGAATACTCATTAATTTAATGCTATTGTTTTCATGAAAACTACATGGAAATGGATGGTGAACCTAATGAACAATGGATATCAAATATGTAATTATTTTTTTTGCTACAAACACATCTCATATATTGCACTGTTAAATAATAGAACTACTATCATTCGATAATGAAAAAAAATATATATTATCCTTTCATCACACTTCAAGTTTCATATCGTGCAATATCACTTCTTTTCATATAATCTGTCTGTTCTAGTTATTTAATCTTCTTACATTCTGTTTTAGTTTGATTATGGAGATAGTCTTCATATATATATATATATATATATATATATATATATAAATGTCTAAAAATAATGTATAGAGCATTATTTTTTTATATATAAAAAAATTATTCACAGCAATTTGGAAAGAAAATAAATATATTCTTTTTTAACATTGTGCATAAAAATGTAATAAAGATGAAAAAAAATATTACTCAAGAAATTATTAAAAAAAATAATTAATTCATTATTTAATAAATTAAAATTAAATAAAGTTCAAAATATAATATTATATATATATATATATATATTAATTTGAAATGTTTGACAATATTTTTTTACTAATCTCTCTTAATACATTAAAAAAAATAAAACTGTTGAATATATTTTTTTTTAATATTTTCAAATGTATTATTAATTACTTTGTATTATTTTATTACAAACAAATTCAACAAAAAAAATAATTAAAACAATGACATAAATAATAAAAATTGAATAGAACTAAACGAATACCTAATTTATTTACAACGATAGAATAAATAATCCAGTATGCAAATAACGAATAATGCAGCATTTTTAACAAAGCAAACGCCAGTTGTATATAAAAAAATAACACAGGTGCGCTGAACAATACAATGTCAACAACAATATGATGGAGAATATGTTATAAAGTAAATGCTTTTGGTCATAATGTAAAAGCGATAATGTAACGACATCGTTGTAAAAAGAAGAGACGTCCCACTGTTTCAACCGTAATCGATTTTGAATACAACGAATGGCACATTAATAAACGATGGTTTTTGTTGGTCGATATACGGCCGCATTCGATATTACCGGTACGTTGAACGAATCAACACACTCTCTTCACGGTCTGTTGTTTGAACCCCTTTATAACACCATAGAGGTTATCGGATGTGATAGGAAGTTATTGTTTACGAAACTTTCGACTATTCCAATACATTAATATGTTTTGAATAATATTTAATGTTTTCAACATGATTTACTATTATAGATAATATTTATGTGGAAGATAATGTCTTAACGAAAATTGCAATAATTTGCCTCCATATATCAATTCACATTATATACACATAGTTTAATATTTTATACACCTCATGTGGATATATGTATGGTCATCAAAATTTAACATCTAGATTTGTGTTTCATTAAATAGAAACATTTATATAGGATGGTGCAAGTGTATAGTTTTATTTTTTTCATTTTAATAAAACACAAATCTAGGCGTCACATTTGGATGAGCCTATATATAAAATATATAATATTCAGTCATTCAGATTTGCTGACGACTATTATTTTTCTTAACAAGTCAGGATGTACTTGAAAAAATAATATAGAATTTGCAGTAAAAATTCAAAAATTTATCTTATAATAAATGTCAACAAGACAAAAGTAATGCACGATAAATTTTTAAATCAGAGGAAAATCAAATTAAAAGTAGAAACAGAATAAACTAAAAAAATATATTTATCTGTACATATACATATATATATATATATATATATATATATATAAATATGTGTGTGTGTGATTTATGTTTGCAACATTTTTAATCATTGTATATGAAGTCGATTATTTCATTTTATATTTATTTGTCTATTAGTTTTGTAATATGAAAAACCCATATATAACCTTAACATTCATGTAAATATTCAAAGAGATAATGAATAATTAATACTGTTCATGGAACGTATTGAGTTTAAAACAAAATAAATGTCATTATCAAAGAATATTACATTATAAAACGCAAAGCATGCAATATGTTATCGTAACTATCTTAATTCTATTATTGCTTTTAAAAAGTTAACTTTGAAAGCTTTGTTTACAGCTTTACTGCAAAATTCAAATTATATTAAAAATATCTCCCTCTGTTTTTCTCGATTTATATATATATATATATATATATATATATATATATATATATATATGTTTAATCGTTTGATATTAAGAAAAAGAAACAAGTGTATTATTTCTATAAAACAGATGTTCTATTTTAAAACCATTCAGTAAATGAATACATGTTGTATAAATAGAATTTAAAAATATATGTTACCCTTGAAAAGATTATTTAATTGCTTTATTCGTAACATAGTAGAAAATTTTAATCATTATTTTAATAAATTATAATATATATATATATATATATATATATATATATATATATATATATATATATATATATGTATGTATAAATTCTATATTTTATATTTAAATTTTAATATCTATATTTAGTATTAACATTATTCAATATTTTACACAACTATTTTAGAATGAAACTTCTATTAATTAAAAATAATATAATATAAAAACTTTAAAAAAATAACATTTTTTTAATATGACCTTTCTTTTTTATTTCAGGCTGAAAACGACAACCTTTCTCCTTTTTTCAATCATCTTCAGCAGCCAACCAATCGTTACGAAAACTCGAAACAATCTTCAGCAAATAAATCCTTTTCTCCCATCAACATCGAAGCCCACAATAAAAATTTACATAATAAAAATATGACTGTAGTCGTTTCACCCCATAGTCCAACAGATAATTCGTCATCAACAAATCAGCAACACATAAAAAACAATCAAAACAATTCACCATCTCTGTACGTCGACGACGACGAAGAGACAACTAAATCGAAATCAAAAAACTATTCATCTCTTTCGCAGCAAACTGAAATAATCAATTCTGCGATCTCATATCAAAGCGAAGTTGAATCATTATCAAGATCTACTCAAAATCTTATACATACTCATACAAATAACAGTAATTCCGTAATTATCGACATGACTAAATCACCGCTCGGAAGTCAAAACGACATTTGTAGTAATGTAGTTAGTCCAGTTAAAAGAATGTCAATGAGTTTAGAAACAAACATGTCGAATAGTTTTTTTAAAAAGACGTCTTCGAACAAAGACACCGAAAATTCGAGCAGCACAGGAAGTACAGGGTTTTTTAAACGTTCTCCAAAAAATTCAGATCGGGAAACAAGCCCGTCAAAACTGAAACCAGGCTCGAAAAATCAACAGAAGTCGCCAAAACTCGGTGATAAATCATCGAAAGAAGGTAGAGAGAAATCGCCGAACGCACAACAAAAGTCACAAAAGAAATCACCAAAATCTAATAGGGAAGTCACAAGTGCTTCTAATGAATTCATATCGAAAAGATCTTCCAGCTCAAAAAGCTACGATATCAGTACATTAGATACGAATTCTCGATCTTCGCCGATTCTCGGTTTCAGTTCAAATCCGCAACTCAACACTAATCAACAGACGCAAAATATTAGCAATACATTTCGCTCAATTTCACCGTTCCGTAAATCATCGATTGCTAAACTTACTGACAGTTCATCGCACAATGAATCATCATCAGGTCCAAGAACAGAACATAGAAGTTCATTCTCATCTCCGTTTAAGAAATCGCCTTTTTCATCGAAAAGTGCAGAACATAGTCAATCGAAGGAACAAAGTTCAAAATCATCTCAAAGTTCAAGTCCTTCGAAAAGTTCTGACGTTAAGCCAGATTCTAATCTCATTAGTACAGCAACATCTGCGTTAAGACGATTACATTTTAAATCCGGAAGAAATGCTACAAAAAATCAATCT
Source organism: Neoneuromus ignobilis (assembly GCA_029203775.1). Classification (NCBI taxonomy): domain Eukaryota; kingdom Metazoa; phylum Arthropoda; class Insecta; order Megaloptera; family Corydalidae; genus Neoneuromus; species Neoneuromus ignobilis. The sequence goes on along the minus strand of CP092091.1, from coordinate 19,934,024 downwards.
CGCGGAGCCAGTATCACAGGACAAAATGTACCCAAAGTAATAGTCATGGGATCGAGTTCTGCGAGTGAAACTACAATCAACACAAGTACAGATTCGGCCAATACAATTATAACGACTATGACAAACACAGATGGAGATTTGACTGAAGATAGTCTCGATAAAGGAGACTCTGTAGATTTATTATTATTAAGTGATAACATTCTAGTTGATTTAGCTAACGGACCATCTAAACAAGATTTTCGTTCAGAAATCAAATCGACTATTGCTGAAGCCGATAAGCATGCATCGACAAAGAGCTTGAATGAAACAAGTTCACTGTGTAAATATTGTACAGTATGTGGTGATTCTCATAACAGAAGTGGAAATCTCTGTACACATTGTGTGAAACGTAAGAATTCAGTTATATCGACGAAAAGTGAAATATCGAAACAAAACTCCAATTGTAGCAAATGTAAAAACAGTGCAACGTGCATAAATTGTCAACATTTTCAGAAACGCGCCAAAGACGATACGTATTTAGATCACGTAGTTCCGATCGTCACAATCGAAACTGATTCTCAGTTAGTGACATGTCCGAATTGTCATGAAAAATACACTTCTCATTGTTTAAATCCCAGCTGTAAGTCGACGAAAATATTTAATCATCATGTAAATCACTCGTCCGAAACAACGTATTTGTTCGAAGATTCCGAAGAATTTTCTGACTATAAGCACTCGTCGCCGAAAACAGCGTTTTACAATGAAAAGAAATTCGATTTTGATTCACCGACGATAGCTAAAGCGGGGATTTTAGAACCAAAATCGCCTAAATACGCTTCGAAAGTGCACGAAAATAAGTTTACTTTCGATGAAGTGCTATTACAACAGCAGCAGCAGCAGCTTTCGCCGAAAAGTGGTTGTAAATCTCCGGGGAAATTTAATTTAGACGATAAAGAAAGTGACAAGGCAAGAGAAAAAAAATCGCACAACCATAAAACCAGAAGACAGTCACAACAGTCGACGTCGTCTGCGTTCTACGCAGATCAGAGCGGCGCCGTACAAAACGTTCCATCGAAACATCACAGAAGTCATAGTAAAAGAAGACGTCAGAGTAGTCCAAGAAACGAATTGAGAAGCGAAGTGAACGACAAACTTCGTAGCGAGACACCGACTCATCGAAAAACTCGCGAAGAACAACTTTTCTTCGACTTCAGTATGAACAACAACGAGGTTAATCATCATCAACAACACGGAACGACAAATAAAACAAAATGTAACGACAGCAATAACAAAACAAAGAACGTTTATAGAGACAACAGAAGTCGCTCTGGCGGTTCACCGCGTAAGACAATGACACCACCTTTGCCCGACTTACGTGTAGATTTTTTCAGTGAGAGTGTAGATGTGCCAAATCACAATTTGGACGAACGCCAAACGAATGACTCTACTATGTTCCAAGTGTTGGCCCCGCCGCCTGTTTCCAGTGAAAAGCGTGGCTCGGTGTGTTTAAATAAGTGTTTGCGCGAGGTCGGGGCCAGTTTAGAATGCGCGTTGTCCCCTTGCACATCACTGTCGCATAATATCAACGTGACCACGAATCCGTTAGACAGTTCTTCCGTACACCACTCATTCTCTAATATCAGTCGTAAAGTACCGCAAGCAACGATTGTCGTTCAACAACCGTCTTTAAGTTCTGATTCGGGTAGTTCTAACGTGTCAACGATTCTACTTAAAAACGGTAGTGAATTCGTGTCAAACGTACAGATGACAGTTACACAACAAACAAACTCCGGTGATTGTTGTAATAGTGGTGGTAAAATCAGCACGAAGCAAAAGAAGCAACGCGAAGAAAACATGAAGCAATTATTAGATGTTGCCAACACGTTGACGTTGGAAGAGATACACGACTTCGAAATGAAGTGAGTACATTTTTTTTTCTTATTATTATATTTCATTTTCATTCACAAACATATCATTCATCGACCAATTTCAATTACAAATTAAATAACAAAGGAGAAAGTAATAAAACTAAAAAATTAAACTTTACAAATGTAATTTTATATACATCTGTTATATATAAAATTTATAATCAAGAAATATCATTTTATAAATAACGAATGTATATTTTATAATCGCATATAAAATACTAATTGAGAATGTTTTCATAAAGAAACAAGCTTAAAATACTTTTTATTTTTTAATATCTTAATAAAATAAGTTACTACAAGTAGATAGAACTATACATGGTGTTATAAAAAGTGAAGAAATTTTAAATAAAAGTTGAATTCTTATTTAAAATTCTATTTAATACAAATATATTGCCAATAAATATGTCTAGTCTTGTTTAGAAATATTATTTTTAATTTACAAAAAAGCTGAATCATAATTTCACAATCTTAGGAAACAAAAATAAAAAATGTTTTTAATTTTCTAATATTTTTAAAGAATATTAATTTATCAGAATAACATTCTATATTATTTTATATGGAATAATTTAAACAAATTATTTTATTCACTTTAATTTCATCAATCTTATTTTTTTTAAAAAAAATCTCTGCAATCTAATTTATAATTATTAAATTCAATATGTCTTCCTTTAATGTATAATATTTATTTTTTCTACATTTTATATTTTTATTGAATATTTATAAGTTATTATCAAGAATATTAAAAATTATATAAATATTTGTTGACATAAATTTATGAAACATAATAAAATATTTTTTATGCCAAAATAATCTAATAAATACGAACGAAATAATTATCTCTAAATAATTAAATATATGAAGTTACATATGTTTTTAAAAAAAAGAAAAATCTTTTTCCAAGAAAATGTGATAAAAATTATTTATCAACGTGTTCACAAATAATATGTTTTAATAATAATAAATTCATGGAAATGTATAAGATATTGAAAAATATTATAAAATATTAAAAGTATTTATTTATTGAATTAATAAAAGCGAATTTGTATTGAATATAATTAGTAATATAAAAATATTAATATTCAAAATATAATTAATATTAAGGGAAAATTATTAGATTTGTATCCAAATATTTTTCATTTTTTTCTCAATTACTAATATATATATATATATATATATATATATATATATATATATATATATATATATATATAGGTATATATGTAAGTATGTATATAATTTAATTCATTTTTCTTATTGCAAATAAAAGTTAAATTAAAAAACATTCCAAAAATCATAAATAAAGGTAATTTCCAATACACAGTTTATTTAGAATGCTTATGATATTTATAAAAATTAAATATATGAAACTTCATATATATTATTATTATTTTCACGCGAAATTCTCATACATTTTTTCTTATAAAATAAACTCGTTTTATTTACATCAAAGTAAATAGAAAATGATTACTTAATAACTATATTATTTTGTTATAAATTAAAATCTTTTTTTTGCATTTAAAATTACAAATACAGCACAAAATACTTGTCATTTTATATTAATAAATGTTTTCACCTTTATTGAAATAAAGGTTAAAAGGTATGTTTAATATGAACATTTCATTGACCTTTCTCTGTACAATTAAAACGCAAAATAAATTATAATTTCGAAATAATTGATTGCTAATAATTCATTTTTGTGTAATATTTTGTAATTAGACACATTTTATATCCTCAATTTAAATAATGTAATTCAGTTTTCATTAAACGATGTGTTGATTTTAATAATTATCATTTTTTAAATGTAAAATCTCTTATTTTATTTTTAGAAAGATGTAAAGATATTTATTATAAATATATCAACTTTCATTTTTTTTTGTTACTATGTTCATTAGTCTCTATTAACTGAAAAAAGGAGTAATTTTATAATAAATAGTACCTTTTCAGTCTAATAATCTAATATTATTATCCCAAATTCTAAACCATCAATTTATTGTCAACCATCTGACATGTTCAGTTTATACAGACACAATTAAAAATTAACTGAAATGCTCTGTGAAGCGATAAACTTGTTGCCAATATTTTCAATTAACGTTTCTCATTATAAAATACTGTATAATGACATTGCTGTCCAGTGACAGGAACGATATGATTCAATTTTTAGATAATGCGATTTGTCACGAAATGTAGTGAACAATACGTCGTATATCGATTGAATTCGAAGTAAAGTAATTCCGCCGATATTTTTAACATACTGAATTGACTGTCAGCTTACCCTTTGACAATACCAATCAATCTTACTTCTAAACACTCCCGAGAGAATCCAGTCAAGTTCAAAACGTTGACCCTACTTCAATGAGAATTATATAATGGCGTTTAATTTTATCTTATAATGTAGTCTTTTTTTCATTTTCAATCACTGGCATGATTTTCATAGACATTTTTTTATAAATACATTATATATATGCATATATGTATGAAACGTAACAAAAAATATTTTTTGTATATCAACAACTGAAATTTGATTGGATAACAATTTTTAATCATACATATTTTTATGTAATAAAAAGACATTATTTTGTCAATAACATTTCGAAAATTATGTAATTTTAAGTGGGTTTCAAAAAAACCAAACTACTTATTTTATGTACAAATCATAATTATAAGAAATAATTTTTGTAAAGGAATATTTTATTATTTTTTTTAAAAAAAAATGTTATCAAAATTAATTTTTAGAATATATTCTGTAAATATGTAATTATAAATTATTAAATACAATAATAATTAAATAACCATTTCAAGATAATATAAATAATTCCTGAATAACTACATTTCAAATTGTAATGACTTTTACAACAATAAAATTTCCAAAATTCAACTTACTCAACTTGATAATATATTTTCATATCTTTGCTTTAATTTGAATATTAACTTCAAATAAGTAATTATTTAATATATTATGAGAATCTTACAATACAAATAAATATTAATAAAATAATAGATTTTAATGTATTTATTCTACTTTAACTCATCCAGTTAAGCATGTATAGTACAATGGTATTTGACTACGATTTTTTTAAATCTAGACATGTAAGCTTAATTCAATTTATTAACAGTATGTAAATTAAATGTAGCTACAAGAAATTTTTATAACCCATAAGGTATTATTATAACCCATATTTTCTTTGCTTCATAAAAATATAATATAAATGTATATAAATGTATATATATATATATATATATATATATATATATATATATATATATACTTATGTATTTAAACAACTTCATTGACACAATAGCAATATCGAAATAAAATTTATATTAAATATTAAATTGATTTTTAAACACTTTTTACTTAAATCGATATAGTAAGTCAAATGATGTTTCGTAGTATAGCTAGTAATTGTGTATTTATTACTGAGTGCTACTTGAATTGTGATCAATTTTCGACTAAACTCTTCCATAACAAAAGGTTTAATTTATTTTTATATATTTACAGAAATATACTAAATAATATGTGTTATTAAATAATATGAAGTCAGTTTTTTATTTTTTTTAAAAAAAACCTTGCTTAATATATAATATCTGAAATACATGACGATATTCATCGAATTATAATTTATATTTCTATGACAAAAAAATAAAAAATAGTATTTCGATTTTTTTTAAATAATTTTTAAGAAATAAAAGTTTAAAAAATATTTTAACCAAAAAGTATTTTTAAATTACTTATTGTTGCTTAAACTAGAAACAAATATTATATATTAATTTAAAAAAAATCCAATTTTATTGTAGCCTACAAGATATTCGCTAAAAATATACCATAAACTAATTATAGGAATATTTTTATCAATTATTATTTTAAGAAAAGAATATAAAGACAAACACTTCTAACAGACTTGGTAAATATAAATTTAAAAAAGTACTGTAACAAAAATTCAAAAGTAAAAGTACTATAACAAAAAATAACGTATTTTTTAATTAAAAAAACTATAAAATATTATATATATATATATATAAATAATTATAAACAATAATACTTAATTTATTTTTAGCAAATGTAGCTGTTGTTACCTACTTAACTGTCAAAAATAAAAATGATTCAAAATAGTATCAATAAATAAATGCTAATTATAAATTATTATTTATAACTTATAATAATATCAACATAATTTTTAAACCAATCATATTTATTGATTAAAATGTCTTGTAAGAAGGTTGTGTTAAAAAGTTCTAAAATAACTTGCCAGTAAACAAAACGTTCTTTGCAACTAAGTTCGCCTACAAAGAAAACAAATATTATAACAAGTAAACATTTAAACACGAGCACATTCATAAGTACAGAAAAACACATTCACGCGTACAACTCTCATCCACATATCTTGAAACCATTCATAAACGGCTAACCATTAGACCACGTGCTAAAGACATATATGTGCGGTTTCCTTAGATACGGCAGCCCACACCATAACCGTTCGCAGTCGGTGAAGACGCCTGGTCGGGCGGCAGGCGGTGGCGGCCGACCAACGTACCTTTGCCTGCCGCAGCAACGCGCCCGCGTTGCCTCAATGCCAAACACTGGCGTCGAAGAAGAATACTATCGTCTGCGTCATTTCAGTATCACTGGAAAAGGAGTTGTCAATCGTGGCGATTCGCTCAAGAGTCGTCGGTCGCGATCAAATACCAGCGTAGCGAGCAGCAACTCAAGGTACATGCATGACAAATAGTAATAGCATCATAATGAGATCTGTTTAGAAAAGGTTCGAACCATCGTCATTCCTATCGAATGGAGGTGTGTTCGTATTTTCAACTTAATGAACTCCACTATCAAATAAATTTCATTAAGTATATTGAAGTATAATAAAATTGATATGAAAATTATTTTAACGGAATCAACCGTATGAACAGGTTCTTATCTATGCTTTATGACTACCCATAAATCGTTTAATTACATTTAAATTACGAATAAAATATCGATTAAAGTTTATTTAAAATATTTATGAAACATTGTTTTAATTAAGTGAACTTTTGTTAATTAAAACAAGTAATTATTTTCAATTTTTCATGTATAGTTGTTGGTTTTTCCTGATAGCTCTGTATAATTATTGTTTTCATAAATATCAACGAATAATACCGGCTGCTGATTATCAAACAATCGGCATGAATTTGTTAGTAAAAAATTACTAGGAATTAATTGAGTGTTTTTTTCAATCAAGCGAAGATAATCGATTTTGATTATTGCACATAATCTATTTGTTTTGGTACTGTGGGAAAATTATTTTAACATAAATAATTCATTCATCTCCAACATCATAATATTTTATAAAAGTAAATTAAATAATTTTAACATATTTTATAATGCAGCGTTTTGATGATAATGGCATGATCATCAAAATGCGCATCGGTGAATAAAATGAACAATAAACGATTATTACACATTTTTATAAAATCTTATAATACTGAGGTTGAGTGATTTTTATGTTAATATAAATAACATATTTTTATCATAAATTATATCTCATTTCAAAAAATCCTCATACTAATCATTTATCAAAATCAAAAACTATATAATTTTCTTATTTACCACAATGATTATTTGTGGGATGATTTAAATAATTTATAGAATATCAACTATTTACAGCCCTCAACAATAAACTAATTGTGTAAAGAGAGAAAACGTTGTTAATAAAGATTGAATTTTATTCATGTCTGAAAAACATTATTTCGTATTTCCAGTTAATTGGAAGTTTAAAAATATATTTCATATGTTATACACATACACACACACACACACAATATATATATATATATATATATATATATATATATATATATATATGTAATTTATTTATACATATGAAAAAAATAAAGTAATGAAAGGCATTTTCATGTTGACTGAACAAAACATACATACAAAAGAAAATAAAGATTTCTTTTCTACAAAAAATACGAATATAAATACAAATACGAATTTTCACAATAAAAGTCTCTGTGGCTGTAAAGATTTCAGTTGATTTCATTTGGCCCTTTTTTGTTCCCTTTTTATTGACTTACTCTTTTTGAATTATATTATAAGAACAACTTTCAGTACAGAAGTCAAAGTAATTCGCCAAATAGAAGATAAATCAACTCGGAAAATGTTATGATTCATTGGTATAGACATAAAAGTAAAGAAAAATACAATGAAAGTTATTGAATTAACTTAAATCTGACCGGAGATTTTACTTGCTTTATATCGAATAAACACCGTATCATTGGAATATAGTATATAAAAATTCAAAGAGGTTAGAGCTTTTTGATGACCAAAAACAGTAATGTTTTCACAGAACTTTTTCTTAAGAAGAATTATTTTATTATATTCGATATATAATATTCATATTTTTTTCCATTCAAAAATTAAGAACGTTATTCTAAGTGCATATTATATATATATATATATATATATATATATATATATATATATATATATATATATATATATATATATAATTTAAAATTCAATAAGTAATTATGAAACCTACATAAATCGTCATTTAATTTCCTTAATTTAAAAATATTATACTTTTTACTATCCACCTATAATCCTTACAATATACGTGTAAATAATTACTACAGTTTAAGAATTATTGTTTTTAAAAAAAATAATAAAAAATCACTAAAATGTCGGATGAAAGTATCTGCTGTTTTTATTTTGATAGAATTGTATAAACTAAAATATTTTAAAAATATATAATATATATTAATATTTTTAATGATTATTAAAAAGATTCATGAACATTGATTAAAAAAATATATTTATATTATATATGATTGTTAGTTAATTAATAAAAGAATTAAAAATTTTATCGTTTTGTAAAAAACAATCTTTTTTAAAATAAGTAAATAAATTTTATGATTTATTTTTAAATTTAATACAAGTCAATTTAAACTATTAAAAAGAAATCATGACAAGAATTTTTCCATAAAACTTAATTTTTCTAACGTTAACGTCGATTTAAATATTAATTTTAGAAACTTTTAATTTAATTTATGTTCAATACATAAGAGCACAAGGAACTATAAGATAATATCATATTAAAACTGTACCATTATAGATATTATCCAATCATAGCAGAGAAACGTTAATGCAATTTTATTTTTGGTATTACGCTGTTAAAAACTTACTCAAGTTTTATATGTTATGGATATTAAAAATGTAGAAAACGTGATAGCTATATTAAAACCCGACTCGAGGGAAATTACAAAATCTCATATACTAAAAAAAAGTTGCATACATACATTCATAAAGTTTGTTGTCTGACAATAACGTTTAAGCATAATTTATTTCATGTCACTTATAATATTTTCAGTTACAAGGAATTTTTTTTCAATTTTAATATAAAACATGTCAAAGAAAGTTTATCTTTTACCTTCAACTATTCTTAAAAAATATGTGAGTTAAATAATTACTATTTTAATTCAATACTCTACCATAATATTTTTATATTAACAAAAATATTTCTTGTTCAAAAAAGCATAGTTAAATCAAAAATAATATATGAATGTCATAATAAATATTTCCTTGAAATACAGTTTATTCATTTCGTTTCACAAAACGTCTATAGGAACAAACATCTCTATTTAGATTTCATATTACAATTTTTATTTAAAACTATATTAAATTCGATATACTAGATTATGAATATTTTGAATTATTTAACGAATAACAAGCTATAAACTTTATTAAAGCACATGACTTTTACCTAAAACGAGCTTAAAAAGTGCAAAATTAAACATTTTTAATTACAAATTTCCATCATAGAATTAATAATTTCATCATTTTAAATTTCACACGTGAATCACGTAAGGAATGAAAAGTGAAATTTAATATTTTAAAAGTACAATGTAGCTCGGTGTTACAATTTAATTTTCGTTATACTTTTAAACTGTTCAATGCTCAAATGAAAATGTTTTGTGGATAGTACATGCACGTGTTTAATTAAAATTATAAAAAGTTTGAATGGCAAACTAGTACAGAATATTTTAACTTTCTTTTAAGCTGTTTAATAAATTTATTTTGTACATTTTTTATGTCGTAGTAGTATCTTACCGTTTAAAATCTATTTGATTTTTTTATATTCTTAATTGTTTTTACTCGGTTACATGATACATCCAATAAGATTGTTATTTAATACTTAGCTTTTCTGGAACCTTCTCATCGCATGTTAAAACAAAATGTAAGAGTAATATTAGATGACTGCAAAAGTTTATTCTTTTTTCTACCTGTCTATAGTCACGTAAATATCTTTTCATAAAATGCTATAATAAAAGACAAAAACACATTTTATTGCTTTTTTACGCTTACACAAATTCTTCTATACTACTAAATATCAGCATTTAAGTTAACATATTGAAGCTTACTGGTTCATGAATTTTGCTAAAACAATAAAAGTTACAAATTATAAATTTATTAATTCTAGTTTACTAAATGCTAACAATGAAATTGACTCAATATCTTTTTATTTATTTGAAAACATGGATTATATGAATGTAGTATTCATATATTTGAAAATTGTGAAAAGCTAGAATAAAATTAACAGAAAAAAGAGTATGGATCCTTTATAATATTTTATTTATTTCTATTTAAAAAAAATATTGTCTTCATATTTAACTATTAAATATTATCTTTTTCTTATAAACTGACTCCAAAATTTATTAATTTTAACTAAGTAGAAATTAATGACATGTTATTTTCAAAATATTTTTTTAAATTATTAATATGTGTATTTAAAAATTGAATTCTATATACAAGTATATATATACACTAACATTTATGTATTACATGCTTCTAGATAAATCCTATAGTTTTAAGATAACATACTATGTCATGTAACAGAGAGCATATTATTTCTTAAAGTACTATCTCGTTAAGATACACATATTCACACATTTGTCAACTATGATCATATCATAAATAGCAACGAGGAGTTCATTAGTCGCATTTTCAGCAAGTTAACTTGAGTGTAATAATTCTATTAGATACACTAGGCATCTTACAACCTTACACAAATATCATAATACCAAGTTAGTATTATTATCAAGTATTATCTTTTGTACAAACATATTGTACTTTAAGAACGTTTATAAAATGTCAATGAATATATATATATATATATATATATATATATATATATATATATATATATATATATACATATACATATACGTGTGTGTATGTGCATATAATAAAATCTTATATTTATATATCATAAATAAAATTATTAACAGTAATTGAATAATAATATAAAAAATCTTAGTATTAACAAAATATTTTGAAAATCTATATCTTGAAAAATATTTCAACGCATTTTTTTTGTTATTATTTGATGTTAAAAGAATACATACTTCATCTATTTTTCGAGATTTTAATAAAAAATATACTATATTAGTTTTTGCTTAGTTATTTTTATAAAATTATTAACACGAAATAACATGTTATTTTTTAGTCAATGCTTTATTAATAAGTATTGAATTTATTGCTTAAAGTATTTAGAATTTTTAGACTTAAATATATTTACATTTCAAAAAATGCCAACACTTGAAATCTTATTATTCAAAGGTCTTTTTTAAAAATATTTAATAATAAAATATTTTTTTCAAAGAAAATTATAAATGTAATAAAAACAGAATGCTTTCCACTATTATTCAAATTCAAATTAATAAATTTAATAGTTAAGAATTATTATTAAAAAAATTACTTCTTAGTCAATTCAAATATTCACAAATGCTATTTACTTTTTAAAAATATCTTTAAATAATTGTTTTTAAAAATTTTACATTTTATTAAAAATGTTATTGGATATTTTTGCAATTACTTTAATACAAATAAATTATCACTCCAGCATCATAAAATATTGTACAGGTGTTCAGTAATGTACATTTTATTGAAAGTTTTTATAATATCACATTATTTATTATAAAAAAATAACCATAATGAATTTAGTATCAATACATCATTATAGAAGAAAAGTTATTGCTACTTATTCATTTATTCACAAATATAAACATATATATAAACATATATATAAACATATATATATATATATATATATATATATATATATATATATATATATATGTATGTACACACACAGTTAATTTAACCTTTGCTGTTATATCATCTGAGTGGAAATTTTTAATGAGCTACAAGAGGAGAATAGGAGACATTTCAAACTTGTTAGTGTTACTACATTAGCTCGTTAAGAGAAATACTCTCTATACAGTTAAATGTTCAAGAGTAACGTTTTGTGAAAATCCTGTACGCTGATGTAGACTCGGTATCTTAAAAGTTACGCTTTCGACAAAATATATCGCGACGTTACAATGAAAGATGACCTAAAACGACTGAATTTCATTAAGATTTTTTTTGTTCTTGCTTAAACATGTGTTTTCGAAATGATAAATTGCAACTGTATATATTTCTTACGATCTACATGCTTTGTTAATTTACTTTTCTAAATGTATATATATATATATATATATATAATTTATACAGAGAAAAATTATGAGTATAATTTAAATAACACATAAAATTAAAATTTATTAATGACTGTATAAAAATGTTAATACATTATTCGTTTGAAAAGAGTAGTAAAACACAGAAATATTTTTTTGTATAAATAATGAATTGGTTTTGTTAAAAAAAATCAATCAAAATTATAATACTAAAATTCTTTATTTTTTGTCAATTATACCAAGTTATTTATTATTTTAAAGAAAAATGCATATTCTAATACTTGCAAATTCAAAACATACACATAACTAAAATTGTAAGGCTCTTTATAAATCGTATTTTACTGTTATTAATTCAAAAAAATATTATAATAATTCATAAGAATATTTACAAATTTGAACAGCAACTTTTCTATCATATCATATTTTATATATATATATATATATATATATATATATATATATATATATAACAATAAAAATTATACTATGAGCAAAATATTTCTAACTAGAGGTGAACTTTAATTGAATGCACTTATATTTGAATTCTCTACAATATAATTATGAAACTTTTAATTTTAGTAACAAATAAATTATTGTTCTCTTTTAATAATTATAATAATACATATATATATATATATATACATATGTATATGTATACATGCATGTATTTATACATATATGTATATGTGTATTTTTGCAAAAAGACCTATACTGGTACGCCAAAATTAAATTTTAATATAACAGTATCCTGGAGTTTTCAGCAGTCTCTAGGTAATAACTTTAAATATTGTTTGTAATAACATAAATGTCATATAATCATATACTTTGAAAATTTATGCGAGTAATCTATTCAGATTAATTTCACAAGAAATTAAAATAAAACTTAATAATAATTTCCTTAAAATATTTAACTCTAATTTAAAGTTTTAAAACGTTAGACGTAAGATGATAATAATATTTCAACTCGTGCAACTTTTTCCCTCATAATACAATTAAAAGTTTAATGGTAGTTATTAAATTAATATTCGATTACCTATCCACTGGTTCAGTTTCGTATTAATTATTTTTTGAGTAATAACTTTTATTTAAAAAATACAGCGTTGTATACTGTATAAACTCGTTAGCAAATATATGTGTATTTTTGTATTTATGACATTTTCTTTGTATCAAATAACGGATAAAGTTGTTTAATACGATTTTATATATTTTTTTAAATGACATCGTAGAATGAAAAAATTAATTTATTATCTAAAAACTTAATTGATCTTATAAAAATGAAATAATTATCTACATACATCTTTTTTCTTTGAAATATTGTACATTTTCATTAACAAGCAATTCGCCTTTTAATTTTATTTCTATGTATTTACAATTAAATGTCTTAAATACTTCGAATGCCAATATCATATCACCCCAACTCACTCCTTTCATATCTTTTAATTTTCCCGTTTCGAAATGTATTTGTAATAAATAAATTTATATATATATATATATATATATATATATATATACATGTGTGTGTATGTGTGTGTGTATGTGTGTGTATGTGTGTGTGTATGTGTGTATGTGTGTACGAGGTCGTTTGATAAGTCCGTGTAAATTCCGAAAGATGGCACTACTGAAGCATATCGAGATTATTTTTAATTAGTAGCACCTCTTGGAAGAACACACATCAAGTTTCAGCCATATCGGTCTATTCCTTTGTGTTTGACAATCGTTGGAATCAAGGAAATCGAGTGATTGTCAAATAATGGACGAAAAAGAATTTCGCGTGTTGATTAAACACTACTTCATTAAAGGCAAAACGCCTCAGGAGACTAAACAGAAGCTTGATAAACATTATGGTGACTCTGCACCTTCGATTAGTGCGGTTTATAAGTGGTTTCAAAATTTTCGGAGTGGCCATATGAGCACAAGAGACGCTGAACGTTCTGGACGCCCTGTTGAGGTCACCACTCCAGAAATCATTGATAAAATCCATGATATGGTGATGGATGACAGAAGAGTGAAAGTGCGTGAGATTACTAGTGCTGTAGGCATCTCGTGTGAACGGGTACATAATATTTTGCACCAACATTTGGACATGAAAAAGCTATCCGCCAGGTGGGTGCCGCGATTGCTAACGATCGACCAAAAACGAGGTCGTGTGAAGTGTTGCAAGAACGGTTTGCAGCTGTTTCAGCGAAATCCGCAGGACTTTAAGCGTCGTTTCATCACTGTAGATGAAACATGGATACATCACTACACTCCTGAGACCAAAGAGCAGTGTAAACAATGGGTTATCAAGGGGGAATCTGCTCCGAAAAAGGTGAAGACAATTCCTTCGGCCGGGAAGGTTATGGCGACTGTCTTTTGGGATTCGCAAGGAATAATCTTTATCGACTATTTGGAAAAGGGTAAAACCATTACAGGTGCATATTATTCATTGTTATTGGATCGTTTGAAAACCGAGTTGCAAGAAAAACGTCCCCGATTAGCCCACAAAAAAGTCCTCTTTCATCACGACAACGCACCAGCTCACACCTCAGCAGTTGTGGCCGCAAAACTAATGGAAATAGGGTTCCAAATCGTTTCACATCCCCCTATTCTCCAGACTTGGCTCCATCGGACTATTATTTGTTCCCTAATATGAAGAAATGGCTCGCGGGAAAAAGATTTTATTCGAACGAGGAGGTGATTGCAGGAACGAATGACTATTTTACAGACTTGGACAAATCCTATTATTCGGAAGGGATCAACAAACTAGAGCAGCGTTGGATGAAGTGTATAAGCCTAAATGGAGACTATGTTGAAAAATAAAAACGGTTTATTCTAAAAAATGAAGCAGTTTTTATTTTTACACGGACTTATCAAACAACCCTCGTATGTGTGTGTGTGTTTCAAATGCGCATTTAAATATTATCATAATAATTATTGTAGGAAACCCACAAGTAATCTCTTACAAAATGGAAATTGCAATCATAATATCACTATCTGCTGTATAAAAGTAACTGTTTAACAAAATAGGTAAATAGTATTTCAAAGTTTATGGAAAATGTATCAGTATTCAAAAGTAGTAGACCGAATGTACAGACATAATATGTACAGACAGTTTGATACTCGTGAAGCGTTAAACTAACGCTTCAGGCGCCGATGTCGATCTACTGCCTGAAAAGTGAGACCATAATTCAAAGAACAGCAAAGTGTGTCTTGATCGAAGGTATTCAATTGAAAATTCGTATCACGCTTGAACTTCTTTTTTGTTCAGCTGTTTTCCTCGCACAAAAGCTCTTCGTAACACGCAAACATGTCTAAACTCGAATAGTAGCTCGGGCTACCGTTTATTATTTTCTTTTTTTCTATACGTTTTCTACTATTTATTGTGTAAATGCATCGTTGGTGGTACTATTTATTTAGAGTTGTAATGTATATGTTGTTTTACATACATTTATGTCGTTTTATATATATATATATATATATATATATATATATATATATATATATATATATATATATATATATATATGAAACATATATAAATTTTAAAATAATTGAAATTCAAATTAGATTTAGTTTAATTATAATCCTCGTATATAAATTAACGATCCATATTTATGGATCGTTAATTGTATTTACAATTATAAATAAAAATAATTGTAATAATAATTGTAATTACATAAATTAAAAATAAATGTAATTACAATAATAAAAATAATTGTATTTACAATTATTTTTATTAAAAAATACAAGATTGTTTTATTCATTTACTGAATCATAAATTAAAAGTATGTTTTAATTTGTTTTTTAAAACAATTTCTAAAAATTATATTCCACATCAATATTTCTATTTACTTTTTTTAATATAGATATTTTTCTACATTAATATTTTAATAAATTGATTTTTCTATTGTTCAAAAACATGTACTGTTTCGAAGTAAAAATTATTTTACAATCTTTTTAATAATTCAAATAAAACAAATATATATATATATATATATATATATATATATATATATATATATATATATATATATATATATATATAATATAGCAAAAAAGAAAGATATTAAAAATCAGTTTTCTTTTTTTATGGAAATATTATAATTATTTATATTTATTTAAATTATAAAATGTATGCAAGTAAATTTTAAACTTGTGCACAAAAAATCTTCTTAAGCTAAAATGCTTAAAGATTAATTTCTTTCCAAATAAATATTTAAATTTTTGTTTAGAATCACTTTTAATTGTATATTTTTAACACAAACCCTTTTCTTTACATTTCTTAAAAAATGATAATGAAAATTAATACAAATAAAACTTTTTTTACAAACAATTCATAAGAATTTCTGTTTTAAATAAATATAATTATTATTATTTTATCTGCAAAAACACGTTTTTAATTTACACTTATTAATTTAAAAGATGATTACAGAATAACAATGATTTAAATAAGTTACTTCTTTAAAAATGAAATACATATTATTATTTACACAAATGAATTTTAACCCCAACATCACAATAATTTAAAGTGTTCAATAATCACTTATTGTTCACTTATTATTTATAATTATATCAGCTGATGCATTTCGATGGCGACACCATCATCGTCAGAGCCTTTCTGTTAAAATCTAGACTGGCATATAAATGATTATTGAACTATAAGTGATTATTGAACACTTTAAATTATTGTGGTGTTGGAGTTAAAATTCATTTGTGTAAAGTGAATCAGCCATAGTTCCAAAACAACAAATATTATTATTTATCTTTACTGTTAATGTAATTCAAAAATCAATATGAACACTTTTTATTAGATTCTTAAAAGCCATTATTAAACAAAACGAAAGCCAGGAGTGTACCCACTAGTCTCCATAACCTGGTCTTATTATTCCCGACATAACACCAATGAACTTTTTCTTATAGACGTTAGTAAAGAATAGTGTTTATTTACCGCTGTTGTCTGGTACATTAAACGAGTTAAAGGAGAGAATAAACAACTTTGTGGCAAGAATTGACCGCCAAACGTACAGCAGGAAACTGAATGTCGTTTCTATGTGTATAGAATAACCAATAGTCACATTGTATTTAAACGTATGGTAATAAAAAATTGTGTTTCTCTTTTGAAATATATATTTTTTATGTCTACGTATTTTATTTCCAAATATATACGTTTTTCATTAATTTCAATGAAATATGACAAAATTATTAATAATCTTTGAACCAAATCTAAATTATATTTTTTAAAAAAATACGATTTTAATAGTATTCATCACAAATTTACAAAGTAATATAAAAATAAACGAGCACACGAAACGAAACTTTTGTATCTGATGTGAGAAACGCATCATAAACATTGAAGTTTGTGTTACAATAATCTATTTATTTTCAGTAAACTACACAGCAGCGATGCATACTTTAGCGATACGATATTCATGTGAATTTCATGCAAACTCAATTTTCAGAATATGTTATTTCAGTTTGGATTATTATGACTACAATCTCTTTTTATATAGAGGGTTTTTTGATAAAAAAAAATTTAATATGTTTATAATCAGCTTAGAATTTTATTATACGAAAGTATTCATTCATAGAAATTAAATTATGACTAATCGTTTTTTATATTTTTTAAATTATATACATATATAACTAGAAAATTGTACCTGCATAATTATTAATCAATATTTTGAACTGATATCTTAATCTCTAGTATGTTACAATTTTATGTTTGTAAACAACATTGCTTTATCAATTAAATACATTTTAATAATTTAAAACTATGGAAATAAATTAGAAATAATTAATTAGAATATATATTTTAGTATATAAAAAATAATAAAACTACTATAAATTATTTCATGATGTAACATGATTATTATTAATATTACATTATGGTTTGACATTACTGATAATTTATTTGTTGCAAAAAATTACTATTTATATATTCTAATATTTCAAATTATTTTACTTTCTGTAATATATGTATTGTCAGATTATATTTTTATATAAATGAAATCAATTGGTAACTTATTTTTAGAAAAATGGGTATTATTTTAGTACACAGTACAGTTTATTGCGTGAAACATTTAATAAATTCAGAATTCTAAAAATAGATCATGCGGATAATACAAGCTAATAATATCTTACTGTCCATCTGCTTACGTACAATGTTTTGAAAAGACTGGAGTTTGTGTACTTTTAATAGTGTTTTTATTGATTTTATGATATTACATAAAACTTCTTAAAAATAACACCTTCTCGAATAATCACGTACTATTTTTAAAGTACTTGTTTACTTGTAATTTTAACTAAATATTTATATTAAACTTAAATTTCTCATTATATTTCTATAATTATATTCAACTAGAGATTATTTATATATACATTGGGTTTTCCATTTTTTCTTTTTTAAATTAATTCTTTTGATATTCTGAAATGATATTATATTCGTGAAAGTTTGTTTTCAATCATTTATAGAATTTATTACTATTGTAATAACAATACTCAATCATTCTATCAATTTATTTATTCTATCTTTATAATTGTATAATGGTTTTAAGTTGAAGAATACACTTCACCAAAATTATTTAGTTTTTTTCCTTTAAAACGGTTTTTTTAAAAAAACAAAATAAATGGTATTCAGAAAATGAAAGATAAGATGAATAAAGGAAATGACTTAAAATTTCCCAATTCAACTTTTTTAATTTTTTTAAAGTTTTGATTGCCAAGTATGAGTTTACATCATCCTAGTAGAAGATTGCATCATTTTTGTTCTTTAATTTAGGCCCCTTATAATTTAAAGCATGGTTAAGTTTGTTTTAATATTTTTTCTAAGTTAAAACATTTCATTTTAAATTGAGTTAAATTAGTGATGAATTTCTTACAACAAAAATTGTATATATTTTAACAATGATTTATCACAAAACAATATTTACTTTTAGATTAAAATTCAATAATTTTATTATATTAGTCATTTTAATTGAGGCACGTGAAACCAGAAAGACTTTCCCTCCAACTTAATAAATGTAACGTTTAGT
This sequence comes from Neoneuromus ignobilis, assembly GCA_029203775.1. Classification (NCBI taxonomy): domain Eukaryota; kingdom Metazoa; phylum Arthropoda; class Insecta; order Megaloptera; family Corydalidae; genus Neoneuromus; species Neoneuromus ignobilis. The sequence goes on along the minus strand of CP092091.1, from coordinate 19,914,613 downwards.
ATTGTATGATTTAGTGAAAAAATAACGCCCTAGTTTTATAAAAGTATAATCTAGTGACAAAAATTGTAATAAAAAATAATATTCTAGATAAACAAACAAGATACTAAATATTTTAATTAAACGACTTGTAATTACAATTAATTTGTTATTATAAATGGAAATACTTTAAAATACCTTAGTGTTTGATTTGAAACAAGCCATCAACGTATTCAAACTGATTATTTTTATAATATTTTATTGTTATAAATTTGCATTTACTTCTACTAGTACTAATATTTTTTCTCTATGCTATTCATAATTTTCATTTACGTGTATAAAATTAGTATTAATTAAAAAAAAATACATTAAACTAAATTTTATTCATTAATACATTTTAAAGCTTTTCTGTTTACGCCTTTAACTCTAAAACCATATGTTGCAGAATAATAATATTCCACGATATCGTTTATACAATAATAAACTGAATATGTAAACACCTGGCGAATTTGCATTCTCACACACGTACATTATTCCTTTTATGCAAACAATTTGTTTTGTTTTAATCAGAATATAAAACGCTTCTTAATGTATGTGCACGTTGCACACAACATTATAATTGGAAATAAACAGGCGTATCCATTCCGTTTTACGCATCAATCTAGTGAACAAATAGAGGCGTATGTCGACCATGTTATGACATTTTTCATTGTTCGCTCGATGTTACTAAAACACTCGGAACACAATCACAATTCTTTCTGCATAGTGTACTTCACAGTTGTTTATTTTACACTCGATACAGATGGTATCATCTGTATCTCCTCTACGACATGTTTTATGGACATACCTTTTTTAATGTTTCCAGCAATATGATAGTGAATAACGATATTATTGTACTTGGCTCGTTTAACGGTATAAATCTTTACAGCATCCTATGCTTTTTTGATGCTATCTGAAGTGAAAAATATAATTAAGATACGTTATATAAATCTTACATTTGTAGTTTAGCTTTGTTCTAATGTTATTAAATCTAGTAAGATGATTCGAAATAATGGTTATTAAGACAATATGTACGAGTACATAGTTAGACAAGTTTGTAAATTCAACACACTACACTCAGTGTCATTAAATTTTATAGTTTATACATACACATATGTGTGTATGTATATATATATATATATATATATATATATATATATATATTATAAAATCCAAGTTCATACTTGGCTTTAATATCTGATTATTTAAAAAAAGTAAATAATCAAATTAATAGTATTTTAAAAATCAGAAATCATAAGAAAGAAATTATATTTCCCAAAAAAAGATAATTAAACATATTTAATTTTCTGCTGATTTAGTTTACATTTTATTTGTATTTAAAACTGAATCGTTTTTATTGCCAATAGAAATAAATTATTTTTTTTTTCAATTTCAACTAAAATTCTTTATTTAATGAATCTATTTTTTATGATAATAGAATAAACATCCCATTTAAAAAGTTTAAATTCTTAATCATTTTCTATACAAATTAAATAAAATCATTTGGTACAATTAAGAATTATTTTGACTATTATTACAAATTATAAAAAGTTTGTTTCATTTTAGAGTAAAATACTAAATAATTTTCAATGCAACAATTTTTATTTATAGATTACATGATTTTGAAATGAGATTGACTAATTTTAGCAAAAACCAATATTTTAATTTAATTTATAATTGATTTTATATTATTGTAAATAATATAAAATAGTATTTAATTTATAATTGATTTTATATTATTGTAATCAATACAAATATCCTATAACAACAGACTTTTATGATATTTATCTAAAATAAAACACCGAATTAAAACATGATGATTATTTAAAATATGTTTTCAATCAAAAAGTCTAATTAGTATTGAAAGAAGAATTTTCAAATAAAAATAACTTAGAGATTAACTATACGAAATTAAATAAATGTTCGTATATTAAAATTCAGTCACAGTACTTTGTAATAATATAAATCAATCTCGAGTTATTCAAATCGATTTTATTGTGAAAGAGATTCATCAGTGTACGACTGAGAACACACATACACACACACACACACACACATATATATATATATATATATATATATACATATTTTTTGAAATGAATAATTAAAAACAAATAAAATAATGAAATATTACTTATAAAATATTTTTGGAAAATTACATTATAAAAATACCTTTGTACATGTAAACGCTTCATGAAATACATGATAAAAGAAAATAATATCATTAAACACAACCGTATTCTAATTAATCGTAAATAATAATAACATTTTTTAATAAAATTTTTGTAAAATTAAAACAACTGATTGAGTAATAACGTTTTCAATGACTGTTTAAATAAATTATAGAACCAATGTTTCACTGCATAATAATTTTCGTTTAACAATTAATACAATCGGTTTATATTCGTTTCATTTCTTAATTAAATCAGTTCAAGTTAAATATTTGAACAAAATTTAACTATCAGAAAAAGTTTCGAATTATGTAACGCTTTTCTGTATACGAAAATTTTACTCGATTTAAAGAAATGAAATGTACATTTTCTTATATATATTTTCAAGTAAGTATAAACGTTTTGCAAACATTAACAATCGATATGTTCTCATTACATTCTAAATTAAAAATTCAAGAATACGTTACGACGCAGATACTTCTAATTTAGTTAATGTTTACTTTTCATGAATAATGTCGATACTTTTTCAAAATTAAACAATGAGTATTTTAATTACCAAAAATTGAAATTCATGTTTATATTATACAGTTATCGTTGATGGATGTCGAATTATTAAAAGGTAAATGATTTATCTATGATTTTAATATAAATGAAAATACGTTTTAATAAATATATCATTTATATATATATATATATATATATATATATATATATATATAATCATTATTATTTTTATGTAATATGTATCATGTAGCCAATATTGTAACTAAATACAATTAAAATAGCTTGATTTCATTTCTGCACATCTGTTTCTATATAGAAATATTTTATTTTATATTTGTATCTAATTTTTATAGATATGTAGGTATACGAGCCATTTTCCATACATTTCGGACCTTATATTGTCAGTCTACTCGTATAACAGATCTAATGAGTACAGACATAATTATTGTGGTGTTGGGGTGAAAATTCATTTGTGTAAAGTGAATCAGCCACAATTTCAAAACAACCAATAAAGATATAATGAGTATATCACAAACGCATTAACTGACCGTATCAAAATACAGATAAAGTAATGTTAAGTTTTTTTATACAAAATTAAATATATTTCAAAATAATTTAGTAAATAATATTGAAAATTATATAGAAAAAATTAATGTTAAATAATTTTTTGATATTATTGATAGATAGAATGAGAGAATTTACATCGATCAATATTTTTTTTTTACCCAATCTCAATAATTTCTTATCATTTTATTGTTCTTGTAGTCCACATTAGGTTATAATAACTATAGAACATTTTTTAAAAAAACTACATCTACCAAATCAATTTATTAGTACATTTAGAAGTGAATCTTAAAATATTCTCTATAAATTTTTAATAATCAAAATTTTAAGAATCCAGTATATATTATAAGTTAAAAAGACTATTGAATTAATTTAAGTTAATTACCTTCGTACTGGTTTACTGTATTAAATTATACTCTAATTTAAATATCCAAATTTAACATTATAGTTATTTATTTTCTTTTCTACATAACCAATATTACATTTAATTCTAAATAACGAACTTCTTATAACTATTAGAGCATTTTTCTTAGACTAGATTGAAAATTAATGATACATAAATCCTAAAATCTATTTAATTAATTTTATAAAAAATCCATTCTCATTTAATACATTTTTTTAAAAAAATTGTATGTTCAAAAATTAAAAGTTTTTAAATTAAAAAAATCATATTATCTTAAAAGAAACAAATCCAATCTTGTTTACTTGAATTAATAAATTTAAACACAAACAATGTTTTATCTTAAAATACATATAAAAAAATGCTTTAACCGACTCTGAAAAAATACATTTGTCAGCATTTTTGTTATAAAATCAATAAATTTTACAACTTCCACACAATTGCAACATATATATATATATATGTAAATATGTATTTATGTATAATACATTCATCTGGAGCAAATATACGATTCCTTTGCATCGCATTTTTACTTTGCCCTTGTATAATAATATGTAAAGGGTTTATTACTTCTCTTATCCTATCATTCATGTTCCTATCTGTCCTAAATAATCTCCTCCCCTCTTAAATTGAAAATCGATTTCTATTCTTAGAAACGTATTTCATTGTTCTTCTTTTTAAAAAAATATCAAACACAAAACAATTCTTACACACTCTTCGTTAGTTTAACCAAAAAAAAAATGGACAATTCTCACGCACAGTCCTCATAAAACAAACGAATTAACGTTAGATATCTGGAAATGTGAATTTCGCTCATCAAAAATGTTACGTTCATTATCTTCTCGCTTAGAATTGTGTTGTAGAATGCGCGTATCTCGGTCGAAGCTCTCTTGAATCGAGGCCGTAGAACTCGTACCAAGCGGCAGCGATCGATTACCGACGTCTACTGTTCTCCGTGTTAGTCTTCAAACCTACGCTCTTGCGCGTGGTTCATTTAGAAAAGTTTATTCGCCTCATTCATTGGATCTCATCACTTTATAACGTCTTGTACATGTTTTTCGTAATTTAATTAATGTTGTAAAAGTCATCGCGGATTGTTATTTTGAATTTTGTGTGCGTACGCGCATATAATATGCCATTTCGTTTCAGATGTGAAATAAACTCAATTATGTTTACTACACGCAAGACTATTATAAATTTTCTTTCTTTCATACTTTTATAGGAAGATATAAAACAATAAAACATTTTTATAATATGAGTATATATATAAGGATTATGTTATTTTAAAAGGATATCTAAATAACGAACACATTAAATTATTAATCAATATATCTGAATTTATATTTTTCATTAGTATGTTTTAATTTTATTAGTAAAAAAACATTTCTATCAAATGTATTTAATTGATGAATTTTCTATTATTCAGACTAATATTGGCTACTCACTATACTATATATATATTATATTTATGATCTAAATAAATTGAAAATTTTTAAGAAGATATCATATTTGTTGTTTTGGAACTGTGGCTGATTCACTTTACACAAATGAATTTTAACCCCAACACCACAATAATTAAATTATACATTATATAATTATAAATAATAAGTGAACAATAAGTGATTATTGAACACTTTAAATTATTGAGGTGTTGGGGTTAAAATTCATTTGTGTAAATATATCATAATTTAACAGAATATCATTTCTAAAAAAATTTGTTTTTTCAACTAGTATTATGTGTAAGAAATTATTTATTTCTTTATTAAAATTTATATATATTACATTCTATCTACTTCTATATATTTAAAATTCAAGTATTAAGTTCCTACAGTATATAATATCGTATATAATATCACTTCTTTACACCAACTCTTACCTCAAAATTCTGTCTATGATTCTTCTAATTTCCATTTAATAGAATTTTGAATTTTTCTTTTTCTGATTATTTAAAGTTTCTTATTCCAACAGCTTTTTTTTAATATTATCTATATATTTTCTCTTACCTATTTTCAAATATCTTTGAATTTTGTTATTTCTAATTCAATCAAAATATTCCTACTGAATTTCATACGAAGTCACTTGTAGCTATAATGAATTTTTAATTCTTAATAGATAATTTTACATTTTTGAATTAAATTGAAATAATTTTTATTATATTATTTAATACATATAGTCTTGGAAATTCTACATTTTATTTTGTTATATAATATAGAATTTTTCCTACATATAATTATTTAAAGTTTTCACGACTGGCATACATCTTCAATCATCGTATTATTTTTCATTTTTCTGCTTAAATAATCAATATCATTAAAATCTAGTATTAGTTAATAAATTTAAAAAAAATAATTTCTATGCAGGTTTCTATGATATCAAATTTAATTCATTTTATGAAATTAATACCTTAAATGAACTTCTATAATTTAAAAGCCTTATTAATAGAATCTGAAGTAAATGAGTAAAGAATAAAAAAATCAGTACATATTTTATTAAATTCAGTAAGTTTTGTTTTCTATAATTTTTATGTTTTTATGGTCACAAATTATTTATTTATATTAATTATAAACACTATATACACACACCCGTCCCTCAATTTACGTGGAGTATCCGTTCCACGTGGATTTGTTTTACGCGAATGAAAATCGTCGCGTAAATTGAGTCTGTCAGTACAATAGAAAAAATATTGGAAATAAAAACTACTAAAGTTGTAGAAACACATATTTATTTCACATAGCTTAATAAAAAAATAATGCCGTTTTAGAAAACAAAAGTAGATAAATTTTATTCGGTGTTATTATCGCTACTGTAATTCAAAACAATCAACCGTTTATATATTTATATCGTGCTTTTATACGTTCAAGTAAGAATTTGCGTCACTCTGATATATAATAAATTCCATGAAAAATTATATAAAATGAAATCTATCTGACCGCGTATAAAAAGTACTGCGTAAATAAAGGTATAATTTTCCGCGTAAAAAAAACTTGCGTAAATTGATGGACGGATGTATATATATATATATATATATATATATATATATATATATATATATATAATTTCTAACAATCTCTTGAATCGTTTTAATATTTTATATACTTTTTATAGTAAAATTAATTGAAATTCATATGAACATAATCTTTTATATATATATATATATATATATATATATATATATATATATATATAAACATAAAATAAGATAAAAGAAATAAAAGCTGATAATATGTCTCATATATTGTGTGTTTTCCAAGAAAAGCTAATAAAATTTTATTGAACATTAATTCGTTTATACGAAAGTGCAAAGCATACCGGGCGCCCTTTTTGATATAAAGGCAAGAACCCCTTATGAATTATCTGTGGTAACATACTTTGAACTGGTTCTATGCACCAAAGATAGTATTCACAATCTCTACGTACCATGATGGAAATAAAAAAAAAAGTGGAACGAGACGTACACGGTTGACGTTGAACAAAAGAAAACAGAAATGACTATAAGTTGATGCAACGTTACTTATATATATATATATATATATATATATATATATATATATATATATATATATATATATATGAATACATTGTCTCATTGTCTGTATATATAAAATATTAAATAGTATAAACTTTTATTTTATATCTCTTGTACCATTGCAATACTTTTCTTATAAGCAAATTTTATTTTCATTGTCAATAATTTTATTTACAATTACATATATAAAACAGAAATAATATTATGTTTTAATTCATAAAAAAAATCTTTTTTAATTTTATCCTTGTTATTTAATTTTTCTTATTAAAAAAAGTACAACGAATTTAGATACGAATAAACAGGAAAAAGCAAAAACAATTCTACGCTCTAACGAATCACTAAATTACTAACTATATCTTAATTTCGAACAAAACAGTTTCTTAATCTTTAGCTATCACATTTGTGTTGTTGTTTGTGACGCGATAAGATAACGAAAGAATATTTTTTATATCGTAATCCAGTTTATATCTTGTTTGAAGAATTCTTGATCAAATAATCTTTTATAAACGAAAAACACAAACAGATATTAATTTAAAATTGTTTTTGTGGCAAATTTAAAATTAAATTGAATATCATACAAAAAAATTTAGGAGAAGCGTTATTAAATTGGTAAAAAAATGTTCTAAGTCCAGAATACATCCCGTGTTCATAAACAATTTCTGTGGATAAAAATTATAATAAAACAATTTCGTTTATTCAATATTTTTTAAATTAACTGAAAAATCCCTTCCTTTCATTTCTTCCTGTTACAAAAAAGTTCAAATGAGGAACAATTGTTCTTTGATATTTTTCTTGTTTATTTAATTAAAAAGAAAACGTAAACTCCTTGAACTGTTTAATATTTCATCAACAAGGAAAACAGAACCAGTCTAGTTAAAATGTATTCAGGAAGTACAGAAGTATTTGTTTATTAAAAGGATTGAATAATCTTTGAAGAGAATTTTACTAAAAGTAATATGAAATTTAAGGCGGTAGATACGCTTAATTTAAAATGTTTAAAATAAAATATTTTCCGGAAAAGTTCAGATACGGATGATGTTTTGCGTATATTTTAATTATAAAGTTTTGTAATATCCATTCTAAAAAGAAGATATTTCTTCTTTCTCTTTCTCTTTTCGAACGATTATGAAACAAGTATTTAGTTTTATAGAAACAGAAAAATAATAATTTTATCCAGAATCGAATTATTTTCTAGTAATATTTTTATTATTTTAGAAATATTTCAAATAAAACGTTACTAAAAAATTGTGAATAATTACTTTAAAAACTTTCAAAACAAAAATAATAATCAAACTATTGTATAAAAAATATTGAATATATTTTAAAAGATATATCTTTTATAAAATATTTTCTTGTATGTATTAAAAATAAGAATGTTTCTAATTCATTTCAATACATTTTAAAAATTGGATCTATTCATGAAATACACCACACATCATATACGAGGTGTGATCAAAAAATAAGGTGAATTTTTATTTTTTTCAAAGAATATTTATTTATTCATCAATTTTTATTTTGTCCCCTTCAAAGTGATCCCCCTCGGATATAATGCACTTGTGCCAACGCTTTTTCCAATCCTCAAAGCATTTCAAAAAATCATTTTTTGTGATCTTGTTCAGCTCCTCTTTCGATGCCGTCTTTATTTCCTCAATCGTTGCAAAACGCCGTCCTTTCATGGGCCTTCTTAGTTTCGGGAACAAGAAGAAGAAGTCACAGGGGGCCAGGTCTGGGGAATACGGTGCCTGCGGCATCATTAGTGTGTTGGTTTTAGCCAAAAATTCGCGCACAAGCAACGATGTGTGAGCAGGGGCGTTATCATGGTGCAAAAGCCAATTTTTGTTCTTCCACAAATTCGGACGTTTCTGGCGGATTGCTTCGCGCAAATTGCGCATAACTTGCAGGTAATATTCCTTATTTACTGTTTTACCCTGTGGCAAGAACTCATGATGCACCACGCCCCTGCAATCAAAGAAAACTGTAAGCAAAACCTTCACATTTGATCGAACTTGGCGTGCTTTTTTTGGTCTTGGTGATCCGGAATGCCTCCACTGGGACGATTGAGTCTTAGTTTCGACGTCATAACCGTATACCCATGTTTCGTCACCTGTTATGACCCTGTCGAGTAAATCTGGGTCGTCGTTGACGTCATTCAATAGCTCTTGGGCGATGCTCATGTGACGGTTCTTTTGGTCGAAATTGAGCAATTTCGGAACAAACTTCGCTGACACACGTCTCATGTCTAAAACACCCATTAAAATTGATTGGTACGAACCAAACGAGATGCCAATATCATCAGCAATTTCTCTAATGGTAATTCGACGATTCCCCAACACTATTTTCTTCACTTCTTCAACGTTCTCATCAGTTGTTGACGTGCTGGGGCGTCCAGAACGAGGTTCGTCGTTGGTGTCTTCTCGGCCTTCTTGGAAGAGTTTATACCACTTGTAAACTTTTTTTGGCTCAAAGTAGACTCGTCGTATGCCACTTTCAACATTTCAAGTGTTTTGGAGCACTTGATTCCATTTTTCACACAACATTTAATGCAAACTCTTTGATCCATGATTTTCGACAGCTGAAAATCGTGGAGCCTGCAAAACACTTCTAACTTTTATGCCTCTCACCAACAAACTAAACATGCTACATAGCTGAAATTTGGAACATATATTCGAGACGAGTGTACCAACATAACCAAATAAAAAAATCGAAGATCTAACGGATGTAGCTCGCTAAATTTCAAAATTCACCTTACTTTTTGATCACACCTCGTATATTTCATATCATTATTTTAATTAATAAATATATTGACATTTATTGAACATTTTAATTTAATTATTTTATATATATATATATATATAATTAAACTAAAACACAAACCATAATTACGTATTAAATATATAAGTTAATACTATAAAAGTTGAAAATTAAATTAGCAAGCTCAAACGATCTTTAAAATCTATATGTAATATATCAAAGAAAAAAATACAAAGATTGATATATTTTTTGCCACGAGGAAAATAATTTAAATTTTTTACAGGTATAAAAAAGTATATAAATATGCAATATATGAATAGAAATTTGCGTTTTTTACGATCGTAAATGATCTCATTTGAAATTCATTCGTGAAATGAATTTTCTCTTTGACAAAATATTCATCGAGATTATAACCTATATATTTTGATTATGAAATTATTTAGAATGAATATAGAATTAAACAATTATTTAAATAAGAATGAATTTTTTATATACATGTATATGAGTGTGAATATGTATGTGAATGTAGTGTGTGTTAAATATATAATTTAAAAGAAGTATTCATTACACCTACACCGGTATAAATTTTGTAATTTACATATTAAAAAATGTTTAATAATTTTCGTGTCTCTCCATAATAATATTCAATTTAATAGTCTACATCTCAATTTCTTGAATGGAACTTATAAAACATTAGAGAAAGTATATGACTTTTTTTGAAATTTTTTATACAATATTTCAGTTAAATGTAACTCTAATAAATAAACTTATCTAAACATTAATTACAATGTCTAATCTAATACAGAAAATATTTTGTAATGAGAAAATATTTTTGACGTTATACTGACCCTTAAAAAATATTAATTTTATTACATTTTATATTATATATAGATAATGCATGCACGAAATGCTTTATTGAAAATAATCATGCAACATTCTGTTTTATATTTTCTTTATTTGTACTTTTATAAAACAGGTTAATCATATTTAAATTATATATATATATATATATATATATATATTTGTTATTTATAATAATTTCTAAATTTTAATCAGTATAAATATAAATAAATTACAATTTATTCAATCATTTCTACACGTACAATTACGAGGACGTTTGATAAGTCCGTGTAAATTCCGAAAGATGGCACCACTGGTGCATATCGAGGTTATTTTTAATTAGTAGCACCTCTTGGAAGAACACACATCAAGTTTCAGCCATATCGGTCTATTCCTTTGTGTTTGACAATCGTTGGAATCAAGGAAATCGAGTGATTGTCAAATAATGGACGAAAAAGAATTTCGCGTATTGATTAAACACTACTTCATTAAAGGCAAAACGCCTCAGGAGACTAAACAGAAGCTTGATAAACATTATGGTGACTCTGCACCTTCGATTAGTGCGGTTTATAAGTGGTTTCAAAATTTTCGGAGTGGCCATATGAGCACAAGAGACGCTGAACGTTCTGAACGCCCTGTTGAGGTCACCACTCCAGAAATCATTGATAAAATCCATGATATGGTGATGGATGACAGAAGAGTGAAAGTGCGTGAGATTACTAGTGCTGTAGGCATCTCGTGTGAACGGGTACATAATATTTTGCACCAACATTTGGACATGAAAAAGCTATCCGCCAGGTGGGTGCCGCGATTGCTAACGATCGACCAAAAACGAGGTCGTGTGAAGTGTTGCAAGAACGGTTTGCAGCTGTTTCAGTGAAATCCGCAGGACTTTAAGCGTCGTTTCATCACTGTAGATGAAACATGGATACATCACTACACTCCTGAGACCAAAGAGCAGTCTAAACAATGGGTTATCAAGGGGAATCTGCTCCGAAAAAGGCGAAGACAATTCCTTCGGCCGGGAAGGTTATGGCGACTGTCTTTTGTGATTCGCAAGGAATAATCTTTATCGACTATTTGGAAAAGGGTAAAACCATTACAGGTGCATATTATTCATTGTTATTGGATCGTTTGAAAACCGAGTTGCAAGAAAAACGTCCCCGATTAGCCCACAAAAAGTCCTCTTTCATCACGACAACGCACCAGCTCACACCTCAGCAGTTGTGGCCGCAAAACTAATGGAAATAGGGTTCCAAATCGTTTCACATCCCCCCTATTCTCCAGACTTGGCTCCATCGGACTATTATTTGTTCCCTAATATGAAGAAATGGCTCGCGGGAAAAAGATTTTATTCGAACGAGGAGGTGATTGCAGAAACGAATGACTATTTTACAGACTTGGACAAATCCTATTATTCGGAAGGGATCAACAAACTAGAGCAGCGTTGGATGAAGTGTATAAGCCTAAAAGGAGACTATGTTGAAAAATAAAAACGATTTATTCAAAAAAATGAAGCAGTTTTTATTTTTACACGGACTTATCAAACAACCTCGTATACAGAAATATGTGCATGTATGTATATATATATATATATATATATATATATATATATATATATATATATATATATATATATATATATATATGAGAATATACATAATAAAATAACAATACAAATAGAACACAGTTTAAAATGATATTGGAAAGCTTTAATCATGATGAATGAGAAACACATTGATTTACTATTAATAATAAAAGCAACGAAATCAAATTACAAAATATTCTAATCGATTATATAAACACTCGATACTAAAACATCTTATTTAAAACAGACATGAAAAAAAAATAATAATATAGATCTAAAATTGATCTGTTTGTGAAAAGTTTACACGACTGAATTATTGAATAGAAGTTTGAAAAGAGAAAATGAGATTTTATTATTATTGAAAAGTCGTCTGACTGAATGAGGTCATCTAAAATGAATTGTAAATTATACAAAAGCGAGAGACAAACAAAACAGAAAACCAATACATGGATGATGAAAGGATTTAAAACACGTTCGAATATTATTTATTTGTAGACTTTGTCAATTCTTTAATATCAGATTTAATTAAAAGTAGCAGCAATTAATCGCGATTTCGGATAATTCAATTAAATAAATTTATTACTTTTTAGGTGAATATATTAGTGAATGTAATTAGAATATAAATTTCAACAATACAAATAAATTAACTTCGAACTAAAAATTTGATTTAATATGGAATTTATTTTTTAAATGATTTAATACTCTCATATATAACAAATACTTACAGACACACACAACATATATATTAAAAAAAACATTCTAAAGTCTCATACATAAAAGTGTTAAATAATTTAAAAAGACTTTTATATATTTTGAAAATATAAAATATCAATATTAGTTTATTTTTATTTAAAGTTTAAATTTCAGACCTTTATAATGATTTGTATTATTAAACGGCTAAATAAAGAACGTATCACTAATTGTCAATTAGTGATATCTACATTTATTTGGTTTAAACATTTTCAAAAATATATATAAACATATAACAATATTAGTGAAATATGACTTAAATAATTATTTTATAAATTATGCTAATAAGAAGCAACGTACATAAAATAAATCGTAAAATGAATATTCTTTAAAAAAATATCCAACTATACACATTTTGCTTATTAAAAAGTGAATACTCGGATACAGTTAATTTCCTATTCATATATGTTTTACTTTGTAGTCAATAAAAAACATTATCATAAAAACAATTTCATATTAAATAGAAATGCAGACAAATTGAATTCATTTGAAAATTGACATGAATATTCAAAATAGGTAAAAGTGTCTTTATATATGTGCATACTATATCTAACTATCATATATATATATATATATATATATATATATATATATATATATATATATATATGTGTGTGTGTGTGTGTGTGTGTGTGTGTGTGTGTGTGTTATAAAAATATCAACATTTTCGAACTTATAAAAACTGTACATTTTATGTCGATAAAAATGTATATTTTAAAATATATAAAAAAGTCGTTTGAAATTCTTTGAAGTATAAAATTTATTACGTTTTATGGATTTTTTTGTTATTTTTTATCCTTATATAATTCAACCTAGAATATAAAATTTTTATTAATGAATATGTATGTTTTCAGTTTTTTAAAAAAAATGTTTAATATAATACTAGAACCTATTTTTTATTTAATAAAAGCAACGAAATGATGCTAAATAATGTTAATTTTTAACATAATACAACCAATAGTTTTTTTTTTGTTAGAAATAATATATTTTAAAAAATATTTGACATAAAAAGTTTTCTCATTCTATACATCATACCTAATAATAATTTATCATAAATCAAAGTTTGAAAAAATGAAATTATAACAAATTTACAATAAACATCATATCTGCAATAAAAAAATTATAATTAAAAAATGTATTATAATTATTCATATTTTATTCTTAGCATTTTTTTATTTATATAATATTTCTCTCTTTAATAATCAATGAACAAACTAAAACAAATCAATATAAACTTTCTTATAGTATAAAAGATAAATAGAGAACCTCATTTATTATTTCCATATAAATAAATTTTAGTTAATTACTGATAGATGATCAAAAATGTTAATCTTTTCTATTAATATCTTATATACATTTTTTATTCTATAAATAAAAAAAGAATTTTTGTTAACAAATATAATAATTCCTATTTTTTATTTTTTTATTGTTATTTAATGCTAGATAAGAAATGAAATAAATTGCAAATCAATGTTAATTACATTTTATTTTTACATAAAAATTATATATACACACACATATATATATATATATACATATGTGTGTGTGTTTATATAAGAACAAATACATATTCATCTATAAATAATATAAAACATATCCTATAAACACTTGTTCATTACCTATAGAAATAAACTCGATAACATAAACTTTAATAACAGTTACTAAATACCTCCAATCCCAAATAATTTCTTAAGCCTTTGGTGAAATTATGCTAAAACTTTCTTTCAAGTTAAAGGTGTAACTTTAGAACATTAGCGAATTCGGCCGTGATCTTATGTTTTGGGTTACTCGAGGTAGTTAAACAAGAAGAGAAATGCGAAAATTTTGTTACATTACATACCTTTGTACATTTACAGTGACATTTTCGTTACTTAAGAACTTATAAAAGCTAGTAATTTGTACATGTTAGTAAACATTATATTATTTCATATATATATATTTAAATTCGCTTTATAGTCATTCTCAAATAACTATTATGTTATAAATTTTAATTACTTTAAATAAATAATTATTGAATTCCAAATAAAAATAAATGATGAATAAAACGAAATATCAACACAACTTTAAAAACAATATCAAGTAAATTGTATATATTTTATATTGAATAAAACTTTTAAGGGGTAGAAAGAGTTGAAAGTATAATTGAATTACTATGAATAATAATTATTCTCCATGAAATCTTAAATAATAATTATGAATAGAAGATTTACAAGTATTTACCACCAATTTGCTGTTATGATTAAGTATTATTCAACAAATGTCTTGAATTTCAACTGACGATAACTTCATTAACTACCTTTAAAATTACTTAAATACATTTATATATATATATATATATATATATATATATATATATATATATATATATTAAAATATGGATATAATAAAAAAATTACAAAATATACAATAAAAAAAATCTAAATTTATGTATAGATTCAATAGTTGTATTTATTTCAATATTTTTTTAATAAAAAGGGGTACGGTTTATTTTGAAATAAAGATTAATAAAGCTAATTAGGCGAATAAAAATATCATAAATTTAAATAAATGTTGGAACAAAAATATTCATTGGGACAACTCATGGATGAAATCGTATTGGCTGATATTCTGACAATAATTCGATCATTTCTATGCATGAAAGCGGTACGGTGAACATTTCGTTGTACGCATAAAATGTATCTCAAATGAAAATTACGATTCCTGGTCCATTACTGAACACTGTCTTATCAGATTATATTCTGACCTTCTATTTCTATCCATGCGTTTCTAGTATCACGTAAACATAACGTATGGACATTTTTGGTCTAGAAGTGAATGCATATCTTGAAAAATATCGCTGCTTTATTTCATTCATTTCAATAGAATGGAGAAAAAAATCCGTTAATGTATTTCATAATACATTTATATATATATATATATATATATATATATATATATATATATATATATATTTATGTATATATATATATTTATGTAAAAAAAATATAATATACCTTAGATTATTTTTAAAAATAAAGTGATGTTTTAAAATTTTTCAAACTGAATTGTAGCGTAACTAAATTTTCATTTATAAATTTAATGTGCTATCAACAGTCATTGTTGTTATCATTTAAACACATATTATCTAATTTAAAAATTCATATTATTAAACAAAATTATAATTTACAAATGGGATTAAAAAATTAACTCGTTTATTTTGGTTCTATGACAAAATAGACCTTGTTATAGAACAAAAATAGGGTAATGATTAAATTAAACAATAACAAATAAATTAAATTTTCAAGGTGAAATAGAAAAATGTGAAAAAAAATATTTCGATATTAACAAGTTATTGGAGAATTTTAATAATTAGCATTTTAATAGATTGTAAAAAAAATTAAATGCCTGAATTTAATTGTTTTAAAAGCAATTTTATAATTTTTCTCAATTAATATTCTTATTCCAATTTTCAATATTTCTTAATTAAATAATTTGTACAGAGTACAATATATAATAATACAAGAATTCAATACAAATCCATATTTTAAAAAATATGATTCTTTTTACTAATATAAAGTCATTCAAATATGACACTTAAATTTGTGTTTTATTAAAAATTAATTTAAAATTGTGTTTTATTAAACTTGTGCATAGGGTGGTGTATTGGGAAAAAAATGTGTATAGTTTCTTTTTAATAAAACACAAATCTAAGCGTCACATATGGATGACCATATATAAATATTCTTATTTTTCTATCTCTCTCTTTACATATGTTTATACATACACACACACGTATATATATATATATTGTTATTTTGAATATATTCATATAAATCTAACGCGATTTTCTTATACCACAGCACAGAGCATCTGACAGCACAAGTCGGTCCAGCTTCATATCCAGGCTCAGCACGCACATCTGTATCGTCTCGTGAGTCTTCGAACGCTTCACAGGGTGCCGGCGGTGCAACAGCAGAGACTCAAACATACAGAGTCACCATGCTTGGTGGGTCTGGGGTCGGTAAATCCAGTCTCGTCAGCCAGTTCATGACGTCCGAATATCTGCATGCGTACGATACCAGCATCGGTAAGTGGGATTTGTTTGTCAGTGAGATTACAACATGATCTCTGATAGATTAATGTAAGATGTTCAATCATTTCATAACATGTCACTTTGTGGGTTTCATTATGGGTGAATGAAAGATTACAAATAATCATTTTGTTGTAATTACAACGTAATTTTTTATGCTGTGTATTAAAAGAAAATTTATTCAGTTTTTTTAATAACATCTGAAAGATATTTCATTTATGCAAGAGTAATTTATAAAAGTATGTTCAGTTTATGAAAAGAAAGGATTACTTCTAAACTATATAAAAATGACACAAACTTAATCTAACAGCATAATTAAAATAAACATAAACACACTATTTTATAAAATGAACTGTTTTTTTTTTGTGGTATAAGTCCACTTTTTAAAAAAACTAAGTTAACGGTAATTTTGATGAGCTATAGACACCTTCTCTTTATAGTTACAATCACAATTTCAATAGAGTTCTATTTTGATATAAAATAAACAAAAACAGTTTTGCTGTACAATGCTATCGCACAAATATTTCTTTTGAAAGTGGAATAAGTCCATTCCTATGATATTATCATAGCATACAGTGACATGTGTACCGGACAAAATCGCAATATTAAGCTCGCACTGATGTGGTTAAGGATTGTTCAATCAGACGATAATAACATAAATGTTATTGACCACAAATTTTTACTGTCGGGTCATTCATTTCTTCCAAACGACAGAGATTTTGCAGTTGTGGAAACAGCATTAAAGAAAAAGGATCAATTATACACTGCCCAAGACTATTATGATGCAATAAAGGCTTGCCGAAAAAACAGCTTCATTTTGTATGAAATGAAAAGAGAAGACTTTGTCTCAACCAAATCTCTAGAAGAGGCAATATCAAACAGAAAAAAAAATACGGACGGAGAAATTGTAAACTGGCTTAAAATATGTTGGATGAGGTTCAAAAGGAATGAACCTCACAAAATGTTTTATAAAATTAGTATGGAAGAAAATGCTCCATTTAAAACAATTTTTTTATTTGGAAAAAAGGGAAGACCAAAAAACCTCAGAAAAATTAATATGTTACCGCTTTATAAAACTTCAAGGAGCATAACAAGAGAGAAATATAACGATATGATAAGTTTATTACCTTATATACCACTTATTCACCATAAATATTTCAATATGCTAAGTGTAAAAGAAAACTAAGTTTAAAATATCTTTTTTTTATTTAAAGATCTTAACGAAGTAATTTTCATTTTTATATTTTTAATATAACTGAAATAAACTCTTAATAAACTTAGTTATTCGTGTATTTAAATGTCTTCATTTTAACTATTACTTTTTTACATAAAAATCCATTTCAGTAAAGCTTATGTCTATAAAAATATGGACTTAAATTTGCTCTTGTTTTTACTTCTTGTAATATGTTATTTTTGAAAGTGGTATAAGTCCATGTGGAGCTAAAAAATCGTTTATTTTGTAAAATAATGTTAGTAATTATTATTTCATAATAAAATTTAAAAGGTGTATAGTGTAAAAAACATCACTCGATTTGATTAAAGTTGGCCAATATTTTTAAATTAACTCAAATGCAAACCCTTAAATATCTCAATATATGAAAAAATGAACTTATACCACTTTCAAAAAAACCAGTTCAAATAATAATCATATTTAAATCCAACTTCCTATGTAAACGTAAAGAACATAAAAATATTTTATTAACATTTTTTTTCATTCATATCTTATCAGTCTTAATTATTTTTTATTTCCTACTATTAGATATAACATTTTTTCTAAATGCATAATTTATTAAAATATATTTTCCAAGTAATTAAATCAGTGTCTATAATCAAAATGAAAAAAAAATATAATTATAATAGATCTCTAATACAACTATCAAAAAATATAAATCATATTTAAAAAAATGCTTAAAGTATTAATTTTTTCTAAGTATTTGTACAAAGTATCGTCTTTTTTATTTCAAAGTTATATGAATTTTTTTACAAATAAAAAATTGAAAATATATATTGTTATTTTTTAAAATGTATTTTTTGAAATGTTGTGCTGTGTAATACAAAATAAAAATGTTCAGTTGTCATTTACATATAAAATTTAGTAGTCCTAATATTGTCATATAATAACATTATTCAAGTATTTTTGATAAGTGACACAATTACTCTTCAGCGGTAATACATGCAACCGATAAAGTTAATCTAAAATTTAAGTTCAAGGCATGATGTTTACTTATTAAAATGTAGTATTACGTTTGTAATCCTTTATTATATATATATATATAAATAAACAAAATATTTAAATCAACAATTATAGTCAATAATTCCAAAGAAAAAAATAAAATAACAATCATTTGAATTCTCAATGATTTTTTAATGTACTTTCCAAAAATAATAAATTCTATTCGAAAAAAAGCAAAAAAAAGAAGACTATGAAATTTTAAAAAATATGCATATTCTTTTTAACAAAATAAATAAAAGTATTTTCAAAATTAAAAAATGAATTAATATTTTCCTATCTTTTATAATTAATAAATAATTATATCATTTTTATACATATATATATATATATATATATATATATATATATATATATATATATAGTGCAATAATAATTCATAAAAATATTACAAAACCAAAATTATTTAAATATTTTATTAATGTAATGAGTTATAGGGAATAAGTTTTCAAATATTTTTTCTGCAGTTCCTATACAAATTTAATTCCCATATTGATATTACTGCAGAGATTGATATATTTCTTTAATCCAGTTTTTTCTTTGATGTTGTGCAATATTGTAGTCTAGATTTGGTTTGAATATCATAGACAGTCATATTATCTAGATATATGTTTTATTATAGCCTTGTAGTATTTGACTTAGTTCAACTTTTTATTACAAGATATATTAGTTTATAATTCCTAATATAATGCCATATATTAATATTAAATTACTTCCTTTAAAAGCCAAAAATGATAGTATAAATATTAAGAATTTTATATTTATTAAACATTAAAAATAAAAAAATTAGTAGCAAATAATTAATAAATGCATATAGAATATTTTGATTAAAATAGTAATTTATTTTTGAAAACTCCTTGTATTGTATAATAAATATAATAGAAATTCAAATATATTGTCGTTGTTTAAAAATTGAATAAAAAAGTATAATATAATTTTCTTTTATTAAAATTCCCTATAATTAATTGGCCATTTTTACATCAAAATATTAATCATCATAACATAAATATAAATTATGTTTTTTGACTGCAAATAAATCAATATAATATGAGTTATTAATTCGTTTTTCAATCAAAATAATTATGTATAAGAAATTTAATAATAAAATACAAGAGGCATCTTTTTTATCAGATAAATTTTCCTATTTCTTAAACATAACAATTATTCTCGAAATTTTTACTAACATGAACAATTAAGTATCAAATCGTGTTGTATTTTTTCTATTCACAAATAATATTTAATTGATAAATTCATTTTTAGATTCGTTTTGAAAATCTATCAATTTTCACAAATACATAGAATCAGCAATTGAAGTCTAATTTTGAAATTAAATATTAATTACTCTAATATCATACAAGAAAACTACCATTATTAAATAATTATTACGTCAATAAAATCGAGAATTGAAATAACATTGTTTAGTTTGAATAACTTATTTCTTCTATACATTATTTTTCATATATAAAGATAGATATATATATGTGTGTGTGTGTGTGTGTGTGTGTGTGTAAATATGTATTTACATACTATACAAAAAATAACGAGTTATTGAATGGCGTGCCTGTATAGTATAATAAAAGTTAATTAAAGGAAATGACAAACGATAAATGAATGAAATGAATAAAACAAAGGGTAATTGATAACAGGGGAACAATTTAAAACAGCATACACATATCAACATATTTCAAACTCGTGTTAAAATGTCAATACGTTTATTTATATTTTTTCATTACATTTTTAACAATACATAAAATAGTCTACGAATTGAAACGAATGCTATTGTTCATATAATTAGTAGAGCGAATATTTTAGTTCCAATATACCTATTTCGTTTTGATTTTATAAGTATTATTTAAAGTTGAGGAACATATTTTCGTAATAATATAACAAAAAATATGTTATTTCTGTTCAATGAATTTTGAGAAAATAATATTTATCGATGTAAACATTTATACTACAAGAAAGTAGTATGTTTTTTATTTTATATTGAAAATATTTAGTCTTGTATTTATACTAACTTTAGATTTATTTTTCTAGCAAAATCTTTCTCGTTTGTTTTTATTTTATATTCTGCATACAAGTTTCTTTGAAAATTTCCTTTTTGATATTTCGTAAAATGTATTCTAACTCTCTGAAATACTTCTTTCTTTAACTTGAAGTACATTCCCTATTTTTCGTTATTTCTTTTTATCAAATCCTTTAAAACAAATAGCAGTATTTGTTTTCGAACAAAATATATATTAATTTTCAATATACATTTTATTCTGTTTTATCTCTCTTTGATTTTTATTTAATTTTATACTAATTAATAATTAGATATAAAAAATATACTATTAATATTTAATTAATTATTTTGCAATTCTTAAGTCAATATAATCATCATAACAAATTGTCAGTTATATAAATTATTTCAAAACAATTACTTGCTCTTCATATTATAAAAAATAATATAAATATCAGCAAATAAAATTTATTAAAAATTAATGAACATCAATTAATATTATAATATTAATTAGTATCATTTTACTTTATATTTATCAAAATTAATCAAATAATTATTGTATTTAAATAAAATTTATCAAACAAGTTTAATTTATTTGAACATTATTGGAAAAATATTTTTCAAAAGTTTGTAATTAATTATGGTAAATATTATATATAGAGAGAGAGAGAGAGAGAGAGAGATGTCTCTAAATTTTAGACTGAAAAACATACTTTAAATAATTAAATTTGTTATTGTATTTTATTTGAAAAAACATTATGTATATATATATATATATATATATATATTACAATCTTTGTATTTTTTTTAATTTATTTCTGAAAGTTCTTAGAAATGTTTTTTAAATTAGAGACAAATTAAGCTGCAATGTTGAAATTATAATAATACACTAAAATTAATTTAAAAATGGCTATTATATTTATTAATAATTTTTTTGTTAAGATTTTTCTTTATCTTACTTTAATAAAATAAATTATATAAAAGCTTGATATATATATATATATATATATATATATATATATATATATATATATTAGAAATAAAATTCAAAAGAAAAATGCGGAAGGGAGATATTTGAAAAATGTGTAAACGTGATATGTATTTCCTGTATTATAAATATATTATATATTTATGTTTCACCTTTGTGTGCATTATGCATATATCTATGAAACAAAGTATCGAATATTAATAACATACTATAAAATGTAATTATGGTGCGAACCATCACAAAATTAATTATGTCAGTGTCGGTTAAATTTCCGTTTTACCATTACCAGAGTACGAAGTTCACTATTGCGTAGCTTTATATGTAGTCGATACTCGTGCATTACCGTATGAAATACACTTAAACTTCAGTAATCCAATCATCAAACTTCAGTTAAAACTCAACACACTTGGCTTTTCATTAAGTACAGTTCGTTACGTATATCATTATTTTCGTACTTTCTGTTCCACTTTCAATTAATAAATTTAATTCGAGAATAGTGCAAGAACTAATCATTGCATGCATTTTATTGCACGGCGCTTCCACCGTTTTTGTATTCGAATTTGATTTTATCGTTTCATAAACATTTATCTCATTTGTTCACAAAATTAAATTAAATTATATTTGTCACATATCTCTTTATTATTCTTAAATAAAAATGTACCTATATTTAAATAAATATATGAAGAATAAAATTAATAGTAATTCAATAAATGACTCGTAAAAAACGGAACCATATAATTAATAATAATCATAGTTATTAATTAATAATGGAAAAAATCTTTGCAATAACATTTAATAACAAAAAAAATTATTTAAAATAATATTTTTATTAAGTAAAATAAAATTGATACAATTATTATTTTTTACTACTATGCTTTTGAAATAAATAAAAATATTTCAAAATTTTCATATAATAAATTATCACATAAACAAAAAATATATATAATATGCTAATAAATATTTTATTTCAATTTGTTTAATAGAGGTATGAATATATACATACATATATATATATATATATATATATATATATATATATATATATATATAAATAAAAAATAAAATAATAATATTTTATATTTTTTCTTTATAAAAAAAGATAATTAAAAATAAATTATTTTTGTAATTAATATTCAAAATATATGTAAATTTTTAACAATTATAACACTTAATGACATTTTTTCGTTACAAATTTGAAAAATATATATACGAGTGTATGTTTACGTTATTTTTTCACTCCAGCACTAAGATATTTTTACGACCCTTCCAAATTTTCACGCATCATTAACTATCACACTTTCCTGAATAACTGTTACGGTTGGTATTAAGTTTACAATATAACCTTTTCATATTTTCTTATTATAAATTATCCGGAAAACGCATCAGGCATATGTTAATCTCTTAAGCTTCCCCAACAGTTGTTCATATTGAATAGATATTAAATCCACCATATCTAATTGTTACATACTATTCTATATTATTGGTTTTTATCATTTTTTATCGTTCAATATCGTGTATATATATATATATATATATATATATATATATATATATATATATATATATATTTGAAAGTTATTTTGTATAATTTAAAGTTGAATGATCATTTATAATTATTTCATCTCGATTTCTACAATATATGGATTATATCTTTAATTTTTTTATTTTCTTCTTTTTAATGACTTTAAATTTCAATCAATAGAACATTTATACCATCAACTTACTTTAAAAATGAACTCAATATAATTTTCTTTTTATGAAATTGAAACGAAATAATAATATTCAAAAATTTATAATCTCTCCAATTTTACTTAAAATAAAAATTGTCATTATTGATACTTTGAGTAAAATTATATTCAATAAGATACAACTATTTAAGACCAAATTACAAAATAAAATATATTAGGGAATTGACTTCGATGTCAGTTAGTAAATAATTTCTATGAAGTATATTTATATACCTTTATAGTATTTTTTTTGTTAAATTAAATAATATTTAAATAAATAATACTTATTACTTAGTAAACAACAAAACAAAAAGCATATATAAAAACAGAGTTCTATCTAAATATATTAAGTATAAAACACCAACATTGTAATCACTACGAGAACAAACTAATAATGATATTTTTTTTAAAGTATTATATATAATCATTTGGTAAGTTCATGGTCACGTGTGTATATACATATATATATATATATATATATATATATATATATATATATATATATTGATAGTTAATGTTTTTTATAAAGTATACAGGATTAAAACTTAATGATCTAAATTTTTAATGTAGTGTATGGTTCAAATAAAATTTTCAAATTATTGAACTTTTTTTTAATTATATAAACATTAATACAAATTACAATACTATAATGAATTTTCAAAATTATAAAACAAGACAATGCCTGGAATTTCATAATTAAATTTGCCCCTGTTCTCTCTCTCTCTCTCTATATATATATATATATATATATATATATATATATATATATATATATATATATGTACGTGTGTGTATATGAAAAAGAGTATGCATATAAAAATGTAAAAATGTGCAAAATAGAGTCTGTATAAAATAGAATTCAACATCAAAACTATTTAGTTATAATAGCTGTCAAGAACAAAGAAGCAAATATATATATATATATATATATATATATATATATATATATATAAATTCAAATTGATACAAGTTGAACTTAACCTGAGAATAATTTTACACACATCAACACGTTACTATGATGGTGTTCTTTGTCTTGCAGATTTATTACAATATTTTAAACAGTGTGAATAACTTGATAGTATTTGGCAAGCTGTCAATAGTTTTAACCAACGTCACATAGATAAATATGAGATTAGTTAATCATTCACAATCTAGTAATACTAATGACCTACAATAAAATTCAACCATTGAAAACACAAAACTGAATTTCAGTTATTTAAAATATTCAAATTCTTTAAAACGGTGTTTATTTTATGTTTCTTATACTTAGCTGTTGAATAAATAAAAGCCTACTTTGCCTCCATGTTGTTTAAGTTACTTGAAACAACACTTTGTTTTCGAGGAATTAATTAAAACTTTTATGAAAGGGTTAACTGTATAAATAATAAAGTTTCTTACACATACATACATACATACATATATATATATATATATATATATATATATATATATATATATATATTCCTTTTAATTGATTATTCTATTTTATATGAAATTAAATATCAATATTTAATATATTAAATATCGTGTATATATATATAATTTATTTTTCGATGCAGTAAAAATATTTTTGAGGAACATCCATTAAAAGGTTGTGAGAAATAAAGTGTATCCATTCCACTAGTTTGGTTTCATTGGAAAACTTTTTAACGAGCAAATCTCTTCATTATTTTTAGAGACTTATCTATATTTTTAATGAATTCTTTGTGAATCGAAAATTTTTAATTAAGCTAACTAATAATTTCATTTTGAAACATTTTAATTATTTCATATATTAACAAGATCATTGCTCATTATCGATACTTGGAAAAATGCAACAGAATGAAGTTTTTGTGTATAAAGACTCATTCATTAATAAGATATTTTTTAAACTTGGACTTGTCATTAATTACACAATTTACCTTCTGATACTCATTATTCCCTTATATATAATAAAATGAAGAATAATATTCTTAATTGTAATTATAAATTTAAGGTAATTCTGATATTGAATTAAAAAACATCATATTTATATAAAAAATGACAAAAATACTTTATTGTAAAACATTAATTAGTATTATTCAAAGTAGATATAAGAAATATTTTTTAATTTATCTTGTGTATAATTACTTTAAAATATATTTTTTATTTAATTAATTAATTAATTCAATTAAATTTTTCAATTCAGTTTTTCTTTCTTTTTTACCATACTTATCAAACGACCCTCGTATATATATATCTATATATATATATATATATATATATTTGTTTTATCAAAACTCTATTTCTAAACTAAATTATAAAACCTATATCTCTTAAACAGAAGAATCGATTTTACTATAACACTTAATCTAGAGTTTATGAAGTTATAATCGTCTCATATTTTATAAATAAAAAATATATGAGACTAAAAGATAACTTTGCTTTAAGGATTTCCATTATTTGCTTTTAATGAGTTAAGTATCTACTATAATAAACTCATAAACTACTCCTTTAAGCGTATATATAAAGTTTGATTTCTATTAGTATTTTTCTTTAATATAAAAATATACGCACTTTATTCTTTAATATAAAAATACTAAGAAAATTCTATTTATATTTTTTTAAATAATTCTTTTTTTTCAATAAAAAATACCGAATTGCTCTATATATAATTATAGAATATGAAATAATAATTAGAAGCTTATATAATTTATTCTTTTGGTAAATAAAAAAAAAATCAAAAATTTATTCTAAAATAATTATTAAGTTATGTATTTTATTAAATTACACATTTTTATTTTATTACTTTATTGTATAAAAATAACAAAATATTTGACATATGTACAAATAACCTCTATATATAATTATAGAATATGAAATAATAATTAGAAGCTTATATAATTTATTCTTTTTAAATGAAAAAAACAATAAATAATAACCTGTTCATTTTAATTTTAACGAATTTAGAAAATACTCGAATTAGAAAAAATAATGAGGAATTAGAAAAGAATATGTGAAATAAGCTATGCATTATATATATATGTGATATAAATTTTCATAATGCCACATCAGTCCATATGGACGAAAGCCACAATATATATATATATATATATATATATATATATATATATATGCAAATCAATAATTTAAAAAATCATTTATTCACTACAATATCAAAAACACCATCTGAGTTCAGTATAATCATATGGAAGAAAAAAATATAAATCCAGAATGCATTCCTTTAAAATCTGTACTTTTGTGAACTTATTTTTACTTTGTCGTTTGAACAATGCTTCATTGAATAAAGTTAATCGAATTCTTTTCAAACCGTATATGGTATTAGACAACAAAGAACAAAAGGCTATTAAAAGTGATGGAATTATTTGTTAAATATATTAATTCATTGTAATAGAAGTAGAAAATTAGTATATACAATATATATATATATATATATATATATATATATATATATATAAATATACACTAAAAAATTTATTTAGTTTATTGTTATATATTTTTAATATTTTTATTACTTTTGAAAATTTTATTTTTCTAAAAATATATAAAAATGATATATTAGTATTAATTCTTTACTATGTAAAGTTTAAAGTTGTGTGATTTAAGGTCTGTACACCTTTTAAAAATTATTTATTTAAACTATTACTTATTTAAAGCTATTAATTTACAATTAATCATTTTTGTTACTTTTTCGCCCAATTGTTATTATAATATATTGATGATGTTCATAAAAAGCGTGATATTTTTAATCTTTTATCCTAAATAAAAACGTTTTCATTTTCTTAACAAATAATCCAATGTAACGGATATTCGTACTTTTATACTAAATTTATGACACAGTAAACAAGTAATACAATAAATTTCAAGTCTCTGTGCACAACAGCAAAAAAAAACATAAAAACATATCCATCTATCAATCACTCCATACCTTTACGAGTATCACACAAAGTTCGAGAACCCCACGTCGAAGACATTAACCTTTTATTGATGTCGTGAAAGCTGCTCTTCTCTCTAGTACGGTGCTTCCGACACCTCCACTTAAGGATTCCGAAAAGCTCATGAGTTTGCAAAAGGTGAACTTGCATAGATATCAGCAGAAAAGCTACAATACAAACGTACACGGCGACAGTGGTGTATTTATAGTAAATTATATTAACAATATTCCTTTTATTTTTAAGTCCATTCCTAATTTTATTGAAGTTTTCAATCAAATTCAAAATTTTATATTATTTTTAAAAAAATCATTCTTTTAAACATTTTCTCCGTAAAATAAATATTTAAACAATATTCAATTCATTATATAAGTATTCGTTTAAAAAAGATTTATAAACTTCATAGAATTATTTTTTTTATAATATACATATATATATTCAAAAAAATCTTAATATCAAAATATTTTATTACATGAAAAACTTTACAATTTATTTTTTCTTAATACAATATAATAGATAAAAATCTATAGTTCAGTAATATGACTCTGACTTTATAACAAAATCTTGTATCACTTTCGAGCAAACTCACATAATTAAATAATTAACAATATGGCAACTGCCTTCAAAACATACAAACTAATTATTGTTCATATCTGTTTGAGTCTGTAGCGAAATATTATTTTCACGTTACAATTTTTTATTATTCATTTTGTTCATCTTCATTAAAATAAAGTTGATTATAATCAATGAACATCAACGTAATCACCCATACATTCATTTAAACACACACACATATATTCTAATAATAATTTAGATTTTTCAAATCATATAAAAAAGGACCATGACCGCTTACCATAAACCTATGATATTCATAACGGAATCATTGATTTGACCTTTTTGTTAAATGCCCGTTTCGTCGTCTCCATGTTTGCATGCTGGTAATGAATGTGTGTTATGTGCAATGACCTATTTAATACCAATAGTTTATGTCCATTTAAAAGAGGGTGGAGTGCAGTGGCAATCATCTTTCTTTATACTCATTTCGAATGAATGCCTTCTCTACTCCAATATTAATATAGCTGGATGCACACAAATATGAAACTGAGTTCACTTTGACCGCATTGGCTTTGTTTATTATTATAGTTTAATGTTGGAGGTTCGATACTTTTTTATATTGTTTTCAATATTTTTATTTTTCTATACATTTAACAACGTCAACAGCTTCGATAATTTGTTTTACAGTCGAATGACTCTCAAATAACACTATTAATTGTTCAATTAAATTGGTTTTATTTTCAAAAATTGTATATCTATTACAGTCGAGTAAAAACCAAATGAACAATCACTTGAATTTTAATTTTGATTTCAAATTATTTTTATTATTTAACCCATTAAAGATCATTCTTATACCCAATTATTTTATTTCTCATTTCTCAAAATTGAGTACTGTTGGCATTGAAAAATAAAACATAGTATGTACTCTAAATATTTCAATTTAAAGTTCGAATGAAATTTATGGTACTAATGACATAAATTTATTATAAATTTGGTGTAATAAAAAACAATCTATGTGTAATATTTCTTTAGCTATTTTTTTATTCAAATTTCATTTAAATTTATTGCTAGGCTAACATATAAATTCTGAATTATTATTAAAATAAATTTGTTCAATTATATAAAATATGTCATATAGTAGTTGTATATAAATAATCATTGTGGTCTTAAAAAACACGTAACAAAAAATTAAAAAAATATTTAATCGAATTTCTTGTCAAATCAAAATTTTATAATCCTAAACTATTTTTTAAAAATAGTTTTTAAGTCAATATACATTAATTTTGATGATTATTTTTTTACACTATCAATATTATCATCAAGATGCCTTTATAATAATAAAAAAAGTATATTACTAAATATTTTCTTTAAAAAAAATGTTGTTCTTGAAGAATTAATTAATATATCCAATTAAACTACATAAGTAAAAATATTATATTTAAAACTGTCATAGATAATAAAGAAAGAAAAAAAATCAACAACGATTCTTCTTCCCTTTATTAATTAAATATCGTATATCTTAAAAATAAATTTTTAATTTATGTAATCGTTAAAATATATTTTTATGAAAAACTTCTTAATTCAAAATTAAGTTTTAATTAAATACAAATTCAATTTTGTAGTATCTTTATATAAATATTTGTATTATAATTAAAAAATTAATATACAATACTTGTATTTTAAAAATTCCATTTAAATATTAATTTATAGACGTCGTTTAATAAAGAAATAAATATTCTTACATTAATGAGCACAATATATCTGTTACGTTTCTGCAGTTTCGATACTTATTCCAAAATTAGAAAGAGATTAAAATTTAACGCATATTTTTATTTTTACCAATATCT
The DNA here is from genome assembly GCA_029203775.1 of Neoneuromus ignobilis. Lineage (NCBI taxonomy): Eukaryota > Metazoa > Arthropoda > Insecta > Megaloptera > Corydalidae > Neoneuromus > Neoneuromus ignobilis. The sequence goes on along the minus strand of CP092091.1, from coordinate 19,884,175 downwards.
ATAAAATCACAGGTTAAGTATACAGTAAAATGTGTGTATATAAATATATATATATATACATATATGTGTGTGTGTGTGTGTTACAAATTGACATACATATAAAGTATTCATATAAAAATATTTCATCGTTTCCTTCCACGAAAACGAAATAAATGTTCTTCACGACACTTGACGATTTTGAATGCGTGTCAGACAGTCACGTGTTCGGATCTGAATGTTGATCATCAATCAAAATATAGCGTGTACCTTTCTTTCAGTGTTTTAATTTAGACAATCAAATCGGTCGACAACAAATATCGTTACTCATGAATTGTATATTTGCGTGTTTTTGACACGACTTTTCGTAACGGTTTTCATTGTTTACTATTCGTACAATTTGTCTTTCGTTTTTAATCTCGAACAAAATCTTTAAAATATTCTCGATTTTTTATTCTATATTATTCGAAACGTGTTTAAAAATAATATTAAATATATAAACACTTTTGTAAAATAGAAAATAAATTGAATTAAAACACAATTTGTGATTCGGAGAACTTTATAAATGTTAATTTATTTTCAATTCGTTCTTAGTCTATTATTATGTATATGAGATTAAGAATTATGTATATTTATTGAAATGGAATCAACTTGTTGATATAATTTTAAAGAAATGAGAAATTCTCAGTGAATAATAAAAATTTCAATAAGTTAATATTTTAAATAAGTGTAACAGATAATAAATGTTTTTATTGACAAAATCAACTCTTGTTTGTTATAAAAGAATAAAATGTATGATAACATCATTCACAACAACAACAAAAAATATATATGTATGAATTTGAAAAATTCTATACTAAACAGTGATAATCTCAATAATGATACCATAATTTACAATATAATCGTGTACAAATCAATGAGTATAATTGAAAATGCTTGTTAGCAGTTAATTTGTAAAATCCCATAGGTATTTGATTTAATTTGTATCAATGAAATAGTCAATACGATACATTGTAAATTTAACAACCATCAGTTGAAATATAAACTGCTTACACCAAATGAAAACACTCATTACAACTTTGGGAATCTCATCAACAACACGATTATTGAAACACAAAAGGAATATATCTGAGGCGTATATAATTTGTGCCGGTCTTCTCACACAAAATTAGATGGGGTTTTGTCGCTATAGTCTGGTCCGTCTCCTACGGGATAAACCAGCCGCTCTATGTAATATCTGTACATGCAATATATTCTACAATACCAAACTCAAATTTGCTTCGTAATATATGTCGTGTTTTATATGTCTATATCAAGAAAATAATTTTTACTTTATTATTTTTCTTCTAAATTAATAACATTTAAATTGGTCTCATGAACTATTTTATTGGCTATAAAATAGAATAAATAAAAAATGTAAATGAACATATATTGTAATTTTTGTTCATTTTTTTATTTATACAGAAATCAATAACAATAACATTATCTTACTATAGATACACAAAATTTGAGCTATTTTTATGATGTCATATTTTTTGTTGAAAAAAGATTAAACATAATTATATTTGAAATAAAAGATTTTAAAAATATATATATAAATTACATCATTATTAATAAATTATAAATGTATTAAAATAAATTCCATAAAAATAAGAACTTTATTTTATTAAATATATATAAAATAATTTAATACCTAAATTCATTTTTTTATAAAAATCAAAATACTACTACACATAAACTTGTAATGTTCAAATACACTAGAATAAAAAATTAATATATCTAATTTCTTATACTTTAATTATTCTAAGTTTAAATTAAAAATATTACTTCTAAGTAAAAACATATTTTTTATAAACTCCGAAAATTTTGAATTTTAGAAATGTTTTCTAAAAATATAAATAATTAATCAAAAATAATATATAGCAGCCTAATATAATTTATTAATATTGAAAAAATATTTTTGTTGTTTCTTTAAAAATGTAATTTTGTCTTTAATATTTTAATGATTTAAATCTAAGTATACAAAAATATTTTGTAATGAAATATAATTTTCATATATTCCTCTATATTTAAGTATGAATAATGTGTGTGTTTTCAAAAACACTTACATATAATTCAATTATTGATTAACATAAATTTGAATTTCATCAATTATTCACGTAAAATTATTTTACAACGTTCACCAATTCAGAACTCATTATTCTTACTTTATTAATGAAGAAGCTGTCACTTTATTTAATTAAATTTAAAATAATAATACACATCTATTAATTAACATATCAATGGAAAACTATTATGTGATATATATATATATATATATATATAACGACATAAAATATTCAAGTAACCTCTTCATTTAAAATTAAGGTTTAAATCTGTATTTATTTCACTGATAAATGTATTTTTCATTACTTTACAATTCGTATGTAATAAATAACGAAAATTCACATCATGTCAAGCAATTGATAATAAGTGAACGAAAAACGAAAGCACTTGACAATTTTTAATTAAAAAATAAATTGAATATTTTTTATTTAATCACAAAATTAGAGACTCAGCACTTTTCTCGTATGTAGATATAAAATATAAAAAATCAATCAATAAAAGTGTTAGTCAATTTAATGCTATCTGCTTTTTTTTAAAAAAATATGTACAATTGGAATGGTTTTCAATTTAAAAATATTTAATTATCATCATTTTAATAATTACTAGATTTAGACATTTTCATCTTGGCGCATATATTTTTAAATAAATTCGAAATATATACTTTAAAATCTATATTATTTTTTAGACATGAAGTGCCGTTACTTATCTGAAAGAATGATTCATCATGAATATCATAAATAACTAGCAATAAAAATACTTTTTTGGTTAACACTTAATTTTTGAGTTAAATTGATTCTAAAAATATATTTATAATGTATTCAAATATCATATTATATCTTTGTCATCTCTTATTCAAATAACTCTACAATAATATTCATATATCTATAGGGTTATCCAAATGTGACGCCTAGATTTGTGTTTTATTAAAAAGAAATATGGGTAATATATTTTTTGTTTCTTTTTAATAAAACTGAAATCTAGGCATCACATTTGGATGACCTCATGCATTAATTTTAATGTTAAGAAAAAAATAAGAGTATAAATTAATTAATATTATGAAATAAATAAAGAACATTATGAATAAAATACAAATTTGATAAAACGCATTATAAAAATAAAACTAATTACAAAACTTGCATAAACTTTTACATCAATACTAAATGAATAAAATATATTTTACTCCTTCGTCAAACTTAATGATGTATTTGATGTGAAAATCTATTAGGAACTCAAAATTCTAATTTAAATTCCAAAGATGAATATAAAACAGTAAACTTTCTCTTTGAATGTAATAGCTCTCTTAAATACACATACTTGACTTTAAATAATACCAAATAACATTCATTAATGTGTTTTCTTCTAAACCAGTTATTTACGAGTTTATTAAAATTTAATGCTGCTACAAAAATTGAAATTCACGAAAAAATATTTAAATTTTAATTAAATCTCCAGTTGAAAATTAATACCATAAACATGGATTTCTTGTTTAAAAAATATAATTATCACACAATATAATTCGTTTTTCTTATAAACTGTATAAAATATATATATTTGTAATAAAAATATACAAATAAAACAACGTAAATGATGCTCCATTCAAAACTTAATTGTAAATCTCTAATTCACAAAAAAATACCTTTCTGCAATATTTTTGTTATAAGACTACAACATTGTTATAGAATTTAATTTAATAAGATTTATGTGAAATTTAAATCATGTTTTCTTGAAACACAAAAAAATACAACTTCTATATGCAGAATATGAGCATGAATACCTTGATATTAAATTCAATAATTACAAAAAAACATTGCTTGAGACGTTATTCATCTCTGTAAACATTCTGTAATATTAAACTTTTCAATTTAATATCAATTGAAAGGTTTCCTATTAAAAATTTCAAAAGTCTTTTCATCTGAAATAAATACTACCTTTTGCTTTCTCTTTACAACAAATACTAGTCAATAATAAAAAAAGCTAATTGTTTTTTGTGAATATAAATTTATGTAATAATCTTACAATTATTTTTAATAAATCTATTAAAGATAGTAAAATAAATTAATTTTCATGTTTATATATATATATATATATATATATATATATATATATTGTGTGTTTTTATGTATATCACAAACTGAAAATATTTAAATTTTTATTTTCTTATAAAACATTTATCTTGTAGAAAGTACTTAACTTAAATAATATAATTGACGATTTCTTATATTATTTTCCTTAGCTGTTCCCTTCATACGGTTAAGAAAAACATCAAAAAAATATAAAATCAAATCTTAGTTGATACTACTTTATATTGTTATCACAGATATACATCTTTCTAATGATCTCATTTAAAACAACAATAATTTTAAAGTGTATACGTTTCGACTCTAAGAATCAAATATATTTCGACACACACATATACACACAGACTATATATATGTATATATATATATATATATATATATATATATATATATACATATGTGTTTGTATGTTTAGATAGACAGAAAAAGATAAAGATGTATAAGCTATATTACCTTGTTGAGATCATCTGAACACCACTCAAGTCCACTTGTTTGATATATCAAAAATACTTGTCTTCGAAAAGAAAACTTTCAACATATGGGATTGATTACGTTCAAAAAGGTCAAATGAAAAATGTTACTTTTCTATCTGATACTACATACGTACATATATATATATATATATATATATTATATATATATATATATATATATATATATATATATATATATATATATATATATATATATATATATATATATATATATATATATATATATATATATATATATATATATATATATATATTTATATATATATATATGCTCATATGTGATCATTCAAATAAAATATATTAAAAATTATAAAATAAACGAAACAAACTAATATTACAATTCTAAATAATGAAGAAAATATTTGTATAGTATTATATAAATATCAGTATTTAATAAGTACTTTGTAAAATATATACAATTTTACTCAAAATTAAATATTTACAATTACAAGTATACAGTTCCTTCGAAACTTAAAATAATTATAAATGACAAAAGAGTGAAATTACAACGAAGCATGTTATCTTACTGAAATATATATTTTATGTTTAAAGCTATATTTTACTTTTTCATTTAATTCGCAGATAATCTCTTTCACAATCGTTCAAAATCTTAATTATACTAATAAAGTATGTTTTAGTAAACATAATTCTATTTTTATTTTCAAAGAGACAACCGTTCCACTGTTTAATTAATTAAATTAATGAATTGAATCGAACGTTTCATTATTTCCTCCACAAATATACAACTGGTCCATTCTTCAGGTTGACATTTTTTCACATCTCATTGAAAATGAATCGCAAAAAAATTGCTTACCATGCGACAATACAATATTCGTTGAAATGACGGTATCTACCAACCGGATATAATTTTCCCAAGACAATCTTAGAATAGAAATGGCTTCATTTATTCAGGAGAGTATTGCTAATTCTGCTGGAAATGAAATATTATAACGTTTACATAGTCGGCACTTGTAGGACGGCGATAGCTTCATTCGAATCGCGATGTTATCAAACAGAGTGTCTTGCTTTATGGTTTCTAATAATCTTTCTTGGTTTTCATAAGCATCTTAATAAACACGAGAGATTGTCTTTGGCCTTTTAAATAGAAAAGTCGATGTACTTATAATTTACTCTCATACTTCATTTGTACTCAAAAAGAATAAACAAAAAATATCGATACCCATTTATAATTAAATAATGTGGTTTTATATTTCTCAATTTTAAATTTTAAAATATACACACACAAAGTAATATTATTTTAATATTGATTCCTTAGATTAATAAATTTATTCTGTAGATAATTAAAACGTCACTCGGTGTATATCTATGTATATATGTAAAGTTATTTATAAAATACAGATGGAATTAAATGTCAATTAACTAAAAGTTTTCTAAACTTAATCTGGAGTTATGATTTTAACTGGTATGGTTTTCTAAAATTAAATGAAAATTATTTCAATTTATATTATTCTTATTTGTGACGAAATCTATTCTCAAACTAAACATTAAATGAAAAAATTAATATAAAAAATTCTTTTTAAACAATGTTTGTAAATAATTTGATTTTATTATTTTTCAGATTTTATTGTTAGTATATAATATTCAATTAAATTTCATTTTAAAAATGATTAATATAAATTACATTTTCTAATAAAATAAATTTCGAACGATATTTCTTTAAAAATATTTTTTTGTCATTTTAATTTTCTTAAATAACTTCAAAGGAATTATACGTTATTAATAAATAAATTAATTAATTAAACTATCAAACTACAACACTTTAAGTTATTATTGTTTGAAAATTTACTACATTTTTTTATTTATTAATTAACTACTAAAATGATTTCAAACAATTAGCAGAACTCCTGTAGAGTATGTGACAAAACATAATACTTTTTATTTTTTCTCGTAATTAATTAGTATTATAAAAATAATAATAATTTATTGTCATATATATTTTTAAAATTTATTAAATATTATGTCAAATATTATTAATTTCAATGTAATAATTTGATCTTATTTAGTTTGAGTATAAAAATAAAATGCAAAAATAAAAAATATCATAAATAAATAATAAAATTAAAATAATTTTCAATTTAATAACAGATTTTGCAATAAAACAATTTAGTTATTTGTTTCTGTTTGTAATTTACATATAAATCATTCATGTTTAACATAATATAAAAGATTTTCTAATAATAAATAATTTGTTTAAAATAAAATCAAGTTTTATTAACTGATATTATAATATTATTAATTGAACTATTTTAAATATCTGATTATAATTTAAAATCTACAACACGAATAACTTATAATAATAAAAATATTTATTGTTAAATATAATATTTGATTAGATAATTACAAACAATACACGAATTACTTACTGTAACTATTTTTGAAAACATGTATAAAATTACAGTCTCATAATTAAAATAACCAATAACTTAATTTAAGTCGAAACCATTACAGTGTTTCAGTTTGATTTGAATTTTTCAAATAATTCTCTTTTATATTCCTAAAGCATTTGTACTACGAAAACGTACATATGGGGTCCAGTCAGAAACCGAACTTTTACATTTATTCAATTTTATTGAATAGTTTCGACCTAGCACGAAAAAAATACAATTTAGTGAATACGATGTATTCAAATTATCGATCGAAAAGAAACATTTGTAGATTGATCAAAGAAAAAAGAATTTATATGCATTATACATATTGATGAATGGGAAAAAAAAATCATATACGTTGTCTATTGTAAATATGAAACACGAACTATGTAATAAAATTATACATTTTATAAAATATGGCCATATCTAGAAAATATTTCAAATATATGTAAAATTGGATTGTGTTTGTGTTACGTGTTGTTTTCAATATGAAAACGTGAAGGTTTTAAATATTTTCTATGATTGTTTAGCGTATAAAATATTCAATTCAATGCACAGAATATTATATAAATATATATATATATATATATATATATATATACGTTTGATTTTAGTGAATATTTATTAAAAATATATTTATCAAACTAAAAATAATTGAAAAATTAAATATACTAAAAACATTATATATATATATATATATATATATATATATATATATATATATATATATATATATATATTATTAATATTCAAGACAAACATTTTTTCAAAACTTGTAAAATGATCAACAACTCAATAATGTATGTATGCATACTATCAAATAGTTTTAAAGGAGCTAATATCGTTATAAATCCTGCATATTTATATACACATATTATAGTATGTATACAGTCTAGCAACTAAGTTTCCAGACTAGTTATATTCATGCATGACATAATAATGTAAAATAGGTTTCTTTATGTATAAAAAAATATATGAAAACTTTATAATATGAATTTTAATAGATTTACGTAAATAAGTGATTCACACAAAACATTTTTTTATATTTAATAAATAAAATCAAAAAAGTCATTTACTTCAACACAAATATAATCAAGTTTAAAACTAATGAAGCATTTCTGTGTTATAATTTTTATTAACTAGAAAAAAACTAAAAATCTTAGTATTTTATTATAATAAAAATTTATTATAAAAAAACTTACTATAACTTATATAAAAAATGAAATATTTCATTTTATTTATTTATCAGAAAATTATTTTATTCAAGTATCAAAAAATGTATTAACTAACTTAAAATAAAGTTTGAACATGATTTTTTAAAGATTAATAATAATAAACAAAATTATATTCATTTCTTATTATATTTTTCATTCCAATTAGAATATTGAATACTAACAATAATTATAATATATATATATATATATATATATAATGTTCATATATCTGAAATATAAAGTAATTAGAAAAGTAACCTCGATAAAAGGAAATATGTGAAAGCATGCACACAATTCCATTCGCGTGACAGGATATGAACCAAGAATAGTACAAATACAAGTCATTGAGGAAATATAAAAGTAGTTGTTGCTGCTGGAAAGCAACCGACCGACGATTGATTCCTGATGAAGTTGTCCTGCGTAAAAGTTTTATTGTGTTAGAAGCCACAATCGAAGTGATGTTTATGACTTGCTGTACTCCGATTACATCGAACGTCACGTTAGGGTCAGATTGGATTTTTTGCGTGCTTTTTTACGTATGTGATATCAGTACAATCGTACGAGGTGTGAGGCTTATTCAATTTATTTGATAGGATTTTACCCCAGTGAGAGTACAAATGTAATGACGATGTTTTTAATGAGCGGTTTAATAATGCTCGGAAAACGCACGAGCAACAATTATCGTCTGCATATTTTTTTAATGTAAATAAATGGAATGGCTTTTGTTCAATACGCAATCAAAATAATTTTACCGAAAAGTCGTTTTTGTATTTTCACGTTTTAATAAAAAATTATAGATATAAATAATATTAAAACACACACGTACGTAGTATTTTTTTATTTAAAAACTTAATGACTTTTTCAAATCATAAAATTTATTTTTAAATTAATTATCAATAAGATTAATATTATATTTATAAAAATAGATAATTATAGGAATACTATTATACAATTAAAATCAAAATAGATGCATATAATGTATTTTTTAATAAAAAACCATCTCATAGTCAATTCATGTTTTTTTAAAAAAATCATTTAACAGTTTAATTTTAAAATCTTAATTATTGTGTGTTTATTAATTAATATACAAATCAAATTACTAATACAAATCGAATTACTTAATACACATTTCAAATCAGTCAAGTTTTAACTAATGTAAAATAAACATTTCAGTATTTGAATCGAAAACAACTTTATTTAAAAAATCTTCAATCAATAAATCTATCTTTTCGTACATACAGATACGAAACATTAATCTTGAAGGTCAAAATATTCAAAAATTTATAACAAAAACACATTAAAGAAGTAAAATAAAAATAACAAAAAAATTGAAAAAGATACAAAGATATTTGAAATAAAAATGTGTGAAATATATTTTAAGAATAAATCAAATAAACAACATATCACTTTTATTTGTTTAAAAGATAATGAAGAAGTAATGAAATGGAAAGACGAGTAAAAATGTCAGTTTATTTAGTGTATGAGAAAAAATCTACTGAATCATCAAATTATAAAAATTAAACCTTTTATCATCGTCAAAATGCCACTTGCTAAAAATTAAATATATCTAGTATATTTCAAACGTATTTCGTATTTTAAATTTCCTATCTTCAAAACAGACATTTAATGAAATGTAAAATTTATTCTTAGTTACAAAAACATTTTATAGACATAAAATACTCGTAATTTTTTTATATATTGTATTTAACAAATCTTAAACTAAACTTGATACTCTCCTTTATAAGAGTTCAATGATTAAAATACGTAATAAAAATTTAATATTTCATTCACAGTGACTACATTAACTTTTATTGCCAGTTTTCTTCATCTTCATTGAAGCACTTAACCTAAGTCAGTCAAACCACTATAATATCTTTACATTCATAATTCAATCTCTGCAAATGAATTCATTTACTATAATTCTAACATCTTAGTTTTAATATCATTTTATTTCAAATTTATAATTTCATCTAAAGTAATTATTTTTCATTTTAAATCAAATTTTTATTTTTGTTTATATTATATGTAATAAATAATATTTCAGTTATGACAACGTCTCCGTTAATGATATTATAATGTCAATGAAGTTATATTTACATTGTCATTTTAAAATCAGTTTACCTTGTTTATTAAGCAACTATACAACTACAATCTTATTTCATATTTAAAACATAATGAAATATTGCTAGTACTAAAGTGCTTTTAAGTACCCTATCAAACACGTTCGTTATGAAAATTATTGTAGATTTAAGATTATAAATTTACAACTTATTTCTTATCGCTTCATTCTGTTCCATAATTGGCTATTAATATTTTATTAATACTATAACTTTATAATTTAAAAATCTAGTTAGATTGAGATTTTAAACTATATATTTCAGTAGATAAAATGTTTTAATCTATTAAATGAATATTTGTATTATTTTTGTATAAAATAGGGCATACATAAGTCTTTCTTATATAAGTAAACATTTATTCAATTGAAAAATGTATTAAACTCTAATAAAATCCGATCAAAGGTTTCAATAAAATACATGTGCATTAAAGTTATCAGAAAAATCTTTTAACTGAATTTTTTCATAAAAATATACTTGTTCAGTATACGATATAAAGTTTCCGCATAAATTCATTGTCAAATCAATTCGGTCGACTTTACGTCTATCGATAGAACATATTTGTCACCTGTCTCTTTTTAATTCAGTAGTTGAAAATCACAATATCAGGATGATCAAAAAGATCACATATATCATTTGTATCTATATTTAGTTTATAACAAATCAAATGACGATTTTTATTAAATAAAAATATTCATATAATATTAAAAAAATATTTTTTACTATTTCTTTACAACATTCGATTCTATTAATGTATAATCAACACCAATTGCATATTTATACTTATTTAACTATATTTATATACTTTACTTTTTTAAAAGAAAATACCATATTAATATATGTTTACATGTGTAATTTGAGTCGATACTTTTAATTTTATAAGAATTATTTCTTTACAAATTTAATAAAACGATCCAAACAATTTAAAAACTTCGAATTAAGTTATTCATTATAACATATTTAAAACGTCAATAATTTCGTTGCAAGTATTTTAGAATTGTTTTAAATATTAATTAATAAAAAAGTTACTTTCTAGAATGTTTAATAACTTTATACAAGCTAATGAGAAGTCAATAAAAAGTTGTAAACTTTTCAAGAAACTGAAACAAACACCGTTACCATATACATCATAATAAATGTTTTTTTATTATTTCTTTATGGAATTAAATTTATTTGTTATTAGTAAATATATATTATAAAATGAAATAATTCTTAAAACGCTATATGTATTTATTAAATAAACAAAATTAATTTGAATACAAAATGTAACATTTTTTAAAGATTTATATCACAAATCAATCCAACAGCATAAAATTGTATAAAAATGTTCATTTATCATTTACATTATTTGCTAATGTACATTAGGATAGCAATGTCATCATCACTATATTTTTTTAATAATACATTATGGAATGGCTATTGAAATGTGTATCAGCAAATAAAGTAAACAATAATTGATTATTAAATTTTTATCTTGTAGTATTGGAGTGAATGATTCATTTTTGTTAAATCAGTCAATTTAATTATGTAGCTATATAAAATACTATAAAATATTTTCCTTTGAAAAATTAGTTACAATAAATCAAAATCAAATCTACATTTAACGATTAGTCTATGTATTTTTATTTATAAAAATACGAACCAAACATATTTACATTTTCATATAATATAATATTGTTTATTTGCTAAATTTGGATAATTTTTTTAAAAAAAAATTTATGAATATCATATTTATATAATACATATAAGTTTCTTTTCAATAATTTATTGTAAAATTTTCATAGAAATTCAGATACTGATAATAAAAACCATCAATGTTTGAACTAATGATATTTATAATAATCAATCAACATTTTATAAATACAAGATGAAAATAAATTGTAGTCTTTGTTACAGATGACGAGAGTGGAGAGAAAACTGTCAGCGTTCTTTTAGCCGGTGAAGAATCCGAACTGATATTCGTTGATCAGCCGTATTCAGAAATGTCGGTGAGTGTATTTATTTATACATGTTTTTGCGCATCAACGGCATATATCAGTCTTTGATGTTCATAAGGTGTGATAGATGTGTACCTCTTTAGAAAAATATCATATTTTTTTGTATATGCTCAACGAGGCCTTTATTTTTATTCGATTTATTACAAACAAGTTTAAGATCATATCCTATTTATGAAATATAATTTAACCGAAATATTTCTACGGATGTACGGATGTCTATATAATTGTCATATGATATTAAGAATTTCGAATATTTTGTTGTATATTTCACAAAACTGTAATATTTCTATTATTGTTCATTGATTATGAATTCGTACCTAAAGAACAAGAAGGTTTATCTCGTTTATTTAATATTGGAAAACTAAAAATGATAAGCACATTTAAAAATTCTTGAATAACTATAAATACATTTATTTTTAAATAATAAAATTTGAAATTTGTAATAAAAAATTCTAATTAAAATCAAGTATTTATATAATCAAAAATGATAAAATTCGTTCTCAAAATGCATATTAGGGTAGGTTTTACAATTATTCTACTGTTCAGTTAAAATTAAATAATTAGGCATTCAAAATATTTGAATGAATAAAATACCATTGCATTCAAAATGGTTTGTTTAAAAGAAGTCAATATATAATTATAGTGATTCGTTTGTCTATTTTACAAAATATACTTTTGAATCGTTCAGTTATTTATATAAATTTTAAACTTTTCAAAAATGTATTGTCACATTGAAATAAAATATACCACACTTTTATTTCATAATAAAATTACTTCACATGATAAATTCACTTACTAAAAGCTTTGTACAGAATAAAAAAATTAAGTATTCAAAAGAGAAAAAACGTGACAACTCCATCAAGAGTACTATAACTCATATCTAAATGTGTAGTCAGTCACTCGAAAATCGAATGTCAAATTGTTGGATTTCTATAAAAGTCGCCACCAACGTATACCGATTTTTATAAAATTGAATTTATCAATTCAACATATCATAAGTCAGCCGGCAAAAAATGACACGTGTGCACGTCATCACATCATATATACCTAACACGTTACACGTCGTCGAGAAGAAACGAAGAGATATAAGTAGAATCAGCAGATGACCCCGTAGTATTATGATCGGCAGAGCATGTGTAAGTGACAAGCTCGTCTTGAACAAACCATGGCAATATAACCCTATTCAGGTCCGGCTCTATAAATAAAGAGAAAAACATTTTAAATAAATTTTATTAATAATACATTTTTATAATAATATACATTTTAAATATTACATTTTAACAATTTAAATAAAGAGAAAGACATTTTGTCAAATAATAAAATATACATTATATATATTTACGTTTGTTATGTATGTATATAAATGAATATATTCCTGTCAAAGTCATAATTTAAAGTTTGTAATACATAAACTTTGAAAACCAAATCAATTATCTAATGAACTTTAACATTTTCAATATTTGTGAAATAAAAAAAATTAAAAAATAAGTGAATATAATATTTATCATTTATTAATTTTCAAATTTATGTTCTTAATTAAAATAATATATTTTATAATATTTTAGAGCTGTTATAATAAACAAAAAATATCTGTGGTAGTATTGAAATTTAATATTAATTTTCTATTCAATTTCATACATTAAATTTTGTATTTAACATTTTCATACTTTATATTCGAAAAATACGTCTATTTTCGTTAAAGTTATCTTTCACTTTACTGATTTATTAAAAATAAAATAAAATATTTATTGTTATATTATTTAAACTTCACTTTAGACACTTATGTATTATACGTATATCATTTGCCATCAGTGTAATTTCATGAAAGATAAATTTGATTCCATTACTTCACTTTATGTATAATACATATACTGATTTTTTACCTCAAAATGAAAAAAATACTCTTGACTTTTTTTCACTTCCTTATTCGTGCATACGTATTTGGAACAGATTTTTTTCATCCTATTTGAAATAAAATCTCTGTAAATCCCTAATACTAGCTATCGAAGATATTATTTGTTCTTCTTCTATAAACTTTGTGCTGTATCAGGAACAAAATTACAAAAATATTGATAAATTCTAATCAATAATGACATATAATATTTGATTTTGTTACAAATATAAATAATATACGTTTCGAAATAAAAAGTATTATCTAATATTAAATTATATATTATTTGAAAATAAGATGTTTGAATATTATTAAAAAAATATTTATTAAGGTTCAAAATATTTTAAAAAATAACATTTATTCATATATAGTTTTATAACTGAAATTATTAGAAATTAAATATTGTAAAAACATTAAACTTTATTATCGTTTAAATATATTTTTTTTTAAATATTTTGTTATAAAAATTAGTAAATAACATATTTCATCATACAGTAATCACTTTTTTAAAGGCTGAAATTTAAAAAAATATATATATATATATATATATATATATATATATATATATATATATATATATATATATATGGAAATATGTATACATTTAGTAAAATTTATAAATAAAACCAAATGTAGTTGAATTAGATGCAGTAATACTTTTACCTTAAATCTGAATGATATAAATTACCCTACATTAATAATCTAAATACCTTAAACTCTATAGAAAACTATTCATATACTAAAATAGGACAAGTAAAGTAGAGACGTTTTTTTTATTTTTTACACCTGGATGCAAAATAGTAAATCGCTTGGTCTAATTTCACGTAAGTAAAACGTTGTACAATTAACTTTATGTACAGCAATTTAATTCTTAACATTCAATTAAATAGTTGATCAATAAATGCGCTGATTATAGTATGATTTTATCTGTAAAATACTTTATTCAGAATCAAATATTTAAATAGACGAAACTTAATTTTTTAAAACATAGTTATTTTTTCTAATCCTAAAACTAATGTATGAAATACGAAAATTTGGTTTATTAAATAATTTATTATTAAATATTACATATATACATATAAAAAATGTTGTTATTAAATAGAACATTTTTACATTATTTTCTTGTAATAATTTATTTCCAAGTTACCTAATTAATTTTCTATTAAAAAAACAAAATCGTATTTAATCCAATTCATTTTTTCTTCCAAATAAAAAATGCAAGTTGTTAAAAATTTAGTCAACAATTCTTTAAACCGTCTCTGATAATTTTACTTTCGTTTCAAGCACTTCTAAATGCGTACTGTCCTTCATATAGAGCATCAATATGTTGTCATACTCTTTTACGTGCAGTTCACTTAGAAACGTAACGAAGAATGAAAAGTCAAACATTCTTAACAACCACTGATATCTCATCAAAATATTCTTCTTTTTTAATCTTTGTTTTATACACAATTTAGAAATAGATATAAAATAAACATAAAATAAGACGTTCAAACAGGTTCGTTTAAAAAATATTATCATTTTTTTTAAATGTATATTACATTGGATTGAATTTATTATTATTTAGTTTATGATAAATTTATTTCTTTTTTTAATTCAAAGTGTCATTAATATTATTTTAACAAGACAATTTATCCAGCTGATTTTTTTAACAATATTATATCTATATTAAATATTAATAATTGATAATTATCTCTATCGATTATTTTACTTTACTGTATTACTAGATAATTTATTTTTTTATGTAGCAATGAAAGCTAATCCTTTAAAACTATTTTTATAAATATACTCAAATTTACTTTATTAATATATAAATATAATAATGTATTCCAATGTTTTAAAAACATTTTTTTTAAAATAGACTGCAAAATTTACTACTGTTATGAATATATATATATATATATATAAACTATTGGTAGCAAATATAAAATAGCTTAAATATAAATTTACTTTAATTAAATATCGAATAAATTAGACACCGTTTAATATTATTCAAAATATATACTCAAAACAATATTTTTGAGGATAGACTCATTATCTAAAAAAATATTAATTATAAGCACAATAAAATTTTCATTTTTTCTCTACATTCGAAATAAAATTACACGCAACATTTCTTTCCTGATAGTTTAATGTATTTTAACTAAAAAAAATACATTTTAATAAAACTGTTGTTCATTATATATATATATATATATATATATATATATATATATATATATATATATATATATAATTTCCTGAACAGGCATAGAAAGAGCTAGCATGTGCTACACAAAACAAGTCTAACAATATTATGTCATTAAAAAATTTCCATAAAAAAACGAATTTTACCTTTCGACTATTTTCAGCTTCATTACAATGTAGTTATAATTATGTAAAATATATAACAACAAATTCAAATGTATACACATATTATATACTCATATTATATACATATATTATATATATTTATATATATATATATATATATATATATATATATATATATATATATATATATATCTGTGTGTGTATGTAGGTATGTATATTGCTAATTCAAACAATTATGTTGCTTTTACCAAAATTTGTTTTTCATTTTAAATAGAATTGACTTTAATTACAACATTTTTCTTTAATTAAAGCAAAGTGATTAAATAATACTATTATAAATATTTCTCCCCTTTTTGTAAACATACAATCATTTATTAATAAATATAGTTTTATTCTTCTTATATATTTTCAAGTTAAGAATTTTGTTAAAATATTTAATTTTTATTTATTTTTAATAGATTTTAAAATCTTAACATTTATTCGCTTTATAAAATCTATTGACAAAACCTGATTAGATTACTTTACAAAATGTATGAATAATTTTTATTTAATTATTATAAGTTGTTTATAACAATTATTTATTACTTTTATTTATTTGTTTAACATATTCGTTAAGATTATTAGCAAACTTGGAGTAATCAACTTTTGGGAAATATCCAAAAATTATTTATATACTGTCATTATTTCCACATAATTATCAATTTGTCTCCTTATACACACACACACTTATATATATATATATATATATATATATATATATATATATATATATATATATATATATGAAGATTAAAAATAAGCATTTCAAAAAGTGTACAAAATTTCTAAATAAAATAGAATACCATTCAAGTATCTAGAAACTTAATGTCAAATAATACAGAATAAATATCGATAAAAATACATTTTTGTACCAATGTGTGTTCTATCTTTGATACAACCGTACATTAAAAGTTATTTCAACGTACCGCTTATTTATTTCTTGCGAAGAAGTCGAATGGAATAATTCAATCATTACGTTGAACGCTGTGTCGTGTGCATTGCAACTGTAAGTACGATGATAGATGCTGCTACACGCTATCTGTTTTTAGATTATATACAACACACTAATTTAATTGTATAAATATATCTCCTGTTTCCCTTATCTGCTGCTAAAATACTCTTTAAGAAAATTAAACATAAATGATGAGTCTAACTAACTTATTAATTTAATAATGAAACGTTTGATTAATTTTTATTCGTGACTTCGAATCTCTAGAAATAAATGTATATTTCGACAAGATTTCGTTGAAAGCATAGGTAGAGGAAATGTTTCGCTCTCGTGATATACGATACGAAATTGAATTTAAATATGTAGCATTTCTTTCATGCAGCCACTTTTGATGTATTTAATCAGCAATCAGATGGAATATTTTTTCGAATAAAAATAAACTCTAATGAAATTATATTTTTTCGAGTATTTCGTTGAATTTCTATAATTTCAATAAAATGAATTTATCTGAATATATATATATATATAATTATATGTACATAATTTTATTACTTGTTTCTACTTTAAAAAAATAACCTGTGCTTTTAATAATTTACATGAAATATATAAAAATTTTTCCTGCAATTTCTACATCTGTAATAACTCTAAATTCATTTAAAAACATTTTTTTGTTAAAAAAATATGTGACGTAATTATATAACTGAAATATCTTTTTTATATTTATTCATACATTGCAATAATTATTTTTTAAACATTGTGTACCTATTTAAAATTCAATCAGACTTTGGTATAAAAATATTAACTTTAAATATTCTGTTAATATCAATCAAATAAACCAGACTATCAAATACATTGTTTAAAATTTCACTTTTATATATTTTATTTTTATAAATAAAACTTCTTCAAGAATAAAATATTACAAAGATATAATTTTGTTATCTGCAAATATATTT
This sequence comes from Neoneuromus ignobilis, assembly GCA_029203775.1. Lineage (NCBI taxonomy): Eukaryota > Metazoa > Arthropoda > Insecta > Megaloptera > Corydalidae > Neoneuromus > Neoneuromus ignobilis. The sequence continues at coordinate 19,865,664 of CP092091.1, read as the reverse complement.
CTCTAAACTATCTTACTACTAAATTTTGATTTTTCAAATAAATACAATTATTAAATAATTTATATATTTTTAAGTAAATTTCATGCAAACTTAATTATGACTATTATCTAAATAATAATCCAGCGATGGTCTAATTAATTGAATATTTTGTTTAGCTGAATTTTAACTTTTATCTAATTTTTAAAATATTGAACTATATTGTGTATAGTTAAGTAACTTCTATTCCTATATTTTATATTTACAATTTGATTGTTTTTAAAAATATTTAACGAGAAAATCTTAACTTCACAAAAATATAACTACCATAAGTGGCTTATATAATTGTCAAAAAATTATTTATTCTTTTTCAATATATTTTTAGTTTAAAAAATTACTCTGAAAAATGTACAGATTCTAAATTGAACAATAATATGATTTTCTTAAATATTATATGTATATATATATATATATATATATATATATATATATATATATAAAGGCTGCGTATGTTCTACAGTAATTAAAAAGAAATACAATATTTGTTTTATTTGTATATTTTGACATTAATCAAAAATTATAGTCTTAATATACAAAAAGGTTAGGATTGATTCTAAAGAACATCATATACACGTCCTGAGTAACAGATATTCAAAACGAGAACCTAAATCATTAATTAAAAGCTGTTATAATCTCATATCAAATGTAACGAAGAAAATTACTTTGTAGGACGTACACGCAATATTTTCGGAATGCGAAGAAGATAATGAAATTTCATCGTTAAGAACTTAACACATAGCATCACGTTCGTTTATTTTGTGCACTATTTCTTTCGTACCTCGTCTGTCATATTTTTCCTTCAGAAAAAGGAACTTTCTTTTCTTACTAGATATTAATGACATATAATATAAGAAATTCTACGAAAAATATCATCTCCGGTATTTTCAAAGTTTGATTTATAAAATTTTTTACGATGTGAAAAATTCCAGTGGGAATTTTTTCATCGCAGATATTGTTAGACATCACACACTTTTCATATCAAAAACTGTAATTTTCGACAAGATGAATTCATTTCTTATGACTATCATAAAATAAGTTACGTATCCAATATTAAAACTGTATATCTTGCTTTTAAATAATGTCATTATTCATTAATTAATGTCTAAAAAAATTAAAAATATTTTATATAATAATAATTAATTTAAAAAGTTCTTCACTAATTATATATATATATATATATATATATATGTATATATGTATGTATGTATGTATATAAATGTGTTTATATTTGTTTTCATATAAAAAGAAATAACAAGCCAAAAAAAATAATCATAAAAACTAATTTATTCCTAAAAATATTTATATAAAGATAATACTTGAATTATGTTACTTAAATAATAAATATTTTTTAATATACCAGAAGCCTCCGCCCCTACTCGCTTTGCTCGTCAAACTTGCTTCTGTTTAACAATGTAAATAAGTTATAAAAAATAAAATGGTTAGAAAACTATGTTAATGCTTCTATGTATATCATAGATTGATGATCTGATGTGCGTTCAAATCTAATGCCAATACAATTGAAATTTATTTTATCCCAAAATTGTACCTAAAAATATATCTTTTTCCATTTTTTGTTAATTTTAATATGCCATAAAATTTGCATAATTGCAGAGTATTGTGAAAATTTCAACTCACGAATTTTCACGATCGAAGTTGATTAATGATATAAATATATATAAAAGCAAAGAAAGTAAAATAATTATAACAAATTTATTTTATTTCCAATCTTTATACTGAAAAAAATATATTTTCCCTTTTTATTTCTCTAATAAATATATTTTTTTTCTTTATAAATATCTTTTTTTAATTTTTGTTTAAATATCTTCTTGGTATTCTATTATTTATAATGTTTAAACAGTTATCATTAATTTTCAGCTCTGTGTACCTAATAAAGCATTTCAATCTCTTTTTATAACATTCTTAACTATTATTTATTTTTATATGTCTATGAATTATATTCTCTAATATTAATATTATTTTCAATCATATTACCATCAACCTTTTTTCAATGTATATTTTTTATATCTATTACTCGTTTAAAAATATACTTTAATTTTTGATTTTACCATAAAAACGTACTATTAATAGAATATTAGAAAATAAAATATCAATGTTTGAATATAAAACAAAACCTTCTATAGAATATTGAACTCTAGAATAGCTTGTTCAAATTTAAATTTATGTAAAATAATTTTTTCTTAATACAATATTTTTTCTGATAAATGAACGTTATGCATGCTGTTACTTCAAAATTATTTAAAAATAGAAACCAATGATAATAATAAATCTATTTTAGTTTTTAGAATAAATGATATATTTTTCCTGAATTAAAATCCCCAATAGCACAAATATTTTCAATAATCTCTTATTTTTCAGACATGTATGTGTGTATATATGTATGTTCTAGTGTGATTTTACTTATTTGATATTTGTAAATGTCTATTCAGATTTATGCGTGTGTTTATAAACGATTGCAACGCTTATATACAACACAATAGAATGTTATATAAGCTTGTGTGCCAGTGACAAGATAACAGATGGAATCGAGTGATTGATGCATGTATTGTTTGTTTCAGCCGGACAACGTGTTAGGAACGTACGAGTCAGGCGAAGATCCACACGCATATTGTGTAGTCTACAGTTGTTCAGATCGCGGAAGCTTGGCAGCAGCCGAACGAGCTTTAGCCGCTCTTTGGACTGCTGGCAGTGTTGCTAGCAAAGCGGTCATCCTTGTTTCAAATAAAGCTGATCTCGTCCGTTCGCGTGTTATAACGACCGAAGGTAATCCATTTAATTCTTTATATATTTATTATACGGTTCGATGTATAAGTATACGTCTTACGAAATGTGATGGAAAACATTGCGTGTTGATTTAAGACTTTGGTTTGTTTCAACAAGACACACATACACACATAATACTTCATAGATACTATAGAATAGTTATTTCTATAATTATATTCCACATGTCAATACACTGTAAGTTCATATATATTTTAGGCTTTAATATCTTTTTCTCATAGGAGGAAAATTTCTAATCGACTTAATTTACAATAGTCGAAAAATAATACAAAATTTAATTTTAATTTTAGTAACTTAAAATATTTCAAAATTTTTACAATGTAGTATTCTACTCATTTACTATCATTACTATTTATGAATAAATTTTACATGTAATTCTAATTACAAAAATACACAAATAATATATTTTCTATTTTATTTTTATATACAGATTATAAATAAGCATTTTTATTAGAAACCCATTAAATCTGAATCAATATATTCATAAACGGTTCTATAATTCCAGTGAACAAAATAATGCCATTTTAAAATTGTTAGATCAAAGATATCAATTCTAATTCTGTTAGAAATGTAATCAAAACACTGACATGGTTTCATTCGCAATATTCATAAAAATCCTGAGCATAAAATAAAATTTTACGAGCACTCAATACGTAACACCTGATATCAATGGTTATAGATACATCATTATTTTTTATTTGTATTCAATATCAGTTTGAACATTGGTTTCGTCAACTTTTATTTCAAAATTTATAACATGTGTATGTGTTTATATATGTATATTATTTTAATATCCTTGTTTTAAATTTTTTAAATGAAATATGTGGTAATCATGATATGAAGTTATTTTATTTTCCATATAAATAAAAAATTCGAAACATTAAATTTTAATAAAAAATTATATATATATATATATATATATATATATATATATGTTTATGTGTGTGTTTATAAAACACATAACAAATTTTCACATTAATGAGATAAAATTCGAAATATTGTATAAACTAGTTGTTCGATATCATAGAAAATTCTATTTCACAAAATACGATCCCTACATTCCTGTTACTCTAACATGATGTTTATATATATATATATATATATATATATATATATATATATACACGTGAGTGTATGTGTGCACAAGATCCCACAGGAATGTAATATACAAATATATAGGAAATTCATATTAAAACGAACATTGTTTTACTAGAAACACTAATTAATAAGGTCGAATTACATCGAATATTGTAGTAAAACAATTATATAATCAATATGTATATATATATATATATATATATATATATATATATATATATATAATTGGCGAGGAAAATCCTTTATTATCATTTACATTATTAATGAAATGTTTAATGTTTATTTTAAATTTTAGTATTTCAATTGTATATTGTCAATTAATTAATAAAGGAATAACTATTTAAGAAAGTACAATACGTACTTAAATTTGTATAAGTTTTTTACATTTTAAATATGGCTAAACTTTGAATTTACTGCAATTAATTTTTCTAATATAATCAATGTCTTAAGATACCGTATAAATCATAGACAACAACTTTGAATAGAAAAATATAAAATTTTAATGAATATAAAAATAAAGTGTTTACTTTTCACTAAACTTTTTATTTTAATTCCACTTAATTATTCTTAATAATATTTTTTAATGCAAAATTAATAAAAATATAAGAAAACTCAATATTAATATGCAAATTAATATATATATATATATATATATATATATATATATATATATATATACATATTTCAATTGTGCTGAGAGAAGGAATTAATGTACAAATGAAAAGTGTTAAAATTCTCTCCATTGAATATCATCCGATGATAATTTGTCATTGTTTGGGTGATCAAATTCGTATATAAAAAAAGCCTACATAACTGAATTTATTTTTTCTGCTTCGTAATTTTTCCAATTTGCAATTCAGATACTGGTCACATCACCACGCACGTATTGTATGCAAATTTATTGTTTTCGAATATATCATCAAAAAGATATTTATTTTATTTTCTTCGTTTCTTTTATATTAATGATATATATATTGTACATATATACATATGTAACCATTGTATAACTATTTTAATTACATAAATCAGTTATTAAAAAATATTATTTTTATTGTGGCAGTAAAAAAATCATCAATTTAATACAAACATCGTTTTAAATTATATATATATATATATATATATATATCATATATGTACATAACTGGTAAACAGGACATGTTAAATATTCATACAATAGTGAAGTTATACTTGAAACCAGGTCAGAATAGGTATTGTCTAGAAATGAAGTGTGACAGTCACAAAATTGACAAGATAGTTCAAAATAAATTGAAAATTTTATAACCTTATATTTTTTTATTTTACATATCTTATATATATATATATATATATATATATATATATACTCTAACATTCACATTATTCTAAAATGAACAAAATATAAGTGATCTAGATAAGACTGGAGGATAGTAAAGAATAGTAATGATAATAATAAAATAAATGAATTTCTATGCTCTTCAGTTTCATTTAGACCGTCCTTATATAACAATAAAATATTTAAGTATAACTACTTTACCCATATTTCTTTACTAAGTTAAGCTCTATATAATAAAAAACGATAATAATATTATTTATAATAAATTTAATTATAAATAATAACATTCGGAAATAGAAAATGGTGCTTAAATTATACATTGAACATCAGTGTTTATCCCTTATTTCTATGCATTAGTTATGGCGTGTATTATAAAATTTGTGTATTTGCATTATGTATAAATATAATAATGAATTAATTATATTTTTAAAAAAATAGATTTCATTTACATTTTTTAGCTTTAGTTGATAACAATTTTCACTTATTGAAAAGATTGTAATAATGACTATTACTTATTTAATTTAAAATTAAAACACTATTCAAAATTGGACTTTAAAAATGTGAGCTTTATTACAGCATTTAATTCAATAATCCAATTCAGTTTTATATGAAATGGAAATTTTATATTTATAGGGCTTAAAATTTTTAATTCTTCGAATTTTTTATCAAACAATTCTAATAATTTGAAATTATAACTTTGAATCTATTATTCTTTTTTATAAATAAGAATAGTTTTCTTGATTTTATCATTAAACATGTATTTTTAGATTCAACAACCAATTTTATCTTTAAATTCATTCATAGGTATATTTGTTTTATAATATTCATTTGCTGTATAATAAATAGTTAAATTTTAACTTAATTCTTACAACAATTTTAACAAAATATATTTACATTTTCCTATTTATTATTTCAGAGGGTAAATCAATGGCAACACAATATGACTGTAAATTCATTGAAACATCCGTCGGTATCAATCACAATGTTGATGAACTATTAGTTGGTATATTAACACAAATTCGACTTAAACTAGAGAATCCAGAAAGAACACGAGATTTATTCCGTAAAAGAAGTTGTTCTCGGAAAAGAGCCGGTAGTGCAAAATCGCCTTCTCGTGGCGTTTCGGCTGGAGGTGTATCCTCTCTTACATCTGCATTAACATCGTGCGGTGGAGGTGGAACAAATAGTGAAGATTCGGATGCAATAACAACTTCATCTTGTTGGATGACGTCAACAAATAGTGGTCCAGGAAGTATACAAAATTCACCAAAAAAATATCGCGGCTCAAGGACATCAGCCAGTTTAAAAGTACGAGGTCTTTTAGGTAAAGTATGGGCGCGTGATTCGAAGTCAAAATCGTGCGAAAATTTACATGTTTTGTAAATGCATATGCAATAATATTAGACTTTTGAGCAGTTTCTTAATAGTTACTGCGTATTGGCTGAATATTTTTTTTGTATATACCAATATTTATTAAGTAGTAATGAATATGAATTATTGTAATAAAAAAATCAAAATATATTTAAAAGTGAAATATTATATACAATATTTGCAATATATGCATAATTATTATTCTTATTATAGTTTTATTACATTCTTAATGCTGAGAAAAAGCATTAAGAATAATATTTTGCCAACTAATTTTTGTTTCCTCGTTAAATTATTTTCTTGATAGTTTTAAATGAGAAAGCTTCTTCAATTTAATTCCAAATCTACATGCATTAATCACATTTTATTATAAACAATATTAAATTTACAATACGTTGGTTTGTAATTTAAATATTCCATAGAATTCAGAAAAAATAAATAAAGTAATAATACTTATCAATTCTATATGTATTGATGCATACAATATGTAAAGGCATACAATATATACAAATATTTAAAGAATGTTAAAGAAAAATACACCATTCACAAAAAAATATAATTTTATTTGTACGTATTCTTTAAAAAAACCTTAAATTAAGAATTGAATATATTTAATTACGAATTTTTTAATTAGTATTCAAATTTACGAAACTGATTGTTTATATATATATATATATATACATATTAATATTAAAAAAAAAAAAATACCAAAAATATTTGTATTATGATGTGATGTTATAAACAACTTATTTTTATTTTATAACTTTGATAAATTTCAAAGATATTTCAATAATATAATTGTTTATTTTCCTTATTTATTCTATTATTATCAAAAAAATATTGTATATAATATTATATTATATAAAAAAGAAATTTATTAAAAAATATGGTGCTACATATACACTATCAATAAATAACCTATATCAGAAACAGTACATTTCATATTTAGAGGATTATAATAAAAAATTACATCTTTTCTCTCAAAAAAATGAATTAGTTACATATTCATTTCAACTTGTAAGTATTCCGGTTTTGTGATTTCATTATTCTATATAAATATTTTTTTAAGTTTGATATATATATATATATATATATATATATATATATATATATATATATATATATATAATTTGAATTAGTTTTTTAGAATAGTATAAGAATGTTTTAAAGTTAATATTTTTATATTCATATATAATATTTTCTATACTTTTTCAATATATATACTGTGAAATTTTGTACTTTTGAATTTTTTATATAAACATTATATTATATAATCGTTTAGTTTGTTATTAGTTTGTATGATTAAATAAATTTGTATTTTTTTATTTATTATTACTTCTAGTGTTTATTTCACTAACTATCTTACTTGTTACTAATTCATTCACAAATACATATATAATATCAAGATCACAGAATTATATTTCTTTGAATACAAATCACAATTAAACTTTCAATAAACAAATACTTATAACAACTATGAAGTAGCATTTTTTAATAAAACGTAAAATTAGAAAAGATATGGTCCATGAACAACACCAATATTTTGTTCAAAGAAAGATGCACTATGAAACCATTTTTTAATACTGCAAAATATTGATTCAATTATGCAGTTATTTTGGAAATTATTATAGTGAGTCAAATTTGGACTCATTTTTGTAAATATTATTTGTATAATTAATGTGTCCTAATAGTTTAATTTTTTAATATTGTAATGACATTCAAAATTGTATGACAAAATGATTTTAATATGTCAATAAAAACTGATATAAATCTGAAAAATTCAGAAAAGCAATGAATAAGAAGAATGTAAAGAAAACTTTACTATTTAAATGAATATAATAGTTGGATAGTTTTACATATTACTAAATATAACTTAATGTAATTGAATATTAATCGCAATTGGGGTCCATATTACAATCTAAGTACATATGTATTACTGAATTATATTGAACATATTAATAGTAATATATAATATAATAACATTTGAAAACCTTTGAGTTAGGTACACATTGTACCTATCTTATGGTATTGTAAAAGTATGGCATACAAGCTTTAAAAATATAGATTGTGAATTGTGAATTATTTATTTATTATTTTAATTAAATAAACAATATTCATTAAATTGTTATTAAATAATTTACTTAGTGATTTTATAGTTATTATTTATTTATTTAATTTGATTATGTTTTTTTATTTATCTACATTTAGAATAAAATATATTTTCAAAAATTAAAAAATATTAAATATAACCTATTTTTAAAAATTAACATGTATCATTTTCTATTGATATGCAGTTTATTAACTGATAGTATACATTCTGATATACAATCGCATTTTGATATTATATATATATATATATATATATATATATATATATATATATATATATATATATATATATATATACCATATACACACAAAATTCTTCATATATATTTTTAACTGCTTTTCAATAATATAAATTATATACTCTCATTAAAATAAAAATAAATAATTCACATATGATTAAAAACAAATGTAAGCAAATTATAGAATAATTCAAATAATCAAATTGTGCTGTATAGAGTAGATTAAGTAAGACATACTATTTTGTCAAATTGAAAAGAATTGAAACAATTTTTGACCAATTTTTTATTAAGTATTGTGCCTTGAAAATGCATAAGAGGCTTTGTATTCTTGGTTTCTGCTCAATATCCTAGTTTTTAATAACAGATTTTCAGTAAGTAAATAAAGTTGTATCTTTTCAATTACATATAATAAGAAATATTTATCTGAAAAGTATTACTTCCACTATAGCTTTATTTACTCAGCTAAAATAAATTCAGTCACCTTCTCATTATCACAAATGAATAAGTTCAGTCAATCTGAATATTATCAAAATAAAATGTTATCATATCTAAACTGAATAATATTTATATATTTATATTTTCATACACAATTATATTTAGTAATCAAATCAATAATTGATATTTTCCAAAATTATAAATTTTGAAAAACTTGAAAATCATAAAATGCATATCTGAGCTGATGTTGAGCCAAAGTTGAATTAAAAATTATGTTACTACCATATTAGAAATTGCTAGTAGCATAATTATGATTGTAGTAAAATAATAATGGCATGATAATCAGATGTTTCAATTAAAATCATTACAATGTTACAATTATACATCTTATATTGCACAATTAATAAATTTAAAATATTTATAATAATTTTAGACATTATAAATTTATTTTCAATTTTAGCTTTTTGCATGCTGTATAGAAGACTTCAACTTGAAAATAATATGAAAGTGAAATATGTTATTTTGCACAACTGTATTAATATAGAAATTAGATTATAGATATTTAACAAATAATTTAAGTTATATGTTCAAAGTAAGTATTTATAAATAATAATTTATCGCCAAAATTATATCTCTTAAAAAATTAATCGAGAAGACAAAAATATGAGAAAATTATATTCTAATAGCCATATTTCTTTTAATTTAAAATATTTTTAAGATTTAATTTTGCATTAAATTTAAAGTAATCTAGTTTCTGTAAGATAATTTTATTAGGTCAGTATTAAAAAAATATGAGAAGTATATACTCTTCCAAATATTTTGCTTAAACAATAATTATACGATTTCAACAATTGTGCCAAGATTTTAATGAAACATATTTATGATCTCTATGTAAAATTTTATGTCTTTTGATGTTTAGATTACATTATGCTAAACAGTTACTAGCACTGTGTTTTTAACAAATTATTGTTGATTTTATACAGAAATGTTACTGTGGTACAATACTGAAGTTTAACAACAGCACGATCATGAAAATTTATTAATTAAAGATTTGAATTCAAACTAACAATACTAATATTTTTGACATTTTGTGTATTAAATGTAACATGATTAATTTTATATTATATAAGTTTATTTTCAATTTATTATACTCATATATCCAAAACAAAATAATTACTTCCTCGATTATTTGATCGTGCACATATAACAGTAAAAAAAATCTGCAATAGTTTGTGAAATTATTCTTGCACTAGCTGTTTTATATCTTGATGTGATTTAATTTAATTATTTTAAATATAGCACATTACCAATTCAGCATTTAGAAAAGAAATATTCTTTAAGAGAACAAAAAAGCATTAACAATATTAATGAATTTCCATCTCTTGAAGAATATTACATATATTTAATACAAGCATTGCAATATTTTTTTTTCTGTTTTTAGCTAAGACTTTAGTTGAATTTCAACCTGTTCGGATATTTCGGGTAAAATTGACACCATGAAGCATTTAAATAGCTTTGAATTGTTTTTAAAATAAACAAAATTTCATGGACATAAAATATTTATGTTCAAATATTTACAATAAAATTGTAATTTGTCCTTTATTATTGTTTGTTGTCTTCAATATAAGAAAATAAATTTCATCTGAGGACACCAAAATGCAAATTACAAAAAAAATAAATGAAATAATTTAGCATTTTTTTGTAAAAAAATCGTTAATTCATTTATGTAACTATAATATGTGTGATTGTTTAATTACAAAATGATTTGCATTTATTATCTGCAGCAAATTAATGCACATTTTGGAATTTATTAATAATTAATAATAATATTTGTAACGTTTATATATTACCGTTTGAATATTTGTAAAAAAGGAATTTAATAATATGTGAAGTTGTTTAACGTAATATAGACCAATTAAACAATGTTTTACTATTTTATTGTAAATCCTATTCCTTTGATATATATATATATATATATATATATATATATATATATATCTATATATATATATATATATATATATATATATATTATATATGTTCATATGCATTATATATATATATATATATATATATATATATATATATATATATATATATATATATATATATATATATATTTATATATATATATATATACATATTTTCATGCATCCATATACCATACTACATCTAGGGAAATGTAGTTTTACTCATAACCTGTCAATTTCATTTAAACAATTAGATAAATATTTTTAAGCGGGAAGTAAAACTTTGTTCTAGTATGATTCTTATTTTAAGTAAATTTATTATTTTAATAAACATTATATTTTATTAAAGTGCCATAGATTATTTTTATAGAGTTTTTGATTTTAACTTATTTAACTTTAATTGTATGTATACATATATATATATAAGTTAGGTTAACAGGTGACAATGTCATTGGAAAAGTCTTATAATAAAACATTAAGCTTGATGGCTTCAAAACTGTCTATACAAAATGATATAATTTTAAAGTAAGTATTCAATATACATATATATATATATATATATATATATATATATATATATATTATTTTTCTCTTTATAGGAAATCTGACGAACTATTGCGATTATTGCAAATAAAAATGTTAAATTCCAAATTAAATCAACTAAATGAATATTCTAAAGCCATCATTTGCCTTGATTTAGCTGCTTCTATTATTGGTGTAGCAACAGATTTTGTAAGTATAATGTATAATAGTCTATTCCAATTGAAATATATATATATATATATATATGAAAACTAATTATATTTATATAATACCCTCAAATCAAATAATCCAAGATGATATATTACCTCATTATTAATTTTGATATATTCATTCATTAATAATGTTTATATTCATAACTTTCATTATTAATTATATTACTTTTTTTAAAGAAAATATAATTTGACAGAAAATATTGAAAAAAAAATAATGGCACAATATCAAATCGATAAAATAACAAAATGTAGAAAGCATTTTGTTCAGATATTAAAATAAGACTTTAGTTTATAATAAAGCTGGATTTTATAAAATGAAATGTTAAAAAACTTCAATTTCTTCTAACCTATTTTATTCTTAAGCTCGATTTTTATTTTCTTAGGTTTAGTGTGGGAGTCGATTATTTTATAATAATATATGATATTTATTATCATGTTGAATTTATATAAATATCGTGTATTATTACCACATTTTAAAATTCTTGTCCTATAATTTATAATCATACATATTTGTAAATTTTTAAAAGTGTAGGTAATTGTGTAGAAAGATGTATAAATTTAAATTGATTTTTTTATCATTGAATACATAATTCCACTTTATACTTCCAGTATCTAATAAAATGACTATTCTATTTAAGTACAAATGAATATTTTTAGGATGCTCAATTAAAATTATCAGGTTTAAAAAAATCATTGTACATTAATAACCGTAACATAGTAAGAAAATTACTAAATATAGACCAAAATATATCTATTAAAGATATATGTGTTCAATTTGGCTGTATGTCTATTGCTGATGAAGCACAAAAACTATTAGATAAGTATAAACAATCAGACAAATTAGGAACAAAAGATTTTGATCATCCCCAATATTCTTGTGTTTCTGTTTATACCATATGCAGGTAAAAAAGTATACCTAATTAAGTAGTAGTGTAAATTAACTAATTTGTTGTTTATTAAAGATTGTTAAAAATCAAAGTTCAAAAATCGAAACTTATTGAATTGAGTAGATTAAAAAGTACACATTGGAATCAGTTAGAGACGGAATTTATGAAATTTGCAGAATCTAATAATATTGATAACAAAACCAAATATAAATCAAATAAAAAAAATAAGAATGAATTTTTAGACATTATTGATAGTTATTCAGGTAAGAAATATATATCTTGTCTCGAAATTCTTTTTATATTGGTAATGCTCTAAAAATAGAATTTAGAAAAATTTGTTATTACAGGTAAGAATACAGAACATATACAAATAGAGCAAAGTGATAATATACAAGAAGACTATGAGACATGGCGTGCCAGAATTTTAGCAAATGCTTTTAGTAATATAAATGAATAAATTTTAATATTTTTTAGGTAGAATTTTTTTTATATGTATATTTTTTAGATACTTGTTTTATAATAAATTATAATTTTTAATATTTTGTTTTAATTATTCATTTTTCATTTAATAAAAAGTAGAAATATATATTTATAAAATAAATATTAATTTTATTTTCTTGAAAAATCTATGCAGTTTTGTAATTACTCTATTAGTTTTTCAATTTCTGTTCTTAAACACGAATTAAAATTATTTTAATTGACCTTATTCTGAATGATGTAAAACGAGGTATACATAATATTAAACCTGATTTGTCCTTTATTAGATAATACTCGTACACAGAATTTTTAAAGATATTTATTATTGTTTGTATTTATTACATAATTAAAAACACAATAAAGTAATCTATCTTCATATGTTTATTATATATATATATATATATATATATATATATATATATATATATATATATATATATATATATATACACGAGGGTCGTTTGATAAGTATGGTAAAAAAGTAAGAAAAACTAAATTGAAAAATTTAATTAAATTAAACAATAAATAAATTTATGATACTTATCAAACAACCCTTGTATATATACATATACATACATCTATATTAACTAATTACATGCATTTAAATAAAAAAATAATAAAATTATCCATAAGAAATATTTTTTTCAATTATTAGTTTTTTCACTTGAAGATAATTTAATTACTTCTAATTCTTGTTCAGAATCTATTGGTTTACTTTGAAATTTTATCTAAAATTATATATATATATATATATATATATATATATATATATATATATATATATATGTTTGTATATATATATATGTTATGTATATATATATGTATGTTTGTATATATGTGTACTCAAAAAAGATACAAGTGTTTATTTTTTTAAAAAAAACTCATTATTCACCTTATGATGTGTTCTTTTACTTATTCGATACTGTGGATTTGATTCTTTTGTAATTGTTGCCTGTTTTAGTGCAGATAATTTATTCTGTACAATATGTTGTAAACATCTAACTGAAGCAGTGGATATCTAAAAAATCTAATAAATTAAATTCTGATTTGTAAAAGTATGAGATAAATTTTGTAACAAAAATTTTCAATAAATTAAAAATTAATAAAATAATATAAAAGTTGTACAGTGGAGCAATTAACAATATAATTGTGTGTGTATATATGTATATATATATGTATGTATGTATGTATGTATGTATGTATGTATGTATGTGTGTAAGTATATATTAGGTTGGCAAGTATCTCCCTTCCGCTTTTTTTTTTCTTTGTACATAGCTGCGAAATTCAAAAGACCAGAAGGCGGAAGGGAGATATTTGCCAACCTAATATGTATGTGTGTGTGTGTGTATAAACTTGTAATATGAATTGTACATGCATATATAGTTTTTTTATTATATATTAGATAATATAAATGATTATGTACGTCTGAACTATATACAACAATGCTATTTTAAACTGTTGAAAAATATAACATTCCTATATGAATATATATATATATATATATATATATATATATATATATATATATATATATATATATATATAATCATGCTGAAGAAGAGCGTTCAACCTCGATGGCGGGGTTCTTTAGCTAAAATGAAGGCAACCTACTTAAAGAAGTAGTCCTTGAATAAAAAATTCTCACCTACCCTTCAAGTGTGTATGAGGAATGTAACAAAATATCAGTGAAGGATGACGTTCAATAAGATTTTCGCCCAGTGAACTGATATAAACTTATATATATATATATATATATATGTGTGTGTGTATGTGTGTGTGTGTGTATACATAGTAATACAAATACCGCATGTGCAAAACGAATATGAAAATATATGAATATGACTTTATTTATACCATTTCGGAAATTTCTCCATTTTTCGAAATAATTTTATAATCATTAGTACCTTCAGCAGGTATTACTAATAATTTTACGTTTATTGTTGCACCTATGACAGTAGAATTATTTTCTAAATAAATTTTTCGTACGGACCTAAGACAAATATACTGTTTAATAATAAAAAATAAATATAATTTAAATCGGCATTTATCACCTTGGAATATAGCAGGGCGCTTTGTAAATGTCTTCTGTTACCTTATCGCGAATAACGCCTTCTATTAAAATTACATCGTTTATCATATCATTTATCTTAATACATTTATAGTTTGATAATTTCGGTACAAAAGCTCGTTGTAACTGTAAACGAATTTTTTCACGTGTCCAACTTTGATAATGAACTGTGGTTGATAATATAGTTGTTGCTAAAGGAAGCGCAACAAATTTCCACATACGTGCTTCAAGACTAAAAGAAGTGTGATATATATATATATATATATATATATATATATATATATATATATATATATATATATATATATAACACATTTGGATGACCATTATATACACGCCCGAACAAACCTTTGATTAATTTCACTATTTTCCACTAATAACGCTTGAGATATTATATCATTAGGTAATACGCAAGCAAAACAAGGAGTATCAGCTATTAATTGACAATCATAAGATCTCTTTGTTAAGGTAGCAAATTCTCCTATAGTATTACCAGACACTATAAAAAATAAAAATATTATTGAACAGTTCTATAGCTTTTTTGTAAATGCAGTTATATATAACTTATATTTTTTCTGGATTAAAACAGTCTGAAGACAACGTGACTGAATATGTTTAGAAAAAATAATTTCGTAATGCTATACCTAAAAAAGAACGTTTTTTCAGGTAGTTTACAGTATATAATTCATTGTAGCAAAATAAACATTATATATATATATATATATATATATATATATATATATATATATATATATATATATATCGGGGAGTATAGACAAATGTTAAAACTAATAAAATACATGTAAAAAGAATTATAAATTGAAATTAATTTGCATAAAAATAAGATAACCACGTTTATAAACGTTTGTGATAATTTACCAATGTAATCTTCAAAAGACTCGTTAAAATCAATACGTGAAATGTAATCAATTATAGGTAATTGTCCAAATGTTTTTTGTCGATTAATTATACCAGTATTAGGAAAGTAATTAATTTTAATTACACCTACAAAATAAAATTTCATATATATTATATATATATATATATATATATATATATATATATATATATATATATATATGTATGTATAGATTATGTTTTTGAAAACATACCTGTAAGTAAAATATATATCCCTTCAGATTTCATACCCTCCTTATATACAATTTCGCCTTCGTTAAAAACTTTTGTATAAACGTTTTCATATAAAAAATTAATTAAATTTATGTCATCCATCAACCAGGAAATTTCCTATATAAAGTTAAAATAGAAAAATGTGCAATCAACTTATATTAAATAATTTATGATACTAAATATTCTCACAAATAAAATTTGCAAGCTATTTAATTTTGTATACTTTAATTATGCTTAAATATGAAATGGTGTTACTATTAATGTCATAATTATTATTCTATTAATACGATCCAAATTCATTGATTAATTGAGAAAAGTGTAGGGAATAGTTTCAATAAATATTTTTAATAATAACATTCGATTATTTTGACTTTATAAAAAATAATTTATCGTAAATTATTTGATTTACAATTTTTATGAAAATAAATAATAACGTAAAATAAAAAATTCAAAAATAATCAGTATTTTAGCATAATAATATTTTCCACAATTTTATATCAAATTATTAATCTACATCATTATTTTAATTTATTAAACGATAAGATCCATATAATCTGATATAAATCCATTATATACCACATAATAAAAATAAATAATGTTATTAGCTATTTTTGCAATAATAAAACATGTATGAAAATACATTTACAGCATTATTACAATTCAGAACACCTCAATGATTCTTATTTTTAAATACTAAATAAATGTATAAATTACAAAGAATATTCTCAACGTTCTGTAATAAAATATTTATTGGATATTAGGGATAATATTAATTCAAATTATAAAGAAACCGTTATATTTCTTTTTTCTAAAATTCTTAGAAATTTCTCGTATTACATATAGATGGTAATGTGAATATATATATATATATATATATATATATATATATATATATATATATATATATATATATATATATATAATATTAATTTATTTTAATGTATATGAATTGTGGAATATTAATCATTTTTATATTTATTGTGCATGATTTTTTTTTTAAATCCGCAAATTTTACATAATTATTTCGAATGGTTTTTAATTTGAAAAAAATATTTTTTAATTCAATTGTTAAAATTATGTTTAAATGATAGATATATTGTAATAAAAATTATAATTTCATTTAACTTTTAAACTAAAAATAATCATCTCAAAATTATAATATTGACCTTTTCAACTATGTACTTTGTTACTTTTATGTGCTATAATTAAGATAAAAAAATATTATTTTTTAGTATACAAATGTACACGCAGACATATGTATATATATATATATATATATATATATATATATATATATATATATATATATATATTGTGTGAATCTAAAGAATAGCAATTTGTATTTAAGAATATTTTGAAATAATTTAAAATACTTGGAAAATAAGCATTAGTGTTACAGTGTTATATTACAGCTGCTATTATCTCCTATATAATTTCTAAGTAAATAGTTTATAAATTAAAATGAACTCTACCAAATAATACATTTCATCTGTGTACTGTAATTAAATACAGAAATACTTAATCTTCTTGGAATTACTCTTTTAAATTTTATAACAGATAAATTTATTAAATTCTGCAATTAAAAATAAATTATTTTTATTTAAAATTATGAATGATATTTAGACCCTAAAAAAATATTTTTATTATTAATAATATAAAAATACTTAAATAAATTTAATAGGAAAAAATAAAACGTAATTTTTATAATATAAACGTTTAAAATATAACTTTTACAATAGATAATGTAATATTGTATATATTAATTTATATGCATTTTATTATATATATATATATATATATATATATATATATATATATATATATATATATATATATATATATATATATATATATATATATATATATATATATATATATATATATATATATATATATATATATCGTCAATCGTCAATCCTCGTACTTGTAATGTAAATAAGTTATAAAAAATAAAACGTTTAGAAAGTTATATTTATGCGTCAGTGTAGACGATGTTTATTATCGATTGGTGGTCTGATGCCCATTCAAATCTATGCCAATACATTAAAAAATCTTTTTTTTTCATTTTTTATTAATTTTAATATCATAAAATTTGTACTTCGGTAATTATCAGAAAACTTCGAGGAATTTCGGAAAAGAAATTTCTCTTTCTCTCTCTTTCTATATGTATATATATATAGAGAGAGAAAATAATTTCATTGCAAAATTAATGTCATTAATATCCACGCTACTCCAAACGTGAACAATTAACTCCGAAGATTAACAATTGCGAAGTGATGTGAAAATTTCAACACATCTCTTCACAATTGCAATCGTTATTGTTCATAAGTAATCGTTCACAATCGGAGTAAATTAATGACATTAATTTTGTGATGGAACTGTTATACATATATTATTATAATACATATACATTCAAACTATTCAGTACCTATTTTTAACTTTTAAATATTTATCTTTTTATCATAAAAAAAGCGCATTTCATAATTGTACAAAGTAGGAATGCATATTCAAAAATATTAATATAGACAAATGTAAGAAATAAATATTATTTCCCATTCATTCTTTCTATTTTAAATTATTCGTTTAAAACTGTAGATTTACATACTTTTTACACTTTTGAACTTTTACAAATAATCTCAAGAGGGCTAAATTATTGCTCCAGTGATTATAATTTATTATTAAATTTATCTATGACTGAAATTATTGATGATGCAACTGATTATTTTGAGTCTAAACTTATTTTTATATAAATCTTGTAAATAAATTAATCATTATTTAAAATCTTTCTATTTCTAAATAAAAATATTTTCCATATTTATTATTGCAGTTAAATAAAATTGATTTCGTGTAAATAATTGATAATTTAATTGAAAATAAATATAATTTTACTTTAAAAACTTCACGAGGTGCACATGGTTGTACTGATTTAATACGTCTATTCAAATAATGAAAACGTTCTTCTAAAATTTTTTGAACTTGATTATATTCGAAATCATCAAACCATCCTAGAAAAATATATGCATATAAATGTCTTTTTAATAGATTAATATATTTTTTAACAGAAAATATGTAAATTCTTATATTTATTGATTTATCAAGAATTATATATATATATATTAGTGAAATGATGTACATTTATTATCAGCTGTATCTTAAAAAATAGTTAAAATTATAAAAACTAAAAAAACGCATCATAAATTATTTTTTGTAATCATCTCAGTTTATCTTCTCATTTTTTTGTTATTTACATACAAACTGACTAATATTATGTAAAAACTATATTAATGATTGTATTAAATTCTTTTTTACAAATTGATTAGACACACCTTGACTAGACAAAAAACATTTTCTCGGCCATTTTATTTAACTTACCTTCATCGCGTAATTGGTGCACTGTATCTTGTTCAACGTAAAGAATAGCTCGTGCAGCTTGATATGTTTTTACAATAGCCACAATATTTGGACGTTCACGTTGCATTCGACCCAATTCACGTGTAACTCGTAATCGGTCGAATTCAACATTTTCTCGTAATTTTATTTGTACACTATTTGCATTTGATATTCCATCCAGAGTTTTCAGAACATCTTCTTCTCCAGTTAAATATCCCTAATATAAGACGAGGAATTATTTGCAAAATATTGGTTAAAAAAGAAAAAAATAAATTCAAATTTATCAAATAGTTAATTACTTCAAGGGAAATTTAGGAATGAAAACAAACATTAAAATAAAAATTACCTTAGCAATATCAAATCCTAAAGATGCTTGACGATTTAAATATTTGTCCCAAATGATAATCAATCGTGGATATAAAGCACGAAATAATACTAACAATTTCAACAAACGAAGTGGTCGAATAAATAAAATATATATTTCACAATAATCTAGAATATCATAAAAATAATCTTCTATTATTAAGTCTGCTAGTGCTATATTTATAACAAGAAAATCTATTAAATTCCAATTCGAACTAAAGTATGTACCGAAACCATCTTTACAAATTGTTTTATAGGAATAACCAAAAATCTACAACGTAGAATAATTGTACATTGTTTATTATAATTAAGAAATGTTCACATTTTTAAAAAAAAAATATTGTATACGAACCTTGACAATAAATTCCAATAAATAATTTATGAAAAATCCATGGTTTAATAACAGAAACACCCAGTATAGTACTATAGTCATTTTGGAATTTAATCTAATAATTGTTTCAAATATAATTTGTATAGAGTTTAATATTAACATCACGTAAATTGCCCAATCAAAAGCTTGATGCATCATAATTGTGAAAAAAAATCGTCTGAAACGATTTCTTGGTGGTTTTAATTGTATTTCTTTTTCCTGGCTGTACCAATTATATAATTTTAAACGTATATATCTTTTCAATCCCTGTAAAAAATTATAATAACAAATATCTAGTTTTATTCAGTATTTTTAATTATAACATTTTCTTTTAATAATTATGTACATATTTACTTTTTTCTGTTGATGACTTACAGTCCCATTAAAATAAACAAAATATAATTTTATTTCAACAAAAAAGTTTATATGTATCTTTGTACGTATGTACAAAAAATGACTATAAAAATATTTTCTAAAACATTTTCATTTTAAGAAATATACAAATCAACAGTTATCCTCTTAAAATAATACATCAAAATACCAAATTTTTCTTTCTTTTAAAAATGCTTTCAGTAATCAATTTTAAATTTATGTATTACTACACAAATTCTACACAATTTTTATAAGAAACAAACATAACTATAAACTCTGACCTTTTTTATGATCGTATGTTTTATATAAAAAAAATAAAATACTAGAGTTTATTCGAACCTTATCATTCCATAATCGAAATAATCCATCCACTTCAATATATAACTTCTTAGAATCTAAAGCTAAATCGATATTCTGAGTGAGAATTCTAAATGCTTCTCGAGATATTAAGCCATTGGCAAATTGTCTTGCATATGATTTTTTCTTAATTGTTAGTATTCTTAGTTTCATTTCTCTACAATTTAGATTTTACATGCACATTTGTATAAGTATGTATGTGTATGTGTATATAAATTAACCTTTCTATTTCCCTGTATTCTGCCCTAGTAGGTTCCCTTAAAATTTCTTTTTCGCAATCAGGACACTTTGCAAATCTATCCAATAACAACTCATTATCATTGTCTTCTTCATCTTGTTCATTTTGATATGGATGTTTTATTCGGGTAATTTGGTCAATAACACGCCAATGTGCATCAGATAAGAATCTAAAGTAAAATATTTTTTAATTTTACTATATAGTATATTTTTTAAAAAAAGTTTATAAACCTTTTTCCTCTTTTTAAAATTATAATTAAATAACAATATATTTGTATATTGATATTTTTTATATGTTTAGATATATAATTTTCAAATGTTACCACTTTCTCAAGTAATCAGTTGAATTAGTCGATTTTTTTAATAATAACTATCTATATGTATTTCCCTTAGATATTTATCTAAACCCTTACAGAAATATATAATCTGATATATTTATTTGAAAATGTTATCTTAGTACTAGTGTCTTAATTAACATTTTCGGCATAACCCTAATTAGTATATTAAAATGTTAAAATTTATGCAAATATTCAATGATATGTAAATATTTTTTCTCTATAATACATATATACATATATATATATATATATATATATATATGTGTGTGTGTGTGTGTGTGTGTGTGTGTGTGTGTGTGTGTGTGTGTGTGTCCAAAGTAAATGTAATTATTTAAATATTTTTATTTGCATTCTCACCGTATTAAATCTATTATTATTGCTTTTTTATTGTAATCTTGCTAATTAAGTATTCAATAACATAAATAAAGCCAATAATAATTATTACCTGTCCATTTTTAAAACAAAAATGTATTGATCACGTTTTTGCATTATGTATTTTAAGCTATTTGTCATGTTAATCTGTCGTGACAATGAAATTTCCGTCAGTCCGAGCAATTTTAAGATAATTTTCATTGTCGTTGCATTTATTAACAGAGATAATGCTACTAAACCAGTTATGTGAATAATTATAATTTCTCCTAATGCTTTTAACTTATCCATACGTAATATCATTAGAGAGAGGCATAATGATATTGCACTTCTGAGACCACCCCATATTGTTATTATTGCATTTTTCCATGTTAGACCGTATCCAATTCTACTAAGGATCGGTGCAAAAATTATAATCATAAAAAATCGTGAAATGTTCACAATACAGTATGTAACAAAGATTAATGCAATATTCTGCACATGTAGATTCGACGATTGTTCAGTTAATACGATTCCAATTATTACGAATATTATCACTTCGGAGATAAAAGCCAGTATGCTCCAGAACTGGTAAAGAGATTGGTTCACTTCAGTCGTAATTCCTGTTATTTCTCTGCTAGTTATTACTCCTATTGTGACAATACTCAGTACTCCACTTACATAAATTACTTCTTCGGCAATATAATAAGTCATATATACTGTAACAATAGTTAATGTCAATACTGTCATAGCATCATTGAAAAAGGCTTTGATAATGTAACAAGCTGATTTTCCAATAATAAATCCAAATATTAAACCACCGATCGCGAAACGACAGAAAACAAACAATACGTGTATTTCACTTATTATATATGAATTTAAAATTCCGACAATTATATGAAAGAAAATAATAGCAGTTCCACATGTAATAACGCTTTCTCCTTCTAATAAAATACTTAAATGTTTCGAAAGACCGAGATGATCTAACATTTTAACAGTTTTCACCGAATTTGTTGTTGAACAAATTACACCAAATAAGAAACCACCAAGCCAAGACCATTTCAAATCTAATACTGACATCATCATTATACCTGTTATGAATGACGTTAAAATAAATCCAGGTATAGATAGAATAAAGATCTGATAGAAACTCTTTTCAAACATATGTGGATCTATATTAAAAGATGTATGAAATATTAAAATAGGAAAAAATGTCATCATTATGTATTTAGGATCAACTTTAGTGATTTGTGTGATTCTTTTTATTTCGGGAAATTTATATGAACAAATTCCAAATAGTACTCCAAATATTAATAATACAATTCTAAATGAAAATGGAACATTGAAAGTACGTATTATAATATCAACGATAACGCCTACACTGAGTGAAATGAATATAAAAAAGAATCCACTTGAAATGATGGCATCCTCTTCTTGTTCATCTGAATAATTTTCTTTATTGTTCTGAACTGTCAAGTTGTTGCTGTTTTTTGAAGTTACAGTAGCTATTGTTATTTTTAAATTAATAGTGTAAATCAATAACAATATAAAGGAAATCTTTAAATTCATAATAAACATCTGTATAATTTTAGATACGAAAACGATATATTCTTCGAAATTAGAAAAGGCAACAATCTTACTTAAAATGTTTTAAAAATTGTTTTATCACAAAAAATATTTATCTTTCTTGTGTACACATGTATTTATTCAATTATGAAATATATATTGTATGCATTTATATTTCTCAACACTATTTATACTCGTTTTATTATTTAAGAATGACAATACTGTTTAAAATACAATTGTTTTTAATTAAAAGCAAACGTCCTATGATCCAATTAAATCAGTCAAGTCAAATTGATTTTTAAATTAATTATCGAACTACTTACAATTGTATAATGTATTTTATTGATATTAATTACTTGTAATTAAGATTGTACTCTATTCTCACAAAAAGTTGTGAAACTAGGTAATTTTTAATAAGTAGTATCTTTGACCTGGCTGACACAATTTATATTAAAATATCAGCATTTTTCTATAAAAATAAAACGATGTTTATTCCAACTTTATATAATCATGTTTTTTCATAACAAATAAATATTAAGTGCGATAGTCCTGCTCATCAAGTTAAATTGTTATTAGTATAATTATTTAGCTTACTAAACATTAATTAATATTATCATGTAATCACCGTTTATACCTTTTTAATTATACACTTTATAACTTTATTCCTATAATTATTAATAAAATACATACATTATACTTAATTCATATCTGAAAATACTAGATAGTAATAAATAAAATTTGAAATATTTAATATATCTCTTTAATTCTAAAAATAATTGAAAATATGTATTAATTGAAACAATTATTAATGTTTCAGTAATAAATTAACGTTTGTTAATAAAAGCTATAAATATTTTTTAAAAAATATATCTATAATGAAAAATATATTACTATTTACTTTAAAACTATGGTAAATTAATTTTCATACACATAAATTATCGCCCTTGAGACTACAAGATGTTATAAAATATTCAGTAGTCACCTATTGTTCACTTTGTTTTTTATAACAACAGTAGACTAATGCGCATTTCAATAACGATGCCATCGTCGTTAAAGCATTGTGTTATAAAATGTAAAAAAGACATTGTATATGTTCTTTTTATAACATACTTTTCTCTAAAAATATAATATAAATAATTAATGAATAATTCAAATAAATTGGCACGTAAAATAACATATATATATATATATATATATATATATATATATATATATAATTCAATAAGTCATTAAATAAATAAAAAAATATTTAATTGAAAATACATATAATAAATATTATATTTATTATCAATTTTTTTAATTTAACGACTTCATTGAATTATATCAATAAATTGCTTATATTACCCATAGTGCGATGACTTATGTGAGTCAGTATATATATATATATATATATATATATATATATATATATATATATATATATATATATATATATATATATATATATATATACATATATACACGTTTATGTCTGAAAGTGTATTTTTGTGTTTTTGAAAAAAAATTTATTCTTACAGCAAAAATCATCATTATTATATTTTACTATGGACTGAAAACATTTTAAAAGATTTCTAACATCACTTCTCTTCATTGAACTTCATTAGTAAGTTTTTTATATTTCTCTTTCTTTTTTAACATCATTTTTTTATAATAAAAAAGCGTATTATATATATATATATATATATATATATATATATATATATATATAAAATTGAATTTCATTGTCTTTTATTATAATTTTTATTTAAAGTACAAATTTCATATTTAAAACGTCTTTAATAAATATCTCTCTACATTAAAATCTGTTTCAAAAATATAATATCTCTCAAAACATAACTACCATTAATATATTGAATTAATATTTATTTCATTGGTATTTTTTACAATAAATCTGTCGTCCAAAAGTGAATGAAAGATTTTTTTTAAAAAATAATTATGTTCTTTATCGCAATAAAAAATAAAATGAGTTGATTATAATTGACGGTCACCATGAAATTTCAAATAACGAAATTGAACTCAGGATTAATAGTTTTGTAATTTTCTATGACGTATACTTACATATATAAACAAATATGAATATTTCTATAAATTCATATATCTGTATATTGAAATACTTATCTGTATATAAAATATCAAATTGATAATTCTTAACTTTCGAACTGTAGGTCATTATATACTTCTTTAAAAACTATAGGTCATTACTTACGCTATTATTGCACGTATACACTCAATTTTAATGTTCATTACTAAATAAGACTTTTTATGTCAAATATAAGTAACTTACTTTCATATATTTTTCTACATTTTTTTATAGTGATATCTCAAGAATTAGGTCGAATAAATAAATTGAATCACATAAATAACAAAACGAGAATATTATTTAAAATATTTAATTATAATAGTACTTTAATCCCACAATAGAATTAAATTTCTATTAAAAAAAATACTGAGATGAAATAACATTTAATTTCTACCTAAATATTTTTAAAATAAAATAAATTAACAAGTATATAAAACTTTTAAACAATACGTTTACAATTTATTTAATTATATATATATATATATATATATATATATATATATATATATATATATATGTGTGTGTGTGTGTGTGTGTGTGTGTGTGTGTATGTGTCAAATAATATAATTTTCTGAATATTAAAACATACGATCTCATTAAATTATTTTATATTTGTATCAATTAAATATAGATTTTATAAATTATCTTTCAAAAAGGAAAATAAATTGCTATTTAAGGTCATTGTAAATTTTTAGTATAATTGATTAAATAATATATTTCTAAATTAATCATTCAGTAATATCTCATTACTAGACCTTGTCACTCGACTACTTTGTAATAACATTGAACTTCCTTTTTTTGATCCTATAAACACATATTTCTTGAGTTTGATTTCTTTTTACTATTATCATATTGCTATTTATTCAACAAAACAGATCAAAAAATAAATACATATTGTAAATAATATAATAATTTACATTGAAATAACTATAAAATTACCATAAAAATGTCTACCTATTTACATTAAAACTAAATGTTAGAATATAAAAACGAGAAATTTAAATTTTTTTTCATTCCAAGATATATAAAATGTGATTAATCATCAGTATATTAAAAAAACAGTTATTTTATTTGTATATTTGAATATTATTAACTTTCTCGAAAAATTATAACAAATTTATTGTTTATTGAATATTAGAACATTATTTTTTAAGAAATATGTATTAAGAGATGTCAGCCTTTTATTTATTATATTAGTTATTTTATTTATACATTAGTTGTTTCTTGAAAACATTCAATAATTAATATTTATTTACTTAACTAACAAAATTAATTTGATATTATTTAATTCTTAATTTAGTACATTTTTTATTTTTTTAATAATTTCAACATTATTTAATGAATTGTTATAAAAATTTCTTGGAAGAAATATTGAAAAAAATTAATGAATTTTCATGTAATACAGAATAACTATAAAAATTATCATTGTCTTTTTTTATGATTACTACAGTTGTAAACAACAATATTAAATAATAATTATCCAAATATATAATTATGTATTTAAATTCTATATTAGAAATATACCACGAATTTAAAGAAATAAAAAGATACACACACGTATATGTATATATATATATATATATATATATATATATATATATATATATATATATATATATATATATATATATGTATGTATATATATTATATATAATACATTATATATATATATATATATATATAATAATTATGTATGTATATAATTATAAATAAACATTTAAATTCGATTTAATAATAATTTTAAGTTGTAATACATTATTAAAATTATATTTTAATGTGTTTTAAACAACTTTCATACTTCAAATTAATATAATTTTGTGAAATAAATTATAATGTAATCATTTCTAAATCTGCTTTAATGATACATAGAATAACGATTTTAAAATATATTTCATACTAAATATAAACACTTGTGTTTATATGTATATATATATATATATATATATATATATATATATATATATATATATATATATATATATATTTATGTATGTATGTATATTTGGAATTTTTTTTAAACTTTATATGTATAGTTTTTTGTATTATATTTACATTATTATGCATAACTGGATTAAATTATTATATCTGACTTTCATTTCACTTTGTTTGTAATGATAGTACTTATCAAAAGTTTATATATAATACATCAATGAACTTAAGCACCATATTTTTATCAGTATATTATATTATACTAATAATTCTTTTCTAATAATGATAGAAGTACACCTACTTAAGATTACAAGTCCGGTAGCAAAAGTTTTAAAACAATCTTAATTTGCTTTTTGTAATTTCCCAATTTAATTTCTATCGCATTATTATGTCTACTCCAAAAAGGAGAATGTATAAAATATTCAGATCCTATAAACATACAACTTAAATTGGCAAGTCTTCTTTTATTTTTCAAACTCTCTCACTCGAGTTCTTTTGTCGTTTCATTAAAGTTATCCATCTTGCGATATCTATTTAACATGAAGCGAGCAATCCTTTAAATTCTTTTTATGTTTCGTATTTTTGTTATTGAATACGGATTTCACTGTTCTCAGACAAACTTCTCACCAATCTCAAGTATATTTTTTCTTTAGGAACTACTACATGTCTTAATTGTACTTTTTTTTCAAAATTTTATTTGTTACAGTCTTTGCTTACATTAACTAAAGTATTTCTATCCCATAATAAAAATAACTGTAATCTGATCCTGAAATATCTACATAAATTAAATTCTAGAATTTGTACTTCATTAGGATAATAAGATGAATAAATAAAATATTATTTATTAACAAAAAATAAATAAAATTACTTTTTAAAGGATTTGACTTCATTGTGTTATACTTTGTAGAATTTGTAATTTTTATTGTTTATATCAAATTGTATCTAACATCGGAATTTGACATAATTTCCTAATAAAAAAATAAAGTCATGGATAAAAAGTCTAATTTTTGAATTTATAATTACATCTGAAAGATCATTTATAAAAAACATGAATAAAAAAACCAGTTACACTTCTTTGAGTTAATCCTGAAATTATTAATAATTTTATCTGACATAATATTTTCAATTTAACATTTATCACCAATTTGAAGGTATATTTTAATAAATCGATTAACTTTATTATTAAAACCAATATAACGTAATTTATTAATAATTGCATTAAGAGAAATATTCATAATGAATAATTATTTTAAAACAAAAATTATTATCTTCATATTATTGAAATTTTTGACGTGTCAAATGTGATTGAATTTATATTAAAAGTAACTTGAGTGTACAACTGTTGTCATTAACAGAATATGTAATTTCATAAAATGTTAGTAAAATTCTAAATTGATTATTTTACACAAACAGTAACTATAAAATAATACAAACCTCTCTCTCTCTCTCTCTCTCTCTCTCTATATATATATATATATATATATATATATATATATATATATATAATGATTTGCAAATTTTAAAATTTGTCACTTAAAAATACATATTGTTATCAGTTGTCCACGTCAAAATACATTAATAAAATATTAATGCACATTTTGATGTGGCGAAAAATATATCATTTACATACAACATCCTTTCATATAAGGTGTCATGAAATAAATTGGCACTTGCTTTTATCTTGGCATGTGTACGTACATACAATATAATCATAAGCGAAACGGGTACTGTATAAGTCAAATCACAAGTAACATATTAAAAGTACATGTCTTTATTAAGTTACAGAGTGATAAGTAATTGTTGAAAAAAGTGTGATATTACTTAGAAAGATCATCTGTATATTGAAAACATCTGTCTTTTGAATATAGTATTAGTGTTGATTGTATATAAGTAAGTTATAAATATTGTGTGTTTCAAACCTTTTATAAGAAATAATCAGTTCAATTCAAATCAATTATTTTTGGTGCACATTTGTTGTTTCTATCATAAACATATTCCTCTAAATTTGTGTAAATATTATTCGTTTTTATTGTAAATAACTATTCTAAACCTGTTCCCAAAGGTAATCAATACAGAAATTTGAAAGTAGATATTTATTTTCAGCCGTGAATATAAAAAAATCTATTACTAGATTTAATAATAATAAGTAGTATCAAAATAAAAGTGTTGTGTATTTACTTCTGTGTTTATGTTTATATATATATATATATATATATATATATATATATATATATATATATATATATATATATAATATTAGTTTTTTAATCATGACTGCATTTGTTGAAGCAAATCCAAAAAAACTATTTTCTACTCAACTTAATAAATCGTATATGAAATTTATTTACTTATTTATTGACAAAATAAACCTCCAAATATTCAAACAATCATAAAAATTTAAATTTTAAATGAATATATTGTACATCATGTGTTTATTTACTCTTCACAAATACTGAAGGTGACCTGTAAAGTGTATTTCATTTATTGATTATAATCTTACTTATTAACATATATTTTGTAATTTGAATATTATTTTTTTTATATATTATATGTAATTTTTTTTCTAAAACATTATTCTGCTTAATTACAGGTTTTATAAAAATATACCGCAATTTTTTGAAAAATAATAAGTTAATCATTTAGATTTTTTTAATATCTAATTCAATGTGACTCGTTTTATAAGATAAAAATGGCCATTTTACTCTTTAATAATTATGTAACATATTATCACGCTATCTAATTAAAAATCAGTCTTGTATAATACTTCAATGTTTACTAGATAAAAGATACGTTAAGTACTTTCATTAAAAAATATTGTTCTAATTAATTTCTTATCAATATAGACTTTACAATTACTGATAATTTCTTCTTCATATTTGCAGTAAAATTGAATTAAATTCAATATATGATTATATTAAATTCAATACTAGTTCTTTTAAACTTTATAAAATATTAAGTTGTTATAACCATAACATCATCATTAAGGGAATTATCGTCTTTTATGAATTAAAGTATTCAGTAAGATTTTTTCACAGTACTATCTTTTCATACTTTAACTTCTTCACTTTTAATACTTTATTAT
The DNA here is from genome assembly GCA_029203775.1 of Neoneuromus ignobilis. Classification (NCBI taxonomy): domain Eukaryota; kingdom Metazoa; phylum Arthropoda; class Insecta; order Megaloptera; family Corydalidae; genus Neoneuromus; species Neoneuromus ignobilis. The sequence goes on along the minus strand of CP092091.1, from coordinate 19,834,548 downwards.
TTTAAATACCTAGTACTTTAATATGCTGAAAAATTTATCACATTTGAAGCTTTTATACTTTTCTGTACCCAAAGGTTATACTTCTTAAAAACATACTTTATATTTTATTTTTCATATAGAATGTTCCTTTTTCTTTCTAGTAACATAAACCATCGATTGTAACTTTGACATTTTCTTGTTTATTGTTTTGGATTAATATAGAAATGTTATCATTATTAATCAAGTTTTTAGTTACACGGTATATAATTTAGAATCAAATTCCAAACACGAAAGCTACTAAATCATTTTTGGAATGTTTGGTCATTCATAAATTTGTTTCTGTTATTTCGTCCTTTTTGTATTACAACTTTACTTTGCCTTTATTCGTAAATATCTCAACTAGTTTACAAATTGGACTAATTTACAATGTTAATTTTATAATCACATTAGAAAGTGCGTTTGTTTAATCCCAAATAGAGTTTATATTTTTTTAGAAATAAAGTTGATCTTATGCAATAAGACAATTTTTTAGAAAAGAAAAAATGAATATAATTTGTATTCTATTGATACATAATGATAGTGTTCATATATATATATATATATATATATATATATATATATATATATATATATATATATATATATATATTCGAGGGTCCTTTGATAAGTATGGTAAAAAAATAAGAAAAACTAAATTGAAAAATTTAATTAAATTAAATAATAAATAAATTTACCATACTTATCAAACGACCCTCGTATATATATATATATATATATATATATATATATATATATATATATATATATATATATATATATATGTACACAATTTATCGACATAATTATATTCTTATTTGTTATTAGTAAAATTATATTATTAAAACTGAAACATATTTACAAAACTGTCGCCTCTATACTTTGTTTTATTGCCCTTTATACCCTTTAAAAAAATAAATGTGTGCGTTTTTCGATCTATTTATAAATTAATGTGAGTATGATGTATAGTATATTCTTATGAACAGAGGAACTTTTAGTATATGTTGGATTAATAATGATTGTATAGTGTGTTCAACTAAAGAATACTGATAAGAATTATAAACATGATTTATGTTAGAAAAAAATATTACAATATCATTGATTTTGAAAAAAAATTTAGTATATATTAAAACAGTGTTTTAATGAAATTTAAATAAATAGAAAAATAGTTCATTATTATATTTAAATGTAATAATATAATGTGTAATGTAAATTTATTGTATTTTTCTGGAAAAAATTATCAACTATATCTATACGATAATACAAATTGAAGAAAAATTTAATGAGTATCAGAACGTGAAATATACTTTCATACATATTAAAATATTTTTATTTACTTTTAACGTACTTCATTTTTATAAAATTATTGATTACAGGAATTAATTTATAATGATAGAATTACGGGAATAAAATTTTAAGTTGATTAAAAAATTTTAAAGGAATATATCAGTAAAATTTTAACCCACTGTCTTTCAACAAAGGTGTTTTAAATTTATATATATATATATATATATATATATATATATATATATATATATATATTACATAAAAATACGTATTCATAGAATAATAACATGTATTTCATTTCTATTCCAAATGCGTACAATTATAAATGAAATATACATATCAGGTTACATCCATATTTAAAGATAAACGACATTTTTTATGGGTGACCAGATATATATATATATATATATACATACGTACATACTTATATATATATATATATATATATATATATATATATATATATATATATATATATATATGCCTTTATAATATTTATAATGGAAATAAGATTTTTTGAATAAAAATGACTATTGCAGTTTTTTGTATTGATTATTATAATTCAAAATAATTAAATTTTACATTTAAAATATCAATTTTTAAGTAACTTTAAGTGATTAAAATATTTTTATAAAATTATTGATTGCTAGAATTTTTACAATTTTATTAAAATACTTTGTATTTCTATATGTAAAAGTTAAAATATATTTTATGCACGAAATATAAGCGATTTCAAGGCTTCTTGGTAATTTTCTATTCTGAGTAACGTATAAATTATTTATTATAAAGTTAACGTGAGATAAATTTTAGATATAAAAAGTTAAATTGATAAAAACGGTTCTTATTTTTCTGCGAATTATTTTATTTTTATAAATGACACTAAGTCGTCTAAAATTGTTATTTTTATTGGAAACAAACAGTTAAGTGTTCAGCTAAGTTACTATTCCATCACTGATATAAAATTGCAATGTATATTTCATAATAATAAAAATGATTTGTTTTATTTTAATATCAATTTGTAGTTCCTGTTATGATTAATTATTGTAACACGCTATATACTGAGCAGTAGATTGTCATATGTAGACTCTATATTCAAGTAAACATTTTAAATTTTGCTGATAAGCCACTATTCTATTACGAAAGATATTTATGATCGAAGCATGTTTAAATGGACATTTAGAGGTTATGTTTAACATATACGACTGTATTTTTTCCATTCTTGTTGCTATCCTTAGCGTAGAGATGAAAAGAAAGTCAATGCACCGATCTTCAGTTTAACGTTTCAACTCTAGTTCTCACTACGTACAATTTCATGTGAGTGATCTCTTTACCATTTTGATAGATTGACATGAATTAATTAAACGGCGTGTGACGTCACATTATCCACTAAGTATGAAAAGGGTTTGTGTTAAAATTGATCTACATATTAATTTTCAATACATACGATGTATAATAATGCAATTGTTGTAAATTTAGTTAAATAAAATGAAATTGAAAGTGTTAAATAGTGATGCGGATGTAATTTGTGTATATTGTGACCTTCGCACTCATTTATGTAGCCTTGATAAATTATTCTCTAGTTTGGTTTTGAAGTTCACGCTGAAACCAGACTTATATCATTTTTAAATATTTTATAGTTTCTTTTTTCAAAAATCAGATGCCACTTTTTACACCAGTTTATTTGTTCATATATATATATATATATATATATATATATATATATATATATATATATACAATATTTATTTTAAATAATTGGTAAAGTAAATATTTTTCATGTAGATTATTCACAGTATGTAAATACACAAATATATATTTTTTAACAAAATAAAAAACCTTATATTAATTATCGCGCGATGAAATTTTTCAAACTTTCAATACACTTAACTTGCAGTAATTGATCAGGGGTGGAACATGAAGTAAACTAATTATTATTTATCGTGTAGTACCTGTGTATGTAACCTTCACATTAACACGAGAATGTTGTCTCGTAACTACTGACTCGCCTCTAAAAGACAATTTTCAGCCTGTTTTTAAATAAACGTATTGTCAGAACATTTGTAAGTTTGTTGCTCTCAGGTTAAATACATTGTGAAAATGGTCGGTATTGTGATTTTCTGTGTTAGAAGGTAAGTAAAAAACTTTATATCAATTAAAATAATTTCGTTGTATTTCAATTTTCGTACATTATTAAATTATATATATACCGCTGATAGTTCACATTAATTGCATGTACAGTTTACATTATGCTTGAAACAATGAACAAAACAGTTGTTATGTGCATATTGTTCTTTAATTTATTTATAGATTATACACAATAAAGACTGTTTACGTTGACTGCAGATAAAAATATATCAAAAAAGTAAAGTGTCTTAAACCATAAATAGCTATTTTACTACATTTAACATTAATTTGTTTCCAATATGTTACCTGTTCAAAAAGATCGCCTTGCAAATTTCTTTCCAACCACGTGTAGTCTAACAAGTTTTATACTTCTTTCTGTTAGTTTCCCTTTCGCGCTTACCTGTTTTAAAACTCTTCTAAAAGTATATGTAGACTGACTTGACTACTTTTCTTCTATTCTTGCTTATGAAATTATATATATTTATCTTTATTGTTTATGTGTATGTATGTGTATAATATATATATATATATATATATATATATATATATATATATATATATATATATATATATATACATACAAGACAAAGAAAAATAATACTTAATAGAAAGTAGTAGTTATAAAACTTTTAAATAACAAGTATACTTAAAATGATTAACAAGTTATAAAAACAGGATTGCAAGAATATTTCTTGTATAAAATACATTTTTTATTTTATAATAGTTTATATTTATATATATATATATATATATATATATATATATATATATATATATATATATATCAGCAAATGTATTTAAAACATCTTATTCTATCTATTAATTTGTACTTTAGAACCATTATTTTTGTTTATAAATAAAAAAAGTGTACCGGGTTAAAGTTTCAAATAGTAACTAGTAATTCATTATCTAAATATGCATAAGAAATACAACTTTTATCATTACAATATTAAAATACGATTTAAAATTTATATATAATTTCTGTTCTACGTTCTGTAAATAATATCTTTAATCATTTTGTATGCAACCTTTGTAAACATCAATTTGCATTCCGTTGCATGGAAAAACACAATTATATTAGACATAGAAACATAAACAAGGTCTTATTATCGTCAATTTAAATTGTAAAAATGATCAAATTATTATAATTTACAATGTAATATGAAAATTATAATTATAATAAAAAATGAACAATCAGTTGTTTATCAAGAAAAAATAACTACATCATTTTTATTTTTAAAAATATCTATCGTATCTAATAGAAATGTTAAAATAATTCGATACAAAATATAATATTGAACACATAAATAATTGATGACAAAATTATATGGATGAAAATTTTTTTTCACAAGAAGTGTGGAAATGAATTAAACACAATTCAAAATCAGTTGTTAAATATATCATATGTTTCTATAAAAATCATATTTTTTAATTTAGAGATTATTATAGTTATATTTTAGAAGTTATTTAAGTTATATATACATTATATTCTATTTAAATGTATCAGTTCACTTCTAAGAAACCCATTTGCAATTTAAAATTTTTATAAACGGTGTTATATATATATATATATATGTGTGTGTGTGTGTGTGTGTGTATGTATGTATGTATGAATGTATATACAAATAGTTATAAAAGCAATAATCTATCCACCTCATCTAAAAATTGTAATAATTGTTATTGAAAATTACAAAAATGACCATAGTGCCTGAAAAAAAATTAACTAATTTTTGTAAAAGAAGTGAGTTATTTCTTTCTTTAAAAACGGATATTCACAAAGAAAAATCGAAATGGAATTGATAATAGCATACAGTACTATGAAAACATCATCAAAAGGTACAATAACAATAATAGTTTAATTAACAAATCATATATCGAAATATTTAAGTAATAATATTAAACGACAAATTATAAAACATGCGAAAGAAAATCGTAATATGATTGCAAGAGAAATTAATACAAAAATACGAAAATTAAACGACAACAATTCAAATATTGAATTACTCGTATTTCAACATTTATATGTTTATTAAATAGTTTAATGATCTATGCTCTAAAATCCTCAAATGATGTTTTTATTAAATAGTTTTATTAATTTTTTTTATTAAATGATCTATGCTCAAAAATCCCCATTAAAAAATAAAATAAATAGAGATAAAAACATTGATTTCATCAATTTGTTCGTACACGAGTCGGAAAAATTTTACAAACATTTTCTAATGAAAAATATAAATTTAAAATATTAAATTCATTCCAAAGAAAGGATGTTTCAATTTTTAGATGTGCTAGTGGATCAATACTTTTGTAATATATAAATATTATATATATATATATATATATATATATATATATATATATATATATATATATATATATATATATAATAAGAAAATGAGTTGATAAAATAGTGGCGTGATATTTTTCAGAATAAATTAAAAAACATGTATTTTAAAACCAAAACATTAGTGTAGTAACACAATATTTGTTGTCACACGAAAGACATATTTTTCCGGAATCAAGAAGTGCCCGTGACCTTTGAAAATCGCATATAATTTAAAAATAACATGATTATAAAATCCACTCCTAAACAAATATCTTGTTGCTAGGGCGAGAAAATATCAAATCCTTCAAATTATCATATCCAAAAATAGCAAATATTTTAAATAAACAACACATAAAAAATACTGCCACAATCGAATGTTCATCTGATATAAATAGATAGTGTTAATCGCAACTTTTTTCAATATCCCACTTTATTACTAGCTAAGTGTATTAACGGAGGCTTGCCTTGCCGTGCCTCCAGTTAGAGCCAATCGCGTTGCAGATAAGACACCGTCACAAAAAAAACTAAAAGAAAGTACTTTTTTATTTCCATGAAATATTTTTGTAGACTGAAATGAGACGTCAAGCTGTTGGGTTCCAGATAACGTATAAATTTTATTTAGTATAATGTAAGCATTCGGTCATTGTATCTTTTTGTCTCTCGTGACCTTGACTGGAGCTCGATTTTTAAACCTGCATTTCTTGCTGATGCAATATTACGTCAGACAAGATCCAAGTCTTTCTGCCAAGTTTTTTTTGAGTACAAGGTGTGAAAGATGCTCTTTATTCAGTTTATAGTTAACTGTAAATGTCACAAAAAATATATATTTTAAAAAATATTTTATTTATTCAACTCATTAAAAAGTATATGTAATTTCTTATTTGAAATATATTTTATTTGAAACGATTTTAAAAAGAGTATTAGTTTTGTATATTAATATAAAAATATTTATTTTTTTATAAATCAGCGGTTATTTTTTTTCATTTATGCATTATTTGAGATTTTAATTTATACTAATACATTAGTAATATTTTTTATTATATATAATGAAAAAAAATATCAATTACCTAATCCATTATTAAAATTCACAATGTTCATAAATTTGTATCGTGAAGTTTGTACATTCTAAGAATATTTCCAATCCAGTGTAATAAAAATACATAGTTTTATTTTAATATATTTTCTTAAAGTAACAGTGTATTATTACTTCGCTAAGTAAAATAATTAAATGCAAATACACAGAAACCAAATATTAAGTGAAAAATACAATTCAATAAATATACTGGGTAAGGTGGTATGTAATATACATATTAATATGATTGTTGTTTGAGATAATATGTTTATTTATAGGGTAATTTTTATATCAGCTCATGTATTATACAAAATTCAAAAAAGTAATAAATTGTTTTAACTATCGATGGTTTTGGTATTTACGTTTTAAAAATAAATGCCAAAATAATTAAAACTTAAAAAGCTCAGTCATTATTAATGTTTTGGCAAAAAATCGATTTTTTCGTATATGTAGGCTTTATCAAGAAAATCGTTATCTGAATTCCATGAATATCTTCATGAACTTTGATATTGATTGTGTTGTAAAATAATAAAAATATATGATACTATTTTGTAACTTTGTTCCACATATTTAATTCTTATATAAAATTGTATATAATCGACCACTTTTGTGCTAATTTTAATCAAAAGCCATTATTCTGAGCATTTCGTTTATATTAAGAATTATATAGAATAAAATGAATTTATGATAAATAGTTTCTATGTTTATTAGTAACGTGAATTTAATTTTATTATTTTTTAAATTACGAATCATCAAACTCATATTTCCGTTCCTCTCTAACAAATGTATATCTAATAACTACTGATAAAATTAAAATTGTTAATTTTTTTACTTTTGTGTTCCTTAATTAGAAAATAATAAAACTTAGTGAAAAATATTTAGTCGCATAATTTATTTTCCAAAATCAAGTTGATTTCAGAAAAATGGCTTTATACGAAAAATGTTTTTTGTCACTGGATATGTATATATATATATATATATATATATATATATATATATATATATATATATATATATATATATATATATATATATATATATATATATATATATATATATATATATATATATATATATATATATATATATATATATATATATATATATATATATATATATATATATATATATATATATATATATATATATACATACATACATACACACATACATACACACATACATACACACATACATACACAGGCCCGCTCCAAGGGGATCAACCGCCCGTGTGCAAAAATATTTCTGCCGCCTCCATTCCAAAATTGCACTTTTTCTATGACAGACTATTGAATGATATTTATTACCTTCAAAGGAAAGGATAATCGAAATGAAATACATTTAATATTGGACGGACTTAATTTCATCCTGTTCGCATGTAAAACGTTTTTTATAAAATATCTATATACTACTATAAATTGTCTCTCAATAATATATAGTTAAACGCTATAATCAAGTAATGCCGAACAGATAAAAATATTACATAAGGGCTGATGTGGCTAGACAACCTTAAAGAAAGTGCTGTTTCACATATCTAAAAATTAAAGTAATCGAGTGTTTTTCTTGGAATCGGCCGCCCCTAAAGTTCGATCGCCCGTGTGCATTGCACATATAAAAGGGGCGGACCTATAATTATATATAATATATATATATTAGGTTGGCAAGTATCTCCCTTCCGCCTTCTGGTCTTTTGAATTTCGCGGCTATGTACAAAAAAAAAGCGGAAGGGAGATACAATTGCATTATATTGTGGCAATGATGTGGGCGTTATATGATATATATATATATATATATATATATATATATATATATATATATATATATATATATGTGTGTGTGTGTGTGTGTGTGTGTGTACATATGTGTATATAAGTATGTATGTATGTGTAATGTGAGTGTATGAAAGTAAAATTATGATTTAAATATGTTTTTTTTTGGAATTGTTTTTTTAGAATACATAATTAACTGTTTATTAGTGATATGAATTTTTCAACAAATGTCTTGTTTACAATTTTTATAATACTTATTTTTAGATTAGCTTATTATAGTAACTGGTATGTTGTTTTTTGTTAAATGCAAAAAATACATATACAATTTAAGAATAATTTTAATACTTAAATCTCTTTGTTTATATACTATATATATTGTATGATATGTAAAAAAGATTTGAAGTGTAAAATATTATTCTTTATTTTAATTTCATATCATATGAATTAAATACTCTAATTTTGATGGTATAGTAAAGAAAACATCAAGAAATGAAATTACCCTTTTCGTTTGTAAATATTGGTAGGTATTAAATATTATTACTATTTTTAAGAATAGGCTAGTGAATTCGTCACCGAATTCTTTCCTATTAGAGATAAATAAATATTTTACCTGGAAGAAACTATTCCAAAGAAGGTTTTAAGATTAGAATTTTCTGTTTTGTAATAGAGTAGGCACTATAGAAATATACAATTTTAAAGGCGTTACCTGTTGTATGAAGGTAAACATTATTTCAAAACTTTAAGTATATGGATTTTAATTAATAATATTTAACATGTATATAAATCATATAACGAGGTCAACTACTATGACATCTAATTTAAAGCATAATTTATTTTTACAGATGTTCTAAAAAATATAAACAAATATTTAAAAGTTACTGAATGTTGTACGCATATATCTTTTTACAGTTGATTGAAATATAAAATGTATATTATTTTTTATAATTTTAAATAATATGAACAATAGTAGAAATGTTTCAAATTTATATTATTTTGTGGTTTTAATTATGCAGAAATTTATTATCTGTATAAAAAACACTAAAAATACATACATGTGAATCAATTTGACAACAAACAATGATGACAAATTCATTCATAAAAAACTAAAAAAACATGATTTGTAGTTATATTTTGATTTTATATTTAAAATACATTGTTTTTTAATATATGTATATATGTACCTGTAACAAATATTTTTGTTTTTATAAATTTATTTTTTTTATATATAAAAAGTTAATTATCATTATAATTGATTTTATTTTTATTATTTAATCGTTCATAAATATATTATGGATTGAATAGTATTTTAATAGGTATTTTTTATTAATGATCCATATATTAATATGCATATTAATATATGCATATATCACTGTGAAATGTATTTTTGTTACATAACATTTTAAAGAAAAGATTAATATCTCAGTTAATTAATTCGTCACAATATATTTTGATTGATAGCTAATTTATTTTTCAGTAGAGAAATGATCAATAAAATTTAATTAAAATATTCAGTCATTATTATTCATTATATATATTTTTATATTTTTAATATGTACATTTCAATAACGATGTTATGATCTTTATACTTTTTCTTTATGTGATATTGGAATGTTTAATAATTTTGGTATTTCTTAGTACTTTGAGGTATTTTTATATAACTTTCAGAACTTAAATGCACTTCTTAAAAAAGTTATTTTTTTAGTTTGTAAATTATAAATATATATATATATATATATATATATATATATATATATATATATATTACTCTATTTATATACAGAAAACATCATTTTGAAAAATTTATTTTTATATATTCATTTTTAAAATTGTTTAAACACTTTTGTTATTGAAATATATGAATAACTATTATTTTGACATATTTTAAATTTTTTCATCACATTCATCATTAATAATATCTATTATTTATTTTAATGCGTCTTAGATGTAAGCAAAGTGAAAAATAGTTTTACAATAAGTAATAGTGTTTATTTTTTTTAAAAAAATGCTTTTTTATGCACATGTATTTATTTTAATGAAATCGTAGTATATTTTAAAACATAATCAATATATTTCAAATTGTATTGTTATAATTATATTTTCATCTTAATTTTAGTATATTATTAATGTTTATATTATTAACCCATATAAATTTTCCTGATAATTACTGTATCATACATCATCCTTTACATAAAACATAAACCATGGAAAAATAGCATGCCTAATTAAAAATATTATTGTTTTATTCATGTAAATTATAACTAAGTGATTGAAACATGTTTTTACTTTGAATATGAAAAGAAATATGTTATTCAGAAATGTAAAAATCAGATAATAATAAAAATCTATTAAATAGCAAATTAATTGTATATGCATATATATATAACAAAAGATGTATACAGTGTATTTGTATGTACTTGCTAACATTAAATTATTTTATTATATAAATTATTTTCTAATAATATCTTCTGTATTGTAAACAAGATTTATACATAAAAAAACACAAAAATATATAAAAAGCAATCTACTTGAACAACAATTTATTACACTATTAAAAAATGTATATATAATCACATTTAAACAAAAAACAGCATTTTTATGTGCATGTAAATTATTTTATAACTAAGTAATTTAAATTAACATTTATTTTGATTATGAAGTGTATTGGTCAAAAATAGAAAAATCATCAATAAAAATTTTCACACGTGCATGTGCACTAAATGTTTTTAAAGTCAAAAACACATTAAATATAATTATTTTCTATTGTTTATATGAACGATAAAAAAGTTTTGAATCGTACTTTAAAATTATTTTAATTATTATTAGAAAACATAAAAATAAAGAAGTATTATGCAAACGATACATTTTAATGATAAACATTTTTTCAATTGATGAAATTCAGATGATAAAATAAAAAGATCTCCCATTTCTAAAAATAATAAAATTTTATTTTCTTATAGTAAAAACTTTTTAATATCTTTTTGATACTTGTTCGTTGTAAACATTTTTTTAAAAATAACAATCGACCGCAAAACACACATGTTTTATTATTTATAATTTTTTATTTTATTAAATTGGTATTACTTGTTTTTTAAAAAATAGTTAAATGTATAAAAAATATAAAATGATACATTTTCTCATTCAAATATATTTACATTCTTTAAAATAAGTATAACAAAGAATAATACGTTCTGTGATAATAAAAAATTAAGGAAGTGTAATTATAAAAAAATAAAGTAACATGTAAATGTTGAAATAATATATTGCCATATTGCAAGTACATATACTTATTTAAATAGGATTATTATATAAATAGAATTGAAGTATTGTATTGTTGTCCTTGTTTTTATATATTTTAATTAACTTATTTTTCAATGATCTTATAAAAATAATAATACTAGAAATAGATAAAGTACATAAGAATGTATATACTTAACGTTTGGAATAATAATTAGTTTTTTTCTGAAAATCAAATAACAAGCATGTATGTGCACATGTTTAGACAAATGTTTTATACCTGTTATTACAACAAAGAAAATATTTTTTTATTTAAATTTTAATAGTTTTATAATTGTAATCATGATTAGTAATTTTATTTTTAATATAAATATTTGTGTATCCTTTTATAGCGGCTTATTTTTTTTAGAAAAAATCTAATTCACCTGTCATTAGAGTTAACATTGTATTAAAATATAATTTATTTTTATATGCATCTTTAAAAATGTATTTTTATAAACATATACATATTAAAATCTTAGTCGATTAGAAATTTACATATGTTGAAAAAAGAAAAAGCTTTATTATTATATAAATTGATATAAGTCCTTATCTTTTATATATTAAAAATATCTAAATTAATTTGAATGCATAAATTTTTCTTGATTTTAAATGTAAAATAAACACTCTTTATGTAATGAAAATATAATTGAAATAAATAATTTTTGCACATTAACAGATTTCTTTATATACAATATATACTAATGAGTAACATATTTATTTCCATTAATTCAATGATAATAAATGTTGTAGCAGTTTGAAACAATAATAATTAAATAATGAGTTATATTGATTTACAATATATATTGTTTCATGTACACTTTTATTTTTTTATTATAGTTTCATAACTTTCAGCTATATAAATATACATATTTTAAAATATTCTATACGTTAGATATTTTACAATTCATTATTTTTCATATACATACATATATACATTGTTTATAAAAACACTTTTATTTGTTCATATATTTTAGATGTAAAATACAGTTATAAAATGTACAATAACAATTTTAAAATTATTAAAAAAAATCCTTGTACGAATCGTTAAGTCTAAACATTTCTGTAAAATAGATCAAATTTCAAGTCTGTATAATATTTTATAAATAATGAATGTAATCTTAATTATTTTGTACATAGGGATATTTAATTGCATAAAATGGCAATTTTTATTTTAAAAGTTTATTTAACACATAAACACTATTTTTTTAAAAAAAATATGTCCTTATTGGACAGTAAATACAAATAAAAAAGTATATTTACACCGAAAAACATTTTTTTAAAAAATGAAATTTGTATTATAAATACTGGTACAGTTCATTTATATTTCAAAATATAAATAATAAAGAAATTAAAAAAATAAACTTAATTGTTAAATAACTTTAAAAAAGGTAATATATATATATATATATATATATATATATATATATATATATATATATATATATATATATATATATGATTAATATTAAACCATAACCATAACCAGATATATAATAAGTTTAAAAGCTGTTAGTTTTACAATAAAAAAATATTTTTTTTAATAGATATTGAAATATTTCATTTTGAATTTATTTTTAACCACTCCTTTAAAGAATAAAAAAAATTAATACTGTAACAGTTTGAAAAAATGAATGCTTTAACGGTTTAAAAAAAATGCTGCATTTTTGTCACGAATGTGTAAAAAAATACTATCTCATTGGGTTAAAATAAGTCTATAAAAGAAAATGAATGATTTAAACTATTTAATTTCTTTATTCAGCCCCTACAATAACAACATATTTCAATAATTAACTTTTGCATTAAATAGGTCATAAATTTAATTAGTTTGTGTGTTAATAAGATAATATTAATTACTGAAACAATAATTAAAGTAAATAAATATTTTTATGTATAAACAGAAAATATTTCGATATTCCAAATTCATTGAGTTGGACGTATTGATTGGTTTTAATTTATTATTAATCATCTTGCAATTGTGATGTTATTTTATAAACAATAATAGTTTATTTATCCATAAAATGTTATTTATAATATTTTTCGTACGTCAGCTTTTAAAACTCGTAAATAATTTAACGTATTCTTAAATGAATACGTCAATATATGCGTGTATATATATATATATATATATATGTATATAAATTGACAGAAGATAAGTATTTACTTATAAAAGTACGTACAAACGTGTTTATCGCCAAAATATTAACGCATATGAATGACGTAAATATTAATTCATATATGTAAATATTTATTTAAAAAATATTTTTCATATATTGACAACAGTGATGTAAACTGCAACAATCAAATTCAAGTACGAAAATCTGCATAAAAAATGGATTTTTTTTAATTTATTAACACGTGTGACCTTATATTTGGACTATGTTCTAATCCAAAATGAAAATATATAAGTACGTACATATATACTCGTATGTACATTTTGTAGTTCTAGGAAATGAAATACGTCTGCTTATGTATGTGTGTGTGTGTATATATATGTATATATATATATATATATATATATATATATATATATATATATATATATATAAGGGATACTTGCCAACCTAATATATAATTCCCAATCATTTTATTATTACTTTTGTATCTTTTTAAAATACTTTTCAAATTTATACTATTACGCTTGTGAATCTTAAATCTTGAATTTTCTTGCAATTTCTTCTTTATATAAGAGCAGGAAATATATGTTAATAAAATGATTTAACATCAAAGAAAATAGAATTTTGAGTTTAAATATCCAAACGTTTTATTATACTTTATCTATTTTATTTTCTATTTAACTTCAAAATAATGAATAACCTAAAAATGGACATATTTCATAAATTCTTTGATTTTTGTGTATATGTATATGCGATAGAAAATAAACAAGTCATGGTTTTATTTATCAATTTCTCATTTTTAATTTATAAATATCTTAAATTCAATTGAGAGTATTTAATTTTTTTGTACAGAAGGTTACCTACATGTTTCTTAATCTACACATGAAAAACTAAATGAAAGTTTGATATTGACATGATTTATATGAGAAAATAAAACAGTTTATATACATACATATATTATTAGTATTTAAATCATTATATATTGTATTATGTATCTAATAATGTATTTATACAATTTTAAGGTCAGTACACGCCTATATTAATTTTATCTAAACTAACGAGAATACCTGAAAAACTCGTATATTTCCTTATAATGATGATATTTATATATTTTTTCCTATAGTATGTACTGTATATTAAATAATATCTTGATTCAATTAATGAACATAATATATTAATATTCTTTAAAAAGTATTATTAGTTTACAAAAAGTTTTTTATGTTATAAACAACTATTAATTAATTCATATATTTATTAATATATATATATATATATATATATATATATATTTATATATATATATATACTTACATACATACATAAAGATGAAATTAGTTTAATGTAAAATTAATTATATTAAAAAACATTTAATGATTATTTGATAAATGAAATACACAACTTAAGCATGCAAAATAATACTTAGTGTTACCTATGACTGATAATATTAGATACACTCGTCTTTAATATTGACCGTGGACTAATGATTTTGAAAATATTATGTTAAGTATACGTTAGATAATTTTTAATTAAACAACCAATTACAAGGTCTAGTACAAGTGACATTATTTCCTAGTAATGTCAACCTTGATAATGAACATTCATATTGCAGATTTAAATACTTGACTGAAAAATGTGAACCAATTAATATAAATTGAAAAAAATAAATGATATTTAATATGTGACATTATGATGATATTGTGTATGATCACAATGTAATATTAATTTGAAGGTGTTATATATGTATCATTTTTTATAATTACATATCGTTCAAGGTTGAATTAAAAAAATCGATTAAGTTGAACACATGCAATTTAATTTGGAATTTGGAATGATAAGCTTTAGCTACAATGTACAAAAGATATCAGAAATTATATTTTAAAAGCCTGACACTGTCACCTGTATAAAATCAATGCGGTAATTGATTTTGTCACATTGATATCATTTGACTATTGTTTTTAAATGCGTCGCGATTTATTATATGACACAATGTTTACAAATAATTAGTTTAAACCGATTATCACTTCAGCCACATATCAAATGATGATAATGATAATATAATCTTTTAATTCGTTACAATTGAATATAAAAAGCAAATTATCGATGTCGTTCAAAAACGAACATAGTTCAATAATGATTCTGTGAAATGAATACACCCACATCAAAAGTCAAATAAACAAACTTATCTTTATTATATATATATATATATATATATGTATGTATGTATATTAATCTTTGAAATAACTCAAGTACAAAATAATTTTCCGTTTTTAATATTTTATCTAAAGTCTACAAAGTTTGTTCGCAAATTCAATGACTTCTTAAGAAAAGATAAAAAGTTATGATGAAATGACTGATATCAAGGGAAATTTTAAATAATATTTCATTTTTAATTGCTAGTAACATCAAATGTAAATAATTTATATTGATTTTATCAATTTTTATAATATTAGTCATTTTTTTACTTTAATATATTTAAAAAAAAATAAGTATACTGTGTACTTATATTACACGAATTTATGTGTATGTGTTTATATACATATATATATATATATATATATATATATATATATATATATATGTATATGTGTCTGTGTGTGTATGTACGTCCTAAAAATTATTTTCAATTTTAATTATCGCATTTACACTTCAATTTTGTTCTGGAACAAAACTTGCTTTCCATCTATCATCACAGTGGCCGATTATAAAAATTACATGAATTCAATAATTTATTTCTTTAAATATACACTTTTGAGATAGAAGGAAAAATAAACTTAAACAAAAATTATATATCAAATGCTTTTTCATAGATAGGAAGTAAAACAAATACTGTCGTGTGTAGACTAATGAAACCTACATCGAAATATTTATACATATGTATATATTTTATATATATATATATATATATATATATATATATATATATATATATATATATATATATATATATATATATATATATATATATATATTATTCCATTTTTTTCTAATTCTTCTTAAAATTCAAGAAATATTTATTTATGCCATTCTTCATTGAATAATTAATATATTTTTATTGAGAAATCTGTTCTTTCTATGACCATTTCCAAACAAATTGTGACATTTATTCTTTATCGTCTAATAATACATTTCTCAATTATATCCTCTGATTTGTATTCGTTATCTTCTTAGTTATACAATTTGATTTCTCTTTTAATAAAAGTAAATAATTTTATTAAAATTGCTAATTAAAATCCTGATTTACTCTCTTCTCAGATTAATCATTATTATTTTTTCCTATAAATTCTCTATAGTTGATGTATAACGCGCACACACACACACACACACACACACACACACACACACACACACACACACACACACACACACACACACACACACACACACATATATATATACATAGTATACATAGATACATACATATGTATATACTTTAAAATGTTATAACTGTAATCAAAAGATTGTTACTAAAAAAATGCGATTAATATTTAAGAATAGTGTAAGTAGGTAAACATATAAGCTAATGAATTATTAATCTTACGAAGAAATTATATGCAAAAAAAATTAAAATTTTTATATATTAACTATATATGTATATATTTTAACGTCGTATTACAAAAATGATTAAATTATCAATAATGATCTATTTATGACTTATTTATCTGCCTTGTAGAAAATATTTTATCATATCATTTTTTTTCGTACACACCTATGTAGGCATTCATTTTTATAATAACCAATAATATTTAAATAAAAATACTAAGGATAGAATTTAATTTTAATTTATATATTGACAATTATTCGTTTTTTGTTGAATGTACTTTGAAAATAAACATATAAACCAATATATTTTCAAGAGCAATCGAACTGATTAAAAAACAAACAGTAAAATGAGTTCTTTTTTACAAGGTATATATGTATATGCACATAGATATATTTAAAGTACATAACTAGGTACATTACTATCTGTAAATTACTGAAGAACTTTTTGGAAATAAAAACAGTTTAATTGTTCTATTTATTAATTTTTTTATATATTGATAACCTTCAAGAATAATTATGGATACAAAAAGAAAACAAGATTTTGAATTGTCGCCCGAAAGGTCAGTAATCTATCTGTTTTTCAATATCTTCGAAATTACATCATATAATTTCATATTTTTAACCGGTTTGTTTGTAAATAATGTTTATCAATTCTTCTGAAAATTGCGTCAGATTTTCTTTATAACTTACAAAAATGATCATATATATATACATATATATATATATATATATATATATATATATATATATATATATATATATAAATAAATGTATGTATATGATGTATAATGTATAATAGTAATACAATTAAAAATTATTTTGTCCTCAAATCTGTCCAAAAAGTACGCCTCAAAATCTATGTTTTTCATTTTTGTTAATTTTAATATTTCATAAAAAATTTACTTCCGTAATTCTCGGAAAAGTTCGGAAGCGAAATTTTCATATCAACCAAAGACAGAGCATCATTCTTTTTTAAGTAGAAAGAAGTATAAAAAAGTGTTGAACTTGATTTTTCATATTAATATATATATATATATATATATATATATATATATATATATATATATATATATATATATATATATATATAATATTAAATTATTGTTTTTTTTTCTAATAAATGTTATATAATATTGTAGTATATCACTAATGATTTATTAAAAAGTAGTCAGTTTTTTTAATCAAATTCATTGGATTAATAATAGTTAATATTTTTTCGAGTATGTTTTCAAAGATTGTATGTATACTCGTAAAATACTATCTTGTTGCTACGAAAGATAATACTTTTTAAATTAAAGTGCGTATGACAAATTATTAAAAAAAATTAATTTAAACATTTTTATTATATCAATTATAATTTAAAATAAAATAATTATTTACAACTAAATAATCTGATTGTACATATAGGTAAAGGAGGAAAACATGTTGAAAGTACTTAAATATATGTTTAATAAATATTACATTTATATTTAATAAACATCAAATTTGCTAAATTTATTTTAATTTGTATTAATGTATTTCACTTATTAATTTATCATGGGTAAGTAAATGCAAAAAATTAAAGAAAAAATGTGTAGTAAAATGTAAATTATTTTCAAAAAATATAAACAAGAAGAAATGCTTAGAGAAATATTTTTATATTTAAAATTATGTCAATTTTAATTGACTTACTTTTTGAAAACGCTGTATGTGTATACACACACATACATGCATACATATACAGGGTATGTGCGTGTGTACAAATGCGTGCATGCATGCATATTAAAATTGACCTTAATTTAACATAATTATACATAAGTTTATTTTCGAATATTATAAAAAGGCTATTGATTTATTTTTGTTTGAATTAATAAATATATGAATAAAGAAAATTTGTATCAAATAGTACCAAGAACTTATTCTAATTTACAGTTATTTATAAGCATTTATATACATATATAATAAATGTTTGTCGTTAAAAAATAGTTTTTCTTATATTGGGCTTCAAAAGATTAACAGTACTTGTAACGCACCACTAGACTTTCGCAGTGAAATCACTAAGACGCAAACTGTTAAACCAATGAAACAAATTATTTTCATTCTTTATCAATAACACCACAAAATATAATAATAAGCTATAATGTTTCCTTAAAAGCTCTATAACCTTAATAAATGTACATATGTTTAATGAATTTAAATAAATTCAAAAAAAGAATCGTTAAGAAAAAATCATTAAAGCATTTATTAAAATAAAATGGAAATATTGGAATTTAAGTAACACAGAAATATTCGTGTATAATTCAGACTTTCTCGTTTCATTTATAACAATAAATAATTTTTACTCATTTTTCTTTTATATTATATTTTTTATGCTTTCTTTATTAATATGCATATATTGAGTACATATATAAAAATGAATAAAAACAGTGCCTAATCATGTCTTTGAGGTCACAGATAATTTTTTTAAAAAGAAAATATTTTTGTATAAACAATGATTCTCATTACTGTGTAGAGGAACTCATCAAATTTTTTTCATTTTCAATATCATGTACGACCAATGCAACTAAATAAGATATGTAGTTATATATAGCGCCTAAAGATTAAGCAAAAAAAATCATAACAATCGTCACGAGTTCCGAAGTCTGATCGTAAGTTTCAGTAATTGACCTCGTCATTTTTCGATAGTTATTGCTATTATATTGCACACTATCACAACTATTAACTAAAATATGTTCCAATCTGTTTAACCTACGGATTTAAAATATACTATCTTCGTTGTTTATACTAAATCACGCGTTCGGAACTAGCTTATATTTCTCTTGAAAGTATATGATTGGCTCCTTCGATGGGTGTGTTTGTTACTAAGCGTTTCTGTCAAACATATGTTTTCAGATTTCTGACGTAATTTGTTGTACATATGTATCAGAGTACATGTGGAAACAGATATATTTGTTCGATGTCATCAGACGTTGTTATAATTATACTATAAATACATGCTAATTATTAATAAAATATATCTTATTATTGTTATATTAGAAATGTAAAACGCGTCAACATATTTTAATTGATTCTTTTTTGTATATAAAACATTTCAAATTGTTATCATTTTATTGCCTGTAATAAAATTTTGTTTTCTAAATAAATTTATAAATCTGTTTTCTAAATCACATAAATATTATATTACCAAGCAATAAAAAAAAATAATTATATTGTATTTCGTTTAAAATAGAAATAATATTTAACATTTATATTTTAAATATTTATAATTATATACAATTATACGTCGATACTATAAATTACTATGAATAAAAAAAATATATTTTAAAATTTATACTATTAACTATTATATATATATATATATATATATATATATATATATATATATATATATATATATATATATATGTATATGTATATAGGCACTAATTTGAAATCTTATAAATTTCAATAACAATTATAATATGGAGTTATTTCAAATAAGTATTTTCAGAAAAATACGCAAAAATTAACATCTTTGAAGGACGATCAAAGCTTATTCTCCGTGCGTAATAAAAGTAATGATAATACTTTGTAATAAAATGTGTACACAAAATATGTTTATTTATTTTATATAGTTATTTCATTATTAAATGAGGTTACTTTAAAGATATACTGATCATATTTTAAGGTTCAGTACAAATTCCATACATTTACATATGATTACTTGAATATGTTTACAACCTTATGATATAGTAAAACAAGTAAAAATTATCTAAATATGCCTATTGATCAATCGTGCTAATTTCCTTAAATATTTTATGATAAAAATGGCAATAAACAGACAAAAACACAAATATATTGTAAATGAAAATAATATTTTATTATCTATACATGAAAAATAGTAATATGAAACAATATAATGCTAACAATAATTTTGAAATTATATTATATATGTATATATTATTATAAAATTAGAATGATTATACATATTATATTAACCTTACAATAATTTTAAATGTAACGGACACAGCAGAAACGAATTCAAAAGTACAATTCTAAATATCTTCATGATTTGAATTGTTGCTTGTTTTTCTTCAGTGCGAATAAATCTCTTGTCTTTTATTCGAAATTTCCCCGAAGAGAAATAACTGAAATGAGTTTATGAAGAATATTTTAAGTCAGTCGTTAAGAAAATAGATTTTTTGTGAAAACAATTTGTGCTTGTATATATATATATATATATATATATATATATATATATATATATATATATATATATATATATATATACGTATGTATGAATATGAACCGACCAGCAGGGAAATGGTTAACATCATCATCTGTCAAATAGAAAAAGTATGTTTAATCATAAATCGTGTGATATGAGGCAAGCAAGGCTTTTTAACCTTACTGAAAGTAACCTGCCTAAGGTAGTAAATTCTGAATAACAATTGTCATCAATTCGCCTAGTCTGAATATAATTAAATACCAATGAATGGCAATATTCATTGGGTTTTCGCTCAACAGTGGGCTTGATGTAGCCTGATATGATTTATATATATATATATATATATATATATATATATATATATATATATATATATAACATATATTTTTCAACTATGTAGCTTTAATTAACAATAATTTAAAGTTAACGAAAGCCAGCGTTTTAAAAAACGTTTCAGTATAATAAAAATTCAGGGATTAGAAAAATATACAAATTCCTTAGACAGATTTTTTATTGTAATTATTACTCTGTAAAAACGCCAACATTTGTTTAATCAGGCCTTTTAAATATCTTAAAGCATTTCCAAATATATTTGCATGTATATACATATGAATAGATGCATATACATATATATATATATATATATATATATAGATGCATATACATATATATATATATAGATATATATATATATATATATATATATATATATATATATATATATATATATATATATATATATATAATAAATCATCAAAACAAAACATGAATTTGACCTTCTCATTCGATAATTATGAGTTAATCCCATAATGGAATAATTTGTGTTTATTTCAGGACTTTTGTTGACGTTCAGTTCAAAATCTTTTAATAATATAAATATTATTTCAAATCTTTTTTAGTTATCAAATAACAAATAAATTGATGTTGAAATACAATAAAATATTTTTCAAAGATATCACATAAAAAACAACGATTTTTTCAAATTCGATAATTTCAAGGTTGATGTGTTTTTTAATTAAAAGTTATATTTATATTGTTTTAGTCATATATATATATATATATATATATATATATATATATATATATATATATATATATATATACACACACACATACACATATATATATAGTATATAAGATATACATACATAGAAAAACGTATCAATTCTTCAAAAGTACAAAATTATATCAATCTAAAAAGTCCAATAATATATTAAAGCACTTAATATTAGGAAATTAGTATTTAATATGTTTCAGATTACTAAATAAATGTCAAGAGAATATAACATGAACAATGATCGTAAATGAGGTATTAGATTTTTTTTAATAAACTAAACTGATTAAATATATCTTCTTTTGAGACATATATATTATATATTCCTTAATTTATCAAATATTAAAATTTTATTTTTAAGATTATAATTTATTATAAATAACATATAAATTAATTAAGTTAGTTATAAAATTAGGAAATTTAATAGTTTTTTTGATTAATTATTCAAAAATAAATATTTACAATCGAAATAGTTATTTTTTTATGAAAATTATTAAAATTGATATAATTTAAAATAAAACTTTTTATTAAAAATGTTTTTTAAAAAATCCTTTGTTTAAAATCAAAGACATTAAATATATATATAAAAATTATATTGTTTCTGTATGAATTATTTTATATTTTGAAAAATTTCCAAAATTAAAACTTATATTCAAATTACTTATTTTAATGACATTATTTTTAGTATGTTATGATTAATATAAAGTACTATTATAGAGTTATACATACACGCACACACACACACACACACACACACACACACACACACACACACACACACACACACACACACACACACACACATATGTATATGTATATATATATATATATAAATGAAATAGTATATAAAAAGAATTAAAACAATACATAATATTAAATTATATTAAAGTTGTTTTACATTATTAAAATAATTTTTTTCAAATTTAGGAACCAATTTTTGAAATTAAAAAATTATATCAGATTTTTTTCAATAAAAAATGTATTATTATCTAATTTTTTTTTAAATATGTGAAAATTGAAATTAAATACTCTAATTTATTTATTTATTGTCGTTATTCTCAACATGTTACAATTTACGTAAATTATTAATTTATATATATATATATATATATATATATATATATATATATATATATATATATATATATATATATATCGCGTTTAACAATTACGAATGCGTCAGTAGAAAATAAATGACCGAAAATAGATCACTATTTAAAGCATTAAAAATAACTACATATTTATCATCGTTTCGCTAAACGACTTCTCCCAAAGAAATACGTATCTTTCTTATTTGCACGAATAATATTTTTGTATTTATCTAATTATTTTTTTTTATAATGGTGATATTAATGTAGTATTCCCTAATCATTTACTCTTTCACTCTACTCTATACAAACACAATACACATGAAATTCAAATGACAGTTTTCACTAAACGCCATCCATTCTTTGTTGTGTTTATTCACTATCGACCGTAAATCCCCACTTTTGGCCGTTTGTACTTTGGTTGAGAGTAACAAAGACGGCTACAACAATGTAAATGTATAAATTGATCACTGATCAAGTTTTCTTCACATTTGAAATCGGTTTTTCAATCAGTTGTAATTTTTTCGAAACATTGTCAAAATTTGACATTGTTGTTAAGACTTATAATTGGCGCGAATTTCTGTTTTAATCTTTACATTTAATTTTTCAAAATAATTTACAAATATATATATGGTTTCTTTTTGATGTATCACAAAAGTTATACTTAGATTATTATATTTCATTTTCTTTTTTGTCATTTAGTTGACAATTTTGTGATATTTTGAAAAAATATTTTTCATTTTGTGATAATTGTTAAATTTCATTTAACAAAAGAGCTTTAATTAACTTTAATTTATAATAACGTATATTTAATTTTATTTTAATATATATTTTTAATTTAAAACTACAAATTCCATTCCATCAATATGCCTGATATTGAGAAAAAGGATTCTGAGTAAGTTAAACACAGTTATTAGTATAATAATTTTAATATATATACATTGATGCGAAATAATATAGCAAATTTTTAAAATATATTCAAACTTAATGTAGTTATACTTAATTTAAATATAAAATTGTACGTTAAGAGTGTTGAATAGGAAGTAGTAAAATGAATAAATAGTTAGATATTAATAATTATTTAGATATTCATATATACTTGTATATATATATATATATATATATATATATATATATATATATATATATATATATATACATACATATGTATATATACATACATATGTATATAGTTATTCAGAAAATATATCTTTCACTTTATGAAACGGTACAAGTCCTTGTAGAATCAAGTTTTTGTAGTATTATTTAGTTAAATATAAATTATGTACTTGTTGATCACTACTTAATTATTAATTTTAAAATTTTACTTTCTTAACAAGTAAATTTTTAAAAAATTCTTCAGTATATTCTCAAGGTTAATAATAGTAATTGACGCCTATGTAGGTAAAATATAGAGGTAGTTACGTTCTTACCCTCAGTAGGTGGTTTTGGGATATTGACCGATAGTTATCCTTTTACCACAATGTAATGTTTTTTTCATAGACTCAACATTGTGCTGTTATGTGTTTATAAGATTTTTAAATAATGTTAACTTGTATACATATATATTGGCAAAAAAATATAGTTCATTTTTGGAAAAGTATATTATTTGAAAAACTAATATCAATTTACATACTCATTATGGTGAAATGCAAAAAGACTGAAACGTGCATTCGTACATAAATGTAATATTATTCTTAGCTGAACATTTGTATGATGAAATGTTCATTTAGATTTAATGAACAAATTGAAATCCACTAACAGATTACAACGTAAATTTAGTACGTGAAACCAATAAAGTAGGTGTTGATTACTATGCAACCACATGGTTTTGTTACGTCAGCGTTCGATTAATTAACAATAAAACTTTATTGGTTTCGTCCAAATATATATATATATATATATATATATATATATATATATATATATATATATATATATATATATATATATACATATGCGTATGTGTTTATGTCAAAAGGAATATTTACAGTTTACTAATTATATTGCTTTACAATAAATATCTATTTTCGTATCTGTTTATTATTTGTTACATGTTGATTAATACCACTGTTCAAAAACGATTTCATATTAAAAACAATTTCACGCACTATAAGTGTATTTAGCGCGTATAGTTTACACCACTTTTAAAATTAAAAAAAGATTACTTTTCACTGCATTTTAAATTCCTTCAAAATAATGTCATTGCTTTTTAAATATAATAAATTCTATCTGTACTTTGTTTAAATTACGTTATTTATAATTACAGTTCTCAATTCTTAGATAATAAATACACATAGCGAGAAATTTATTTACACTAATTTAAATTGACTTTTATGGATCTGTTTAGATTATTTTATTTCGAACTAGAAATTTAATTAGAATATATAAAAGAATAAAAATAATATTTTATAATCTCTTACATTTATAATTTAAAAATATATCAAATTTATTAAAATGTGAGCTGTCAGTTAGATTTTTAGTTTTTTAAATGACATTTTTAAGTTTATATAAAGTAATAACATTTTGGTAACAATATCACTCTGATATACATACATATATACATACATATATATATATATATATATATATATATATATATATATATATATATATATATATATATATATGTATGTGTATGTATGTATATATACATATATAAAATGAAATTAAATATTTCTTGGGTTTTAAATATATATATATGTGTGTGTGAATGTGTGTGTATGTATGTGTGTTATATTTTTAATACAAATAACAAAGGTTAATTTTAACGTTCGACTTTATATAGTTTGTTGTTACTCATGGTCTTTGTTTAGTATATATATTTTTAAATTATCATCCAGAACGTATGAATGTTTAATGAGTAATAGAAACATATTTGATACATCACAATTAAGAAATTAAAAGTGCTCATAAATTGTAACTAAAACTCTGGAATTATATATATATAAATAATAATTTTTGATTGAATATATGCAGTTGTTGAATTTTTTGAAATACTATAATATAATTATTTTTAAAAACAATTAGTAAAGTATTAAAAATTTTTAAATAACTTTTTATATATTTTTTTTATAAGTAAAGTAATTACGTCTCTTTTTTTTAGATACACATCTGAAATTGGCAGATTTGCCAAGAAATTGTCTCAGCCTAATGTTGGACTGTTTAATCATTTCCGTGGTATATCTGTAGTCCATGGTCAAATATCAACATTGTCACCTAAAATCCGTACTTTCGTGGAAGAAAGTGTTTCTCTGTGTCAACCAGATAAAATACACATTTGTGATGGATCAGAAGATGAAAATCGACAACTGTTACGAATTTTACAAGATAATGGAGCAATTGTTTCTCTGCCAAAATACAAAAACTGGTAAAAATTACTGCTATTAAAATTTTTAATTTTTTTTAACTTTAATTTTTATTTTTAAATTTTTAACATTAAACATTTTAAGTAAATGTACCTTTAAATTGTCATTTTTAATATATTTTATTGTTATATTAATTCATTACATGAATTTCAAATGATTTAAGTTTTTGTTTAATTCATTTAATAGTAAAGATTTTATATAACAACATATTTATTTATTTGTATTAGAATCATCGACTAAAAATTAAATATTTGTTTTTTTTCAGCTTCCTTGCTAGAACCAATCCTGCAGATGTTGCTCGTGTTGAAAGTAAAACATTTATTTGCACTGATGACAAAAATGAAACAATTCCAACACCAAAAGATGGTGTTAAAGGTACACTTGGAAACTGGATGTCTCCTAAAGACATGGACTGTGCTGTTCAAGAACGTTTTCCTGGTTGTATGAGAGGTAAATATCATGTACATTTTATTTAGATTTTTTTTCAATAACTTAAATATTAAATATAATAAACTGATTTTAATTATTTCTTTTAGGACGTACAATGTACATTGTTCCATTCTCAATGGGTCCAGTTGGAAGTCCACTATCAAAGATTGGTGTTGAAATAACAGATTCTCCATATGTAGTTTCATCTATGCGCATAATGACTCGCATGGGTCAAACAGTCTTACATGCTTTATCTGATAATAGTGATTTTGTAAAATGTCTCCATTCAGTCGGAACACCTGTTAATGGTATTGCATCACATCCACAATGGCCATGTGATCCGGAGAGAACTATTATTTTGCACAAGTAAGTTTTCTTCATAAAGTTACTTAATTTGTATAATATGCATATTCTTTTTAATAATTTTTATCTTACATTACTCAAAGTTTTGAATTTTTATGCATCTTATATAATGTAATTTTTATTATTCATTTATTTCAGGCCAAAGAACAATGAAATAGTGTCTTATGGTAGTGGTTATGGAGGAAATTCATTACTTGGAAAAAAATGCTTTGCTTTAAGAATTGGTTCAACTATTGCAAAACGAGAAGGATGGCTGGCTGAACATATGCTGGTAAAAATTCTAAATTAAATATGCACATTTAGTCATTTTGTCAACATTCATTTTATATACCTTATAATTTAATAAAGTAGTGAAAAGTAATACATAGAAAATTACTTCAGATTTTAGGGATAACAAACCCACAAGGAAAGAAACGCTACATCGCTGCTGCTTTTCCTAGTGCTTGTGGCAAAACAAATTTAGCTATGATGAATCCATCATTACCAGGCTATAAAGTAGAATGTGTTGGAGATGACATTGCATGGATGAAATTCGATAAGGATGGAAAACTTAGAGCTATCAATCCAGAAAATGGCTTCTTTGGTGTTGCTCCAGGTAAACATATTTAAAATACTGTTACTTAACATAATAATATATTATTTTTATAATTGTAAATTTTTTATATCAAAATGTATTTAATTTTTAATAGGAACTTCAAATGACACAAATCCTAATGCTATGAAAACAATTTTTGAAAACACAATATTTACAAATGTTGCTGAAACCCCTGATGGTGGTGTTTATTGGGAAGGAATGGAAAAAGAACTTAAAGATGGTACACAAATTACAGATTGGCAAGGTCGTCCTTGGATTAAAGGAGAAAATAAAACACCAGCTGCACATCCTAACTCCAGATTCTGCTCACCTGCTGAACAGTGTCCTATTATTGATCCAAATTGGGAATCACGTGAAGGTGTTGTTATAGATGCAATTTTGTTTGGTGGAAGACGTCCTCAAGGTGTGCCTTTAGTTTATGAATCTTTTGATTGGGAACATGGAGTTTTTATTGGTGCATCAATGCGAAGTGAAGCAACTGCTGCAGCTGAATATAAAGTAACATAATTTTACATATTATAGAAAACTAGTACTTTTATTTATTTATTTTTTTAAATAATTTAGAAAGAAAATTATCTTCTTATTTAATTAATTCATTACTTTATATATCAGTATTAACTTTTTATTACATTTAAATATTTTTTAAAAAAAATTTATAAATGAATTTTACTAATTAATTATTTTATTACAGGGTAAAGTCATAATGCATGATCCATTTGCAATGAGACCATTCTTTGGTTACAATTTTGGACATTATTTATCACATTGGTTAAGCATGAAGAATAAATCCAGTAAATTACCCAAAATATTCCATGTTAACTGGTTTAGAAAAAGTACAGAAGGCAAATTTTTATGGCCAGGATTTGGAGAAAATTCTCGTGTTCTTGATTGGATTTTAAAACGAATTGATAATGATGCAAGTAGTGCAACAAAAACTCCAATTGGTTTTGTTCCAACTGAAAGTGGATTAAATGTAAATGAATTAGAAAATATAAATATGAAAGAATTGTTTTCTTTACCGAAAGATTTCTGGACACAAGAAGTTCAAGAGATTAACAAATATTTCGAAGAACAAGTAGGCTGTGATTTACCAAATGAAATTCGAAATCAGCTTAATGCATTAAGAGAAAGAATATCAACTATGTAAAATTGCAATTTTATTTATGTATTTACTATATATATTTATTACTTTGTAAGTACCATGTGCTTGCAGTAATACCATCTAATGTGCGAATATTATCAGTTTAACAACAAAATTAAACTGACTGTTGATACAATTATAAATTTAAATCATAAGTAATTGTTTTTAAGTAAATTATATTTTATGTTTACATTATTTTAAAACTTGTAATCCATTTTAAAAATCTAAGAGATTATATTTTTATAATAGTATTGTATTATCCATATATACATATATAAACTTGATTTCAAATAAAGACTTTTTAAAATATTCCATGATTTGTTATTTATTATTAAAACCTATAAACAATGAAAACAAATATAACTAAAAGCTATATTAATTAAATCATTTATCAATTGGTAAAATGTTTAAAAACAGAAATATGTGTAAAATGAATAAAATTAATTTGTCTTCAGTATTAAATTTATATATATATATATATATATATATATATATATATATATATATATATATATATATATATATATATATATATATGTATGTATGTATGTGTGTGTATTTTTATATTTGAGTACTGTATATACATTGTGGATTTATATGTAAAGCATTAATTTTCAAAATGAAATTTAATTAAATATATTTTTTAAAAAAATAATCACAAACAAGAAATACTATCTGTAATTTAAATATGAATTAAGTACATTGATGAGAATATATATATATAAAAGTAAACATAAAAGTATTATTAAACATTTTCAATACATTTATAAATTAACAATTTATTTAGTTAACATATATGAAATAGCATATACAACTTTCTTATTTTTAAATATTGGAATTTTTATGTTATATGTATAATATTTTAATAAATACATATAAAGAATAAAATGTACTTAATATATTAAATATTAATGTATACACTAGCTATAAACTTCTTTTATACAGTTTAAGAGATTATAAGAAATATTTTTATTAAGATAGAAAATTTAAATTCATATTTTTTAACATTATTTTCAATGATATGCACAAATATTATGTATATATATATGTATATACATATATATATATATATATATATATATATATATATATATATATATATATATATATATATATATATATATATAAATTCATGACATGTATCTGTTAAAAGTATTTTTTTCTGTTTTGAATAAGTTCTTTGAATTTCTTTACAATAACTTTAGATTGATCATTTAGGTCAGTCATATTTATGGTTTGAATTGCGAATTACATTTGCGAAAATAGGGTTATTTGCAACGTAATGTTGTCCATGTAACATTTCCATTGCTTAGCCTACTGGGTAACCTATCTTGCAACATGGCTGCCACATCTATGAATGACAAAATCTGTAAAACCACATTGAAAATGGATTGTATAAAAATATTTTTTTTATTTAATCAGCAATGAACTAGTTACTCTATTTGTTTTGTTTTAGTATAGTTTTATTTTATATTGTGTACTTATTAGTTTCATTTCAAATGTGTAAAAATAAGTGTTTTTAACAAGTAAAATTATAATTTTCTGATGAACTGTTATGCGAAATAACAAGGTTCACATTTTGAGATAAGAAAAAGTTTGATGTGTTTTTTGCTAATAAACAGTACCCTTTACGATTTGTGCAGAATTGTGTAATATTTAAGTGTATGAAATATGTGACTAATACAAACTTCTTATTCTGTAAGTTTTTTTATATATTTTTTTTTGTTATAATTTAAAAGTATATGTATTGAGTCTGTTTTTATTATTATTATTGCCTAGAAAAGTGTATTTAGTTTTTTTAATAAGCTGTAACCTATATCCTTAATTATTTATTTTTTAGTCTGTTATTGATTTGTTACTACTTAAATATTTCATGATATTATAATAGAAATATGTCAAATTGAAAATAGGTTAAACACATGTAACATAGATGACATTATATTACATTATTATTATTATATATATATATATATATATATATATATATATATATATATATATATATACACACATACATACAAAATAATTATTTATTCATAAAATTAAAATTTTAAAAAATGTATAATTATTTTTTTGGATATGATTACAACCCCATAATGTATTTCATATTTTTATAAAATTATGTTAACTAATACATTCATCTGAGACTATAGTAATTACTAATATTCTGCATAGTTATTTCTTAATCACTTTCTTAAAATGGCTTATATAACGTAAATGCTTTCTTTTATGCCTACTTTTATCTTTTCATCTAAAGAACATTTGTAAAATTATGAGTAATTTAATTGTAGATGTCATTTTTTTAGAGGTTTCCAAGTTGTAATAATCTTGACAAAACTAAAAATATGAATTTGTATAATATATGTGTACATGTATTCTTTTTCATTACTTTTACACCAAGTATATTTGACAGGTGTTTCATTGTATATTGTCTGCTACCTGTATTAATCACCTGGTTATATATTAGCATTAAACAGCGTTTCTTTATGTATTAATCAATTAATCTTATACCATTAGTTTGTTTTGTTATAAAATATAAATAGATGAATATTTTTTATCGGTTAATGATTGAAAAAAATTAATTTCGTAAAAATATTAACTTATATTTATTACAATACTATATGTTTGGAAATCGTGTTATTTACTTATTATATTTATTCTGTAAAAAAATTAGAATTTCAAAATTAGAATTTGTATTTGCACACTATCCAGCACTGATGCAAATGCTCTTAACAGAAAACTGAATTATTTATAACTGCTGAACGAATAATTTATTAAAACAATTGAATACATACATTTATTTTATTTCGCATCAGTGGTAGTAAAACTAATGCTGAAAAAAAAAATAAAAAAATGTTCGTAGTTGTAAAAATGAAAGCCGGATATAATGTTTCATTGTATGGGAAAGTGAAAACCTAATATTTAACACATGAAAATTGCACCGTTGACATTTTCGTTTACTATATTGTTTCATCAAATATTTATTTATGTCATGTTTTATCAAAGTTTAATATTTATTTCTTTTTATTATAATGAAATATACTTAGATATATAGTATAAAAGCTAACGTATTATTTTTAATATTCTTGTAAAACTACATAATAAATACGTACAATATGCTAGCATGATTCTGTGAGAAAAAAAATCTATTCATATATATATATATATATATATATATATATATATATATATATATATATATATATATATATATATATATATATATTGTATATCGAGAAGGAGAGAATATAAAGATTCATATTAAATTTTATAATATTTCATTTACATCATATTATTAACAAACTATTAATATAATTTATTCTGGATTGTTTTTATTGGTCGATTGTGCGTGAGCAAAATAGTGTATGTATATAACATAATATTTATGTATTGTATGTAAAATGTTTTTAAACTATTGATTAGTATTTCAGAAGTATATTAGGTATTGTTTTAAATAAAGTATTTAATGGTTTTTAATATTTCCATCTATTTTAGTGACCACCTTTTATATGCGAGTGATATTGTGTATATATATATATATATATATATATATATATATATATATATATATATATATATATATATATATATATTAATGAATGATCAGAATTAAAACATAAGACATATGGTTGTATATTTGTGTTTAATAAAAGATTTAACTTCAGGCAGGTATTTGAACTTTGTCTTCTTGTTACTAATCGAGTAACTAGCAACTAGACTAAACTGTCTTGATATATCCATTTGTTTTGTGATCTCTAGAAATACTTTATTGAGCAATTTATGGGTCATAGATCAGGCTATAAATCATAAATAGAATTAGGCATATTATACAAACGAATCGCATAATATGCGTGTATATATATATATATATATATATATATATATATATATATATATATATATATATATAATGAACTTTTATTTAATTCGATATTTTTACTTTCTAATGGTTTTTAAAATCACATCACAATTAATTTGATAAGTAATAAATGGTTTTGTATCTGCGTAATTATACAACTTTATCCTTAGGTACTGATATCTCTTAGAAATATGTTAAACGACATTTGAATTCGTTTTATATTTTTATTCATAAGTATTTAGGTAATGTTCTGTAAAATATATGAACCAATTTCAATAAAAAAATAACACATGCGCACACACACACACGTACATATTTTGACGTATAAATTGTTCTTAAAATATTTTGTATAATTTTACTTATAATTAATTATAATTAAATTACCTAGGAATTCAAACAGGTTAAGTATATCAGAAATTATATATATATATATATATATATATATATATATATATAATATCTATTTCAAATAAGTGAATGTTAATATTGACCCGGATTTGATTCATTCCTTTTGTATTAAGTAATTTGCTCAAGTATTTGAAATTAAAAAAGATTATTATCAATAAACACACTCTCATAGATACATACATAGCTGGTCCAAAAATACTGAAAGGTTGAGACACATATTTTTACTTATGTATTATCGTTTAATATTCTTTACTATCCTTCAGTCTCAATTGTGCCACCATATATATATATATATAGGGCCATCCATATGTGACGACTAGATTTGTGTTATATTAAAAAGAAACGTGTGTATAATTTCTTTTTGAAACTTGTGTATAAAACAAAAAGCTAGGCGTCACATTTGGATGGCCTATATATATATATATATATATATACATATATATATATACATATATATATATATATATATATATTTATATTCACAGGCACATATATACATACACACATAAAATTCTATATAGTAATGTTTAAAAATGGAAAATTTGACATATCACAATTACTTATAGTTAAATTTAATATTTTCCAGTTTGGAGATTTCAGGCATATAATAAATGATATTACTATTTAACAGGACGAAATTATATTCATCCTCGTGCGCTATTGTACTATTATTCAACATTTATATTTATCATATCCATCGATAATCTCAATTTTATATACATAATTATGTATGAAATAAGATTTTGTTAAGAAAAAAGTTTTCTACTTTGAATATAAAATCAGCATTATAATAATTATTTCTTAGTTAAATAGAACTGTTGAATATAAATAATAGCACAAATTATCCGAAATTGTTTGTTTAAAAACCTCATTTCTTATCTCATTTTACTAAAAATAACCAACCAAAACACGTTAAGCCTAGATCAAAGTGTCAAAATAAATATAATGTTTTGACATTTCTGTTTATTGTTGCCAAATTTTAGATCAAGTCAAATTTTAATCTGAAAATCGAAGTACGTTTTATTTATTTTTGTGTAAAAAGTGTTGAAAGGAACGTCAACGGTTTAATATTTTATACTTCAACATATAGAGATGCGAACATGTTTCAAGCATGGAAATTAGTTACACAATATACTTTTGTATGAATATTGTTTATATATTTATTAATAATACGAATACACACACACATACGTGTATATATATATATATATATATATATATATATATATATATATATATATATATATATATATATATATATAAAGAGCGTGAGATAGGGGTGGAGGAGACATTCAATACTATTGTTAAGTTTTAAAAAATAAGAAAATCCTCTAATTAAATATGTCCCATAAAAGCAGTTACTTATATTAAATGTTACCTATTAAATACAATAATTTCCTCATACATTTTCTTTAAATATTATTCTGTTCGTTAATACGATTAATTCAAACATGACTGACCTTTTCTTATCACTGATTAAAATGGATACATAATAGTGTATTATCCTTACAACTATATTCTATCTATATTTATAAACAATTTTTATCGAGTTCAAAAGTTAAAACCTTTCTAATTGAAAGGTTATATTGTAAAAAGACTTCAAATAAAATTCTTTAAAGATTAAAGAAGTCAATACATTCATATTTTGAATATTGAGGTGACATTGTCAAAAAAATGCGTAAATGTAAAGCAATTTTTATATATTTGAATTAGAGGCGTGTTTTATAGAAAATACAATTTATTTGTTATAATTTGCGAAAAACTTACTTCATTACTGCATTCAAAACAATTATTTTCTAAGAAATAATACATGAACTTACATTTTTTTTCTTGATTAGTTGTAGGTTTAACTACACCCATATATACATACACGAACATATATAGAGGGTCATCCAAATGCGACGCCTAAATGTGTGTTTTATTGAAAAGAAGCAAAACAAACTATACACATGTTTTCCTATACACATGGTTCTTTTTAATAAAACAAATCTAGGCGTCACATTTTGATGATTTATATATATATATATATATATATATATATATATATATATATATATATATATATAATGTTATAAATATTTTTTAAAATATTGTATTCATAGATATTTATTACAGTAATGTCAAGCATAACATGAAAAGAACAAGGTGTGTACGTGTAGTAGAGTGATTATAAAGTATAACAAGGAATAATGTGCATACATCTAGGTATACATGTGTGTATATTTTACAATATGTATATGTATACACACATACACATTTATATTCGTTGGTCTCTTTTTGTATTCAGATTTTTTTTTTATATTTTATGTTCAATTAAATTTATTATCAAACTGTTTTTAATATTGCTAATATGGGGTTTTTCAATTAAAATATATGTATTTATGAAAGTGTGGATGTGTGTGTGTGTGTGTATGTGTATGTATATATATATATATATATATATATATATATATATATATACACACACACACATACACACATACATATACATGTATGTATATGTATTAAATTAAACTGACTATTGATTTAATAGAAATTATTATACGCGTTTAATATGATATAAAAAGGTATTGCTTCTTGTCTTACGAATTTAAATATCAGAATATTGTAAAAAATTGCCCAGTATCCTATTATTGGTGTTATATTTCTCTAATTTTATCATTATGCTACAATTATACTTTTTTTATTTTTCAAAATATTATGTTGACTAGTTCTATTTAAATAAAAGAAATATTTATTTAGAAAGCATTTTTATTGATTTAGTAATTGTTGAAAATGAACATAAACAATTAGCATCTTCTGTACAATATTTTATTTAAAATTTGAAAAGATTATTTTTTTCCTAATCCAAAAATCATTTGTGAAATATATCAAGAATACTTAGTAACGGACAGAACTATCAAACATTTGTTTTTCAAATTTCGATATAATTACCTTAAGTTCCTTTTAGTTCACATCGATCTATCAGTTCTAGTAAAATTGATAATGATTTTTTTTGTAAAATAATACCAGGCAAAAGTAATTAAATATTAATTAAAAAAATTATTAAAATTTTTAACTTCGTGATGTTTGAGCACAGCTTTGACTGATCACTGTGCATATATTATATATATATATATATATATATATATATATATATATATATATATATATATATATATATACACACCTTATTAAACTATTAAATAAGGTATTAATAAGTATTTTGAGTTATTAAGAACGTTTTATTTATTTAAATTATTTAATAAATACTGTTTTTTTTAAATCTATTGATTATTGAAGGTAAAAAATTGATTCAATAGAATAATATAACATAAAAAGAAATTTGTGGAATATTAAACAAAATCAATAGAAAGGTACAGAAAGCTAGTTTATATAATCCAAAACTATTCGATGCGATTAGAAGAAAGTGATTCTTTTTTTGTCTGCTATATGTGAACGAAAACAATTTAACAGTACTAATTAAATCAATTAAAGAAACAATAAAAATATACAATAGAGGTGTTAATATTTATTATAACACTGGAAAGTACGATTCACTATAAACATAATGAAAACTGGGCGTTAAATTGAAACGTTCCTATTCTTTTTTCCATATTTTCAAAATGTTCTTCTGTTTATGATCTATTTCGGTCTTTGGCAAATAAATCTAATGGAAAATGTTTGCTTTTTAAATTCTTAAAACCATACATCCTTGTTTTTTTAAAAATAAACATTGAACTTTTAAGAAAAAGGCATAAATGCTATTGTAGTAAACTATTTTGTTTATTTATTTTTTATATAATATATATATATATATATATATATATATATATATATATATATATATATATATATATGTATGTATGTATGTCGGTGTGTTTGTATGTAATATGAAATTAATTAAAATAAAAGATATGAAACTTTAAATTTAACTTTGCGCTTGTTGATACTGTTATTAAATAAGTGTGAGATATTTATTAGATTATAAAAAAAAATATATTTTATGTAATATTAAATGAATTTTATTTTAGTAATACTTAATAGTTGTTAATAAATTTATGTAAAACTATATTGAAAATTGTACTTTTTCAATATTCTTGTTTTATTTTTATTAATATGTAAAAAACAGGTACGTTGCTAATTTATATGTAAAAATGATTATTTTATTAATTTAAAAAGACAATAAATATTAATATTACAGGTATTAGTTATCGAACTTGTTAATGTGTATTCTTATATACAGTATAGAATACACAATAACAAATATTATACGAGGGTCATTTGATAAGTATGGTAAAAAAGTAAGAAAAACTAAATTGAAAATTTTAATTAAGTTAAACAATAAATAAATTTACCATACTTATCAAACGACCCTCGTATTTGCGTATTCTATGTTTTTACATATCGCAAAGAATAAAGTTGCAATAAATTTTTATTCTAGATAATTTAGCGTGCTTATAACATATTAAAATATTTTTATTTGTATTTGGTGTACATAATTGAGTCTTAAGTTTCATGTTTAGTAAATTATAAGAAAAAATATCGTTAATTACGATTTAAATACTTAGATTATATTAAATGTATATATTTATATATATATATATATATATATATATATATATATATATATATATATATATAATAACAAATATGTTTTCCACAAAAATCATTATATGTAGAAAATTATGTATAGAATAGAAGTAAGACGTGTTGGAAATGAAATAAAAACTATCATTATTTTATATTATATCAATTTATGAATTTATATACACATACATGCATATATATATATATATATATATATATATATATATATATATATATATATAAACTCATTCATTATTTCTAATGTGTATTTAAAATCATTATTATGTATGAACATTGTTATTCCAGATATTTTTTTTTTAATATTTTTAATTATAGTTTGTTTTAGAACTGGCGAATTCATACAAATGAATTATCATCCTCAACACAACGCGGTATTAAAAAGTCTTCAATAATTATTTATTGTTTATTTTGTTTGTTTATGACAACAATAAGCTAATGCGCAATTCGTCGGTGATGCCATCATCATCAGAGCGTTGTATTATAAAATCTTAAAAGAGATGTTATGAAAGATTTCAATTACTTTAAATGTTGTTATCATAATTTTACTAGTCATCATTTCGTGTTTTACCAGTTCTTTGCGATGAAAAACATTTTCTATATTTTTAGCAGTTGATTTGAAACCATGCGATTTTTTTATGAATCAATTTCTCAATTTTCTATTTCATTTATTTCCAAAGAGATTAATTTGTTATAAAGTCTGTTTTTTTATTATATCTTACTTAAAAAACATGGACTTTCCGAAAAAGTGAAAATAATGAAACTTCGTTTATTGATGATCTAATTTTAATTAGAAAATTCAAAAAGATTTGGTTTTATACTTTCTTTTTTAAATATGAAAATACAGTTAGCATGTTAAATATTATTTTATTTACATTAATTAATCTATAAACATTTTATGTATTTGCGAATAAAAAAATTGAAAAATTTATTATGCTTTATAATTGATTATTAAATTTCTATTATCCATTGTGTGTGTTTTTATTGTTAGACAAATCATTTAGAGTACATAAATCATCATTGTTTATGTT
Organism: Neoneuromus ignobilis; assembly: GCA_029203775.1. Taxonomy (NCBI): domain Eukaryota; kingdom Metazoa; phylum Arthropoda; class Insecta; order Megaloptera; family Corydalidae; genus Neoneuromus; species Neoneuromus ignobilis. Next base: position 19,794,919 of record CP092091.1, on the reverse strand, counting down.
TGTGACATACACACACACACACATACACACATTTATATATATATATATATATATATATATATATGTATGTATGTGTGTGTTAGTGTAAAAAAAAATAAAATATTCAAATAATATCTGAATCGTCTATTATATTAATACTTATTAACAAATAATCTCTACATAATCCCGTTCTTATAAATTTACATTTTCTCATGCTTTATTCGCATTATATATTCATTTATATTTATTCATATTACTTATAGTTAATTACAATATTTATTATATATTATCATAAATAAATAGTCTTTTCGTATACCTTCTAACATTGAAATCGATTAACGAGTTAAATCTATTAATATGACTGTTTTAACACCTTATTTGTTTTCATCGTAAAACTTAAAATATGTAATTTAAATAACTTGACATTGACTCAACTCTAGATTATTAATATTATCATTGACTTTGTTGTTGACCCTTTAAGGATATTTTTTACATGCAACTAAACACTGTAAGCTGATTCTGCATTTTATATATATATGATGGAATATCTCTTGTAAATAATAATTATGGCGCAATTTAACAATGATATCCAAAATATGTAATATATATTTCATAATTTGCTTCTAAATAAAATCAAATCAAGTAATAGATTCAACACATTATTTGCAATAATGTAATTTTAATACTCGTACATAATTTGTATTAATATTATATTTTAGTGAGAATGAAATATGTGTGCTGTTATAAATATTTATTCAATTTTTTAAATATTTCAATTCAAGTATTCGATTAATGTATTTTCTCAATCTTTATAATAGTAAATATAAATCATTAACACCAGAATAATCTGAGAACTTTAGATAACTTAAAAAAGTATAAAGTAGACAGAAATAATAAAAAAGATAGAAAATAATGATATCAATTTGGAAAAAAACATAGACGTAAAAAGGACAGTAAATAATCTTAAATATATATAAACAAAATATACATACATTGCAAGAAGAAAAGACGACGAATTAATTAAATACTAAGAAATATATACAGGACAAAGAAAAATCTGATAAATAGTTGAAAAAAGGGTTTTACGATTTTATTAAAAAAAATATGGAAATAAAAGCAATGACCTTCACTTTCTTGACGATATATTGACTCTTTCCAGAACATTTTTCATTTTCGTATACTATTGTTTATATTCAATAGTTCTATTCCACTAAGAAATAATTATTATAACGTTAATTTTATATTATATTCAGATTAGAGACATTTTTTTCTTAAAAAATCTTATTATTTCATACATAATCATACAGAATTGAGATTCTCGATGTATATGATAAATATAAATGTTAAATAATAGTACAATAGTGCATGAGGGAAGATCTATATAATTTCTTCCTTATATGCTCAAAATTTTGAAATTCAAAGATGTTAAATTTAACTATAAACAATTGAGATATGTCAAATTTTCCATTTTTAAATATTACTATATAAGAATTTCTTATTTCGTCACAAATTTCAATGAGTAAACATAATCTAACGTTACCTAAATTGAAATATAAAAATTCTTTACCATTTCAAAAATAGAATACAAACGTTTCTTTCGCATTTTGAGCATATCGAAATTTGAGAGTATAAATAGTATATTTCTTATAATTTTTATGTACATCATGTACACCAATCGATAAATGTACTTGAAGAATTTGCAAATACCACATGTTATATAAATACCATAAATTGAAGTGTGTGCAAAAATTGGTGTCTTTGCCCATGAAGAACCAAAAAAAATGTAATATTATTTTTAATAACAAATATAAAAATATTCATTTTTTTTAAAAAAAAAGACTAAAATGCAATTCAGAAGTTTATATTTAAAGTTTACCTTCATTAATTATTTTGTAGGACTCTTAATATTAAAAATTGTTATTTTTTTTTTAATCTGATTATTGCGTTTTTGTTATAAATATTCTTGTTATTTTATGGCTAGGATTTTTGTATTTCTGCTACCTTATATAACCTATTTTATCCCTAAGTTTATCCTTAAGTATTTTACAAATTAATCAATCATCCAAGCACCACAAAATGTTATAAAAAATTTAAGTCAGAAACTTGGCAGATTTGTCGATATTTTTTCTCGTATTTGGCAAACAGTTGTTATTCATTTTAATCTATTCATCGGATGATTAACTTTTCTACAGGGTACAACATATTATATATATATATAATCGATATTTCCATTGGTTATTGTCTAGTTAATATAATATTTAAGTTTTTAAAAATGTAAATCATGTCATTTCATCACATGTTAAATGTGTAACTAGCATTAATTTGTTCATACCATTCATGCTCAATATTAACATTTATTTTCTTTTTATTAATAAAAAATTATATTGTATTTAAATCAAGGCGATGATTCTTAGACATGTCAATGAATCTATAACTATTGTCGTAGTAGTGTGATATGTACCTTAGGTAAATTTTTATTTACAATTCAGATTTCATTTATTAAATTAATTGTCCTGTTTTTAATATAAATTATAAGTACAATGTAACCTTTTGATTTATACCCAAATACAAATAAGTAAAAAGTTATATAATGATTTTTTTTCTATGTGTACAAGCTTTCAGTAAAATTAAGAATATTAATACAAAAAATATCAGTAAATGAAAATTCAATTTAAATAATCATATTTTCTGCATTTTTGTTTAACAGTAGCAACAAATCAAATAATATTGTTGGATATTTCTTGATTTAAGTTAAATAACTTGTCAGTAAATACTTAATGAAAGATTAACAAATAGATAAATTGTAAACATTTATAAATTTAAATTAGAACACTTCATAAAACAATTCATTCAAAATGTACTTATCGATTATTTTTAATTTATGTATTTCTAGAAATATATCGAGAGTGTACTTCTTTAAAAAATCAATATAATTCTAAAAAAAATCACTTCAAACTAAATGTAATATCCAGAAAATCATCTGTGCTAAAAAGTTATTAACAGTTTTAATTATCTTTAATTACATTCAAATTAACTGATGATTATTTTAGAGATTCAAGGGGGTGCCGATCACTAAAAAGGTTAAGAAACATTGCTTTATAGTATTTCTTGTAATTTTTTACAATTTATAGTGCTACAGAATCATACATACACATTACTATATCATTGCCATGTATAACATGTGAAAAAATATTTTGGTCATCGAAACTAGTAAGATAAAATAATCAAGATTTTAATTAATATAATACAATACATATACGTATGATCTTTCAAATTTAATTTAAATATTTATATCGTAAATAATAAAATTGTACTTAAAAAGTGATTTCCTAACTTAAATTCATATTATTTGAATATTCACATTTTTTTTGTATTAGTTGATAGTAAGTTTAGGTATAAGACATGTGTGCTTGATGTTTTGCATCAAAGTTTAAAATTTCGGTTATTGTTTATATCACTTAGGACTTTTTTCCTATTTACGTAATATATACATTCATAATTTTATATTTTTGCCATTTTTATCTAAAATTATATGTGCAATGTGTCGTTAAATAAATAAGATTATTTCTAAATATTAATACAATTAGAGAAAGTTTAAAAAGAATCTCTATCATTGTTTACTTATCAATTGAAATAAACTAAACCCGCATATATTTATTAATTATGTTATTTGAAATGAATTATGTTTAGTTTACTGTTAAATGGGTACTAATCTCAAATTGAAAATTTCTCAACATTTTTATTTATTGAAACATAAATTTAGTTCAGTAACATATATTTTTTTTGTGAGTGTATGTATATATATATATATATATATATATATATATATATATATATATATATATATATATATATTCAATGAGATTTTAATGCATTGTAAATACCATGATCAGTTTCACTACGAAACTTCGATAAATAATATTAGAATAATAATTCTTAATGTTAAAATTTTATTCGTCACATATTCGCCATTTTTGAAATATAATAAATATGTGTAATAAGTAAAAGAACTGTGAAATTTGTATAAAATTATTTTGAACTTTATATAATATTATGCACAGAAACCTTTTAACTCCTTAATCGTTAAGATATTTTGTGGTATTAATGCCTGGTCGGTGTTTTTTTGTGTTACATTTGTATTTGTTTTTGTTAATGATAGTAGTTTGTAATATTTTTATAAGATTTTTTTTAATATAGAATAATATCAATTGTTAAAAATGTAAAGTTGTTAATGTAAAAAGATATAATAATTTAAAAAATAATATCAGAGCTATTAAAGTACTACTATAAAAATCTACATAAGAAATTTAAATATTTTCTTTTTAGATTAAAAAAATGATCAGTATTTTTTTTCCATTATTACAAATAATATAACTATATATATATTATTTCTATTACTTGTAATATTGATCACAATCATTATTAATTTTGTTAATTGTAGGTATAAAAGTACATTTTTAATAATTTACTTAAATATGTGAAAGTAATATTATTCATTGATAATATTTTTTACGTTAGTAAAAACTAAAGAAATGTTATTTTGTACTTTTTGTATCTTAATAGAATTTATTATATTTTTTTTCAGACAAACTAAAACATTTTTCTCGGTACCTCATTTTACAATACAATGGAAAAAGTTTATACGTCTACTACAACGATCAAAAATGAACGTCCACTGCAATCAAAACATGATAACTTGCAACAAAACAAACAAACTTCGAGCACTTCATCGCCTGGAACAAACACAACAATTGTTACCGGTACATCGTCTGCTCCAGCCACCGATTCAAATCAACTATCAGCAAACGCTACGAAAACCAATGACTCAAACAGTGTTAATAATTTACAGTCAATTACTGGTCAAAATAATAATAACAATAATAAAAATAGTGGCAACAGTATTGTGTCTTCGCAATCGGTTAAGTCAACTAATTGTAAAAATACAAATAGTGCTCAGACAATCAATGTGTGTTTTGTGTGTGGCTGTAAAGGACAACCTGATCAATATAAATTGTATGTGAAACCGTCTCCGGTAAATCCGTCACAACCGTATTTTCCTTTTTTAGAATCGCATGAACCGCCGAGCGGTTATATACCTCTAAATCAAAATGGAAATATTAACACGGATCCAAATAAGAATGTAACCAGTGATTCAAACCCAAATGAAAGTACGGATGTTGCAAAAAACTCCGATGTTTCTAATAACAATGTGGTATCTGCTTGTCATCTATGTTATTCGTTATTAATGCAACAATGGGATAATTACGAAAGAGACTCGAGACCACATTCGCAAAGATTGTATTGGTTGAAACGTGTTGACAATGGACCATATACAGGTGCAGATATGGGCTTGCAGGGCGAGTATGCTGCCCAAGTATTAGGATTGAATAATGATGCTCACTCTAGTAACGGAGCACATGGTAGTCAATATACAAGTGGTGACATTAATAGACCTACCAATACACCCACTGGAATCAATTCTACTGGAACTGACCAAAGGATTCATTCTGTTGGCGTTTCGCATCCATTAGTAGAAACATCGTCTTACGCTCTTCCGGAAAGAAGTAGTAGTGCCGGTTTAAATTATTCTGGTAGTTTAGATAAGGTTGAAAGACCAGATCGAACTATGTCGGGCGGTGGTCTCATAGCCACTGGTCTTCCGACTAGACGAGAAGACGAATATAGAAAAATTCAACAGACTGACCAATCAGTATCTAGAAAACATGTAACTCATTCGCCAAAACCATCATCGCGACAAAACCAGGTAAGACAAATTATTTAATAAAATTTCCAAAATTTTCTATTCTGGTTTTGTAATATAATTATATGTAAGTTTTTATTATTTATCACTTTATTATTCAATTCATATAAATTCTTTATGGTTTATGTCGGGTCATTTTTTTATTTTGTAAATTTTCATTGAGTTCTATCAAAAATAATCAATATTTATTTCAACACTATAAGCAGCTATACTGTGATCTTGTTTAATTAGTATATAATGTATTACTTTAAAAATATAAATTCATCTAAAATGTAATATAATAATTACTTATATGATTTAATATTGCTATTTGAGTACATTAATATTTTTAGTGCTATTAAACAATTATATTTGTGTATGTATGTGTATATATACATAAACTGTATTTTACAAGCTTTTAAAATGGGCAGTTTTTTTATATTTTAATACCAGTACTTACAAACTGACAACGAAATTCTATATTAAAATAGATTTTGTGGTAAATAACAACTTTTTATTTCTTCCATTTTACTATAATAAAGATTTTGTCATAAAATTCATAGTATGAATCATCTGTTTGTGTCTAATTTAAAATCCCAGTACTAATTTTGTCTCATTAATTTTTTTCCATATTTATAATATTCCTAATATTGACATGAATTTTTTTTTATTATACTTAATTATCATTTCAAATTGTTTTGAGCTTTATGTTACCGATTAATGTTCATATACATGTCTCATTAAAAATGATGTAGGAAATAAAATCTGCCGTCTTAACACAGTCATCGAATACTTTTTATATTAGCAATGTGAAGAAAGTCTTTATTTTTATAAGTACATTTTTTGTTAAAGTACCTTATTAGAGAAAGATTGCTGTTTCGTTGGTCATATTTTCAGATAAATTTGATATTATACGCTATTATTTTAAATCGATAGAATATATTATTTTGTTACGTACTGAAAAAATGAAACAATTGGTTTAAATTTGAGTTGAATGAAATTATGAATCGAAATTTATTGAAATTATTGATACGTTATAAAATCAAATTACAATAGTTTCAATGTTCAGTAATTTAAACGAGACCACGAAGTGATCGAATTACCAACAATGTTAGATTGTAAACAAAATACAAAAATAAACAGAATAAACATGTTATTAATAACATCACCTATATTTTTTGTATTGTAACTAACATGTAAAGTTACAAAAATATATTTTGATATTAAAATAACTATACAAAAAAAAAAAAAATAGTAATTAAGGGTACTGTAAACATATAACACATTTATAATTATGCCGAATTATATGGAATATCTGACAATTGTAAGTCAAATTACCTGAATTTTAAACCTAAGTTTTACAATTTGCTTTAAATGTTAGTGCCTGGATTTTTATATATATATATGTATATATATATATATATATATATACATATACATACATACACATACAGACGCACGCACGCTTATATACGTAAGTATACTTTCATTATATCCAAAGTATTAAATGATATTGATCATTACTATATTAATGATTAGCATTTATATACACACAGTATGTGTGTGTATGTATGTATATACATATACATATATATATATACAAATACACATATATTTACATATTCACATACACGACAATACATGTATATATTTTCATAAATGAAAGCTCATTTCATGACTACACCCCTTACACACACCGTGATTATAACGTATTATGTTAGCACCTTTACATTCCATGCTATGAATTTTATTGTTTTCGAATTACATACAATAATGCAATGTAATAATAAAACATGTAATCAGAATATTTGCTGTATACCATTATAATTATTAATGACAATTTTATAAGTGCTTGTGTATGTATATATACAAAAATAACTTTATTCTGTATAAAGCAATAATCGTTTTTTTTTTTAAAAAAAGAAAATAGAATTATGAATATGAACTATATAAAAAACAATTAAAAAGTGTGGAAAGTGGGTTCTGGTCTGTAATATTTTAATAAAATTTAAATACTGTTTTTTAAAAGATCATAGATTAATAACGCCAATATGTAATGTATAAAAAATAATAATAAATTCGAAACATGAAAAAGGTTCTAATCATTGAAATTAATTTTATATAACTATTTTTATGTTTAATTAGTTTCATTAATATAAAACCTCATTTTCATTTTGATAATATTTATATAATATTTTTATTTTGATATAGATGAAAATATAAATAAATTGATTTTTCTTCAAATATAAATCATTTCGTTTCCAATCTGATGAGCAATTAATAAGTTAAAATGATTATTTTTTAATAACTATAATATTAGGAAAATTATATTGCCATAATGTCCTAATTAAAAAAAATGTTTAGTAATTGTATCCAAAAATATATAAAGAATTACAAAATGTATCGAGAAAAAATATAGTTAGAATTTTAATTTAATTTAAAAAATATTCCATAATAGTTTATATTTACTATATATATATTCTATTTTTTTAATATTCCTTTGAATATTAATACGACTTTAAAAATATTAGTACGAAATGATATGAAGTATTTTTATTCTGTGAAGACAAAACAATATTTATTTAATAAATACTTACTCATCGATGAAAATATTAATCAAACTTATTTGCTTTTAATTTTATCTATTTAGACAATATTTTCTTCGAATTTATTCAAAGCTAATAATAACAATCAGTACAACAGTTTAATTAAATGTGTAATAAATAATATTTTTAAATATTATTTTATAAGTGTAATTAATTATTTCATAAGAAAAACTTTATTATAAGTATAAAAGTGAAAACTACATCGTTTTACCATTAAAACATGTTTTGGTTACAATGAACTACTAAGTGATATTTAAAAATACGCATATATTTAAAGTATTTTATGTCGGCATCGACGCTGAGTTGATAAGGTCAATGATCTTAGGACTTACTTTTGTCTCATAGGTTCACATCTCGCTATGGTCATATAATTGTATCGTGAACCAAAAATGATTTCCATATATGAACACGTGTATATATATATATATATATATATATATATATATATATATATATATATATATATATAAATAATTTGCATTTTATATGCATATTGTACATGTGTCTACGCCCACATTTTTGCATATATATAATTATATGAATATATATGCACAATACGGTATTTAGAAAACGAGATTAATATAACACATCTATTGTTTGTGTTATTTATTAGTACTATATCATTTGATAAGTAAATTCATCGATAAATTTGCAACAGATAATCGTAATAAAAAATATGATATAAAATTATCTTGAACATAGATTTGAAATCGAAATTGAATAGAAGAAATACCCGTTTTTATGTTAAATATAATAAAGGTATCACAGAAACGTAATAAATAATAAAACTCATTTTAAAAATTGATTATTTATCTATGATTTTCTGAATATTATAAACGTTTTCGTCAAGACGATGTCATTAGTAGTGATTAACATTTCGGATTATTAAATTTGATTAATAAATTTTGTGATATATTGAAGATTAATGAATGTTCTTCACTTAGAATAATTTTAGAAATCTTTGATATTAATAAAGAAATGTTTCATCAAATAATTATTTAAGATTTGAACAATAAAAATTATAGGAAGTTATTAACGATCTATTAAATATTGTTTTAAAGTACGTGTTTCTTCCTTATAGAATTTTTATCAAAAAATCTATCATACTAATAATACTTATTACGTTGATATAACAGTAGCTATGTTGTCATCGAAAAAAATATTTTTAATTAAGAAAACGCTTAAATTTTATAATTATGATTTAACAGGCACACTATGTATTATGTAGGCAATTTATGTATGACCATTTGTTCAATTTTTGGTGAGTAATTATAATTTTGGTTCAATTTACTTTGTATCTTTTATATTTCATAATTTAAAAATATTTAAATATACTTATTAGGGTACAAAGTATTTGAATGTCAATTCTCACATCCGAGTCAAATATCTCAGAAATACAGTTAATTTATATAATATTGGAATGACAACGTACATTTAAAAATCTTATTTTAAAATAAAATCTTGACTGTATTGAAATACTAAATAAATTAGTAAATGTAAATTTTGACGATATTTTTCAATGTTTTTTTAAAAATAATAATAATAATTCGATAACAATAGTTTTAATAAGGAACATTTTTTATAATTATTATCTCTTTTTCATGTTTTTTTTATTTAGGTCGGTAATGTTTTGAAAATAATGGAACGGAAATCATTTCAATCTCCAACCTCTATGAAAAATTAAACTTTCACCAGTCGGTTTTTTGTAATTTTTCAATTTAATTTTTAATGTTTGACTTTCTGACATTTAAAAAATTATCCTTCTGGCATATAAAAAAGGATATTCTATGAGAGCTTCAGAATTTTAAATTACAGTGGCGAGATTTCGTTAATTTTCTAAATTTTCCTACGCGAATGTTCTATTATTTCATTAGAATTATCTACACCCAGAAATGTTTATTTAATACGAAACAAGCAGCATTTCTCTGAATATATTTAAATTTATTATTATCGAATGTGAATCCTATATAATATAGAATTTAAAAAAGTATTAATTATGTTATTAATTAATATGTCATTTTCGAATTTGTGGTGTATTATTAATAATTTTACGTCTCTTATGGATTTTGTTAAAAATCTAAAACATTAGATTAAAAATAATACAATAAAAGCCATAAGTATAATACTTATATGTATTTTTATCTTTTTTTATACATATTTTTTTACTAATTTTTAATTTTACAGTATTTTATTCTATTTTTGTTAGAAAATTATTACAATATTAAATCGATTATTATAACAATATGTATTAATCATAAATTTCCGTTTTTAAAATTAAATGATTTTTGTCCAAGATTGGTATAATATAAAAGTACAGTAAATGTATCGAATTTAAATTTAACTCGACGACATAATTTGAAGTTTTGATGCATACCTCGAATGAATTGAACAGAATGAAACTGATAAAATTACATTTCAGAAGTTCCGCGAAAAAGAAATAATTTAAAAAATGAATACTTTAAATAAATGAAAGTTCACTTTTTTGTTTGCCCATTCATGTACTAAAATTCACAATAAAACGAAAAGATATAATTATTTGTTGTAAAACTATTCTTATGTATTTAATTATTAAACATATTTATGTTTAAATTTGTAATATGTATAAACTGGTTTATATTAGAAATTTTTTTCCAGATGCATAAACTTGTAATAAAAATTGGTTCATATCGTATAAAACTTGCTACTTTTATTATTTGTTAGGTAAAAATTTCTTAAAAAATTTTACGCTTATTAGTTTATGCTATTAATGTAAAGTACGATAATTAGTTTATGCTATTAATGTGTAACTAATTCTATGTTAATAAAATATATAATTGTTTTATATAGAATTAAATAACTGCTTTTGATTATTTTCATATTTTTATTACCCAAATATTATTATTGACTATTAAATAATAATATTTTTATTATAAATCATATATTAAGGTAAACAATGTTTAATTACTAAAGTATTATCGTTAATATATTTTTATTTATTCTTTTTCAGATATCAGTTCCACCGCAACAAATTCCACCAGTGGAAGATCAACCACCTCAGTCGTATTCATCTAATATTTATTCAAATCTTTCTCATTATCCACCAATTCATCCACCGCACACAACGTCTATTCCTCCTCGTACCAGTAATACCACACCGAATCCTACATCGTCATCGTCTTATCCTCATTTGTCTATATCATCTTTACCACCCCCTGCACCAACAATACAAGAACCGGAATCTGGAGGCGCGCTAGATCTTCGTCATACACCAAACTCAACACAGAGTACTAGTAGCCAAAATCAGAATACACAGTCGTCTGTTTTCCCCTCTCATATGAATTTAGTAGGAGCAGGTGGCAGTACGCCGCCTACAGATATATTAGATCTTTCAATGCCTGATAAAAATTCTGTTACTGAAGTGTGTTATGTATGCGGTGACGAATATAAAAGAGGAAGTTTAACTCACATTGCTGCAAAGCCTTTACCCGCCAATAGTCATGCTGCTACTCAAGCTAATGCTTCGCAGCAGTCTTTCTTTCCATCATTGATGCTTCATCCAAGACCATCTAGGTCGCGACCGATGGATTCGTCAGGTCGAGTTCAAGCTTGTTTGGAATGTGTACATCATCTTGTACAACAGTGGAATGCGTACAGTGCCCAAGGAATACCTCATGGTGAAAGAAATTACGCTTTACGAAAAAGATCTGCGCCTGCGATCGATACTACAACATTTATATGTTACACGTGTGCATTAGAGTACCCTTCTAGTTCAATACGTCTGTTGTATTGTTGCCCAAATCCAGAAAAGGAGGCTTATTTTCCATTTATATCGTCTTTAAAACCACCGCCAGGAGCTAGTCCAATTAGTCCTCAAGGGATGGTACAAGTTTGTTCAATATGTTACAAATCAATACCACAAAAACATCAGGTATTTGGATCGACTTCTTCAAATGATACGCTCTACGGTAGCCAAATTTCGGTAAACGATTTACCAAGTAGATCTAGCGTTGTTTCTACATCACCCCGTCCAAAATTGTCGAAATCACCAACAGGAGGTTCAGATATTCGTTTTAAACCCTATGAAATTGGTTCATCGAAAACAGCAATAAATAAGAAGAAGATTGCTGCAAACGAATTCAGAAACGCTCAGTTGCAACAGCAACAACAAGCAGCTGCATCAGCACAAAATAGTCGAAATTCTTCTCCACTATCGAATAATCCGGAAATGAACGCTACTTCAGCTGCTGGAAATGTAAATGGTAGTACCGCAGCTTCAACAGCAGCATCGTCGGGTATTGGAAACTATAGATGTTACATATGTGCGGTATTATTTCATGGCTCACAAATGGAATGGTTATCAACAAGTGCAGAAGGAATGAATTCGCACGCAATGCATTTTCCTTGTTTACGTAGTGTAGCACGTACCTCGGAAAATTCGTGCATGGATTCTCATGGCAGAGTATTAGCATGTTTAAAATGCGTGGGATATCTTACTCAACAATGGGAAGCTCTCGAAGCTAAAAGAGTTCCTTTAGAACGAAGAAGATACGAAGTACCTTCATCAGTGATGCCAGAATCATCTGCAAATAGTAATTCTGGTAGCGTGTCAGGAGGTGGTAACGGCACAAATGCAACAGGAAATAACGAAAGAGTAATACAGACACCTCCTTCGACAGCTAGTGAAAGAACTATGAGTTCGAATCCAGGATGTTCGTCTATTTATTGTTTTTTATGCGGATTGCATAGTGATTTAACTCTGGCGAGAGTATTGTACAGTCGTCCACAAGGCCGAAATGCGCCGTTTTTTCCTTGTCTATTGAAACGTTCGAGCCCAGAAAATGCAGAACAACTTCGAGAAGACGGTTCAGCTCTTGTGTGTACGTTCTGTTATCATTCCTTATTGAGTCAGTGGCGACGGTACGAGGCAGCAGGTGGTAATTCGTGTCCAGCCGATCAACGAGAATACAACACACATGATTATTGTTGTTATGTTTGTGGAATTACAACGTACAGAAAACGAGTCCGAGCTTTACCCATTAAGGTTAGTAAAACAATTCTTTCAATTTTAGTTATAAAATATATAGTTTAATGCATGACATTATATCAACTAAATATAGAAAGAAATATTGTTCGTTTTTAAAAAAATTAATTCTAAATACAATATATAAAAAATAATTGTTTTACCATAGATTTTATTTTGATTTTAAATGTAATCCTTTTATCTTATTTAAAGAAAGTTATATTTTTTCTTGTCATTGTTAAAAAATTGTTCAGTAGAACAAGCATTAACGAATAATCACATGTGATTAATTCATTTTTACACAAATGAATCATTCTCCAACACTAAAATTTTATAAATATGTGGTATAGAAGAAAACCATATTTTACATTTAAAAATATAAAGTACATTAAAAAATTTAAACAGTCATCAACTACGATTCTAAAAATATTATTTATCATATTTTACTCGAATGAATCATTTTCCAGATTTTATAAAAATCGTAATAATCAATAATTGTTCACTTTTTCATCGATTGACATTCCATTGACAATGCTGTCATTTTTATAACAAGACATTTAAAATATTTATAAAATGTATTTAATGTGGAATTAATCAATGTTTATTTAAATTTACATTAACCAAAAAAATGAACTACAAATCATGTTTGATATTTTTTTAAAAAAAATCGTGGAATTATTCATTATTCATTTCTGTAAAAGGTCATAAATAATAGTTTCTGTAACAAGGAAATAATAATTTATAACTATTTAGATATTTATTTTCCTTTTAATTCTCTTCATATTTTTAAATGTAAAATTCATTTTTTTAAAAAAAAAATACAAGGTGTTGTCAATATTAATCCTTTTTTTAATTAAATTCATTTTTACTCAATTATTGTTTAATAAATAATATAGAAATCTTATATTGATTTATGTAAGTATTAGTTGCGAATATTTATTATTCATGTATTTAAAGTATCTTCGCTTTTTTATTGTAAGAATGCCGCTTCTAATAAGTGCGTCTCGAATTTGTTATTTTTGGTCATTAAATATTTAGTGTTTCAACATTTTGATATCAAATTTCACATTACAGTTTTACCTTCTTTAAGAATGAAATCATTTTTAAACTTGTAAAACCACATTGAGTATTTATAAATATTTAAAACATAATTTATGTAAATATTTTTATATTTTTTATGATTCGAATATTTCTCACATAACATTTACTTACATTAAAGGTATTTTTTTATATATTTTTTATATTAAATAACACGCACAAACACAAATATATCTAATTAATACACAAAATATTTAAAATATATTTTACAAATGAGATAATTACTTTTTTTGTTTCAAAGTGTGAACATATAGTAATAATAAAGTTATGATTGGAATTTAATTTTTTTTTAAATCGTTTTATGTCAAAAATTTTTACTAAAATTATAATAACTTTCAATTTAAGAATTGAATTTATAAAAAAATTGTTTCTAAATGCTCTTTTAAAAATGACAAAGTTCAATCAGCAAATCTCATATTTTCAAAAGCATATTAATCACTAATTAATCTAGCGTACACACTGAAACTTATGATAACGAATACACGAACTCAGGCCCTAAATTAGTCGATTTAACATGATCGTTTATGTAATAGGATGTTTCATGTATTTGTGGACGTATTTGCATTTACAATTCATCAACATGTTCTAATTTTTCATCTAGTTATTGATTACAAATATGATCAGAGGTATTAAATTTAAATACCTAATCGTTACATTGCTTTATGACAAACATTTTACTATTAACAACGTACTGCAAGAAAATAAATGTTTATTTACAATAATTGTTTTTGTTGTTTATTGCGTATGTTAGTCATTTAAATACGGAAATGATTAAGGAAACTGTTTGTTTAAGGGATAACTACAAAATTATTTTTACAGTTATAGCATACGCTTTAGTGTTACCACAAGTGTTAACAGTTACAGTAGTGTAACAGTTTTTACATTATGTATGTGAGTGTGTGTGTGTGTGTGTATATATATATATATATATATATATATATATATATATATATATATATATATAGAGAGAGAGAGAGAGAGAGAGTGTTATTTAAACAATTTCAAAGTTAATTGTTGTATAACGAGGTAAAATGTATACTTCTACTTTTTAAGTAGACATTATATTTGGACATCCTTTTGCCTGTATAAAATAAAGTGATTCAAAGACTATTTAAAAAGAAGAAATTAGTTAACCTTCATATTTTACATATATATTGTTTTTTTTAAAAAAAAATAAATAAACTGAACATTTTTCATATTTTTGAATTGTAATTACTTTTTTTAAAATTTTTGTTGTAAAATAGAATTTCTAAATAGGCTATTTTGTGACAAAATTGGTTTTTATTTCATTATAAAATTATTGATCTTCAATAAATATAAGAGATATTATAAAAATATGTGTAGATATCCATATTTAAAAATAAGTATGACCGGAAAACAATAATTTTTTTGAAAAAAATGTTAAATTCCTTTCGTATGATTTTTGTTTTTACTCTTATACTTTTTAACGCTCATTTTTGAATCAATTTTGTTTACATATTCTTATCTATTATTAAATTTAAACAAATATTAACACGTTAAACGCCATGTCAGTCACCAGTGACTGACACCGAACTTTCCATCAAGGCCGCGTTAGTTACCGGCCGCTAGCATTTCGTAGTGAAATCTCGGCTTAAACGAAAAGCAAGACAAAATAGGCTTGTCGTTTAACGTGTTAAACTAACAAATTTAAAGTAATGACGAATTTTAGTAATATTAATTAATTGTAAGCAGAAAATAATATTAAACTAGACCCTCGTAAAAAGTATATACAGTAATCCTCATAAAAATCTGTACATTACATATTTTATATATTTATATACATATAATAGTCATTATTAAGTATATTAATACACTTGAATTACATAGTTGATAGATAATTACAATTCATTAAAATCAAATGAAAAGTAGTTAACACAGAATAATATACAAATGTTTCACATTTCAAATATAAATTAATTTCTGTTAGAATTGACAAAATTTGAGACAGTATTGAATATTTTATCTTCAATTTGGGTATTTTTTTTAAAAAAAAAAGTAGTAGAAGCCGCAATAAATACAAATAATTTGATAAAATTGTGAAAGTATCTACGTGACCAGATTTAAAATAAATTATTGGATAATATTTTGTCTTCAGGCTTGAGTTCATAACAAGTAACATCAGTTTTTAATAAAAGAAATAAATATTATTTTAACGTTTTAAAGTAAATCAAATTAAAATACACATTTTCATAGAAATTTTATATGCATTTTGTGTTATAAAAAGAGAACACTTTCATATGTTAAAAATAATACTTTTGCGGTATTCCTTGTATTTTAAAAAATAATACAGTCTTAATTTTTGGTATTTTAATTCTTTGGAAATATGTCAGTGTTAGAGAAAGATACACCCATAACTTTTTTTTATAGTTTTTATATAAAGAAACAATTTACGATAATATGCAGGTGGTATTAAACTTATTAGAAGACTTTTAAACAATATAGATTTATATATATATGTGTATATGTATATATATATATATATATATATATATATATATATATATATATATATATATGTATATATATATATATATACACATTTACATACATATATAACTCATTTTTCTGATCGTTATCTAAAATTTTACATGTAAAAATGTTTTATTAAAATTACTGACATTTAACGAAGAAACAATCAGTTGTGTCAGCAGTTAAAATGTATTAAAAGTTATATTTATGAAATATTAAATCATACGTAAAATGAAACTACAATAATTCGGAACACGAATATAGAATGCCCTTTAAAAATAAGTTGTAAATTTTGTTTTACACATATTTTTTTAACATGTCATAAATATTAAATATTCTTTGCGGGTTTCCTATATTGATTGACTTTGTTTCAATATACCTCATTCTTAATCAGGTGTTTCACGTTATTTCAAAATTATTACATCTATGGATTATTTTAGTTTTTGCTTTGAATTCGTAACCAATAACCTATTTTTATAATTGTCACTGTACACATTGTATTAATTAGAATTACGATACATATTTAATACATGGATATCTTGAAATTTTAAATTGCAAAAAACACGTTTAATAAAATACATTTTTATTATGGGTTTTTAATTAGAATTTTAGTTTTTTTATTCCAGTTTTGTTTATTAGTTAATTGATTTTTTCTCGTAAATGAAATGTATAAAAAATAATCACATATAAAATAGGGCTCTAAGCTAGTAGTGTGCAGTCATTCAATTTATATATATTATTATATATATATATATATATATATATATATATATATATATATATATATATATATATATATATATATATACGCACACACACACACACACGCATGTATATATCATTTTAAAAACAATAATAATTTGTAAATGATAACCGATACGAGGATTAGATTTATTGTTCGTATGTCGGAAAACATCAAACACTAATTATGATTGTTGTCAAAAATAATTTTTCTTTATTGTTATTATCCTCTTTCAGGATTTTCCGTTTTTGAGATGTCACAAGCAACCTGATAAATCACTTCTATTGGAAAACGGCGATTTCGCGGTTGTATGTTTAGACTGTTACGAAACACTCCGTACACAAAGTCTAGAGTACGAAAGGTGGGGTCTTCCCATCGACAAAAGACAGTATAATTGGATCACGCAACCACCACCTCCTGAAGACAGTCCTGAGGCGACTGTCGCAAGATTGCCATCCGGCCAACGAAGCGATAAAGTGGTTAGTTTTTTTTTCGTGATAACTTCTTCACTAGGATTCACGACTATAACGTTATTGATACGGGATGCATTTTGTTTTGTTAGAGCTTTATAAGCCGTTTCTTTTTTTAAATCAATAACAGTGAGACGTAAATCCATATCCCTTTTGATAGTTTATATCGCCACGTTTTATAAATGCAAGATGATTTCTTTTAGGTGCCTCAGACTTTTACACCTAAACCTGCTAAGAAAAGTTGTTCGCCAAAAACGCACGACAGAAAATCATCGCTGAAACAAGATACCTCTTCGAATGGTAAGTCGTATAATATGTATTTATTTCTTCGGCTAAATGAAATAAATTTCAACAGAATAGTTTGACTATAAAAATATTTTTATATATTTTTTTTAATATTACTAAGTTGAATCACTAATGTTTTTTAATATTTTAATTTACTCAAATACATTCATCAATATACAATTTAAAAATAATGTACAAACGCGTAATTTTATTATCTATTATTAATATAAGATTACAATTTTTTGGATTAATTAAGAGAGCATATTAATACTTTTGCAATAAATATTTCAAAACTCGACGGTCACTGTTTATGATTGGTGTCTTATTATTATCGGTTTTGACAACGTGTGCCATCTTCAAGTAACTAATTGATAACATTAAGAAAAGTCTTTATGAGAGCCTCGACTACTTTGGGATTTGCAATTATAATCAAGCATATAAATTAAATCATCAAAAAACACTAAAACATTATCGTTAATCATTTATTACTGAATATTTTTTATCGTTTAAAAATACTTATATAAGACAAACCAAAATTTTCATTAACAAAACGAATACTCTCAAATATATTTTTTTTAATTTTATTTGAAATGTAATGTTAATATTGTGTTCAATTTTGAAATTGAACGTTTTGTTGTCATATAAAAAATACGTGTAATTTCAATTTATATATTTCATCTGCTGATTTACTAAACAAGTTAGAACTTGTGTACAAAAATTGTTGTTTATACTTCATCTAGATACGTCTACATTTGTTGCAGAAATACATATGTAGCATCTATGTACTGTGTCCTGTTACTTTTTACATTTTCTATAATTGTCTAATAAAATGAATTCATGAATCAATCGCCAAATGTAAACTTTAAATCTGTTAAAAATAATTTTATAATAATTAATATATTTTCATCATTTTATCTTTCTCGGTAAAACTAATCCGTTTTTAATAAAGAAATTTCTAAAAACTTTGTATGTAAATCTTATTATATTTATTTTTTGAAAAAATAGGTAGATGGTTTTTTATACTCTTATTTTTAGTAATTATTTTAGAAATAATTTCGTTACTAATCTTTATAGTTTATTATTAACTTTTATGTTATTATATTTTAAAGAAAAAGTATGAAACAAAAAATAAAATATTTAAACATATAAACATTAAAGTTTTTAAGCGTTTGGTTTTATGATAAAAGCTATAAACTGGATATAATTGTTTATTTATTTTTATAAAATCGTTTATCAACATGTACGTACATACCTTGGCTCTGTATTCTGAGATAACAGAAGCACTCAAAATATTAATAATAGATGGGCGGAAGCGAACATCAAACTTGGTATATTAAAAAAAGTCGTCGAAATAATCTATGTTAGAAACCTTGATCTCTTTTCAGACAATGTTTTATATACTGATGTTTAAAAGCAGTTTTTTGCAGTTGCGTATTAGTAGTATATTTTATTTATTGACCGTTGACACGTAAATATTTTTAATTTAGTTTATGGGAAATTTATAGATTTAATTAAAAATCGACTGTGGTATTTTTGTTATTGACGTATCAAATTTCCTCATTTTATATATATATATATATATATATATATATATATATATATATATATATATTATTTTACAACAAATCCTGTTTTAAAATTTAAAAAAAATAAATATTGCTCAGATCAGTTTTGGGAATTTTTGATAAAAAAAAAATAGTAATTCTTAATAAAGTAATATACATTGTATATTTTTTTCAAAAAAATAGCGTAAAAATTAAAGTAACTTTTCTTAAAGAACACAAATAAATCTTGTAAAATCATGAATTTCTAATTTTTTTAATAAGAAAAAAGGAACAAATACTTCTATATTTTTTGCAACGTATATTTGAAAAGACTAAGTTTATAAGAAATTATTTATTAAAAATAATGATTGTACATAAAATATAAATCGAAATTAACAACTTTTTATATTCATTTTTCTCGACAAGATGCTCTCTTATCTTTAAAATTATGTTGGCATTTTCTCTTCACGTAGTTTGTATATCAGTTTTGTGTTAAGTAAAAACAAATATAAACAATTTTATGATTTTGATTGTATAAAAAATAGATAATGTACAAATATATTAGTAGATAAGAAATATATCGTGACATGGAATTCAAATTACTTGTATAAAGCAACTTCCTACAAGTCATACAAGTTCCTTACATTTAATTATTTTGATTTGAGATTTAATAACTTCATATGCATTTCAATAACAATGTAATCATCTTCAATTTACAAGAATAGAATATTAAAGATCACACACAAATTTAGGCGTCACATTTGGATGACCCTCTCTCTCTCTCTCTCTATATATATATATATATATATATATATATATATATATATAACATCACATAAAGCCCATATCAATCCACTACTGGACGAAAGCCTCAATGAATGCTAACATTCACTGGTATTTGGTCATATTCTCCACGCTGACCAGGTGGATTGGTGAAGTTTTTTATTCGGGGTTTACTCCCTTATCTTTCGACAGTTATTTCTTTTTACAAGATGAGGTTGTCGGCCTTCATGCTCAACCCTCGAAAATGAGGGAGTCTCCGACTGGGAATCGAACGCAATCTCCCGCATGACACGCAGTGATGCAAACCACTGTGCTACCCAGTTGGTATATATGTATGTATATATGTATGTATATATGTATGTATATATATATATATATATATATATATACATATATTACTTCCTATTTTACATTTTATGATTTCCTTTAATTTTAGCATAGGTTTGCAACATTCTTAATAATTACGTACATTTTTTTCATTGATGAATTCTTCTTTGATTACCTCTTATTATATTTTAATTAATCGATTTTTAACACCTTGTAATAATAAGCAATTAGAGGTTGTGTACTTATACTTTATAATAAAAAAATAAATTAGGTAATACGAAATAAGTTAAGAATAGTTAAAAAAAATATATTAAATTCATTTATAATTGCGTTAGATTACAAAAATAAATAAATATATTTCAATAGAGTAAATAGGAATATTTTTTGATAATTTAGTAAATTGTATGTATTAGAATCGACAGTTTATATTTTATTTATTTCTCTTTATATAGTAGAAAGTGTTAATTTTTATTTTTTTATTTTATTGCTTTAATTCTATTCTATAATTGTTTAAAAACTTCATATATATATATATATATATATATATATATATATATATATATATATATATATATATATATATATATATATATATATATATGCATACATACATCCACACTTATATAATTATTGTAACTACAAAACATTATCAATTTTTCTGTTTATTTTTTCTGTAAATTCAATAAAATCAAACACGTCAATACTGAACCTGACTTTACATAAAAAATCACACAACTACAAAGTAAATCGATTGCGAACAACCCTAACGAAAGCTGTGACATCAACCAGTAAGGGTGTCATTCAACTTTCGCTCGGATATGTCTGTCTCAACCCCTCCAGGGCTCTAGCTTTGATCTCAAATAGTCGGCAAACATTCGAACAAAACACCACCGTCTCTTTTATTGACTATATCGATCTCATTTCACCCGCAGCGTATACATATACATCTCACACATTTCAATTTTACATTCACCCCCATGTTTTACTATATATTTCTTTGTCATATGTATGTGTTTTATATATACAGCTTTCTCGCCTCAGTACCATTTCAATATTGAACTGAAACAGCCCCTTGTTATTGACTTTGTCGTTAAGCAACGTTTACTAGAAAGAGAACAAAATATTAAATAGTGAACCGTAAATATATTCGTTCTTCGTTTTATGTACGAATGTATATTTAATTTTACATGAAGTGATTATTTCATATTTCTGATATACATTAACTAAAAGGAAAGAGAATGTCTAATATGCGAAGTAATACGTTGGTAGTTTTTGTCTAACGATATTTTACTTAAAGTTTTGCTATATATATATATATATATATATATATATATATATATATATATATATATATATATATATATATATATATATATATATATATATAACGAATGTGTGTATAGCAAAATATGCATACATGTATTTGCTCATGTGAAGACCAAACTTCTACACATTACGAATAAAAATCTAAAAGATAACAAATGTTGTGGAAGATGACCTTATACACAATGACATGTTAACGCGCTAACTTTCTCACTTTAACATATGTCCATGTATATTTTTTTTACCGCAGCTAGGCTATCGAAACCCTCGAGAAACATAAAACCGACCCCCTGTTCCTATTGAAACATTCATTTTATATCCACGCTAAGTCTGTTTCTGTCAAATTGACATGTTTCGTATAGACTCTTGCTCGCTCTTCAAGCAAATTATTCGCAAAACACGTTTATATGCAGTAGTTGTACAAGAATACCCCTGCATGGTGGTGGTATTGGTACTTCAAACGAATAGATATACATGCGCTGTGGTACGCAGTTAGTCTGTTTGATGACGGGGTTCGAACTGAGTGTGTTTCAAGCGGAAGGTAGACATAACCCAACCCTGTTTTTGTTTGGAACACAGACGACTATTTCTACGTTATCGGAAATATAAAAATTTGCCATTGTTTTCTTTACTACAATATCTTAACTGTGCCATAGCCGTACGATTTTTGCGTGTGTGTTTGGTTTTACTTGTCGATTTTTTTTACACCGCGTAGACTTTGAACGTTTTTTAATGTTTTAAACGTGTTACATTCGATAAGTGTGATTTATATCATGTGTAAATGTTTTTTGGAGAAAAAAATAGTTTTCATGTTTGTGTTATTTTTCGTTGACACGGTTTATTATAAATCAGTGTGTATATATTTAGAATATTGTATTTTTTGAACGAATATTATAAAAAGATATTTTGAAGACGAATGTAAATTAATGAGCTTAAAATAAATTATGGACGTAAATATCGACCGAATTTTTCGTTGTGTTAATGCCCCCCTATATGTATATAGACACCAAAATGTATCGATTGCGTGCGTTCAAATAGCCTCGCACGAAAACAATGAATATGTAGTACCATTTTTTTATACTATGACGTCGCATTGCATAGGACACGATAATTCAGATTAAGGTCTATTTGGTTATGTATGCTGTTTTAAGCAATAATGTGTTTTGGCTAAATAATAGTGTTCTTTTAAAAATCATTGGATCATTACGAAATTATTATATAAAAAAGATGTGGGTGTTAAACAATACGTGAATATTTAATATTGACTACATTTTTCACATACAAAATGGATCTTCTTTACAAGAACTTATGATTGAAGAATGGATTATAGAACTCCACAATCTTCAATGGTACATCCATTTTACTATCCTCTGGATGGTGAGCTCATTAATTATATGTATATATAAATATATCGATTATTTTATTACAGAATATTTTTTATTCGCCCTGGAAAACACTTCAGCAATTTAATCTTTCATCTATATGCGAATTGTTGCCACTCAAATATTAAATATATTTACATAAATTTTCACTTTTTACAAAATCTACCATTTTCTTATCATAATTCTAATATATATATATATATATATATATATATATATATATATATATATATATATATATATATATATATATATATATATAAATATACATACACGCGCGTAAAATATTCAATTGCCCAACTAAAATTAACTTACAAATAGAAAATCGTGCAGCAGTAAAATGGATAATTTGGCAGTTTTCTAAAAATCGTTAAAATCTTTAAAACTTTTTATACATAAATTCATTAAATTATTATAATAACAAAAAATATTTATAACACGGACATCCTGAAAATATATTTTGGTGCCATCAATTGAACTATATAAATCTTTTGAATTATTTTTTGTTTATAAATTAAATTGCATTTACGAAAAGTCTGTATAAGAACACCTATTTCTTTTTTAAATAAACTTGTACTAATTTAACATTGATCTTTTATATATAAATAAATATATATATATATATATATATATATATATATATATATATATATATATATATATATATATAAACATATTTGATGTTATATGTCATATATACAATTTTCTATATAAATAACATTGGAGAAATTCAATTCTTATTGAATTAATTATAATTCATTACGAGTTACAAGGAACTCTCATAAACATTATGAGAAATGCGTTTTGTAAGAAATAAATAATAAAAAAGGAAAAATATCAGAAGAAGCGTGTAAAAGTAACAAAAAAATAATTTAAATGTAACCATATACAAAACTAGATTAACGTAACATAGTCGTTTTAAAGACAAATTTAAAACTAATGGTTAAAATTCATTTTTATTATTACTAATTAATATATTAATTCTAAAGACAGAACATCTTAAAATAAGTACATTTATAATTGAATGACTTAGGATAACCAATTTTTGTTTATAGTTGACTGTATTAATTCATATTAATAATTCTGGAAACTAAACAAATTTATTATAGAAATATGACATTTTTCTCGTTCGATATAATTTTCTATCAAATAAATCATAAAAGTAGATTAACCAATTTATTTTCAAAACTTATTATCTAAAACTAGACTACTTTGAGTATTAAAAAGACATTCAAAATGTTGAATTTGTTCATGTTACACCAAAGAAAAGTCTCAGTGTTATTTTCATCGATGATAACACTGATAAAATATGTGAATAGCTTGTCAAAAAGAGTACTTTAAAAAAGAAAAAAAATTTAAAGTACGAGATTCAAAAGATATACTTTTTATAAAAACACCTGGAAACGTATTTTTGTGTTCCATATATATGGTAGTATTTTATACACGCATTTTTATATGCTCGTATGATTGAATACGTCTTGTTTATTTAAAATGTTATTGTTAATCTTTATTTACTTTGCAGATATTACATTTATGTATATTTGTGAAACGATGTAAATAAAAAATAGTTCACTGTTTATATATATATATATATATATATATATATATATATATATATATATATATATATATATATATATAAGTATATATACATACATACATTATGTAAATTCATTCATAAATTAACGATTTTAAAAAGAACATTGAACATACCTTAAAATTCGTTTAACATTAATTAGCATTTAAATTTGTACGGTGAACACTAGCGTTTGCTATAATTTCTTAAAGTAACAAACTATTATTATATCATCTTTTTTGTAATATGCTGCAGTATTTCGAGTATACAGAATAATCGAATTTTCAACTATAAGTCATAAATATCAAAATTTTTCCAACGAAGGTCATAGGAACTTTATATGTAAAATTCCATTTTAAATGTTTTTCAAATTTGTGTGTAAAAAAGAACGTCAAATAAGATAAATGAATATTGTTTAATTTTAAAAAAAATGTTTTTTAACGAATAAAATTATTTTCAAATATGTATTGAGGAGGGGGGGTACATCATTAGCCCAGTTTGAAATTAAATTTCTAATTGTAATGATACAAAAAATTGAAGCGAAAATAATAAAAAAGATTGTATTAAATCGATTAATAGTTCAACATTAAGTTCTTCATTTATTTTTAAAGTAATATTCTATTTTATACTCTTTTTTTTAAGAAATTGTATTCTTAATTTGACAATTTTAATGATAATTTAGTGTAAATTTTTTTCTTGTAAACTTAGTATAATGTAAATTTTCTATTTGAAAATGACGGTATATATATATTATATATATCGAAACATATTATTTAAAAAAAAGTAAACAATAAGAAATGTCAGATCACATTTAGTCAATCTTATGGCTTGAAAAATAGTACATTTATTAGAAAGTTGATCAGCTAATGTTAAACTAATTTGAAATATACACAGAAGTTTGTTGATGGCATTGATTAAAAATGAATCTGCTTGTATGGAGTATTATTAAAATAAACTATTTATTAAAAAAAAAACACATAGTAAACTTCAGTTTTAACAACCTTGCTAAGTAATTAAAATCAACGATGGTAATACTGTAAAAAATAAATGGCAATTCACAGTATTTTCTTTTATTATCTGACAAATCATGTACTTGTAAATTATACAATTTTATAACGTATTTACATGAAATAATTTTATTGGTTCTGTAAATGTTACCCGTACATATACAAACAAATATATATATATATATATATATATATATATATATATATATATATATATATATATATATATATATATATATATATATATATATATATATATACAACAAAAACGTTTAGTTCAAGCACATAATAATGTCAGTTCTTACCATGTTTATTAAATAAAAAAAAATGTTTTATTATGCAAGTACAATAGTTTCAATTAAAATGCTTTATAACAAGGTGAAAAACAAACATTAAAATTTAATTGTTTTTACTACTATCAAAGGCTATATTGATATGTGATATATATATATATATATATATATATATATATATATATATATATATATATATATATATATATATATATATAGATTTAATAACACGTGTTGAAAAAATAAATTATATAGTTTTATTTGAATTAAATAGATAATAAAACTTTTTATAATTAATTATATTATCTTTTCTTTAAGCATAGTATGTATTATTTTTTTATTGTATAAATGTACAATTAAAATATTTTTTAACAGTACATATTATTAAAAAGTTACGTTAAATTTATTGGTGGAATAATTTAGTAATTGCAATAAACGTACATTTTTTTTAAAAAAAAAGTTCAGACGGTTTAGTACAAATACATTTTATTTTCATATAAAATAGATTATTGATAATATAAGTATATACACACAATATTGAATTTATCTACGTAAAATTCAAAAAAATATTCTTTGCTTTTACCTTAAATAGTCCAATTAGTTTATATAAAAATTTTATAATTTTTGATTCCATTCAAAAAACTTTTTCGCATATTCATCTCTGAGCATAAGGAAACACTAAAATTGTAATGTAGCATACAAATTAATTTACATCAATTTATTTAACATTTGACCGTAGTAATTTATATTATAAAAATTTATTCCATGACATAAAACAAGGAAAAATAAAAAAAAATATTAATACTATTTGTTTTGAAACTGTGGTAAATTCACTTTAACACAAATAAATTTTTCATCCCCAACACCACAAATGTTATAAAATGTTCAATAATCACTTATTGTCCACTTTAATTATTTATAACAATAGTGGACTAATGCGCATTTCAAATATGAAATAAATAATGTAATATAACATTTTATAACAAAAAAGCTCTGACAATGATAGTATCGCCATCGAAATGCGCATTAGCCCACTATTGTTATAAACAACAAAGTGAACAATAAGTGATTAAGTTATTACAGTGTTGAGAAGTGAAAAATTAGTTTGTGTTAAAATATCAATACCATATTAGTAATTAAAAAATATAATTGTTATAGATAAAAATATAATTGAAATATATACACATGTTTATTTTATTTACAAGTATTAGTATTTCAAGTAGACGTACATATGTCTTAAATTTATATTGTTACCGTCTTAAAATACATAGATAGAATATTTTATATCTGTTATATGTTCTGACATAGGCTCAAGAACCATGTGCAATATCTTACATATAGTTTATATACTGTACTTTTACATATATACATACAAATATTTGTCACATATGTGTACGTACGGCTAAATATATGTATATATATATCCACACATTTTGTGTGTGTGTGTGTATGTGTGTATATATATATATATATACATACATGCATGCATATATATATATATATATACACATGTATACACACACATATATATATTCCCATTTCCGGCCAAACAACAAAATGTTTCGATACAATAACAACAGCAATCTCTCCACAGACACCCACCCCTGGAGTGTCAGTCACAATGCTACACCTCGTTCACATTATGTGCCGCTTTGACTATATATGTATGGTCTAGCATCCACCTCTTACCTCACCCCTAGGCGACATTCCCTTGTGTGTCGGTCGCGGTCGGGCGTCGCCGTCGTCATCGTGTTAGCTTTCGACAAGCAATTTGTTATTTATCCACGGCCTACTTGACGCTGCGGTTGTAGCGACAACCGAGCCGTCGCACGCTCGCTTCCGGTGTCGTTAGTTCCCCACAAGTCCGGTAGGACACGCCGCTGCCGTCGACATGTGTTTCCTACGCACAATGGTGCGTGCTGAAACCATATACATGTGATTTTTAAAAATATGCTTCTACAATTTTTTTAATTACATATACACACATGTCTAAATGTTTATTATATGTGTATAAGATCTTGTTTGCACATCTTTTTTACACTTTGTTCACGCATATAAACATTAACTCGAGTCACAAATCAAATATCCACGAATAAATATTCATCGATCTATACAAATAGCTTTATTTTTTAACAACGTTTTATCTTAAGTTCTGTATGTAATTAGAAAGCACGCATATATTACAATTATTTATTCATTTTCACTCTCATTTATGATTATTATTCTAATAGCTTCATGTATTATATTATCTATAGAACAAACGCGTAAATTTCACTCATTTCTCTTCGTGTGTATTATACATATCTTCAGTGGTAGTTTTCTCTTATTAATTATTTTTGTGAATAAAAGAACAGCTAATAGTTATTTATTTAAAAAAGAACAATAATGTCTAACAAAAAAATCGTCCACAGATCTATTATTAGTGCAATTCTATGTCGTTAACATTTAAATTAATTTTAATTAAATTAATAAATATCTTCAAAAGAGTTGTATAAAAATATGAATAAATTATTGAGCAATTAAAAAAATATATCATTGTATTATGTCGTGATTATAAAAATTAATATATGTATAAAAAAATATTACAAAAATGCATCACAAATTATTTACAACTGTTAGAATTTTTTTTAGATCTCTCTTTCCCTCTTCATTTTTCTTCTATCGCTATGCATTGAATTCCGTTTAATCCGTGCAGTTCCTTTCCAATTATAATATCACTAGGTATTATACCACTTATAGTCATAATAAACAAAATCGAACATAAATCGTTCCAATTATTAATTATATCAAAAATAGCGGTGTAATTATCTTTATTGCTCGTATAAATTTGCATATTGTAATTTGTTCCTAAAATCAAAAAAATATTTGTAAAAATAAAATTAAATATTTGTTTTTTAACTAATAAAAGTTTTTGAAAAAGAAACATTAGAAATGAAAATTTGAATATTTAGTATCAATAAATAAGTAAAAAATATGAAATTCATATTTTAGAATATATTTTTTTAAATACTTTCATTATTTATATTTACATTTTATTTCACTATAGACAAATAACATTATTATATTTTTAATGTAAGCATTATTTCCATTGTTTATATGCACGTATTACAAAAAAAATTGTATTAAAACTTGTATTGAAATTTAACTTCGTACAAAAAATTATAATAATTATTTTATATAATATATTTTTTTTAAAAAAAAACTGAAAATTGAAAAATCCGACAAGTTTTATATCTTTAAATATCTGATTTTGATTTTTTAAACTAATTTTATGTACATATATAAAATGTTATCCTTATCATTATATGTCATGTGAGTTATTTGAAATTTAAATAAAATTATTAGTGTTTAAAATGCGAATGCAGTTCTTAAAATAAAGCATTAAACTTATAATTTACTTATTGTTGTGTGAATGTTATATTCCATAACGAATCGTTAAATAGTTCAATTCAAATCACATTAATTTATAAAAGGTATATTTTTACATTTAATAAAAGAAATGGCACATAAATATCGATAAATTCGAATTTAATTTTAAATGAAAATGTAATATTTAAATAGCGTTTTGTTCATGTTCCAAACAGTATGTAATTATTTAAGACATTTCAAATATTAATTAATTACAAAAGCATAAAAAGATACATATGTTCAATTTTGCACATATTTAACAAAAGTATTGTAATTTTATTAATTATATGGCAATATAAACCAATATTATGATATTGATGGGCCAATTTATATTTTTGAACGAATTATCATTCATTGAAATAATTTTTACAAATATTACCAACTAAATACATTAATCGATTTAAAAGAATGACTAAAATATTAGTCTAATTAGAGAATAGTTGAATAAATTATAAATTGGTGTTTACTAATATTAAAATATTTTAATTATAAATTTACAACTGAAATTACATATATATATATATATATATATATATATATATATATATATATATATATATATATATATTTACATAAGAAAGCATTCTAAACTTTGTATCGTTAATATTTTTACTTTTCATTTATTTTACGGTTTATAATACCTATTCTCTGTAATTAAAGCAATCTTTTAATATTAGCTATCTTTCCTTGTAGAAAAAAACTTTATGAAATTACATTTTAACTATAAGAAACTGATGTATTTTTAATAAATTTAATATAAATTAAATACGATAGAAAAGATAAAATAGTTTTAAATGCATAAGAGAGAGAGAGAGAATAATCAATATATGCAAATTTCAAGAATGGCATCAATTTAGTTGTAATGTATGTAAATTACCAATCTAATATTGCAAAGAAAAGATATAACAAAATACTTTTTAATTCCATATGAATATTGAATGTGTATTTTTGAATATTTGTCTTTGTCAGTACAACTTTTACGCGTTAATAATTAAAATGATCGTGACACATGTTTTACGAAATTGTCGGCACTGTTAGAAAGATAAAATCAATAGTGGAAAAATAGTATTAATTGTTGGCAAATATTTATTCTGTTATCTTATAAAATACACACATGACAAAAGACATATGAATCATTTGTTAGCGGTATGTCATTGAAGAAACGCACACCGCGTGTGTACGCATCTGCTGTAGCGCATATCCGTAGGGGTTCTCCATGTCTGCCGTGTCAGAGGTTAGAGGTTGCCGTCGTTGGTCAGAGGTCGACCTGCCCTGTCTGCGCCGCTGTACCCCTCGCTTCGTTCAGCAAAGTCCAAGACATGCATCACACGGACTTTATCTACCCTATTGAATACACACATTCACATACCTATATGTGCATGGATGTTAAATCTACACATATAAATACATCTGTGCACATATACAGTTATGCATCAAATGTATGTATGAATAATATATATATATATATATATATATATATATATATATATATATATATATATATATATTAAACATACATACACACGCACAAAATCATTGTTGTTCACCTTTAAAAATGTTACAGTTTGTTTAGTTCAAATTCCGATCTATAAAATACTTGTATAATAATTTTAATAAGAGTTTACTTAAAAGTTATATTTTTATTATTTATACTAAATAATTTTACTTAAGATAGTATCTAGGAATATATTTTCTATTTTCATGTAATTAAACAATATTTGTAAATGTTCTTATATGGAGTTATTAAAGTGAAGTTATATAATCATTTCATTTCATAAATGAAACACTATCCTATTAGCATACTATTTTATTGACATATTCAATATTGTATTATTACTTCTTTTGATGTTCATGCAATTATCAGATGAAATTCGATTTTATTTACAAGGTTTATAAGTATATAAAAATGTATTTAATCTGATGAAATTTTGTTGGCCTGTTCTTTAAAAATTACATATTCGTTTTGAAAAATCGCATAAATAATAATTATTGAATCTTTAGCAAAATCGTGTAGCGTTGAAATAGTGATATACTTGAGATAATTTTATATGCGATTTTTTTTCATTTATCAATTTTTTTCCTTAAATATTTTCTAAATTTTAAATAGAAGTTAAAAACATAACTCCTTAAAATAAACTACAATGAAAATTATATTTTTTCTTATAGTTTCGGCAACTAATAATAACTAAATAAACTATAAATCTTTTATGTAGTAAAATTATCTTAAATGAGAGATTTGTAATCAAATAATGATGTCTCTTTTTTTTAAAAAAAAATAAATTACAAAAAACAAATCAGTACAATTTTTTTCTTAGAGACGCTCGAGTTAAGGATGCTTTTTATTTCAATATTTTTAAAATCTCTATTTTCATCTAAAATATTTTTAAACTAGAATTGAAAAAAGTAATTAAGAATCATTTTGTATTTAAATCAGTGGTGCTGGATTTCAATTCATAAACAGGCGTGTTATTATTTCATAAATCATTTTAAAAAATTGTAAGAAGCTATAGATATCTTAACTTTTTACTACGCTAGTTAATTATTAAAAACTAAAAGTCTTTCCCTGTCATATTAAAATTCTCAGTAACCAATGAAGCTATTGTAGATTTGGGTAAAAATATATTTATTGATTAAAAAATAAAAAATAGCATTGTTATTTAGTATGTAACATAAACGAAGTCTTTTTTATTAATATAATACGTGCATGTGTGATTTTAATTCAGTTATCGATTATATTTGTGGACCGTATCGAAATCGTTAAAATGTTGAATATTATTTAACCCTTAGTAAATGAGAATCGAAATTTTGGATTAGTTTTCCAAAAATTGTCATTTATTTTAAAAATTCAATGATTTTAAAAATTCTAATTATGTTAAGAAACAACATTGTGTAAATATTTCAATTTTGGTGCAAGAATTAACATATGTTTATTAAATATCTCTAAAATACGAAAATATTTATATATATTACACTGTTTTTTACATTTACTCGTTTTATACTTTGTAGAAGAAATATAATTTTTGTACGTTGATTAACATATTATATATATATATATATATATATATATATATATATATATATATATATATATATATATATATATATACATACATACACTATTTTCTACACTTAGATTTGAATGTATTTAGGTATTTACATTTGTGAATAGAAAATTTTACATGATCTTGGCATTGATAAACGCCAAAAAGCTTTAAATAAATGAACATTTTTAATGTGTATATACACACATACACACACATATGTATGTGTATATATATATATTTATATATATATATACACATTCGCATTAAAACAGAGTCACATAAATCACTGTGACAAATGCGTTGAAATGATCTTGTATGAGTACAGTTTCGTACATTTGAATTGAATTATTTTATAAAGATGAAATATTTTTACCTCTATTAATTTTTTTAAAATAATGATATACTAAACAAATGTGTATATTTTACTTATATAATATATAAAAAATGTGAGGCCATTTGTATGAAAAAGATGGGCTTTCCTTAAAATAATCATATATCAATAGATTAATAATGAAAATCGTTCTTGATACTATTTCGAAGAAACATTATATTATAATTTCAATTAACATTGTAATTCGTAGCGTTAAAAAAATAATCAAATATACAAGTATTATATAATTTGTATTAAATTCTATATTTGCAAATATATTTTATTTAACAATATCCTTTCATTATCGATTTTTAAAAAAAATTAATACCAGAATATATCATCTGATAAGTCATTTTCAATTATATATATATATATATATATATATATATATATATATATATATATATATATATATATATATATACATATATAAAAGACCCATGCATATATCTACATTATAAAATATCATTTCACATTAACTATTTATTTTAGAATTTCAAGCAGTTTAATTTTTTATAAAAAGTTAACACCTTCAACTTGTCAAATTAAAAAATATCTAACAAGTATACTTTTTATTTCATTGCCCAATAGTATTTTTTAATATAAATTTCTATCTGTACATTAAATTTTGCAAATCTGTTCTGTAATATATTTAATCTTAGAGTACACAAAATATATATATATATATATATATATATATATATCTGTTTTACAAATCTGTTACTAATTCATGAGAAATTTATATATATAACTATTTTTAACAATTATTTCAAAATGAAAAGAATTTTATTACATGTATTTATTAATAGCTATTACTGATAAGAACATCATTTATATTGTCAATAGTACAATAAAAGTGTAAAAATAATGTACAAATCTAAGTAAGCATTAAACATGTAGAGATAAGTTGTAGCAATATTTAGTTTATTGTTATATATAAAACTGAAATTATTTATTGATAAAAATCATAAATAATAATATAGAATTGTATATTAAGTATTAATTGTTTTTCTAGTAATCGCTTATCGATATTTGTATAGTAATAATTTTATTTTATGTTTTGTATGTGTATAGTGTTATAATTTTAAAATATTATTTTACTTTTAATATTTATTACATTTTTTTATATAATTAAAATCGATTGATTCAGTGTGTGTGCATTTAATTTTAATTAAAATCCTTATAACAGGAGAGCTTGTAATTACATTGTGTTATATTACTTGCTGTTTTTTTTTAATTGAATCTTATGATTAAACAATCGTTTATTCAGAGACTTTAGCACGATTTGGAAGTGATAACATGACTATCCTAATGTTCATAAGCAAATCAAACAACTGATAATAAAATTTATTAATAGAAATATAACTATACCTATCAATTTTTAATATCTTAAAAAAATAATCATATGTTTTCTTTATAATGTTACTTTTATCATTTAGTTTTACAATTACACATTTTTAATTGTTTAATATAAACATTATTTTATGAAATTTATTATAAAAATAAAAAAAAATATTAAATTTCATTTAGAACATTTTATTTATTATATCTATTTATAGTTTCTTATATAAATAAATTCTTTAGACATTCGTGATATTGATATATAATATATTTTTAATCCTTAATTTAATCATTTTTTAAAATATCATTCATTTTTTTATATATATATATATATATATATATATATATATATATATATATATATATATATATATATGAATGTATGTATGCATGTATGTATTACATTGCTTTTTTTTATTGAGTAAATTTTGTTAAATTTCTTTCTTAACTAATAGTAACGTAATTATTATTTAACATTTAATCCAATGTGTATTAATAATTTCATAAAATCCGTTTTAACTAAACAATTCATCGCAAATTATGTGCTTGTGTGTAAAATAATGCATCAGCACACTTATATTGTCTGACATGCTCGCTTTAAGAATACTGAAGGCAGATCGATAGCGTAAGAGAAAGGAGAGACTCTTGAATGTAGCTGCGATGAGACCCTCCACAAGCAAAAGCACTCTCCAGTTATAGTGCAACTGAGACTTGAAAACGAAGCGGAAGTTTGTACAGGACTTCCAATCGTGTTGTTTTGTGTACACGGATCTCTGTAAGTCGTCAGACGGGTATAACACAAAAACACTACCCAACTACACACAATGCAGATCCGTGATTCACGATTATGTATATTTAGTTCTTGTCGCGTTCATCGTTTTTTTTTTCATCTTTGGTCGGAGATATTAATTCAGGATGCTTCGAGAATCATGAATACGTAAAAAATTTAGAAATTACAAAACATTGTTCGTACATTCAACGAAGCAGCATTATAATGTTATTAATTTTGTATTCGCTACTAATAAATTTAGCATGAAAATATCTTTTTATCAAATAATACTTTTCACCAAAACTAATAGAATACGAAAATGAAATAACTTTATTGGCGAATAGACAATAAATAATTATACATCATTGATCTCATTCTCATCATTTACTTCTTTGATTTTTTTTTCATATATGCTTATATTGGTGATTCAAATGAGACATGATAATAAAAGGTAGACAATGATAGTAAACAAATAAATGTATATATATATAGATATAAACACTGCAGTCTCATTTGGGCCACCATATAGTTGGTTTTAATGTATAATGGACTTTATAATTCATATAAAAAAGATTATCTCGAAAAATTGAAATCAGTGAATTATAAAATTCAGAAAAATATAGTGAAACGATTTTGTACTATCATTTATATATTTTTTGATGGCTTAAATAGCCGAAAATTTGAGTTCTTACGAATTCTCCAAATGTTTTTAAATTATTTTATTAAAAATTATTGTTGTGATAAATTTATTTTGTTTTTATAAACTAAATTAGCAGTTTATTTTTCATTCTAAATATATTCTATTTTGTCTGTTTATTACACAATAAACATATATTTGGTAGTTATGTTTTATTATATTCACAATTGATTCAAGAACATGTTATAAGAAAAGTTTATATATATATATATATAGAGAGAGAGAGAGATAGATAGATAGAGAGAGAAAATTCAAAATAAACTGTTCGGAAATATATAAAAGGTCTCTAAAAATTAATTTAATATTAAGAATTATATTTGTATTTTATTAACTCAGTAAGTAAAAGTAAATTTTAAAAAAATGGATTAAAAAGATGGAAAACAACCTTTGCTATTTGGTTTTATCTATCTTCGTATGTCTTCCTCATTTATTCATTGGACTCTTCTTGGTTATTATTTATATATATATATATATATATATATATATATATATATATATATATATATATATATACACACATATATACATACATTCACACACACATACACACAGTTACATACGTGTTGTGTGTTGATTGTTGCTTATGTATGTAGGTTCATGGAGATTTCAAAACGACATAATATATACAATGACCGTGGACCTGACTCAATTTTGATATCTTCAGCTATTCTAGATTAAACTAGATTACTTGTTCTCATTGATAAGACAATTTCTCATACATACACACGCGAGAGCGCGTATGTGTGTGTGTGTATATATATATATATATATATATATATATATATATATATTCGTAATTGTGAAAAAAATATTTACACATTCATAAATTTCTATTCACATATATACACCACATTATTGACATCAAAATATAGGTTACAGAATTGCGAAATGTATATCATGGATATTGAGTTAAACTATTTAAATTTTCTATCGTACATATATTTATATTCTGCATATTTAATATCTTTTTAATATATAAATGAGTATACGAGGTTTATAATTTTTTTTATGTAGATTTAATGACTGTTAGGAAATAATGTAGAATTTTAACTGATTGGAATTTCACAGAAAATCTTTAACAATGAAAAACATTTAATGGTACTTGAAATATTGTTTGTTTATTAATTAAAATAGAATGTCTTTTTAAGTATTTGTATCTCAAACGTGTATCGCTTATGTCTTCGTAATTACCAAATATTTTCTTTTTATCTCATAATTGTGAATACACATACTAAACATTAATTAATGGATTTTATAATTGTTTTTATACAAATATGTTCGTTCTGAAATAAATACTTTTTAAAGACAATGCACTTACCATTTTTCATTTATTAAATCCTATATAAATCAGTGTTTTTAAGCAATTTTAATGAAATATCACCAATATCTTTAAAGAATTTGGCATTTTTAAAATTTTAAGCACGTATTTTCTAAAGAAATGAATTGAAATGTATAATTATTTCTTGTGTTTGTTGACACATTAAAAAATATTTGAAAAGATTTTTTTCTTAAAACAATTTTATTTAAGATAATCTTTGTTACGTGTACTTACATACGTACGAGGGTCGTTTGATAAGTCTGGTAAAAAAGTAAGAAAAACTAAATTGAAAAATTTAATTAAATTAAACAATAAATAAATTTGCCATACTTGTCAAACGACCCTCGTATATAATTGAAACAAAATGTAAAATTCTAAATACTAGTTCATATCATATTAAATGAGTTTTATGTACTCATTTTTATGATAAATTCTGTAATATTTCATTAACACTTTTTTCGATTTTTCATTTTAACGTATGTGTTCATTCGGTAAGATTTACTTTAAAAGCCACTTATCAATACTATTATTATTTCATGTCATTGTAAAATTTTATATTTTGAATAATCATTTATCATTCAAATGATAAATTTGAAATGATAAAATGGTACGATATGTGAATAATTGCCAAAGAAAACTATATATAATAGTCTTGTTTTTTTAGGTAATAAACGTGTGTTATAATTGAAATGAAGTTCAATGCATAAAAATATGTATGGAAATTACAACCAATAATAAATTTTCTATAGTTATTATAAATTAACTATTACTATTTCATTAAGGCACGAATTCTAGAAATTATTTTAATGAGATAATATTTATAATCAACATTTTGGTGCCAAGTTTCTGCAGTAATAATCAAATTTATCGTATTCATTATAATTTTTCATATGCTTTGCAGTCAGTATGTTTATTTCTTAAAAAAAGATCAAAAATTAATATTTTGTGTGTATATATGTGTGCACGTGTATATATATATATTATATATATATATATATTTGTGTGTATACAAAATAACGGAAACATAAGATAATTTTATAATATAAATATATGTATTAAGTAATATGTAAAAAAAATAGTCATAAGGGTTTGTCAATTTGTTTGCGTACTGTTTTTCGTAATTTATTTATAAAATGTATTTATTAGTAAATCGTGTGTTAATGCTGAAAAAAAAGGTCACTTAACAAATTATGAACAGAGAAAATATTGATGTGCTTTTAACGGAAACACCCACAACTGAAAATTATAGCCTTATTAAATGTGTCCAGAGTAACAGTGTCCAAAATTATGGTAGCATACGCAATCACGAAAAACAATATTTGTTCAAAAGAAGCTAAACGGTATAAATATGGCAGTAGAACTTTCTGATTATACAAAAATAGTCCATCAAATCTTTTAAAAATGTAATATATTTAAATAAGGAAAATTGTACAGTCCGCTAGTGTTTATATTATTTTATCCGTACTATGTGATTATAAAAGTTTCTTTAAATCAAAAATTATGATCATAATATGAAACTTTTATTCCTAAAAGGTATAGAACTTAAGACGTAATGAAATATTATTTAAAGCGATACAAGATACTTGTGTATTATATATTATTTCCTATCCAACTAAAACTACTATTTAAAAGATCTATAACAAATATCTAGTTGACGACGGCCTTAGCTTGACCTTCGCAAATGGGTTTCTAGAGGGACAGTAGTTCTCGACCTCACCCCTGACCCCATAAACCAGTGCTGTAGAACCACCATCGACCACTGTGTACTGACCGTTAGTTGTCAACTTCACTAACATGACAGGGAATTGCGATGTAATTCAATTGATATAAACAGTTAGCAATGTAATATAATTACAGACAGTAATATTGAAATAGAAAAGTAAATAGGTGTAGTAAATTTATTTAACATCACTATTTATTCATATTAAATTCATTGCAAGTTGCAATGAGTACATTTATTAATTATAATCCCAGTCATGTAAATTGAAAGAAAATACTTAAAATGTTTTGATATATGTTCTTAAAAGAATGTTTTAATGACTCTTGAGAGCATTATAAAAATCAAAACCAAATTTGTGTAAATGATTTTGTATTTGCATGCCTGTTCATTAAAATAAACGCATTTAAACATCAACAGTATTTGAAAAACAATGATTAATACATGCATATAATTGTACATACATACATATGTATAAACATCTCCCGATATATATAGAAGAAGCGTTCGAAGAAATAGTGACACAAAACAAAAAAAAAATTAAAATCGAGTATCACAAAAATAAAAGCTATATAATTGGAATAATTGAAGAAAAAAACTTCTTTACTTACGGATTTGTAACATTTATTTTTATGTATTTGAATTATTTTATAAATACATATGTATATATATATATATATACACTTAACTAACATTTAATGAATACATAAAACTTTCAAAAACATAAAATATATTTTTGTGTTATGATGTTGTATATTATACTGATCTTCAGAACTGTCGTCATGCCATGAAATAATTTTCAATCCCTAGCACATAGTTTAAGATGGAGCAAGTTCCTGAGTAGTAATAATTTGGTCTCGATTTGTATATGCAGATTCTTTTTCAGGAATTGGCTTAAAAATGATTCCATCTGCTTCTACGTTTAAAATCTTTTTTTTTTTTGTTTGCAAAAAGATATCCTCATAATATTCAACATTATTATAGATTAAAGTGCCTTATTGACTTAAATCTTGGTTTGTCTTGATTATCTTCCTGAAAGATGTTAATAGCTTGATTTATATAATTAAGTGTGTATACACTTCGAATTCGGGGAATCTCAGAAACAAAAAAAAGAAATATGACATTATCATTTCATGGTTTTAAATTTTGCTATACCGCAAATCGGGAGAATGTATATAGGGATTACTGCATGTGTATGTGTGTTTATATATATATATATATATATATATATATATATATATATATATATATATATAATTTCAATAAATTATAACATAACAGTAACAACACATCCTAATTTTTCACATGATTAATAGTTACCTGATGAACTTTTTGAATGCGGAGAATGTATTTATTAGCATATTGAAATAATTTTTTTTTTATTTAACTAAAAACATAAAGACTTTTAAAATAAACAAGAAAATATACATATTTATTAGTAAAATATTGTTTGTGTATATGTGTGTATATATATATATATATATATATATATATTATATATATAAAACAGGGAATTTTTACATTTTTATAAAAAGGTGAAACGTACTATCTCATGACCTTAGTTTATGTACATTTGTAAAATATATGTGTACACAAAACTTGCATGGAGCTTTCCGATTTTGATATCTCTTCGTATACACATTGATTTTAATGTTTAACGTAGTAATGTATTAAAGAGCAAATATTATCTATCAACGTATAAAATGTGCGTATAGGTATATACATACATAAATTATATATATATATATATATATATATATATATATATATATATATATTTATATGAATTATTAGTAAATCGTTTATATAGAATGTGCCTATTGGAACATGCCTACTGAAACAGATTTATTATAAAAAATGTATGTATTAATCATCGACTCATTTAAAATAGTTTTTATGAACACTACT
The DNA here is from genome assembly GCA_029203775.1 of Neoneuromus ignobilis. Lineage (NCBI taxonomy): Eukaryota > Metazoa > Arthropoda > Insecta > Megaloptera > Corydalidae > Neoneuromus > Neoneuromus ignobilis. Next base: position 19,753,703 of record CP092091.1, on the reverse strand, counting down.
AAATTTTTTTTTGAAAATCTTTACATTATTTAAAAACTCCGGTATTTCTCTTTACGCCCGTAACATTTTAAAAATAGGTTCCTTTGAATATATTGGATCATCCAAATGTGACGCCTATATTTGTGTTTTATTAAAAAGAAACATGTGTATAGGGTGGTATATAGAGAAATATGTGTATAGTTTCTTTTTAATAAAACATAAATTTAGGCGTCACATTTGGATAACCCTATATGTAATAAAAACTTTATATAACTTAAATCACTAATCAAGTAAAATATGAATATTTGCTAATTTTGACGATAAAAACTGTAAAAGCACAATGTACGAAAAGTCAAATGTATTTGTATTAATTATTGTAAAAATCGAAGTGAATCCGTCAATGTTTTTAATATACGAGGGTCGTTCGATAAGTACGATAAATTTATTTATTGTTTAATTTAATGAATTAATTTAATTAAATTTTTCAATTTAGTTTTTCTTACTTTTTTACCATACTTATCAAACGACCCTCGTACATGTATATTAAATTGTATAAACAGAAAAAATATTCCAATTTATAATTTATATTCGCAAATAGAATTTAAATATATAATAATTACATTTAGAAGACTGTTAATTTTAATATACAGACACACAACCATTTGACGCTATAGCTCTTGTAAGACCTCAACTCTGACAATGCTGGTCCTTTAGGGATAGCAATATCAGGGTTCTGTGACATAACATATATATTTAAAAATGAGGTTCTTAGTCCCATTCTCATTCTCCAATTTAGGAAATTGTCCAACCGAGGTCGAATGAAATTTCTCATATGACAAATTGAAATGCATACCAATATGTACATACATATTTTATATATCTTTATATATATATATATATATATATATATATATATATATATATATATATATATGTGTGTGTGTGTGTGTGTGTGTGTGTAAATATAAAAATAATAATACGTGTAAGCGAACTAACAGGAAAATATGCCCATATAATTTAATTTATAATATAAATTTATTGCTCTTTCCTAGTAGACGATTATATGAATACAGTGTTAATACAAATATATACATTTAAAGGTTTAGTTTCCCTGGAAATTAATAGCGTTTAATGATATTTTATTCGTCATAATGAGGAGAGTATATCCCATCAGATCATCAATGTATATTTATATGTAGTATGCAAATTTTAATTTAATTTCGATTTTATAATCAAAAGTAAATACTGAAATGAAATGTAATGCTTTTTAATGTAAAATAAACTTGATGATTTTACTTTTTTAATACTTTATATCACGCTTTTGAAAATATATGCAAATACAAATGTTTTCGCCGAACATATTCTTTTATTTTAATTAAAATTTATCTTTTGAACTAAGCAATATTTCAACTATTTGCAGTTTAAAAGTAAATTTTATTATTTTATTTGAAAATACAAAATACATTGAATTGTGCATTAAAAACCGAATACTTAAATGTAATGTATTCATAACAAACTAAATTAGAAACACGTTTTGCTGAAACATTTTATAATCTATTTTAATCGTATTTAAATGACCTTAAGTCTTCAGTTAAATAGATTAAAATATTCACTGTGGAAATAAATTTATTATTAGTCAATTTAACAAGATAGTTATTATTGAAAACAATAACACATAAAAAAATGTAGATCGATCATAAATTTTACAAAAATCATAAACACAGTCAACTATGTTAGAGGTCGTACATCAGTGTCAGAGGAGGTTAAAATGTCTTGTGTGTCGGGTCACAAACGTACCTAATTTATCAGTTAAGGTCAGATGGTCGATAGTAAGTTAGAGATGCTGGGTCATAGGTGATGTTGTGGTCACAGGGGCCATGACATTTGACATAGTATTTAACACGCCGCTAAGTTTAAACTAATATGAAATGTTTAAGATAAAGTTTTGTTTCATATTTATTTTATTTATTCTATTTTTTAGACGTTGTGCGGGGGGGGGGGTCTTTTCAAGATATAATATAAATAATACGTCACATTAAAATGTAACTTTCATATTTTAATAATCATTATTTATTTATCCTTCTTATTGAACTTGAAATTAATGTTGATTGTAAATGTCAGTGTTCTTAAAATATTAAATCTTTTTAAACATTTCAAGTAAATACTGTACGTATTATAATTTCAATTATACATACATATATGCATATATATATATATATATATATATGGTAGCATTATCCAGTATATATATATATATATATATATATATATATATATATATATATATATATATATATATATATATATATATTTATTTATTTATTAGGTTGGCAAGTATCTCCCTTCCGCTTTTTTTTTCTTTTTTTTTTTGTACATAGCTGCGAAATTCAAAAGACCAGAAGGCGGAAGGGAGATATTTGCCAACCTAATATATATATATATATATATATATATATATATATATTATTTTCCCTTCTCTTATATTATTTAGACGTCAAATGAACCTCTATTCCAAAGCTAATTTTTTTTCTTTGAATCTATAAATATATACCATTAAGCATGTGATTAATCCAGCCATAGTATTTTCTGACTAGAGTTCACTACCTTATTCAGGGAATCCGGGTTTAAGATTCCGAATACTCATCATCATTCTCTCTGATTAAATACTGTCACAAAATAACAGCACTTGTCACCTAATCTTCTGCTGCCACGGTATTTTCTAGGATTCGAGGCTTCCACCTACTGGCATTAGTAAACATCGCTAGGGCCATTATCATTTACTTTAGGTCAGGATATATTGTGTGTGTGTGTATATGTATATATATATATATATATATTTGAAAATGTAATTTTAGCACTGCCGCTATAGAAATAAACAAATAATTTAATTGTTTTAATCTCTGTCGTGTTTATTTTTCAATTTGTATTACATACAGTTGAAGAATTTACAATTTCTTCTGTTTCTTTTATTATCTGCAACGTTATAAAAAAGTAGAAAATGAAAAAATAGTAACACATGTACATTTTGTAAAACATTCGCTAGATCATTTGATAAGCGATTTTGAAATAGTGAAACAATCTTGAGGACAAACTTATTGCGCTAATGGCCCACAAAGGCTAGATGTAAAAAATGCGTTTTTATTGCGATACTTATATTCGCAAATCAAGTTGGAACTACAAGCAATTAAAATACAATGAAGTCTATATTTAATTTAGTACCCAGTATTTTTCTATGCACTCGAAAAATAAATCTAATTTTTCTCACTGTGTTTTGGGACAAACTTATTAATCAATTTGAAACTTATATACAATAGTTTTACTTCATTCTATACAATTATATTCAAACTTTCGCAACAATTTTTTTTAAATACCTACTTTGTATTCTTTCTTGGTATATATCGTCGCTTGTATCAGTAAGCACAATTTAGATTTGTTATAAATAGCTTATTAAGCTCTTGTTACATGTAAATATCCTGCTTTCATAGAAGTTTACAAAAGAATATTAAAATGTAAAATGCATCTAGCGCACACTAAACAGTTTGTTTAAATTTTATAAACTAAAAACAGTTTCAAAATTGAATTTTTATAATGATTGTATATTAGAAACTATTAATGAATTATATTTTTTTTAATATTTTTTTTTATTGAACTTATTTAAAATGTTTTTTCCTTATAATTTTAATAAATTTTTGAATCTAATAGTAATAATAATGATTATTATTGTTATTATAAACTTTATTATTTGTCATATTTATTATTTTTTTAATAATAAAAGTATTTTTTCCATATAATAGAATAAAAAAGTAATAGTACATTGTATGTTATTTGTTATATTTCTTCAGAATGTAATTTTAAAGTATATATTGCATTTATAGTTCCAGGAAGTCCAGCAAAACTCACAACTGGTCCTATTGTTTCTTCAAGTCCAGTTAATACTAGTGGAACACATAAATCTTCATCACATCAACAACGATCATCTACTACAGGACACAGTGTACCAGGACCTGGTCCAGGTGGTGCTGTAGCATCTGGTGGTGTTCCAGTGCCAAGTTCAGCAGCTGCTGCTTCTGCAGGCAATTCGAGATCTTTTGCAGCTGCATTGCGTTCCTTGGCTCAACAAGCAGGCCCCGGTAATGATTTAAGGGAACGAGAATATTCTGGTAGCACAAAAGATGATAATCGAAATACCGGTTAGTTTTTGTAATGATTTGCATAGATGATATCTACTTTTTTGTAATATTTAACTGTCTAAATAAGTTTATTCTTTTTGTGTACTATTTATTCACATTTTATATTTATTTATAATGGATTGTAATGATATTTAAATAATTAATATTCCTAAGTATAAATCATGTAATAACTAGAATTTTATTATTTTCTAGGAACATCACCAATAGCTGAAAAATCAAAGACTGCTACAGATTTGTCTATGTATCCACCATCATCTGGAAGAAATGTAACAACTGCAGTTGACCATACTTCTTCAAGGTCTAACACAGAAACTTCAAGACATGCTGCATCTGCTTCAGATCCACATAGAGGAAGTGCATACCCAACACCAGGAGCTACAGCTTCACTTCCAACATCACTTGTTGGTGAACAACTTCTTGCTCGTAGTGGTTTTCAACCATATAGGCCTGAAGATAGGTAATATATAAATATATTAATCGTGTTATTAATAATAACATAGTTTTAATAAAAAATATTTATATATATGTGTGTGTGTCCTAGATTTGTGTTTTATTAAAAAGAAACTATATACACCACTCTATACACATGTTTCTTTTTAATAAAACATAAATTTAGGCATCACATTTGGATGACCCTATATATCTGTCTATCTATCTATTGATATATATATATATATATATATATATATATATATATATATATATATATATATATATGTAATATTTGTATTTTATTACAGATTACCTCATCCTGGCATACCTGCTGGTTTAGGACCACTAGAAGCTCCACCAGGATACCCAAGTCCATACTCATATCCACCAGGAGCCTTAGCATATCGTTTAGAAGAACAATTATATTTAGAAAGATGTGGAATGCTCAGACCCCCATTATTTCCGACTTTACCTCCTTCATATCCACTATATGCAATGCTTCATCCAGCACCTCTGGCTATAATGCATGAAAGGTAATTGTATACAATTAACCTGTTTCTTAAAATTATGTTATTAATGATTAAAGTTATATTTTATAATTAATTGAAATTCAAAATTAACTTATTATAATTTATTGTAAATCTGTATTAAAAGTTATTTTCCTTAAAGATCCTTAATATAAACAAATCATAATTTTAAAATGGAATATTACAAATATTAATGTAAAGAATTTTATAACTATCTATTAATTATAATGTTTATAATTATTATCATTTATAAAAATATTAAATAAAATTTCAAGAATACTAATATTCACCAGAATTTTATGTGCAATTCTATGAGCATATATGTATTAAATTTATATTAATAAATATATGTTAATATTATTCATTAAGAAATGTTATTTTGTTTTTTATAATTTTTTAAATTTTAGACTTAAACTTGAAGAAGAGCATCGACAAAGGCTAGCAGTGCATCAAGAAGAAAGAGAAAAAGAACATCGTGAATTGTTACAGCAACAAAGAGAACGAGAACAAAGAGAAAAGGAAAGGCAGTTACGTGAACAGCGTGAACGTGAACGAGAACGTGAACGTGAAAGACAACGTGAAATAGAATTACGTGAAAAAGAGCGTCAAGAAAAAGAACGACAAGAACGTGAAAGGCAAAGACAAATAGAAAGAGAGCGTCAAGAAAGAGAAAGGCAAGAACGTGAACGTCAATTGCAAATTGAAAAAGAAAGACAATTACAATATGAAAGAGAACGTGAAAGACAACTTCTCGTAGAAAGAGAAAGACAACACAGTCAGTATTCTCCTCATATGCCACTTAGTCACTCGCCTTCTCTCTCTGGACGACCTATTCATTCCCAATCACCACTGAGTGCCCAAGGATTGCATCACCGGCAATCACCATTAGGCAGTGGTGTGCCTCATAATTTAACATCGCCTCTTGGTGGTTCACATCATTCTATCCAGAGGCAATCGCCACTTGGTGCTTCTAATTTACACAGACAATCTCCTTTAGGAGGACATAGCCTTCATACTATTCCTCATTCTCAGTCACCATTAGGAGTTTCAAATTTACATAGACAATCACCATTAGGTGGTCATTCAAGCATACCTCCAACACAGTCACCTTATTCTGTTGTCCAGTCTTTAGGAGCTCCAGGAATAACACCATTAGGCAGTGTATATCCTCCCCCAATGTTTATGGCACCAGTACCAGTTAGTAGTCCACATCATTTATATGCTAATCCACATTTATATCATGCTTCCATGGCCGCACATTTAAGTATGGTTCCACCTTCAGCTGTTCCAATACCAAATGTAGGATCTATTCCAACAGTTAGAGAATCATCACGAGACAAAGACAGAGAATCATCGAGACAATCACCAAGAACAAAAGAAGTTCCAAAAGAAACTTCAAGAGAACAGTTACAATCTCCAAGAAATTATGTTGCTGGAAATCAGACTGAAATTTCAAAACCTAGTGGTAACATATCACAAATACCTTTATTAGGACCACCTCCTGGACCAATACCAAGTCCTCATACTTCTGTTCTTGCCTCTCAAAATTCTATTCCAAGTTCTTATGGTCCTCCAACATCTAGTCTTCATTTATCAGGTCCTCCTAGTTCACATAAAGATCCGTATTTAAGATCACAAGAACTTCAAGCTTCTCCAAGACTTGCAACACCTGAACAAAGAAGTAAAAGTAGTCCAGTGTCGAATCAATCTTCAACGTTAAATTTATCAAGAAGTGTTGGAGTTGAACAAAATCATCCTGAAAATAATACCGAAGCTGGCCTTAATCTCTCGTATTCTGAAAAATCACAGAAAAATACAAGTCAACACACCAACAGTGGAGAAATTGATATTCCTGATCAAGCAGATGTCAAATTATCAAATGTGAATCTCATAGCACAACCATCTCATGTTTCTAATGAAAGTATGGGGTCCACTGTTGTAGCCGACCCAAAGTCAGCACCTCCTGCTCCATTAATAACAGATGACGGACAACTAGGAGACGTCAGTGCAACAGCACCAAAAGACAGCAATACAGGAAATCAGGAAGGTGAGGAGGTTCGCGACAATGGAAAAACAAATACTCCGCCAACAGTTGAATCTGATGAAAAATCAACATCTGCCATTATGACAGATTCATGACAATGTGTATTGGCAAATACTACACAATTTGTTTCACAGACAAATTCAGAGCTCGGTAATAATCACAGCAAAATGTGAGACAAAATTTATTTTTTATTTTTTGGATTTTATTTCTTTTGTTGGGTTGGTGGTTGGGTTATTATTATTGTTTTTCTTTTTCTTTATTAAAATTGTTTTTATTTTATTACTCGTACAACTTTGTTTTACAAATATAATAACAAAATGTTTTCTACTTATTAATGAAATGGTGATAGTTTTTCAGTATTCCAATAACTCTAAATATGTGCATGGTTTGCAGTATTGAATGGCATGACAGATTTTATTTGGTTGTAATTAACTTGTATAATATTGATGATTTATTCATTTACATTAGTAAAAAAATTAAGTCTCTTCTAAAAAATATACATTTCGTGTTATATAAATGAATTTGTTCAAGAATCATTAAAAAATGTTTAATTGTATGTATTATTGATAAATAATTTGAATTTGTAAAACATCTGTTACATTTTTAAAATGGTAAAAAACTGCTTATTTTTATAGTATAATAGATTAACATTATAAATTCGTTTTACCTTTTTTGGATGTTGAAATATATTTAAATATTAAGCTTCATACTAATAAGTGTGTGCGCGCGCGTGCGTGTGTGTGTGTATGACACATTTTAAATTACAATTAAATATTTAGTGTATAACACAATAAAAAATTATCTTTTAAACTTCTTTTTTTGTAATAAAAAAATAATCATTTATTATTAATATTTATCTAATTTTTGAAATAAAATCCTTATTTGTATTAATTAGTTCAAAAGAACAAAATTATGTTTAATTTTTTTTTATAGTCTTTAATTTGATTTAAATGTTCTATTCAATAAAATAATAGAATGTGAAACATCATTTAGATATGATAGATGAATTTGTTTGATCTGTGAGAATATTAAAATACTTTATTCTATTTTAAAACTAATTTTTTTTAGCATTCTTTTAATATTGAATAATAAAATAATTTATTTTTTTTATTTCAAAAACTGAAAAAAATTTAGGCCAAAAATAACAAAAAAAGGTTTTTAAAACAAATATGCTATAATTATATTTATAAAAAATATTACAATATATATACAAAATAACAATTTTTAGAACAACTCACGACAAGAAAACATTTTGACTTTTGTTTCAGCCAGGAAGCCGCCAATAGCAGAAATGGAAGCTATTTCAACTCTACTACAAAATGATGATTATTTCCATGACAGTACGGCTTTATCAACTCCACAAAAAATACATCCAGTGGAATCATATTCTTCATTTGATAGTTCAGATTTTCATATTCAAGAAATTGGATTCTATAATGATAAAAGTAAATATCACAGTCAGTCTAAAAAAGTCGAGATTGAAAGTAAAGTAAACGATTGTACACGAGAAAATTCAACGCTATCTGATAACTACTTTAAAAATCATCAAGAACACTCGACATTTCAGTATCAGCGATCAGAAATTGGTAATGGATCACAAATCACTGATTTGAATTCAACGCACGATATATCAAGAGTGGAACAAACAGACTCGACATTTAATAATGTAAAAACTTTAAATAATAGTAATTTAAATAATAATTATTGGAATAATAACAGTTTACATAAACAAAGTGATGATACTGACAAACTTAAAAATGTTCAAGACATGAGTGTTGCTTCTACAAACTTGTATGTTACAAAATATGCAGAAGTGGAAAATACAGAGATTGAAAATTGTTTTAATCAACAAATACCAAATAGAAGTGTTGTTCCTAACAAAAATATTAGTAACTTAATATTATTTAAATGTGAAAAAAATAGTAATAATTTTAATTGTAATAATAATAATGATAATAATAATGTTCATATTCATAATCATCCTACTAGTTCAGTAGTGCATAATAGTGTGAATGATGTTTTTGAAAATAACCATAGTAATAATTTAAATTCCAATACATTTCAAACACTTCCTGAAAATAGCCAAAATTCAACAGAAACACCTAACAATAATGGATCAAATTCTGTAATCAGCAAACAAAGTATATTTTTAGAAGTAAAAAGTTCATCAAACAAAACTAATCCTAGTCATTCAAATGTAATAACGACTGTGGCAGTGAAAAATAATATTAGTACTCATAGTGGTAATTTTAACAATGTGTGTTCTCAAATGAATTTGCTCTTACATAAGACTGAAGATAGTGACAGGAAAGAAACTGAAATGTTTAGAGGCAGTTGTTCAGAAACAAAAAGACTGTGTTCGAATGAAGCTACACTCGAACAAGCTGACAATGAAAAAGCATCTGTCAGTGTCCCCATAACGCAAGTAATAAAAAACGATTACGAACCAGTTTTAGATAATAAAGTAAGTAAGGACAAGAACGTTATCGCTCAAAAGAAAGCGATAGGCAAAAGTAAGAGTTCTGTTAATAATCAAACTACTAAGAAAGTTATATTGAAAGGGAAGTGTACTAAACATATAAACTCACAACTTCAAAATGTATTTTCAAATAATTCAAATATTTCACTTACATCTTTACCATCTTCTCATTCCAATTCATTTTATAATAATAATAATAGTGACAAACTTTGTAATGAAGATGTATATAATATAAATAATGTATGTAATGATGAACTTTTTATTAATGATTGTAAAAAATTAAAACTTAATTGTGAAAATAAAAATACTATTAATATGCTTTCTTCTCCGACTTGTGTTTTTAATAAAACACCAAAATGTCTTGATTTCAATTTTAATCATAAGAAACAGCAGAATGAATTAAAATCGCAAAAAAATAATGAAAATGTTTATAAATTAAATAATAACATTAAATCAGCACAGAAATACAACTCTCACATCCACTTTGTTATGACCGATCAAATATCAAATGATCATAAAAAATTTGAAAAAACTGAAAAATTGTGTATTTCTCAAACTTTTGCTAGTGATGATTTTGAAAATTTAATAGCTACTAATGAAATTGTGAAAGAAAAATACACTTTATCAACAACCAAAAATAAATGTGGAGATGCTAATCCCATATGTATTGATAACAAAGATGAAGTACACAATAAAAAGTTTATAGTGAACAATGTTCACAACACATATAAGAAAAATATATCTTCAACATGTGATATTCCAAATGATACTGTGTGTACATCAAATGATTTGAAAAAAACATCAAACCATCTTTATATCCACGGGAATATAGGTCAAAAGTGTTTAAAACCATCGATACAAACAGACACATATCCAAAAAAAAATAAAAGCAATTGTACAGTTGTTTTAAATATTCCCAATTTCAATTTGAATAAGAATGAGAAATGTATAGTAAGCAAAATAGATTTAGCTGTAAAAGCTCGAAAACAAAAAAGAGAACAAATTAGACAATATATAAAAAGACAAAAAAATAAAGAAAATCAAACTACAAATTGTACAGTTCTCAATAATTGTAATATTATTTCCATAAAAGAGTTACATGAGAATAATAATGATTTAAACTATAGTACTGAACAGAAGTTGCAAATTTCTGAAAATCAAATCAATTTCAATCAACAAGCTGAAAATATCTCTTATGATATTAATTCTGATATAAATTATGATACCGATTCAGATCTTGATTCAAACTACGATGCTACTACAATTTTATATCCTTCTAAAAGTGATTTATGGATCACAACAGGACCACCAATAAAATTAGACAAACGGAAAGATAAAATTGAATTTTTAGGAATTTTTGGATTATCAACTTTAAGCGAAAGAAATGGTTTGTATTTTCAAGTTACAATAATATTGATTTATTACTCATACATAAGTTTATTTCATTTATAAATCAGTTATTTTTTCAACTCTTATTATAACATATTTGATAGTTTTTTTAATTTTTCACTTGTATTTTTAACATTATGTATTTATTTATATTGAATTTTTTTAAAAAAATGCACATAGTTTTAAATTTATTTGAAAAAATATCCATTTAATCATTATATGTATTATATTTTTTTTACAGAAAGAGAACTTTATAAACTAGAAAAACGTAAATGGAGGTCACCTTGGGAACCAATAATAGAAATTTCTAAATCTAACTGTTTGGATTTGCCAGTTCCTTCAATCCCTCCAGGAGTTTTGAATTGTAATCCAGATTTTCCAGAAAAATCTTGCTTTTTCAGAGAATTAGGTTTACGAAAAGTTTCTGATAAAAATCGAGAAGGTATAAATTATTTCTGTTCAAAAATTTTCATTAGTTTATATTTAATTTTCAATGTGTGTACGCGTGCGTGCATGTGTGTGTGCACGCATATACATATACACACTATATATGTTTGTACTTTCAGAAATGGAATTTTGTTGGGACAAAATTATTCAACATAAAATAAAAGAAGGTAGTTGTTCTGAAGTGATTTCCTATAACATAAAAGCAAAACAAAAACTGCAATCTAATAATGTCACTCAAAGTATATCATTAAAACACCAGTCTAACTTCAGGAGAAATGGCTCAATCAAAAATTCACACTTTTTTCCAAAAAAAGATAATAGTGATAACTATTGCCAGGATAAAAAGAGTTGTCCATCTGCTATACTTCGAGTACCAGATCTTACAGCTCAGAAGCCTGTAGATGTAACAAGAGCATTTGTTATAGAACATTCCTGTATGCACAATAGAAATACAAATAATAATAATAATTTACAAATTCAAAACTCTGACCAAAAAGTACCAGTTAATGTTTTAAATAAAAATATAAATAATAAGCAAATAGATGTTTTAGTAAAACACAATGGTATAAATAATGTTCAGTATGTAAATCAATTACATGTTGTAAACACAAATGATATTCATAATAAAATAAAAATTGAAAATGACAGTTCTCTGGAGGATAATATAACAAATTCTTCTATAAAGTGTTCTAATGAGAATTCACATGCAAAAACAAAAATTCATAATGATCAAAAAGTTTTTAGTTGGCCAGGAGTAAATGCAATAATTGAATCTTATAGAAGATATTCACGAGGTATTTTTAATAATTAGTTTTTAAATTTTCAAAATAACATTATTAATTTTTTAGATCGTCACACTAGACGTAAATATTATATTGAAAAGAATAAACATTTATTAGATGGTACAAAAAAATATCAAAAGGAAATTGAATATTTAGAGAAAAAACTAAAGAGTTTTCAAAATGTACATCACATGCAAGAAGAAAATCGAATTAATTTACAAAAATCTATAGATTTCTTAAAAAAATTTATTGAAACTTTTAGATAGCGTCAAAAGCTATCTTAATTTAGTTACCATATAGTTCTGTCTTAAGTGATAACAATGTTGCATTTTTGGAACAAAATTTTTTTAAGAAAAATATATTTTTTATGACGCAATCAATTGAAATCATAACATGTGGAAGAGAGATGTATTCAACATTACTGTGATAAAATAATTATACATTTAAAAGTTATAAAACCCGAATTCAAAATTTACTTAAATGTAAAAGTTTGAACATAAATGAAAAATAATGGTTTAATTATAAATTGTACATAATATTATGATATTTATTTATATTTGTTGTTTTTATTTAATATATTTTCCTTTAACCTTTTATATCTTTTATGTCCAAATAATGAAAAAAACTTTTTGGATTTCTAAATAATTAACCAGTACAAATATATATATATAATGGCCCACATGAAACTAAAAGATGTTACATATAAATGTGTACTAAACCTTTCAATTTCATTTAGGTTCTATCGGTACTTTATTGTAATATTAAGTACAATTATCTACTTAGAAATTATTTATAAATTTAAATTGCTTAATATTTCACATCCATCAAGCATTTAAAAAAAACTAATAAACAATGAAAAGAAATTTTGTGTATTTATATAATTATATATATATATATACACACACACATACATAAGCAAGCATAAATAAAATATGCCTGCTTTTAAGATAAGTTTAATGGCAAGGGTTCTAATTTTGGAACAAATTTACGTTAAAAAGCATTTTATTCTCCTAATTTCATTTTTAAAACCTATTAACATTATTACAATAAATATGTAGTAATAATAACTCTAAACAATATATAAATCATTAATTAGTTAAAATATGAACTTTAAAAAAATTAAATTAATGCACGAAGTTATTCCAACGCTACCTATTGGTTTAAATGAGAATAAATGATTGAAATGACATTGTAGCGCCTCTATTGAGTAGAATTAAATTCTCTGATCATATGATTTATCTTCATTGATCCATGTAGATTTTGTGTTGTAGGAATTGCTCTGAAAAGTATTGAAAAATGGCAAGTCAGACTCAGGGAATACAGCAGTTATTAGCTGCAGAAAAACGAGCAGCTGAAAAAGTATCAGAGGCACGAAAACGTAAGTTCTAAAACATTATAATCGTTTATTAAATTGACCTTATTCCAGTCAAAATTCATGGGTGGTTCTAATCAAATGACTATCAACTGACATTCTTTAAAGTAAAGGATGTACGTAGTTGAGACAAAATAGACTCAAAAGAATTAATCAATTGCAATCCAATTGCATATTTTTAATTATAGTAAATATATAACGTGTCTAATTTCCATGTAGGCAAAGCAAAGCGTCTACGTCAAGCCAAAGAAGAAGCCCAAGATGAAATTGAAAAATATCGTGCTGAACGTGAACGTCAGTTCCGTGAATTTGAAGCCAAGCATATGGGTTCACGAGAAGATGTTGCAGCTCGCATTGAAAAAGATACTAAAATTAGAATCGATGAAATGAATAAAGCACTATCGGTGCATAAAGAATCTGTAAGTACTATTTTATTTTATTCAGTTTAAATTAAGTTCCAAAGAAGTGACTGATGTATTTTATCATTGACATATTAACTTGTTTTAGGTTATTCAAGAAGTGTTACAACTCGTTTATGAAATTAAACCAGAGTTACACAAGAACTACCAAGTTTCCACTAAATAAAAAAAATCATACAAATTATTTAATTATCTTAGAGCTGTTGTTAGTTTAAAAATTTATGTCTGAATATTAGCATAGAAATCTTTTTCCTTGCCAATATTCAGTAGGTATAATTGTACATTTTTGGTGATGGCTAGTTAGTAATTATTTGTAAAAAGATGAGAATTTTATTGTGCTAATTTATATTTTTAGATTATTATATGTGTATCTATTTGAAAAACCTTCTGTGTGTATATATATGCATATATATATAATTAATCTATGTATTCATTCCATATAATCACCACATTCAAATATTTTATTGTACAATATTGAAGATAATAAAGGCTTTACAAACCAAGTTAATTTAACCTTATTTTAGAAATTCTATTAAATTTCTCTTGTTTGATTAATTTACAATTAAAGCATTCTCATTAATGTTATATTTTATTAATTTTATTTGAAACGAAATGTCATACAATTGTCTACACATTTTATAACGTAAATGGGTATGTATACACACACATATATATATACATACACAAACTTAAGCACCGTTTTGAAGTTTTCATATTTTGATTTTCCGGTATGGTCAAAAATCTAAAATTTCAAAGCTCGTTTACGAGTTTAATAGACGACAGCGCCCTTTTCTAATGCTTATATATATACCTACGGACCGGAAACAATGCGATTATAACAAAAAATCAAAAATAATTTTTTTTCATCAAAAAACAAATTTTAAATACCCCCCCCTTTGATTTTAGTTTTGCCAAAAAATTTTGTTTCGAAATCGGTAAATCATACAGTCGATTTCTAGTGTAGGGCCGGGGTACTAGTGATTGGGCGTCGGTTTCACCCTAATACGCATAATGGCGTCGCAACACCTTTTCGAAATTTCACTGTTTTGGACTTTTTTTGAACCATCAAAAATCCAAAATTTTAAAGCCCGTTCGCGAGCTTAATAAACTTCGGCCCCCTTTTCTAATGCTTATACACGTACCTACGGACCAGAAACAATGTGATCATAACAAAAAATAGAAAATAATTTTTTTTCTTCAAAAAAGAATTTTCTAATATCCCTCCCCCCTTTGAAGTTTTAATTTTGTTTTGCCAAAATATTTTGTTTCGAAATCGGTATATCTAACAGTTAATTTCTATAGTATGGTGAAGGGATGTTAGCGATTGGGCATCGATTTCGCTTTGAAACACACAATGGCGACACAGCATTTTATGCTTTATAATTTATCCGATTCATTTATTTAGTATTAAATAATGAACACCAAATTCCCTGTATTTTTCATAAAAAATAATGTGTTAACATTGTTTTATATATATTAAATTAAAAATTTATATATATATATATATATATATAAAATATAAAAAATAAACTAATTTTAAACTAAGACTATTAACACAATGATTGAATATAAAAATATATTGCTCTTGAAATAATGGAAGAAAAGAAATTTAAGTTCAAAAAATACAATTTTTGTAAACAAAAAAATTCATATTTCCTGTTAGGCAATACAAAGTTACTTTATAATATATATATATATATATATATATATATATATATATATATATATATATATATATATATATACATACGTACATAAACACATACAAAACAGACAAATTAAAATGTTAAAATCATTTTATTCAATTAATATATTGGTACAAATTAATAAATGGTTATTTTTATTATAATAAATTTTGTTATAATCGCATTAATTCCGTCTTTGTTTTTTACAAGAATTTTCTACTGATCCTTCAGAATAAGGACTAATAGTTTTTAATAAAGGATGTTTTGTGTATGATCCAAACAATGTTGTCAATAATGCTACACCGTAACCTGTAGCTCTTTCACCCTATAATATTTAAATTTTATATATAAATAATCACACATTGCTTACAAATACAAATAAATAAATACGTAATAAACTGTTAATATTTGAGATACTTACACAACTTACTGGTGAAGCCATATCAATATGAAGCCAAACACCTGGATAATCAAATCCTAAATGTGCCATAATAAATAAACCAGCACAACTTGATTGAGCATTACTACGGTCCTGTAAATTAAATATTTTTAATGATTTGTTTCATTATACATAATTTTTATAAACAATAGATTTATAATTTAATAATATTAAACATACAGCAACCGAATTTTTCATATCAGCTATAGCAGAAGCAAATTCACTGAAATGTAATTCTGGACAATATGGAATAGGAAAAAGTAAATCTCCTGATGTAAGTCCAGCTTTAACTGCTAATTCTTCCCATTCTCCATTGTTTGATAAAACAGCACCATGGTATTTCCCAGTAGCCACTCCCTTGAAAAAAATAAAAAAAAAACTAACTATTTATTCAAAAATATGTAAAGTAGAACACAATACAAAAAATATTGATCAAATTAATAAATGACACTTATATTTATTACTAATGTAAAATAAATATAAAACTGATCATATGTATTTACCTGAGCACCTGTTAGTGTTGCCATATCTAAAATAATATTAGCTTTTAAATCTTTTTGGGCATAGGCTACACCATCTGAAAGAACTAAACGTCCCTCAGCATCTGTATTATTTATTTCAACAGTCCGACCCGAATACAAAGTATGTACATCATCAGGACGTGTTGCATTAGGGCCAACTGCATTTTCAGCAAGACAGAAAACAGCATGAAGATTTTGGGTGAAACCTGCTTTAACAACAGCATAAAATGCTCCTAAAATAGCAGCAGCACCTCCACAATCTCTTTTCATTCCCGGCATTGAAGTCTGTAATATTTACAATATATATTTTATCAGTAAAAATTGCTATTTTATTTTCAGAATAAAAATATATAAAAAATAATCATTTTTAATTGTTCCGAAAATATAAATTTGAAATATTATTAATCAATTACTTGAAATATTACAACAAAAAATTTGAAAACAACACTAATATTTTTAATTCACTTTAATGCATTTAAAAATTTTATATTAATTATTTACATATATTCTTTGATACTAAAAATTCATTGCAGTCTTTTTACTCTGAATGAAATACACATTCAGATTATACTCAAAATTTGAGCACAATACCTTTCCTTTGATGCTTAAACCGCCAGTGTCATAAACAATACCTTTTCCAACCCAAGCTATAGTATTTGTAGCTCCGGGTGGTGTATGACTTAAAACAGCTAATGCTGGAGGTACTGCTGCAGCTTTTCCTACCCCATATATTCCACCAAACCCACCGTCTTTCAATTCTTCACCTCTTATAATATTTGGAGTAATTCTCAATTCATTACTAATTTTTTTTACTTCCTGAACAAGTAATTACATAATCAAAAATATATTTTATCTAATTTTATATTAGAAAAATATAAATTTACCATTAGAAAATGATCAACATTCATTTCATTGCAAGGTGTATCTACAATAGCTGCAGCAAGATTTATACCCCTTGCAGCATTATCTAAAGCTTGTAATTCATCAGGAGACAAATGTTCATTTGAAATTTCATTATCAATATTATTTGTTGAAGGCATCAAAATGAATTCTACATTAACAGATACATTTAAATTTTCATTTGTATTCATTGGTGCCATTGAAGTAAGAGAAGATTTTCTTGAATAACTTGGATAAGCTCTAGCAACTGCACATGCACTTGCATATAGATCTTCTCGTTCACATATTATCTACAATAATTTTTTATATCAATCCATTAATAACAAACTGTTGATTAACATACTCACAACTATGCTTTCATCAACACCAACAGAACAATTTTTGATAAGCTTAGTAATTGAATGCGATCTAGAAGGTGTGTTATGACGTGAACATTTTAAAGGCAATGCTGCTATCGTTGCTAAATTTAAATATAATGAGCAACTATCAGTAGGAGAGGGGTGTAAGCTAGATACTGCCAGTTTAAACACCTATAAAAAATATATAAACATATTAAAAGTATCAATTATTATAATAATAAACTCACCTCCTCAGTTACTCTTGGTTCTAATTTACACTTAATTTCATGAAATTTTAACTGTGCTAAATGCTTCACTTGACCTATTATTAAAACAGGATGACTTTGAGGATCTGTTTTAGAAAGACCATTGCAAAATTTCAGTGTAACTCCCATTTTGTATTCCTTGAAATTATTGATAACTAAAAAATTGAAATATTAATTTATAACTTATAAAATATTTTTATATACTAAAAAATATGTATAATAAATAACAATACTGAAAAACTTGAACATAAATTTTGAAAACATAAATACCTTTCCATACATAAGGCTTAACACAGTAAAAATAAAATTAAGCCGCCAATTTCACTAAAATAAAAAAATGTATATATAATTTAAAATTGTGACAAAAATGTCTATTTATATCTTTCTACTGATTCACATAGAAACTGATATAAAAACTAGGCAGAAATAACAGTACTTAAATAACATATAAACATGAAATTTGTGAAATAACCTTCTTACAACTTAAATTAATAATTTAAATTATATAACATTATAAATAATACTACTAATATTTTTGTAATAAAAAGAGATATTTTATAGGCCAACGTAGCAACAAAGTACTTACTATACTACGATAAAGGTTTCGAAAACAAGATAGTCCTTTAGTATATTCATTAAAATAAAATTAAACAATCTTTATCTATTTCTGTTTATTGTACTTTAATCGCATTGATGTTATCTTTGTTTTTATGTATGTATGTATTTATCTATATACATATCTATATCTATACATGCATGCATATATATATATATATATATATATATATATATATATATATATATATATATATATATATATATATATTACATTGTATAGACATGCGTGTATGTGCGTGTGTTCATATTGTATATACTACACACAAATTAAATACAAAATATAAAAGCACATATAAATGTATCTTCATAAATTGTAGAACATGTTTCTTAAAAAACATTAATATAATGTAAAAAATTAAAAACATAATTGGCTATAATAGAAAAATATATTGTAATATGTGAATAAGTTACATACTGTCTTATTTATTAGGCATTTTAATTTATTTATGTGTAATCTGAAAATAGTAATTTCTTATTTTTTCTCTCCTTAATTTTTTATCACAGTTTCAAGCTTAGTCTTCACCTTCATAAATACAATATTTTTATTATTTAAAAATCAACATTAGCAATACATTTTCATTTGATTTTTAAAATTATTTTTTTTTTAATATTTCTAATTTTATGATTATGCTGAGTAGAACCTAATAGTCATTTGTTTAATTTATGATTTATTGTAAAAAAACGAATTATTTAAATATTACAACAAAAAGTTATTGTAATCCTTGAAAGTTAAACAAGGAAAGAGAAAATGACTACTGGGTGCATTACTAACTATTATGCGCGTCGAGAATACTATAACATAAAGTGAAAAATAAATTAAAACAATAATAATCGACATGTGTGATGTCGTCTGTAATTTTTTTTGGACATTATTTAAAAATTATTGAGAAAGTGTTGTCATTTTTAAGAAAAAAATGATACAATTTTAGTTCAATGTTTTTTGTAAAATTGTTTTCATGATAAAATGGCTGCCTTGATTGTAAAATACGGAATTTCTGTAATAATTTGTATTCATTTATGCATGGGTTAGTAAATTTATTTTGTTTATATATTTTTAATTAATTTAAATTAATTATATAATAATTTGTTGCGCGAAATTTTAAATTAATATATTTTGTATATGCATACAAATTACGTATGTTTATATATATAATATATATATATATATATATATATATATATATATATATATATATATATATATATATATATATATATATATATATGTTTTGTGTGTGTGTATGTGTGTTTTAAAAACTATATTATATTAAAGGAGAATTGAGGCATGTTGGAAAATATCTTGATAACTCCAATCTTCAGGAGGAGGATGAACTTGATGATGATATATCAGAAACTTTAGTGGGAGAACCACCTC
The DNA here is from genome assembly GCA_029203775.1 of Neoneuromus ignobilis. Classification (NCBI taxonomy): domain Eukaryota; kingdom Metazoa; phylum Arthropoda; class Insecta; order Megaloptera; family Corydalidae; genus Neoneuromus; species Neoneuromus ignobilis. The sequence continues at coordinate 19,733,501 of CP092091.1, read as the reverse complement.
CTAAATTAGACTTAAAATTGCAAGAAAAGTTTCTAGAAAAATTTTCAACTCATTATCAAAGAAGATATTCATGTCATGACTGTGAAGCTCCAGATTGTAGTTTTGAAAAAATTTGCACTAATGCTATATCGGTATATTAGCTGTGTGTAAATAATTGTTTAATGAATAGTGTTTGATATTTTTTATTCTTAGTGCTACAAATCTCGAGTGCGTGATAGTAATGGTGTTGAACGAGTATCACGAGGTTGTACTTCAGCAGTAGATCATGTACCTTTTATATGCAACGCCCCGACTTTTACTGGAGGACCTCGAAAAAGACATGCTACAGGCCAATATCATGTAGAGTGCTGTATCGGAGATTTATGTAATAATGGTACATTTCCAGTGTTAGAACCCATTCTTGAAGGTAATTATGAATTCTTAAAATTTATAATAATTTATTTAAAAAATTTTTTAATATGCGAATATAATTTTAGATGAAGTACCATTATATTCTACTTCTACTAATACGTATGTTGTTAAATTAATTTTGGCTATAATTGGTCCAATTTGTGTGATTGGTATGCTTTGTGTTGTTGTACTATACATAATGAGAAGAACTCATAGAAAAAGATTACTTGCCCAGAGATCAAAGCAAGATCCAGACACCTATTATGCTAGTGAAGATATGCTACGTGCAACTGCTGCTGGAGATAGTACATTAAGAGTAATATACTTTTCTTACTATTATTATAAAAATATTATTTTTATTATTCTAACAGATATTAATGTAAAGAAATATATGACTGTGTTCAATATTTATTATAACAGTGTTTATTAAAATTCTAATAGTAGAATATAAATTAAGGAAATGATTTCATAAATTATTGGATCTTTATTCATAATTAAATTATGTGATTGTGTTTCAATAATGTGTAATTCATATGTGTATATATATATATATATATATATATATATATATATATATATATATATATATATATATATATATATTAATATATATATGTGAGTGTGTGTGTTTGTATAAATGTATGTATGTGTATTTTTAAAAACAAAATTAAAAAAAATATAGTTGTTTATATTCTCTTTAACACTATTTTAATGTACCACAATATGTTTTTTAAGGAATACCTTGAGCATTCTTTGACTTCTGGAAGTGGATCAGGTTTACCTTTACTTATACAACGTACTTTAGCTAAACAGATATCATTAGTTGAATGTATTGGAAAAGGTCGATATGGTGAAGTTTGGAGAGGTATATGGCATGGTGAAAGTGTTGCTGTAAAAATATTTTTTTCAAGAGATGAAGCTAGTTGGTCAAGAGAAACTGAAATTTATAGGTAATATAAGAACAATTTTTAGATTTTATATTTATCATATTATATATTTATATATATATATATATATATATTTATATATATATATATATATATATATATATATATAAACACATAAGCTTTGCTTCTTATTCGTTTCATTCATCAACCTCAAACAATGTAAATAAGTTTTAAAAAATAAAACATTTAGAAAGCTATGTTAATACTTCTATGTAGGCGATGTTTATTATAGATTGGTGGTCTTATGTACATTGAAATGTGATGCCAATACAATTAACATTTGTTTTGTCTGAAAAATTTTTCAAAAATCTGTTCAGAACGTGTGCCTGAAATTCTATCTTTTTTCCATTTTTTGTTAATTTTAATGTCATAAATTTTGTACTTCAGTAATTTAGGAAAAAGTTTGAAAATTAAATTTCTTTATCTCTGTATATAAAATAGTTCCATCGCAAAATTGATGTTATTAATGCTCACGCTGCTTCACATGTGAACAATTACATCTGAAGATTAATAATTACAATTGCAGAGTGATGTAAAAAATTTTTACACTTACATCACTCTGCAATTGTAATTGTTGATCTTTGGAGGGAATCATTCACGGTAGGAGTAGATTAATGACATTGATTTTGCAGTAGAACTATTTTAAATATATATATTTATATGATTTATTTTTATTAGTACTGTTCTTCTACGACATGAGTGTATTTTGGGTTATATTGGATCAGATATGACCTCAAGAAATAGTTGTACACAATTATGGTTAATTACACATTATCATGCATGGGGAAGTTTATATGATCATTTGCAAAGAACAACATTAACACATCATCAACTTTTGAAAATATGTTTATCAATTGCAAATGGTTTAGTACACTTACATTCTGAAATTTTTGGAACGCAGGTAAGATTTAAACATTTTTTTATCCATTTGTATTTTTTAAAAAAATAGTTTGAGAGATAAATTATTGATATATTTATATTTTTTTTCAAAAAGACAAAAGTATTCTAAATATTTTATATTTATATATATATATATGTGTGTGTGTGTGTGTGTGTGCATGTAAATTTATAGTGATTAAGGCTGAATTTTTTGTTATAAAAATTTTTTTAGATAATTGTCTATATAAAATATGAATTTACTTATATTTGTTAAATTATTTGAAGTAAAATTTATAGGGAAAACCAGCTATTGCACATCGAGATATCAAATCAAAAAATATATTAGTACGAACAAATGGTTCTTGTGTAATAGCTGATTTTGGTTTAGCTGTCACACATATTCAAGCCACTGGAAAATTGGATGTTCCACCCAATCCTAGAGTTGGTACTAAGAGATACATGAGCCCAGAAGTATTAGATGAAACGTAAGATTGTATTTATTTATTATAAAAAATGAATAAATTTAATAATTTTGATTTTTAGGATAAACATGGAATGTTTTGAGTCATTTAGACGTGCAGATATTTATTCTTTTGGGCTGGTACTTTGGGAAGTGTGTCGTCGAACATTAAGTAATGGAATAGCTGAAGAATATAGACCACCATTTTATGATGTTGTACCAAATGATCCGTCCTTTGAAGATATGCGTAAAGTTGTTGTTTGTGATCAAAGACGACCTAATTTACCTAATAGATGGGCAAGTGATCAGGTAAATTATTAAATTTTTTGATTATTTTCAAATTTTGTTTCAATTAATAATACATGTGTGTGTGTGTGTGTGTGTGCGTGCGTGCGTGCGTGCGTGAGTGCGTGCTTGCGTGCGTGAGTGCGTGCTTGCGTGCGTGCGTGCGTGCATATGGATATATAATTTTTATATATAAAATTAATAAAAATCTAAATGTTTATTTTTATGAAGTTTTAAGGTTTTTTTTAAAAAATGTGTGTAGATAAGAATTTATTAATATGTTATTATTTAATTTCAAAAACAAAATAATGAATATTACAAGTTAAAACGAAAAATAGAAAAGCAATATGTATTACATAGTAGTTGACATTTTTATTTATTTAATATAAATTTACAATTATTCAAAAATATATATTTATTTGAAATCTGAGATATTTTATAATTGAATTTAATGTGTGAAAAATCTTCTTTACAGGTGTTAAGTGGTATGGCAAAATTAATGAGAGAATGTTGGCATCAAAATCCTAATGTGCGATTACCTGCTTTGAGAATAAAAAAAACTCTTATCAAACTTGCAAGTGCCGATAGTAATGTTCATTTAGATGTAGATATGGATGTTTGTGTTTAAAGGTTGTTCTGTGACTTACTGACACAATTTTTTTGTTGGGATAATATACAGTGAATGTTTGCCTTAAAAAAGTGCATATAATTTCAACTGAACATTAATAACAAAGTAAATGTGAGAATACAATCCTTGAAAGTTCAACTCAAGTATATACTTATAAAATGATCATCTCAAATGAATCTTCTTGCCATTCTTTTGTTTGTACCTCTTGACTGTTTTAGATAAAACATTAAGAATTTATCTTATTCATGACTGTTTTTGATTTCAAGTTGTATGTCCATACCTGCCTTTTTTTTATCTTAAAAATTTGTTATTTTAAAAACATACACTGTATTTAACACTAATTTAATAAGATATTACATAAATGCAGTTATTAATAAATATTAATATATTTAATTGAAATATTTTTAAAAAAATAAAACAAGAATACTTTTGATGAAATAAGTACATGTCTAAGTAAATATAATTATGTATTAGCAAAAATCATAAAAGCCTTAAATAAAATTAGGTTTCTTAATCTAGAAATAAACTTGTTACTTCAAGCAGAATTGTTTCATAATAATTGCTCAATTCAAAATTAAAAGCAGGGAAATGAAAAGAATTGACAGTTAAGAGATTAATATTTTTTTTGTTATATATTGATGTTACAACAATTAAAGACTGATATTTTCAATATTTAATTTGACATTAGACATAAATATTTTATTCATAGTTTTTTTTCTTTATTCAGGTACAACATTTTAAAACAATGCATTTAAATATATTTTTTAGTAAATATGGAATGACAACATATTCTAATTAAGTGTATACTAAAATATTTAAAACAATTTATAGTGTGTTTTATCTTTTGAATTATTATATATACAAGCTTTAGAAATATGTCTTTGATGATAAACTTGTTGAGTTTTGACAGTGTATTTATTATTGTACATAATGAATTATGTATTTGACTTTAAAATACTTTTTATTAAAAGTATTTAATATTATATTATGAAATATTTTTAATGATATTATTAAATCATTTTTAAGAAAATTAATTTGTGAATTTGTTTTCAAATTCCAGTATTAGTCATTCTATATTTTGAAAAATGCATTCAGTTATTGATTTTATTCAAGGAATTTTACCTCACTTTTACTTGAATCTGTAAAATAACGTACCTTTAATTCTTGTCATTAGTACACTTGGCATCTAAGTAGTATTAAAATGTTTGAAATATTTCGTTATAGAATAATATAATATTTCGATGTTTATTAACTATATTGAACTATTTTAATATTATTATTACATACATTATTAAAATTTGTAATCTAAAGAGTTTAAAAAAAATAATTATTTGTTATTTTCCTTGAAAGTGCCATTATTTAATATTAAAATTGTTAATATGGAAAAATAATATTACAATAGACTTATAGAAAATACTTTCTTAAATTAATGTGTGCAACATTCTATAAGTATTAATAATTTTTGTTAAAAACATTTCAGTGACTAAATAATATGGTAACTAAAATTATAAACGTATGTATTTGATTTAATTTAATTTTCTTTTACAAAAGATATGTTAACATAACATTTCGATATAAATATACTAATTAAATTTTTTATTTGTAATTTTTGTAGTGTTATTGATAATCATTGAACAATCATATAATTTATTTAATTGTTGTAAATATTTTCTTATTAGAATCACAATTGACATATTAAATTTCATATCAGAAAATGTACATTTCACTTCATTCATTCATATACTTTAAATCTTTATATATTATTTGTTAAATATAATTATTGTTTAAAAAAGAAATGCAGCTATTTTTTAAAGAAAAAAATACATAGTTTTTATTCATTGATACAAATCGATATATTGACTGGAAAGTATTGAATTATACATTTATTCTTTATACATCTTCGATAAATGTCATTTTTGTATATAAATAAAAATTCATTTTATGTACTGTATTATATTTGAATAAATTGATACAATCCATATTACTCATTGGCATTGGTGTTATGTATGCAATTATTGGCAAGGTCATTTCAGGGTGAAATAAAATAATTCTGAATCGTCATTAACATAATAAAAAACATTTACAATTATAAACAATGCATTTATGTATACATTTCAGTATATAAGCAAAAATAATTTTAAAAATACTTTGTGGTATTTGTAAAAATTACTATTACTAGGGAAATTTGCAGACAAATTTTAGTACTTTTCTTCCCACCGATTCGACCTAACTGCAGCCATCAATTATTGTTAAAAGTGTAAAAATAATTGTGATTACTACACAAATCAACATAAAAAGGTAGGAATAGGATAGTAGTTGTTTAGACAATTATTGAAATAAGTATTTTTCAGTTCATATTAACAAACTTTCATTTAAAATCTTATAAAAATTTAAAAATAAAGATACTACATTTGCTCTTCCAAATAATTCAGAAAATTGATTTGTTTCAAACATACAGTTTTTGCTTGGATTACTGTATTTTATGACCTACTTTAATGTGCAACATGAAATGTCATATGAATTTGTAATATCTACTTTTTTGTAATTGTCAATGACATTTTTCGAAAAATTTGTCATATGTACATCTTTATTTTATTTTTACGAATTGTATAATAGTTTGAAGATATATGATAATATATACATATTGATTTTTCATCGATTTTATTTTAAGCTCACTACATATATATATATATATATATATATATATATATATATATATATATATATATATATATATATATATATATATATATATATATATATATATATATATATATATATATATATATATATATATATATATATATATATATATATATATATATATATATATATATATATATATATATATATATATATATATATATATATATATATATATATATATATATATATATATATATATATATATATATATATATATATATACATATATATACATATATATATATATATATATATATATATATATATATATATATATATATATATATTATATATATATATATATATATATTTTGTATATACTTATGTATATATATATATATATATATATATATATATATATATATATATATATATATTGGTCATTTCAAAAAGTACATAAATTAGATTTATGTTAATGAACAATTTATGTTGATTTTTTCATATATTTTTGTATAACAACTGAAACTATTAAGCAACAAGTTGAAAGTCTAATGTAATTAATTAGCAAGGGAAAACTCAAAAATTAATAAACTAATTTTTATTAATTTCTGTAATATTTAAATTCTGTTACTTATGTAGTTTTTGAAATAACCGATTCATATATATATATATATATATATATATATATATATATATATATATATATATATATATATATATATATATATATATTTACACACATACACACATATACATATACACGCACACACACACAAATATAGATAAATACATTGTAAACTGATAAGTATTTAATAGATACATATGTACATACTTAAGTATGCAGTATTTTTAATTCTTTTTTGATAAATACTGCTGAATTAAAAAAAATACTTGTTTAATATTTTAAAAGTATTATCTAGAGAAAAAGACAAAAAAGATGTAAATAACATATTTATTAAATAATGATTTGTAAAAGAACTCGAAAATAAACCAACTATAATCTAATAATAAATAAGCATACTATGTAGACCTTGTACACATTGTTTTGAATAATCACTGAAGTATGTCAATTATATGAACTTCAATATTTATTTCATATTCTCATATTTAAAGTCTAAACTAACTTCTGTATTAATTTGAGAATAATATATTAAAGTATCTCTATTATTTAATTGATTCACATATTTTCTTTTATTATTTTTTAAATTGTTTTTTTCGTATTAAGTAATTGTTTCACGTATAATGTTAACACGTCTGCCTGCACTGCTATTGGTAACTATTGTATTTTAGTTGTTTTTTTTAATGTTAAGTAGATAATATATACATAGAGTTAAAGGAACTTGGTAAACATGTTTTGACATCATTTTGTTGATTGTAAATTAATACGGTTGTGTGTGTGAGTGTGTGTATGTATGTGTGTGTGTATATATATATATATATATATATATATATATATATATATATATATATACAGAATACATATTTTAATTAATAAAATTACTTAATTTTTTTTACAGTAGTAAATTGTATTTCTTTCTTTGTATTTTTATGCAATTGATTTATTTAATACGTCCAAAAATATATAGATGTGTGATTGAATAATACATTGATGTGATTGAGTAAAATTAAATAATGCAATAAAATATACTACTAATTGTAAATAAATAAAATATTGAATTTGTAATTCGAATCAATTAGAATTTGGAATGTTTTTAAATTGTTTACTGTTAAATAATTTGTTAAACAGGGTTTTATATTTAGTTATTATGTGACTTTAATTTCAATACTTTATAATAACATTTTGTGGTACTCTGTATTCAAAATATATCTGAAGGCTCGTTTTCACTATCATATATATATTGTATAAAATTTTTAATACTGCAATTTATGTGCATATTTTTATATAATAATACGGAATTTCAATATACAATCATTATATAATGTAGCCGTAGTTAATATGTAAATAGTTTAAGTGTATTCATGTTTATAGTAATAAATTGTAATTGATTACTATATACATAGAAAGATGATTTAACATTAAAAAATATCTTTTTTGAATTTAAATATTAAAAATAACTGGAACGAAACCAAATACACTTTTTTTAACGTAATGGAGGTAGATTATAATAGAAAACTATAAATATATTTCGTATTTTTTTTGAATATTTCTTATCTAATAGTACTATAAATATTTTAAGCAGCAAGGTTATTTTCTATTCAAATTTTCTATGTCGTCAGTTAGAATCTGTTTGAAAAAGCTGAACTTTGAAACATTGCTAAAGCAGTATTTGTTTTAATATTATTATTTGTAAATTTTCAACTTGTACATTTGGGTTATATTGAATGAATTTAATATTTATTTTTCAATAGAAAATGGAATATTATAGAATTGAAAATATTTATTCTTAAAATGTTTAATATTTTAAATTTAGTATGTTCGAATTGTTTTAGTTGACACTTACATTTTATTTTTTTGAAATACTTTATTGCTTATTATGATTATTGTACTGGTTTGAAATTTTGAAGGTTTATATATATATACACATACACGAGGGTCGTTTATTAAGAAAAACTAAATTCAAAATTTAATTAAATTAATTAATAAATAAAATTAAACAATAAATAAATTTACCATATTTATCAAACGACCCTTGTATGTATGTATGTATGTATATATATATATATTTATATATATATATATATATATATATATATATATATAAATATATAAATTACACAGTGGGTAAAAAAGTAATCATACGCCATGTATTCTTTTGATAAAAAAAATTTTCTCTAATATAATTTTATTAGAACAAGGAAAAATGAGCGACATTAAAATTTAATGCTTCATTAATTTGGCAGTAATTAATTTTTTATACATCGTAACTATGACAGGCAATAAAGTATTCATACACTTCAAATGTTAGTATAATGTTCAATAATAAATTATTAAGTTCTAATACTTTGTATGAAATCCTTTTACATTTATAATAGCTTGAAGCCTCTTTGAGTTAGACTGAATTAAAGTTGTAGTTGTATTTAAGGTTATTTCTTGTTAAGTTTTTTCAAATTTTCTGTCATCTGGCGTCTGTTAAACATTTAAATTTCCTAAAAAAAAAAAATCAAAATTGGCCACAAGTTCTTTATTTGGTTGATACCGGGAGATTGAGGTGGATGCAATAATTATAGAGAAATCATTCTTTAGTTTTTTTACCATGTGTTTTTTGTGATCGTTATCTTGTTGAAACATGCAAGTCTCTTGGATTCCTAGCCTACTTATATTTTTGGCTAAATTACCTCACAGCATGTCCATACACTTATTAGCATTCATAATACCCTCAATAATGACTAGTTCACCAACACTAACCACCTTCATGCAGCCCCACATCGTGACATAGTCTACTGCATGTTTCATTGACGGAACTATATTTTACTGGTACAATTCTCTGTTTGGTATCCTTTAAACGAAATTTTGTCCATCTGAACCAAACAAATTAAGCTTGTTTTCATTAGAAAAAATAACATTTTCCCAAAACTCTTCTGATTTATTCACATATTCCCTTGCAAATTCTAGTCTTTTCTTCCTATTTATTTCTTTATTGTAAATCTTTTTTCTTGGACCTCTGCTTTGTAGTCTACTTCACGGAGACAATTTCTTACGGTTTGTGCTGAAAATAACTTTTTATGATGACACAAGGTGTTCAGATAGTTTAGAGCATTGATTTTGTGATTTTTTGCATTTAGTTTGACTAGATTTTGTGCTTTTCTTATAGCTACGGCCTTTGGTCTTTATTTATTTTCAGATGAACAATTTTTATTTTTTTTATAATATACTGTACAGTTGCATGCGATTGGTTTATAATCTTACTAATTTGACAATAACTCATACTTTGTTGAAAAAACTGGATAATTCTGTTTTTGAAGAAAGAACTCAACTTTTTTTGCCACTCGTTGCAACTGATTATTACCCAACAACTGACTAAACAGAATAGAAGATATCTTCGTTTGGATTTCTTTATTATCATTCAAATACTAATATTTAAATAAAACTAGTTTCATTCAAATACAAATTAGTATTTACAAACACATTTATTGTATAAATACTTTTTTTGCCAAGAAATTTTTAGATTGCGATATTACTTGTTTTAATGATGTAAATATTTTACAATTCGGGGAAAAACTAGAGTGATTATCAAAAAAAACAAAAAAACAAGATGTATAAATACTTTTTTTACCCATTGAATATGCATATCACGCATATAAGTATTCATTTAAGTGTTACGTTTATTTCTTGATTTGTTATTTTAATATACACTTGTACATAAATGTACATCGGTACTACATGTAAATATCTCCAAAAAAAATAATTTAGATTTCGTCATTAATAGGATAATGGCTAGTTTTGCGGCGCAAGCAGCCTTGCGCAGCAAATGGAGTTCTTTGGTCGAGGAGCACAGTATAGAAGTGCCACCAGAAGTCAGTAGTAAAGTCACTTCTGTTGTCGGATGGCTAAAGCAGGTGTTTGTCATCACCAATATGTGTTATTGCTGTTATGTTGCTTTAAATTTATTTATTTATTTATTTATATATATATATATATATATATATATATATATATATATATATATATATATATATATAAACACACACAAACATACAAACACACACAACATACAAACACACAAACATATAAACGCACACATTTATACTTATAGAGGTATATTCACTCATGAATATAATGCACATGACTTAAAATTGCACTTTTTCGTATCGATGGTTTATATTGTTAATGTATTACTATATTGAGCTTGGAAATTTTGTTGCATACTTTTTATAGATTGATATTATGTATGTATGTACTTTAAAAAAAATCAATCAGTGTTCTTTTCCATTGTTATCATAAATTGTATAACGTATTTTTATAACAACAATTCAATTAACTGTGCGCTATTTATTATCTTTTTAAAATGTTTATGAGCACAGTTGCATTTTCGAGTATCTATCACTTTTTTGTTGTATATTGAATGTTATAGACATTTTAAGTTCTGTATATAATGTATAAATTACGATTTAATATATTTCATTTTCTAATATATGTATATATATATATATATATATATATATATATATATATATATATATATATATATATATATATAAATTATTCTTTCGCCCTTAATTTACTATTGAATAAAAAATCTAATTTATTCACATTTAAACAATCCAAAGACCTTTTTCTATATTTTTATTACGTTTTATACTATTTTCTCTTAGTCTGTTTATTATTTTATTTCTTGTTTTTTTTATTATTTTTCTTGATTCATAGTTTATAATTTTAGCTGTTTACTGCTGTCTTTTCTTCTGTCCGTATATTTTATCTATTATATTTTTATTTGAAATGTTTAGTTTTTATAATATTTTCGGTAAATTGTTTCATTGTATTTTGTTTACATATACGAGGGTCGTTTGATAATTAAGGTAAAAAAGTAAGAAAAGCTAAATTGAAAAAATAAATTTAATTAATTAATTAAATTAAACAATAAATAAATTTACCATACTTATCAAAAGACCCTCGTGTATATATATATATATATATATATATATATTTATTGTTTAATTTATATAATTAATTTATTTCATTTTATTTTTAAATTTAGCTTTTTTACTTTTTTACCATACTTATCAAACGACCCTCGTATATATGTATGCATGTATGTATTTAGAGGCAATGAATACAATTATTATTACTTAATTCTTATTTCATATTATATTTAATTGAAAATTTGAAACTTTCAGTTTTATAAATATTTTGTTTTTCCATTTCTTGTCTTATTTTTTTTAAAAAAAGTAATAATTTAAGTAATGTAATAATAATTTAAATAATAATTTATTTCATGTTTTTTATTCATACAATAGTCTTTAAATTTTGATCATACACATTTCATTTTGAAATTATTAATTATATTCTAAAATAATTTAATGTTTTGAATTGCTTTCTGGAAATACTTTTATTAAAAAAAAATATGTTTTTTAAAATGAAATTCTTTATATGTATATATATATTTTGTGAATTTTTCAGAAATTTTATGACAATGTTTTTAGTTTATCATTTCTAATCATTTTTACACCATTTTTTATTTACGTGATATTATTGATGATAAGTATTTCATTATAATAGTATTTTTTTAAAAAAAAATAAAATAGTGAAATAATGAAATAATTTAATCATTAATTTTTTATTGTATTAACATATACATTTTTTATTGTATTAACATATACATTTTTTATAAAAAGTATTAATGATATATATTTATTACCTATGATCGATACAACATGTATTTGTTTATCAATAGAATTAATGGTTTTATTTGATATAGCAATTAAACGAAAAGTTGAAATTTGAACTTAGAAATAAGTATTTAAGAAATAAATTATTTGTCATTTTTAATCAATTTTGTGTCATCCCAAAATATCTTATTTAATATTTATATTTAAATATATATATATATATATATATATATATATATATATATATATATATATATATATATATAAATGTGTGTGTAGAGAGAGAGATAGAAGTTAATCCAAATGTGACGCCTAGATTTGTGTTTTATTAAAAAGAAATATTTGTATAGGGTACTGTATAAGGAAACATGTGTATAATTTCTTTTTAATAAAACAAAATCTAGTCGTCACATTTGGATGTTGAAAGGTATAAATGGCTAGAGACTGACTTACTTATTTGTATTAAAAATAATGTTACAAATGTTATTAGATGATTTAATAATAATAAGTATAGCTATTTTAATGAAACTGTTAAAATATTTTAAAATGATTGACAAATCAAATAATATATTTGAGTATTAAAAACACACAGACACATATACCAATTATTCTCGTATTAATAAATGTTTAAATTCGATTACTTTTCAAATATCGTTTTTTATTTAGGAGATTATAAAGGAATGTAGTTAATTATACCTGTACATGTTTTGTGATGGTGTAATTTAACTTCCTGTTTGTTTAATTATGATACATGAATCGCTTTAAAATTAGTTTCACTTTAATCAAGAAATAATATGATTTTTTCAGGGTTATCTTTAAATTTATGTGTATATATATATATATATATATATATATATATATATATATATATATATATATATATATATATGTATATACACGAATAAATACTTCGAGAATATATCGAATAAGTAATGTTTAATATATTAAAAAAAATCTGAAGCCTACTTATATCAGTTTATAAAAATAATTTATTGAATTTTAAAAAGATTATAAATTATAACGTGTATATATATAAATCTATTTTTTATATAAATATTTTAGGAAAAGTAGTCATTTTTGAAATAGTTTTTAAAAATAGTTTTCACTTTAATTGAATATAAATATATTAATATATTTTAATTTTTCGTACGATTGGTGTTTGAATAACATATTTTTTGGCATAGAAAATGTTGTAAAAGTCTGAAAAGTATTAAAAATTATAAAGTAAAATCCTTTTAGTGTTTCAATTTTCATTATCGTTTACCGTATTATTTACATCATTGTATTTTTTTTATTTATCTATTTCAATTATTAATTTTTATACAAAAAAGTATCTAAACGCCAAATATATTTCAAATGCTAAATTTAAAAAAAGGATGTACTTTTTATTTTGGATGTGTAAGTAAATTACACTTTTATTGTTTTTATTTAAAAAATGATGTTTATGTAGATTATGAAATAATTAAATTTATATATATTTAAACATAAATGTAAAAAAGAACGTAATGAAAAGGTAAAGATGGTATTAAAAAAATATTAAATGTTTTTAAAGTCAAACTTCTTCATTAATAAGTAAAGTGGAAAATGTTTTTTTAAAAAAATATTAAGTGTAATTTGATATTGATTTTATGTAATTGAAATAAAGTACTAAAAAATAAATACGTTTAATGACGAATATTTTCATATAAAACTATTTAAACCATATATCTTTGTTGACAACTAAAGGTCTTTAATGAATGATAAGTTTATAAAACATGTTTTCATTTTGTTCTACTTATTTATATTCTTTGAAGAAGTTATAGAGATGGTATAAAAATATATTTATTTAAATTAAGTGATTTTTTTAAAAGCGATTTAAATATTTTAACGACATTTTTTAATAAAATATATACACACGTGCGTTTATACGTGTATTTAAATGTTTAATTAAAAAAATTGTCAACTTGGTCAACCTCATAAAAAATAATATCGAAATAAATCACTTTATAGAATGTATCATTCAGATATTGTTCAATATTTTTTTATTAAGTGATTCGCGTTATAAATCAGGATGTATCTGCTGTGCAGTATATTCATTATCGATCAAATTGTTAAATAGTGTGGTTTACTGAGTTTATTTATTCACTATATTTGAAGATAATATAGTGTACGTTTCGTTTGTTTGTTGCTTGTTGTAAAGTGCGAATTCTGTGAATAATATTTGGTCAAATTATTTATATTGAAATTTAAGTGTTGTATAAAATTTGTTTTATTGTCGTGCAAGAAGTTTAGGTTAGCACATTGATTATATAATAGTATTAATATCTATTACATATTTTTATTGTTCGTTAAAAATGAAATGTTTGCTGTTTTTCTTATTTTTTTAGTATATTATTTATTGTTGAAAATTCTGTTTTCCAGCACTGAAGTATGTATTTTTTGATTTATAAATAATTAAATTTGAAGTAAATTCATGTAGTTTATATTAAAAAAATGTTATTACGAAAATAAAATACAATAATTACATTGTGATGCAAAATATATTAAGATGAGACATTAATGAAGAAGATATAATATAAAGTTATAGACTTCTATGAATAATTAAAATAGGCTTATTTTTTCATATAAAAATGATGACCTTCACTTATAACTCGCTAAAAAAATATAATCTAATATACATATATATATATATATATATAAACACAAAAGTATCTGACCACCTGTCATACTAAATATATTTCCTGTGATAAATTAACTTTACTGTAAAGACAAAAATGTTAAAAAATATTTTTATTATCGTTTTATTAGTGTACTTCAAAATATTATATTTTCAAATTTAAAACAATAAATTCCATAAAAAAAATTGTTTTTATTCAACATGTAATATTTAGACGCACAAAAGTATCCCACCACTAACAATATGATTTTAAAAATTAATGAAAAGAGTGGAAACTAATATTTGTTTAGGATATCCTTTAATAACAGTTTTTAATCTGTTAGGTATGGATTATACAAGTTTTTTTCTTAAAACTGGACTGATTTTATTCCATTTCTGATGAAAATGAGTTTTTGACATTTCTTGACTAGTAATATGATGACTAATTAAATATTTCTTCAATTCTCATAAATGTTTTATGGGATTCATGTCCGACGATTCAGTAGGTGTGTCGAACTGTTGCGATACATAATACAAGATACATTCCTCAGTTTTTCTAGTACAGTGTTTAGAATCATTGCCTTGTTGGAATACAGATTAGTTTTCTAGTTGTAATTTTTCTGCATCAATCTTTAAATTATGCTTCAAAATTATGTATAAACAAACTTTTTCACTTCTCCATCAGTGAAATGAAGTTTTCTTAACCCAGACACCTATATGCAACCGCACACCATTTTTGAACTACCTTCATATTTTACAGTCAGTTGTAAGTTGTTGTTTTTTATTGAGTTCAGTACTTGGTTTTCTTCACACCATTTTTCTATTAGATGAATTAAATATTTCAAATATACACTTATCACTAAAAATAACATTTTTCCAAACGTCTTTTGATGTTTTTATGTGATTTTTTAACAAATTCAAGCCTTTTTATGTCTCGTTTATTTATATAAGATTTTTTCCCGAAATCCGATTATGATAACCACATTTTCTGATAATTCTACAAACTTTTTTAATACTAAAATTATTCTCTGTACTTCTGGTATAACTCCACATATTTTTTAACCACTTGTAGCAGAATTTATTCGCATATGCCTTAAAAATTTATTTTTCTTCTCATACACTAAGAATATTGAGTCTTTCTGTTCTTTATTCACTAACAAATTATTAGTTTTGAATTTTCTAACAATACCTTATACTGTATTACGTTGAATATCAGTATTATATGTAATTTTGCGTTATGAATACCCTTTTTTATTTTTTTAAAAAAACAAGTTTTCTCTCCAGTATAGTTGTTTCCTGTTTTTCGATATTATTCGATTAATAAAAATTAAAATGATAAAGGAAAACAATTAATATCACTGGAGAATCTAATAACAATGGCGAGGTTTTACGTTCGCATAAAAAAGGAAAATAGTGGATTTACCAATTTTTATAAGTTGCTTGGTCAGAGATACTTTTGTGCATCTAAATATTACATATGAATAAAAACATTTTTTTCTAGAATTATTTGTTTCAAATTTGAAAATATAATATTTTGAAGTACATTAATAAACGATAATAAAAATATTATTAAACATTTTCTTCTTTACTGTAAAGTTAATTTATCACATAAAATACTGTCTAGTATGACGGATGCTTTTGTGGCCCACTATATGTATGTATATATATATATATATATATATATATATATATATATATATATATATATATATATATATATATATATATATATTAAAAAAATACAGTATTATAGTAATTTAATATTTTAAAAAGTTACATCTTTTAATTCTTTATGGTTAATTATGTTAAAGTTTTCAGAATTCATTTTTTTACTAAAAATACATTCGAGATATTAACAATAAATGGAAACACAGTAAACTAGTAATTAATTGTAATAAAGCCGTTTATCATATTTTCTTATAGTTATATTTTTGAAAAAAATAATGTCATTAATATTTTATAATTTAATTTTTGTTCCATATTTTTTCGGTTTAATTTAAATGTAATAAAATAATATTTTTAATTGAATAATTAGTGAATTTAATAGAATAATATGTTTTCAATTACTAGTACAGGCTTTAAACCATTTATATTATTAATCCTATGGTTCCTGATATTTTACTTTAAACATGCTCATAAATATTCAATAGAGTTAAAGTCAGATTATTGTAAAAATATTTTTAAAACTTTAGGGCAGTTATCCAATAACCACAGTCGAAAATTGAACAATATGGACCTAAAATCATTATTGTTAAAAAAAATATATTATCAGAGTAACTTTGCAAGTTATTTTTTAAAAATTTTGATATACATTTTAGTATATATAATTTCAGAAGTAAAATGATGTTTTTTAAAAAAAATCTAAAAGCAAATAAACTTTTATATAAAATTTTGCCCTATTTGCTTATTTTAAATTTTGTACTTACTCCCCGACGTATGTTTTATTTTCAGTTTCAAAATTTTCTCTATTATGTGTATGTATTTTTTTTTTTAATGAATTGCACATTAAAATGATTCATATTAACCAATTAACATGTTTCCGGCAATTTTTTTTTTAGTAAAAATACATTCATTTTCTTATTTCAGTAGTTATCTTTCTTTTTCATCCATTGTTTTTAAAAATATATCTAACATTGTAAAAAGCATTCGAAATATTATTATCTCTAGTGTTATATTAAAATTGTTATAAATTTGTCTATTCATTTAAGATTAAACAATGTTTTTTTTCTAATAATTATGAAATAACATCTAATAATGAATGATTATTTTCGTGAAATTAAATTTTGTTAATTTTTTTAATGAATTGTTTTCTGCTATTAGTAAAATATATTTTATGTATTATTTTACATTAGATATGTGTAGAATAGAATAAATTCTTTTTTTTACTGATATATAATATATTGAAAACATTTTTTTCATTTGTACTTTTTTATAAACAAATAGATAATTATTATTTTGAAATTTGAAGAAAATTACAAGTGTGCATACTTTTATAGAACTAGTATGATGCATTAATATTAAGCAGAAATGATGTGTAATTAAATAATTTTGAACTCATATGTCAGTTTAATATGTTGTAGGTAGTAATAAATTATTTTATGTAATATAAATATATAATGAAAAGAATATTCGTGTTCAACCATAAGTGAAGATATCTCATTTAAAATAATATTTTTTTGTCTATGTTATTAGTAACATCTTTATGTACACATTAATTATGTATAAACCATATTCAATTTTGTAAGCGATTGATGAAATTATCATCCAATGGTGAAGTATTGGTATTTTATTATTTACAACAAAAACATTTATGATTTTTAGTTCAACTGTATATGAATTTTATTCAGTTTTTATGTTATTTTATAATGCTATTGTCTATATTTTTTTCTTTTTTTAAATTTAAGAATATTTTTTTCATTTTCATTAAAACGTTTATTAATTTCTTTGTTGATATATAATATATATTCTGCGAATATTATCATTTTAGATCGATTTTTAATTAAATATGTGTATGGGTGTGTATTATAAACAATTAAATAAAATTGAGAAAGTATAATTTCTCATCATTTTAATCTTTTGTATGAAATATCACTTTGATTTTGCAATATTTTATAATATGCAATTATAAAGTAATTGTCTATTGAATTGTTAAGAATTATTGTATTTATCAAATTATAATTTTTAATATTTATACCAATTTTAAAACAAACTTTATAACAGGAACTTATAATGTTATAACAAAGTATTTATGAAATTTATGTATCATGGTATATATTTTTCATAAATGTTTTGAAAAAATTATTATGATGTAACATGAATTCATAGAATGCAACTTTTTTTTTACTTAAATTTATTATCTTGTATGTATTTAATTCATAATAAATTACATTACGTAAAAAAATTTAAAAGAAAATTACGAAATAAAATATTAAATTTTATTATTTTTGTATTACAATATTTAATTTTATAGTAAAATATTTGTTATTCTGTAATTAGTAGTACCTTCAGTATTTTTTGAAGTATTTTGTTTTTTAAAAAAGCATGTTTAAATGTAATGTACTAGTAATACATATGATTGTTTTTAAATGTATTTGAACATATTATCCATTTTTATTTAGATTGTAATAAATTGAATTATTGCATGTGTTCAATTAGAAATATCCAATTATTAAGCAACTAGCTCCAAATATTGTAAAAGTAGCTTTTTCAAGTTTACTCTTATTTTCATAAATGCATTGTTTATAAGTTTTTTTTTCAAGAAATGTTTTACTTTTGAATTTTGTTCAAGTTTTTATGAATTACTCAGGCATCTTTAGAAGTAAGAGCTGCTGGGAGACGAGCAGTCAGTTCACTCGCTGGTGGTGGAACAATGACTCCTCAGTCAACTCTTGTTGTTCTTCATTTTAATGATGTGTATAATGTTGAATCAAGACCGTCTCCAGAACCAGTCGGTGGAGCTGCAAGATTCTGCACTGCCATAAAAAGTTTTTCTCACTTACAACCTCTTATTTTATTTAGTGGTGATGCGTTTTCACCGAGTATGTGTAAGTATTAATTAGTACACAAATTATTTTCTATATACTTGTTTATTTCTATATCACTTTATAACTTTATATATATATATATTTTTTTTTATTACTATAGTGAGTACTTTTACTAAAGGCGAGCAAATGGTTCCGGTTTTAAATGATATTGGAACACATTGTGCAGTATTAGGCAATCATGATTTTGGTAAGAGGTAAATCTTGTTTAATTAGATTTTTAGTTTTGTATTCTATAATATTTTTGTTTGATTTAGAAAAATCTAAAAGTAATATTTTTTTCAATATTTCTAAAAAATTATATGATAATAAATTAGTGAAAAATAATAATTATGATTTGAATTATTAAACATTAGATCATGGTCTTGAAGTTTTATCACAGTGGGTATCTCAATCAAATTTTCCATGGCTTATGTCAAATGTAGTTGACAATGAAACAGGAAGACCTCTAGGTGAAGGTCGCATTACCAGGGTATTAGATTGGGCAGGTAGAAGAATAGGTCTTATTGGACTTGTTGAAAAAGAATGGCTAGATACATTAGCAACAATAAATCCTGAAGAAGTAACATTTTTAGATTTTGTTGAAACTGCAAGAAAACTTGGAGGGCAACTAAAACAGGAGGTATTGTAATATTGCATAAATATTTTTGCCTATATTTATTTTATTCAGTGTAAATAAATTTATTTACTCCCAAAAATTTGGAAATATTTTAACTTTTTAGAAATATATTTTTTCACATTTGAAATTAAGTTTTTTTATATATATTCTCATTTTTCTTAATATGTATATTTTAAAATGTATAGTAAATCAATTTATAAAACCTAAATAAAAAAATAAAGTAACCATTTTGTTGTAAGGTCTTACATATGAGTCACAAAATGGCTGTTAATGATAGATTACAAAGTATTTTGCTTTGTATGAAATATACTTATTATAATATAATAGTGCCTAACATTTTTGATATAGGTTTTCATGGACAGAAGAAAGATTTACTTTGTTTTTTTCTTTTTTGGTTTTACATCCTTATATATTATATATATAAAACCAAATCCTTATATATATAATGTATTACTTTAAAAAAAATATATATACCAAAATGTGACAAATAATGTTGTGAATGATTTTAAACAAATATTTCTTTTTTCAGGGCTGTGATTATGTGATAGCACTTACCCATATGAGAACACCAAATGATATAAAATTAGCTGAACAGTGTGATGAAATAGATTTGATATTAGGTGGTCATGACCATGTATATGAAATTAAACAGGTTAATAATAAACATATAATTAAAAGTGGCACAGATTTTCGTCAATTTTCTAAGATAACCATAAATTTTGAAAAGTCTTTACCTGAAGTAAATGTTGAAGAAATAAATGTAACTACCTCATTTGTTGAAGATAAAGCTTTAAAAGAAAAACTTGATAAATATACAAGTGTGGTTGAAGGTAAAATGGATGAAATACTCGGATGTTTTTCGGTACCTTTAGATGGACGTTTTACATCGATAAGAACTTCTGAATCCAATCTTGGAAATTGGGTAAAGTATTTAAGTGACATTTGTATATTATTATAATGCTATTATTAATTTTTTTGTAGAATGATAATAAAGTGATATTTTGAATTATTTTTTATTAATATAAGGTTTATTAACTATATGTTTACAATTTTTAATTGTTGATAATTGATTTTTAATAATTTACAATACGTGAGAATATTAAGTATAACAATTTTATAGTGTAAATTAAAATAATAAATATTCTTTTAAAATGTATTGAAATTCATCATTTTTATTTAAAACAAATTAATTTCATATTAAAACATCTGTATTGATTATTTATTCGTAGGTATGTGATGTTGTTTTGGCTGCAACAGGAGCTGATTTAGTTGTAGTAAATTCTGGTACGTTCCGATCTGATCAAGTTCATCCTGCTGGTGATTTTACTATGAGGGATTTAGTTAACGTCATTCCAATGAGAGATCCATTAGTAGTTTTAAGTGTAACAGGTGAATTTAATTTAACATTAATAAATTTGTGTCAGCCTTAGTATATAATACAATATTTTTTAAGGTGAACAAATTTTAAAAACAATAGAAAATGGTGTAAGTATGTACCCGAAACTAGAAGGTCGTTTTCCACAAGTGGCTGGTATTAGCTTTGCATTTGATCCTAGAAAACCTCCTGGCCAAAGAGTAGATCCTCAGCTAGTTAGAATTGGAGATGAATATTTAGTAAAAGATCAGACGTATCGCCTTGCTACAAAAAGTTATATGCATTCAGGATGTGATGGTTACACAGTATTAAAAGATTGCCCTGTTTTAGTATGTTATTTGTTCAATTTTAATTTTTCATTCATTATGTATTTGTAATTTTTTTTGTTTATTGTGTTATATTAAATATTGTTTGAAATTATGTATTTTTTCTTATGTAAAATAAAAATATAGAGTCATACAAATGTGATGCCTAGATTTGTATTTTATTAAAAAAAAAAAAAAAAAACTACACGTTCCTTTTTAAAAACACAAATCTAGGCGTCACATTTGGATGACTATACAATATTGAATTATTTTTTTAACAGACTGATGAGGATGAATGCCCAGAACTTGGTTTAGCAGTTCAAAATCATTTTTATGCAATAAATGTAAGGTTGGGGAAAACAAAAAAACATTCAAAACATCGACAATCATTGGTTACACTTTCACGAAGGTATTATTAATATTAAATTAGTTATCTTTATAAAATATTTATATTTATATATTAATTTTCAGGCACAGTTTAGTGAAAATGCTCGATGTTAATGAATTAGATGGACCGCCACCACTTCGCAGAGCTTCCACAGTGGATTCAACAAGTTCTGTTTCATCAGTAACAGGTCCTAATACAGGTATTTCATCACCAAGAACACCAGTTGCATCTCAAACATCAATCAATCGACGCACACCAACTGATATCACATCAACATCCCCTCCAATGTCAGGAGGTATGTCTGGAGCACATCGTCTTACCAGACGTGCATCTCTAGATGATCTTGAACAACAAAGTTGTCAATTAACACCAAGGACTGATCAACGAATTATAATAATTAATAACGAAGAGGTATGTTATAAAATTGATTAATATTAAGAACAGTAAATGAGTTTTATTTTTTAATGTACATAATTTTAATTCCATAATTATTTTTTATCATAGTTATTTTGCTGTATTAGTTAAAAAATAATATGTTCAATTTATTTAAATAATATATATACATACACACACACACACATTCACATACATATGTATATATATTGTTTTTTATTGAAATCATAAATTTTATATTAATTTTCAATAGCTTTAAATAAATACATATATTTTTTTTATTAGAAAAGACAAGAATTACTTTTACAACGGCAACGTTTAGAAGCTGATTCTGTAATTCATGAAGTAGAAGATGAGTGCTCACCACAAGAATCATCTAGTCCAAATCAAAATGAATAAATATATATATAAATTATATATATATATATATATATATATATATATATATATATATATATATATATATATGTATATGTATGTATATGTATGTATAGATGTACACATACATATATAAATAGGATCAAAAATTAGATTATTAGATATTATGTGCAATATGATGATTATAAATAGTGGTTGAGTGCTCTAAGGAAGCTCATAATTTGATTTCATTTTCAAATTAGTTATTTGTTGATTAGTTCTCTAGTTTAAAAAAGATAATTCATTTTTCATGACATTTATTTATTTTTCAAAAAAATAATTATAGTGTAAGTCAATATTCAAAGTATTATTTTATTACATCAAATGTAGTTTTTAGTATATTTCTTTAAAGGTTATTAAATTTTAACATATTATATTTCAATATTTTTGTTTTAAATCTGAGCCCGGATAAGTGATAAGATAAAATGTTTATATATATTATTATTATGAAAAAAAATGTTTAAATCAAATATATTTTTAATATAATGTATAAAAATAATTTAATGCTACATAAAGTCACTAGGTTTTAATTATCATGTTCATTTTTGTAAAACTACATTTAATTTATTTGTACATTCATATACACATGCTTATTATATATATATATATATATATATATACACACACACACATTTAAGAGGATATAATTATGCCTGCTAAAACTTTCATCCAGCAATGGGCTGATATAAGTATTTATGATTATTATATGTCATATGTGTGTATGTATATATACACATAAATATATACACACACACACACACACACACACACACATATATATATATATATATATATACATATACACACACGCATACATTCATAACATATACACAATTCATGCACATTCTTGATTTTAATTGTATTAGTTTACAAATTAATTTGGATCTTTTTGACCCACAATTGTATTGTTTTTTAAAAAATGAATACATAGAAAATTTATTTTACAAAAAATTGCTCAAAAATATTCTTAATTCTTATAAATATTCTTATGTGTGTATGTGATGTGGATGAGTGTCTGGTGTGTGTGTACGGTATGAGTTTGTGTGTAGGTGTGGTGTACATATATGGAATGTATGTGTATATATATGAGTGGTGTGCGTATGTGTATGTGGTGTGCGTTTATGTGAGGTGTGTGTATGTGTTGTGCGAGTGTCTGATGTGAGTATGTTGTGTGCAAATATATGGTGTGAGTGTGTGCATATGTGATGTGTATGGTGTGTGTGGTATGGTGTTGTATGTGTGGTGTACAAGTATATGGTGAGTGTGATATTTGTGGTGTGTATGTGTGTGTGATATTTGTGGTGTTGTGTATTTGTGGAGAGGGAAGTGAGTGTATAGGGTGAGTTTGTGTGTGTATAGTGTATGTGTGGTTTGATGTATGTGAATTGTGTGTGTGGTGTGAGTGTGGACTGTGTGTGTATGGTGTGCAAGTGAATGGTGTAAGTGTGATGTTTGTGGTGTGTGTGTAAGTGTATGGTGTTGTGTGTGTGTGATGTGTATGTTTTGGGTGTGTGGTGTGTGTGTTTTGAATGTATGATGTGGATGTACGTGATGTTGTGTGAGTGTATGGTATGTATTGTGCAAGTGTATAGTGTGAGTATGTATTGTGTGTGTGGACTGTATGTATGGTGTACAAGTGTATGGTATGTGTGGTGTTGTATGTGTGTATGGGGAAAGTGTGGGGCATATTAGTGTATGTGTTGTACGTGTACATGTGTAATATGTTAAATTTAAGGTGTCACATTTGGATGTCCTTTTATTTATAGTGTTACAAACATATTTTTTTATGTATCATAAATGATATTTTTGTATTAAATAAGTTAAAAATATCCGGGTTTAATATACTTGTTTTTATCACAAATATAAAGTTTTTATACAACTTGTATGTTGTATTATTTTTCTTTATCAAACTTATATAAATTATTTTTAATTTTTAAGTTGTATTTTTATGAAAAATTTGTTAAACAATTTGTATTAATAGAGGCATATTTACTTTTGTGTATGTGTGAATGTACGTGTGTGTGTGTGTATATACATACACATACATACATACACACACACACACACATTTGTATTCACATATATTCACTTTATAATATCACATCTCATCAAGCTGAGTATCAAATAGTATATTAGTTCTCTTACATAAATTATTTTTATCTTTATTATTTTGTTTTGACATTTTAAAAAATATAGACATACAATAAGAGCACCACTTATATAGTAAATAAATTATTGCAATAATTATCAGTATTAGATCTAATCATCAATTAGTATAAACCCATATACATATGTATGTATGTATGTATGTATGTGTATATATATATATATATATATATATATATGTATATATATGTATATATATATATATATATATATATACACATACATACATACACACATACTTACACACATACATACATACATACATACACACACACACACACACACACAAACTAACACACATATTATAGTTACAAAATTTTTTGCAATTCTTACGTTTATATTTAATGTAAATGTTATTTAATCTCTGATTTCATATCTAATTTTTGATATTTTTCTCTTCAAATAGTATGCATATAACATAATTATATACTAATTATATAAAAAAAATGTCAATTTTCACTAATTAGAGATTTTGAAACTCAATGTAATCCATGATTTATTCATAATACACATTTAACAAAATAATTTATGAAAAATGTAGCACAAAAGAACCACAATCTATAATTTCATTTCAATTTCTAAAGCAAATGTCACAATTACACTTATTTTGAGTATATTGAAATTTAACTAAAGTGATTGTAATTTCATGCATCGAGCTTGACTATAATAAATCAGTAATAAGCATAAATTCTTTTTGTAACAATGCCATTAAAATAAATATGTAAATACATTGGCATTTAATAGAAAATATTTAAACTGTATTATAATTAATGCAATTGTTCAACAATAGTTGAGAAAATATCGTCTTAGTATATTGCTTGATTCCAAAGAGAAAAATGAATTTATATAAAATTCACATAGGTGACAAATTTTTGTGCTCCTTTTTAAATTATCTATGCTACAGTTTAAATATTTTCATAACAATAAATGGAATAATGTTATAAACTTTTAAAATTATGTGAGACTGAATGATATGGTAAAATGCTGAATATTTGTATCTTATCTCGATAATATTTTTCAGTAAGAAAATCTTACGAGTTTTAAACCCAGATAATTTCTTCTTCCATATACAAAGTATTTTAGTATATTATAAATTCATAAAAAGACAGTTTATATATTAAATGTGTGTATGTATATGTATGTATGTATGGATATGTATATATATATATGTATATGTGTGTTAATTTATAATTATACATTTAAATTATTTACTTCTTTATTGACAATGGCTCTAAGTAATATTTAAATGTAGCTTCAATCTGTATTATAAAATACATATTGCTTTAGTAGCTCAGGGCTTTAACTCTAAGAGAAAAAACATGTATAATATTGAAATTAAATGTAACATGCACTGTTTAAATACAAATATATATTCAACAAAATACAGAAAACTAAAAGTGTTGATACAGCAGCCTGTGAGTTTGGATTTCATGAAATGCCTACATTAACATCCACATAAAGTATGTTTATAACATCATGATTTTATATTAACAAATATAAAATACATTTAAAATTTAGTATCATTTAATTTTTATTTTACGTATTTTAAAGAATATGTATTAAAGTGCTGCTATCTGTGATCAAAATTTTGTGCCTCAGTAAACTAATCTAATTTCGTATTGTTTTAGTAAGTTTTTCTGTATTTTGCTGAATACTCAGCACTTGCCATTACATTACATGAATAGCTTTAACTGTAATTTCAATTTAAATAAAAATATTCAATTATAATTTTAGTATATTTTTAATTTTGCAAAAATTAATTTTAACACAAATGAATTTTCACCCCTAACACCACAATAGTTTATAACGTAATCAGTAATCACTTATCGTTCATTTTTTTGTTTGTAACAATAGGTTGATAAAATTGGTTGATGCACATTTCAATGGTGATGCCATCATCGTCAGCATTTTGTTGTCAATGATGATGGCATCGCCATTGAAATATGCATTAGCTAATAATTATTGTACACTTTATAACCATTGTGGTGTTGGGAATAAAAATTCATTTGTATTAAAATGAATCCCCCACAGTTCCAAAACAAACAATAAAAATTCATTTACTACAAGTTTATAAAACTTTTGTTTATGTATCTATTCTTTGGTACAGATAATAAACTTTTTTTAATTTTTCTAATAAAAAATATTTAATATTCAAATTAGTTATACAAGTAATATGGTTTTACATGGAAATATTTTAATTCTTTTTAAAATGGGTTTTAGTTTTAATATTTTTGTTATATACGTACTTCTTTAACTTGTTTGATAAAGGTATAACAATTTGTACTGTTTTTTTTTTTTGTAATTCATAGATATCTACATGAAGTTTAAATTTTAATTTGATTCACTCTTTTATTTTTCATTTCTTTATATGCTTTGACAGCACTTTTTTGATGCATTTCTAACTGTTGTCTTGTTGCTATTGGTAATTTTTTTCGTTTTCCCTTTTTATTAATACTTATTTTATTATCCAAAAGATTCTTTTTAATGTTTTTGACATTAGACACATTTTTTGCAATTATTGAACTATTTACATTTTGATTAATAAATGATTTTAATAAAAGGTCTTTTTGTCCTGGCTACAAACAATTATTGTTCAGTGTAATTAATTTTAAATATAATTGTAATTAATATCATAACTAACCTTTGAAGTTTTTCCTAAAGATTTTTTTAGTTTTATAAGCACTGGTGGTGCATGGACAACTTCACCAAATTTAACTTCATCTTTATATTCTTTAAATTCATTAACCTTTTTTAAATCTGTGTTTATTTTCTTCAATTTAATTTTTTGTTGTCTTTTTTGATTTTTTGTTAATTTTGGCATTGTATTTTCTGAAGAAACATTATCTTGAACAATTAGGGTTTTATCAGTACGTTTTTTAACTGGATCAACCATTTTCTCTTTGGTTTTTTTTGTAATTTCTGTAATCTAAAAACGATAATTTTTAACAATATGGTTTTGATTTATATTATAAATTTCAAAATTACATACTTTACCCGTCACAATATTCCTTTTTATGTCAACTCCAAATTTTTCTTCAAATTTTTGCTCATTAATGAAATCATCAATTTTAATTCTTACTCTATTCATAAATTTTTGATCGTTTTCCCCTGATTTTTGTGTAAATACAGGTATTGGTTTTTCATTTCTTTTAACAAGCCTTTTTACAGTTCTCTTAATATTTTTAGGTGCCGATGATATCTCTTTTGTATTTTTCTTTTTTTTTTCTATAAAAATAATACTTAAATATTTATTTGTATACATTTTTTTAGACAAAAAATATTTCAACAGTTTTACTTTTATATTTTAGTGAAATCGTTCCGTTTTTTACTTTCTGAGTTAGATCCATAATTTTTAACAAACTTTTTGGGATATGTTGTTCATTTGGATCTTTTGGCGGAGCATTAATTTTCGTTTTTATACTGAAAATATAAAAATTAAAATGCATTATAGTGCACAAAATTATCATTTATTTAATTTTGTACCTTTCAAGGCGATTTAACCGTTGGATAGCAGGATCCTTTACACCTCTATGCTTCTTTCCAGGTATTTTTCTTCCCATTATATTAATAATTAATTATTAATATTTATACAAATATAGTTTGTTTTTATAAAAATAAAAAATCTATTTTTAAACTCGTCTATCTATCTATAAATTTTCACTATGTTTATTTAACTTCAATTCATAATACATACATGAAATATCAATTTTAGGTTAAATACGACCAAAGATTAAACACGCGTGTTAAGTTGAAAAACGAAATAAATCATTGGTTGAGATATAGTAGGTCAAGTTTAATTTATAACGCTTATTACATTACATTTTAATTAATTTTTGTACTATATTCCATTTTAACTATAAATTTAAATTATACATAAACAAAAGTATAGTATTTTGTTTATTTACATTTACGTATCCGGAACAAAATAATTTCAAACTTCATATTTATAAGAACTAAAAATTGTAAGAGATTTGAAATACTTCTAAAGCATCTATAGTTCAAGGAATAATTTAAATTATAAAATTTTATTAAATATATCAATCTTAAATATGTGAAAATTAGTTATTTACAAATATTATAATAATTTGTTTTGGGTGGTCAGATTTTTTTGTGGCCCAATTTTTTAGAGACAAATTCTTAAAGTCCAATTTATTTAGTGTAATTTTCTTAAGTTCCCAATATTAGGGTTAGATTTTATTGGTGATCGATTATTTTAGGGTCTGATTTTTGTTGTACGATTATTTTTGGGCGGTCAGATATTTAGTATTCCAATTTTTTAGTGGGTTTAGTTTTCTTGTCAAATTTTAAGGTTTAATTTTTTTGGAGACAGATTTTTTAGAATCTAATTATTTGTCTGTACAGGGAAATGATTGAAGGAATTAAACTAATACCTTCACTTTAATTGCCGCTGCTCTGCAATAATATGCGTTAAGCTGAAGTAAATGACTGATCACTGATCTACAAACTAGGAATACTGCTCTACCATTAGAAAAACAATTTAAAAAAAAATGCACAAATTTGGGAAAACCCAAAAACTGTTATCTTTGATACAAAATTGTGAAAAATCCAATATATATGTATATTTATATGTTTTTTAGCAAATTTCATTCAATCTCTAATATTTTTTTGATTAAATATAAAACTTTTACAGCTGATCTACTTAAAAGATTTCTATTCAACTAGTCTTTTATGAATCATACAAAAACTTATGTTTAGTCCTAGTTCTTTTTGAACTTTTGAATATTTAAACAGATCATTTCTTAATAAATGTGATGGTCTGTTTGCACGCTAAACTTCCATTCTAGTGCAGTCTTTCCTAATAGATTTTCAGATTTCAATGCATTTATTTCGAATGCAAAACCATTCTAACAATTTTCCGATTTTTTCCTCACATTGTAAACTTTATAGTATTTTATACTCACCCAACAAACAGTTTTTATACTTCAACCCATTTGAAACTAAAACAATGAATTATTAAATATTCTCATATTATTCTGTAATAACGAATTACCTACCTTAATAATATTTTCTTGTTCACAAATAACAAATAATTTTGATAATAAATGAAAAAAAAATAATGTCCCTCTATAAATATGATCAACCATTTTTGTGAATTTAGATAAACTTAGGGAATCCTCAAAAATAAAACCTAAATTATGGTAAATGAAGATTGTTGCAGAAACATACATACATACATACATACATACATACATATATATATATATATATATATATATATATATATATATATATATATATATATATATATATAATTTAAATGTAAAATTAATTAAAAAATTAAATACACTATAAAATTAATCTAAAAGATGTTGCTTTACAAAAATTACACAAAAAAAAACATTTAATTAGAAATTATTGTTTTAATTTCTTTAATAGTGTATTCGGAAAATTTTTATGTAAAAACTATATAAAAACAACTAAATCAAACACAAAACTACTTATATTTCTACACATTTATTTAACACATTAAATAAAATACTATTTCACTATATTTACAGTGTTATATGCTTTTCTTATTCAATTTTTACTTCCTTCATTCCAGTACCAACAGGTCCATGACGTCTTTCCCACACCATACGATGCTTTTGTTTCATATATGCATCTCTTACATCACCAAAAGCCCCTAAATCACCATCTAGAGTGTTTTAGTATAAAAATATATGTATTAGAAAATACATTCAACATGAGACAAACATGATTATGTATAATAATTATAATTACGGGTATTTTTAACTCAAAATTAATATAATTTCTTAACGTGACCAATCCACTTTTATACAAATGAATTACTTATTTCAATACTACAAGATTTCATAAATATTTAATAGTTTATTAATCAGTAACTATTTTTTGTTCATTTTCTTTTACTATATATAAGTGAATAAATAGAATAAGTCATTATTAAACTTATAGAATTTTATGACTGGATAAATGATTCATTTGAGTAGTAGACATAAATCTTTCTTCAATTATATATATATATATATATAATTTTTTAAAAATATAGTTAATAATTAATTAAAAAACTCATTTTTCTAAAAAAATACAATGCAAAAAGGTCGCTAAATTCTAACAATTTTATTTAACAACTTAAATAGTTATTGTAATTTTCAAAAAAGAACTACTAATATATTATGAAATATAAATTTAATAAATTAATTGGTAATTTTAATATACTTACATTTCATGAACCAATTTTCAGCTGCTTTGTTATAATCATCTAATATTTTTTGACACTTGGACATATGATCAGGTGATTCATATAATACACAATCTTCATATCTTTCTCGTAAAATACTAACTATTTCATTATCCACCATCCTGAAATATACATGTGTGTATATGTACATATATATATATATATTATATATCATCACATCACACATCATAAAGCCTATATCAATCCACTACTGGATGAAAGCCTCAATGAATGCTACCATTCACTGGTATTTGGTCATATTCATCACGCTGACCAGGTGGATTGGTGAATATTTTTTATTCAGGGTTTACTCCCTTATATACATATATATATTACATGCGTAAACTTACTTATCACGCTTAAATTGTTGATTTGCTTCAAAATAACAAGCTATATCATCAGTGTAACATTGATCTATTGTAGGCACACGACGAAACTTTTGATGATACCAAGGATAAACAGTTCTGTTTGGTTCAACAACAGATTCTAAAACAATAAAATAAAACTTTGCAAATATATATTTGTAATTTATTTAAATTATCATTTAATACATTTTATTTTTCAATAATATATATAAAAATTATAAAAAATGAAAAATATTAAATCCATAAACTAAATTACATATAAAACATTTACATTTGTATTATAAATATTTATATTTGTTGTGTTTTAAAACATGTATTTAGTTATTTCAAAATATTTTTTTATACATTAATCTATTTAAGTAAAATAAAAATTGAGATATTAATTTTTGATAGTAATAATAAATAATATTAGAATAAAAAAATACCATTAAAACATTCACATAAATGAACCATCAGATATCTGCATGGTATTTATACCACATAAATATTTTGTATTGGAATGATAGTTCATATGTAAGAAAGGGGTTAAATAAATATAATCGACGTTAGATTATGTTGTTATATAATTAATTTTTCAAAAACACTTTAAACAATGTTAACTAATTACATTTTTAATTATAAATTATTTACGTTCGTAATTACCTCTAAACCAAATAACTGGTCCTTCGACAACCGAACAAATACTATTATAAAATTTTTCGAAAGGATTTCTTCCTTCAGGCATATTTTTCAGTATTATAATATACTCAATATTATGACAACACGAGATAAATAATTGAAAAAAAGTACATCAATTATCTAATACGACTCTAGTCAATTTTTCAACCTGAAAGTGTATGAGGGTTGAACAAAATAATAATTTTAGTCATTAACTATGGTTGACCAATACCTGTTTATTGATATAAATAATGTAAAATCCTACATGAATAAATTGATTTGGGAAAAAGAAATAATATTTAATATATTAATCTACAGAATATTTTTTTCTTGTCATCTTCAGCAATCAAACTTTATAATTTATATTATTATTTCAATTCTTTTAATCAATAACATCATAAATTGAAACTAAAAATATAATGTAAAGTACATTAAAGTTATAATTTATTTACTTCTTAATTAAAAACTTAGTTTTATGTAGGTTTTTGTTGTTTGCAATTTCGCACAATTTACCATAGATAATAGCCTGCTAATTCTAACAAAAATACAATGAATATAATTACATTCTCTATGTAAGTAAACTAAACAAAAAAAATTATACTCATTGCAATCATAGCTTTTCTTACCAAACTATTTTTTATATCTGTTATTTTGTATACAAATTTCATGTAGTATATTTTGCAATTTCTTGAATTTAATGTTTTTATTATGAAAAATATATATTTTAATAGCTTTTATTCTTAATTAAGAATATGCTTATTTAATTAAAAATATATATATATATACAAAATTTACCATCTATTTTATTTATATATAAATTATACAATAATTTAAAAATCTAGTCTAGATTTAGGATATGTTCATATATCAAACATTTTCATAAAATAGTTTCAATTATTTTAAATAGTAGCTACTTAATGAAAGCAAAATTCATTAAATTACCAATTCCTAAGACGAATTGTGAAGACATTAATGTTAACATAGTAAAATTGAAAAATGTAATTTTAATAGAATAGAAATCTTAATGAAAGTATATTTACAGTATATTATTTGAACTACTTTTGAATTATATATTTATATACATATATACAAACATTTGTGATAGACCGATAAACATTATAACAACTGCAAGATAAATTGATACATACATATAATACTATTTTTTTATTAAAAAAAAGTTATATTTAAAATAATTTGAAATACATCATGAATACAAAGCGAAATAACACTTTTATAAATAATTACAATAAATAAAAATATGTAATCCCGTCTCCACACACGATCAAGAAATTCATCTGGAAACTAAAATAATTGCATTCTTAATTATCCTTCATTAGAATATAAATTATTTATACTCAATGTAAAAACACAATATGTGTATGTACATACATATATATGCAAATCAACAAAGCATCTACACTACTTACCTTACTAACCTGCAAATATATTAAAAAAAGAAAAAAATGCTTTTTAAACAAATAATTAAAGTTAAAATAGAAATTAATTTTGGACATATAACACATTTAAAATTTTCTACATAAATCAATTTCTTTTTTATCACGTATTTGTATGAAAATTTTTTGTATATTTTTACATACCTATTGAAATTAGAGAATGTTTTTGAATGTTGAGTACTTTAATATTCTTAGAAATTTATTGATTTTTAATAATGACCATTTACTTTATCAATAATATAACTTAATTTCATTTAAATAATATGATCATCAATTCCTGAAAATAACAGTACCTTACAACAATATGTTCCACACAAGTAAATGAAAATTGAAATCACTTGTAAAGTCATTCTTCTTTTAATTGCTTTTTTAAGATCTATTCCTTTTTAAAAATAAAGTCATTTCAATATTCGAAATAAAAGTTGCATCAAAATTGAATACTAATCTTTAATATTTGTATAGGTTTTTTGTTTCAAAGCAAAATTTTGAAAATAAAGTACTATATATTTTAGTTGTTTTTACCTCTTAAAAAAAAAGAAATATGATTACATTAACCATCCATTGCTTATAATTTTTCTCCAGTTTTATACTGCAGCCCACCCCCCAATTCAATTAAAAAATCAAATAGAATTTCTCCTCACTGATATTTTCAAGTGAAATATCTCTCCCCGATTTACGTAACTTCATGAATAAACAGATTCAGCATCAAAAACAGGAATGAATACGATTTAAAAAAAAAGCAGTGTACGCGGCGTAACAGGCAAGGTGTTAGAGCGGCGGGGGCAGTCTTGCACCAACCATAACAGCCTCACACAGCTCGGGGCAGCGCGCCGCCAGCGTCACCGAAGCTCGCTCACGCCACCACCGCCTGCCTCAGCTCCCCGCCCCTCCTGTCACAGGGAAAACAGTTAGCAAAGAGAAAAAATTTTTGGCAGTGAAATCATTGTTCATACTAATTATTTACTTTATTCAGTAAATATATAATTGTAAATAAATTCATACTTTCAATAATTAGTAAATTTTATATTTCCCCAACATATTATTTTAATGGACATAAAATATAATTTAAAACTATTCGAACATACCAGTAATAAAACGAGTCTTCAAAATGTTTGATCAGTGGAAAAAAATATATACATAATATCGATAAACTTAATTTTAATGAAAGAAAATTACATAATGAATATACAACATAAATGGTTTGCTGAAAAAATGTTATTTCATCTTTAATTATACTTAATTTATAGACATAAAAATTTTATCATAAGCATGAAAAGCCTAACATAACACTAATATACTCTAAGTGTTTAGTTCCTTAAAAAATAAACTGAAAAAATAACAGAACGACATTAGTTAAAATTACGTCATTAAATGAAAAGAATACCTGAATACTGCAACATGATTTTTTTAATGTTTAATTTCCATTGGCAATGAATGTACTAAACTGTATGTATGTGTGTGTGTAAATATATATATGTATATATATATATATATATATATATATATATATATATATATATATATATATATATATATATATATATATATATATATATATATATATATATATATATATATATATATATATATATATATATATACATATATATATACATACATATATATATAGTATGTATGTATGTATATATGCCGCCTGTTTTTACTTAATTTACTTTAAAATATACTTATAATTAATTTTTGACAGCAACTAAGGAGATTTATGATAATAAAACCTGCTCACTGTTCCACTGTCTAGATCATTTTTAAATCAGTAAACAAATTATTTTATAACTGTCACAATCAAATTATGGATTTTGAAAACGTAGCTGTATGTGTGCTTCAAGTGAAATGGTAAGGTTAAAAAGGAGAGAGAGAGAGAGATGGCGGTACCTGTGGTCAGCATCGGATGCAAACAGCTACCGCTCGCTACCACCAACCACAGCATGCAGCACCATCATACTAAACACCAATCACCAACCCCTGCACCGCTCTCTCCTCTCCATCCGAAATAACCCACCGAGACACTAAAGATGACAAATGTAGTATGACGTTGACGGCTTCTATTGTATCAAAGGAAACCTGAAAAAAGATGAAATTAATATACGTACATGAATGTATATATACACACACATTTCGAAACCTGAATGAGACTGAAGGGTTTAGACATATACTTACTATTCTACTATCCTTCAATCTCATTTAAGGCTACCTATAGACATACTCTCTCTCACACATACACACATGTACATATCAAAAAATTCATAAATCACTCAATATTTTTTTAATGATACAAATTCTGTAAAAAAAATATTATACCTAAGCACATCAATCAATAAAAAATTATATCTATTAGTTTCTATTCGCATGTAAAATTTTAAGGATATGAGGCAGTTTATTCAATAAAAACTGTTTTAAATGAATACAAACTTACCTAATTACTTAGATTTGGAACGTGAACGTGATCTACTATTAGAACGACTACGTGATCTCCCTCTTGAACTCTTGCTGTCAGACCGAGAACGAGAACGGCTGCGAGAATAGCTGCGGCGACGAGAACGTGATCGAGAACGGCGACGTGACTTAGAGCGACTACGAGATCGGGACCTGCTATATAAATTATATTTGTAGCGTACAAATTTTTTTAATAAATTATTTTGTAATTTAACTTCATATTATACACCATTTAATTATAAGGCACTAAAATGTTTGAAATTTTTCTCCTTGTGTGCTTACACATATGCATAAAGTAAAGATTAATTAGTAATTATAAAATATATAAGAAATTATTTATTAACATATATTTTGCCTATTTTCTCACCTGCGACGACTATATCGTCCATGCCTACGGTATGGAGAAGACGGTCGACCATAACGAGCCATTTGAACACGAAGTTCCCTTCCATCTAAAATTCTACCATCCATAGCATCCAATGCATCTTCAGCATCACGTTTATCATAAAATCTTTAAAGAAAACTCTTATAAACACTTCATGAATATATAAACACACACACAACATTTATTTATTAATTATATACAAAGAATTTTATACCCAAACAAATATATATTTTTTTTATTTCTTTCATATGAATAAACATCTACGTTAAAAACAAAAAAAGCCAAATAAATATTTTCCATAATTTGCAATCTTCTAATTGTTTACTTTATACAAATTATTACATAAAAGTTAAAAACCAGTATTAAAATTTATTTTTTAAAAACGCAGTATTCAAATTTTAAACAATAACAATACAAACACAAAATAAAAAATGAAGTTTTATAACATTTATATGTAAAAATAATGATAAATTTAAGATCAAGCATTAGCGCTGATAAACGTTTTAAATTATATATTGAGCGCATATATATGATGTGTGTGTGTATATATATATATATATATACACATATACACACACACATGTATATACACACACACATGTGTATACACATATAAAACACCTACACATTTGGAAACTTGAATCATTTTGATATTTAAAAAAATATGAATATTTACCTAACCAAATAAAATCAACATTAGAAATATACATCCAATTTAACAATTTTTACGTAATTATGAATATTTTTGATAATTTTACTAATATAATAATAATATATAATTTAGACAGTTAATAAATAATAAATAAATACATTAACAGTTATGAACATACAATAGTAAAAAAAAATATTTTGGTAACATCCTATTTTTGTAATACGCCATTTCATTATTAATATTCTATAAGATTATAATATAAAAGTATATTTCAGTAAAATGTAAACATTTCACTCTACCTCACAAATGCAAAGCCACGACTCTCGCGAGAAAATCTATCTCGCGGAATATAAATATCTCCGACTTCTCCACATCTTTCAAACACTCGCCTCAAATCTTCTGGCGTTGTTCTGTAGGTCAAATTATCGACTTTTAATGATACCATGCCGTCTATACGAGGCGGCGGTCTACCGTAACTCATTGTAGCTGATTTTTGTACACTATGAACTCTCGAATAGAATTAAATCTTTATTGAAAATTTAAATTTAAGATTTCACACATTTAGCAATATAAATGTTGTGCATAACACTCTACAAACAAATCTACTACGACTCGAATAATGGCGTTACCGGATGAAGTTACAACGCATGACTAATTCCGAAAGGAAATGAGTCAAATGACACAATCATCAAGAATATAAAAAAATGAAAATTGAAGAATTCTTTTTCTTTATTATCTCAAAAAAAAACCTTTG
This sequence comes from Neoneuromus ignobilis, assembly GCA_029203775.1. NCBI lineage: Eukaryota > Metazoa > Arthropoda > Insecta > Megaloptera > Corydalidae > Neoneuromus > Neoneuromus ignobilis. The sequence goes on along the minus strand of CP092091.1, from coordinate 19,695,201 downwards.
TTTTACAAACTATTAAAAATACACAAATTTCATTATTTAAACAAACTGAACATCGTTTATTAAACGTAATATTACTCAATATAAAAACACGTTTCCATCTCTGTCTTGTCGACTGTAGCCAGCATTAGTTTGCGGAGAATGATGCCCAGAATTCATTAATTTTACATTATATGGGTTATTTTTCTTCACTATACCGCCAATGAATAATGGGTGTTCCTTTAAATAAATAACTATCAATAAATAGAAAAATAAAAAAAGGCTAATTTTTACCAAATAAACGTGTGGTTCTGGTTTAAATTCTACATCATTACGTAAATTTCTCCATGTACGTTTCCCAACAGTTTCATGTTGTAAATATACGTCGCATTTATTAGGGAAACATTCTAAGTTATGTTGATATTGAGAATGTAAAATAAAATCTAATTCATCTTTAGGAGATCTGTAATATATATATATATATATATATATATATATATATATATATATATATATATATATATATATATATATATATATATATATATATATATATATATATATATATATATATACATATATATATATATATACATATATATATATATATATATATATATATATATATATATATATATATATATATATATATATGTGTCATTCAAATGTGACGTCTAGAATTATTTTATTAAAAAGAAACATGTATATCAGGTAGTGTAGAGGGAAACGTATAGTTTTTTTAATAATACACCAATCTAGGCGTCACATTTGGATGATCCTAATACACACAAAAATATACGAGTAGGTGTAATAAACATTTCAAGATGTCATAATACTTTATTGGTACAAAACCACAAAATCGTCTTGTGCTTGATAAAGTGTAATGAGAAAATAATCGCTGCCAAGGTGTTAAACCTTCTTTCCATTGATTTTCGTTTTTGTTACTTCTACACACTTGTATTTCCTTTACAAAAAAGCCTTCTCCTACCAAAGATGGTACACAACCATGATGTCTTATTCTAGTTGCCATTACTTTTCCAACTTTACATTAAATTTTGATTACACTTGTTAAATAACTCGAGACTTTATGCCAGCTTAAAAAAATCTATTGAAATAACAAAACTGGTTACTATTGGATACAATAATGTAAACAGAATTTTAATAGTTAAATCATGAAAGTACTATATAGCAAGATGAGAATATATAATTTCTATATATTCTTAACGAAGTTTTAATTAATAAAATGTCTGAAATACTTGAAGAAGAATATTTAAATTATTTAAAACAGGCAAAAGCACTTCTTTTACAATTAAAAAATCCAAAAGGTGTGTGAACAGGAAATTGTATGTGTATATATATATATATACACAGGATACACACATTAAAGTCCTAAATATTAACAAAAATAAACAGCTACATTAAAAGAAATAACTGAAAATAGATAATACAAAAATTTTATTGACTAATTACTTCATTGTCATTTAATCAAATCTTAGTTTTTATTAATAAAATTTTCATTTTCATTATTTAACATATATAATGTTTAGTTTTTAATATCTGGTTTGAAAATTTTAAAAAAAACATACATATATTATAGAATTTTTAAAAAAAATTGTATGTAATTTTATATTAAAAAAGCATCAGTATTTTCTTTTGTATATAGCACAAATGATCGGATATGTGGATAAACTACATTAAGGATAAATATTTTATGTGAATGTGTATGTACATACATATGTACACATACATAGGCATATGTAAAAACATTTATATTTTTAATACACGTTTACACAAAAAATCAACTTTTTTTATAAATTTTCTTATTCATAGATCAAAATTTATGTTTTAAATGGATATTAAAATTAAATTTATTGAATTCAAGTAGAATTGAAGTTAAAAGAAATCGTAATAATTTTTTCAAATTTTTAATAGACATAATTCAACAGAGTGTTGAATTAGATAAAAGTAATTTAACAAAGGAAAAAAAGGTATTATTTTCACATTAATATTACAAATTATGAACAATAATAATAATATATAAACACATATAGTATTTCAACTTTATAATTAAAATAATGAAATGATTTATAATTTTTTTAAATATAGGAAAAAGACTATATGAGTCGATGGTCAACAGATAAAAAAACATATGTTGCTATAAAACCTTTAGCAGGAAAAGGTATTCTTATTTATATGGCAGTATGTGCAGACATTAATTTAAATTGGGATTTTCCTGAGAAATGAACATTTATATAATTATAAATATATTTTGTTTAACACAATATATAATTTATAAATGCATATAATATTTTTACGGAAATATACAATTTATTAGTTCATTATTTTATTTTTTATTATAATTGATTATAATTTTTTTTAACAAAAATCAACGTCTTTTACGACCAATTGTTCGTTTTTTGAAATTTCTTTGTCCTTTATTTCCCTTTGGTTTTGAACCAGCACGTCCAATTTTACCTTTTTTTGTTCGTCCCTTTACATTTTTTTTCTTTTCACCTGTTTTCAATTGGTTTTCTTCTGATTTTCTATTAAAATAATATTTATATATACTTGTGAACAAAATAACTTTAAAAAAATAAATAATCATAATAATGAACATAAATTTCAAAACTAATTATTACTAGATAGATTTTAATACTTTTTTTTTTATAAACAGTAAATATAATTAAAAACATATAATTTTACATACATGTACATGTACGAATATACATAAAAAATTAACAGAAAGGTACTCACTGCTTTTCTTCTCGAAATATTTGTTTATTTACTGCTTTATCTATATCAATAATTGGTTGCTTTTTAAACATTGATTCTATAGTGGATAAATTTTGTTTACGTTCGTCTTTCATACTAATGGGCAACATTTTTCGTTTACACGTAACGCCTGGGGTAATTTCAGCCACATCTCTTTTTGTGGAAAGTTTTTCTTTTGGTAAACTGGACTGAAATTTTCCTACAGATGCTGTTGAAGATTTAGCAACAGTTGCAGCATTATTTAACTATAAAAATAAATTATAGAAAATAGAACAAAATATGTACATTATAACTTAATAAACAATATCAATTAATTTAATTTACAATAATAACAAATAAGTAAACACCAGTATATATTCATTAATATTACTTTATAAAACTTTTAATAATTGTAACATTTTCATTAAAAACCTAACATAATAATAGTCACACTTTCACAAATTATCATAGTCTTATTAGCAATGATTTAATTATTATAAATATGATCAGATTTGTAAAAGTGTAAAAATAATTAGACAAAAACAATTATCAAGATTTACCTTAACAATAACATAGTCCCTAGTATTTATGTAATGAAAAAATTACTAAATAATAAATATTAATTTAAAATAGTAATATTTATAAATACAATATGAACAAATGTATATTATTATTTTTATGATTTTATATATAAATGTATTAAATTCATATTTACCTCTGATGCATTAAGTACATCAGTTGAAGGAAGTCCAACACGTGGTACTTTAACACCTTTATGTTTAGCAATATTACGTAATCTATGCAATTCATTTTTAGCAATTCGTTCAGATTTTGCAGTTTTTTTTTCTGAAAAAAGATCTTTTGTTGAGTCAACATTATCTGGAACTTCAATTAACCAATCCTTTTCTCGCTCAATTACTGCACGCCGATAACCATATAATGGAACCCATTTCTAAAATTAAAATTATTAATATTACTATTCAATTATTTAAAGAAAATCAAAATTACATAAAATATATTATTAAGTATTTATATAAACTAAACATTTAAAGGGATGTGTATTAAATATGTATGCATGCAAACATTTTCAATGTTTAATGTAATTTTAAAAACATTTCTTACTTGCAATTCTTCATTCCATGACAATTTAGATTTCTTTTTTTTTATTATGCCTTTTTCCTTAGCAAACTGCTGCCATTTAGTAAGTGGTTTTGGTTTTGGTACATGCTGTGCTCTAGGTAATGTGAATGTAGATTTTGGAAGTTTAGCAACAATAGTTTCCTCTACTCGTTCGCAAGGTAATTCCCATATTTTATTTAAAAGTAATTGTGTATTATCCCGAGTTAAATTAAGAATATAATCATCAAAATTATTTCTATAAAATCAAAAGCAGATTTTAATAAAAAGATAATAACAATATTTTTGTTTAATTTCAATATAAGAAATATATATATATATATATATATATATATATATATATATATATATATATATGCTTTAAAAAAATAAATATATATAATGAAAATAATTACAAACAACCATTATAAATTATATTTGAAAAAAAATGTCTTTGTCAAATATTTTGCCATAACAAAATAGGATTACAGATATAACAATTTAAAAAATATATAAACAGAGGAAAATGACAATATACATGCCATTGAAGATAAATGTATATTAAACAATTTAAGAAAAAAATGCAATATTAAGAATGTATTTTCCTTGACGTACTTAAATAACATCTTTAAAAAAACATTTGTCTTAAATAGCGAACTTACTTATCTTTTATATTTGCTTTCAGTATTTTATTTATATAATAATGTCCATTAAATGTAATTAAAATATATAACAATTCAAACTGAAGCACAGTAAATGTTTACATTATTTGTTGTCAAATAAAAAAAATTACAGATTAAATGATTTATTGGAAACTAAGTTATTTCTTAATTGAGCTTAGAGATAGAAAATTATATAGTTTCTAAAAATGATGATAAAGTTATTAACTATGTAACTTCAGTGACACTGTGCATATTTAACAATTTTTTAGGGTTTGTTAATTACATAATTCTATTAAACAAATTATTTAAAGTACATATTCATTAATAAGGATGTATTGTATTTTATAAACTTACTTTAATTCATTTTTATCTAAATCATTATTATCAACAGCTAATAAACTTCCTAAATCTAATTCAAGTTCCAAATGTTTATTTACAGTAATAGGTTTATATTTCTGAGCTTCTTGTGAAGTATATTCCAAAACACGTGTTACAATTTCCATTTTAACATAAAGGTTAAACAACTTTAATACCCAAATAGGTTAATCAGAAGTATTAGAAATTATATTTTTAATAAAATTACAATTATAAATTAATATTCTGTGATGTTAACAGTTTTTTTACAAAAATATATATTTATCTTAGAAACACAACAAATTTAAATACATAAGGAATGATTATATATAAATATATATATATCATCAGGCTCTCCCAAAATTTCACTTCTAATATTTAGATGCGTTTCTTTTCCATACTGCACCAATGAATTTCCTCAAATCTCTAACGGTTTCGTGGGATTTTTTTATATAAAAAGTAAATTTAATTATAATTTAAAATAAAATTTTGAATAATTGAAAATATATTTTACATTGCTGAACTTAGTTTTTAGGCTACTCCTGTTTTTTACATAAATATATTTTTAGACGTAAATTTATGAATACAAATATTTTTACTGAAGGTGTGCATATAATGACTAAGTAAATGAATATATTTTTATATTTAATAAAAATATATTGCAATATTTCCAATGAATATATTAAACGACCATTTAGTTTAGTGTGCTTAATATTTTAAAATATAACCTATATTCACAAATATAATTAATTTGATTTTTTTAGCTTGCACATATTTTTGTGAAATATTATTAAAAGTAACAGTTTTCGCTCTGAATTTCGGTTTATATATTTTTAATTAATTTTGTTGCATTTTATATTTATAGTGGTGTACAATTTTCATTTAAATACGTAATTTATATTAGTTTTTAATTTAAAATTGTAATGAATGTTATTGTGAATATGAAAAAATAATTGAATTTTTTTTTAATTGTAGTTATATACAAACTATTTTTAAATAAATTAAATATGTTTTTTAGATCAGTTATAGTGTTTGTATTTTATTTTTGTTTTATAATTTATATACAAAAAATATTGTAAAAAATGAAATTAGACCAATATTAGGGCACAATTGTTATTTTATTTAAAATATTTTATGATTCATTTTTAATTAATATATTAAATATCACATTAAATTATTAAAAATGACATCATTGTTTTTAAACATTTAGATACTTTATAAAATGAAATATAATGTATTAAAAATGTGTATTCTTAAATACAATATTTAATTTTTAATCTATTGTTATGTTTTTCAAAAGCTCTACTTAAGTAATTAACTAAATTATTAATTTAATCAAGGCTGACTATTCAAAAATGGATAATTATAATAAAGAATCAACAAAACTTCAAAATATATCAGGTACAATTAAAAAAGATAGTGCAAATATAAGTATAAAAGAAGGGCAAGCTGAGATTGTAACATCAGGAAATGTTTTTTATAATCCAGTTCAACAATTTAATAGAGATTTAAGGTAATTTTTGATTATATGTGTATGGTATAGTATAATTTGTGATATAGAATATTTTTTTGTTAATCCCTATCCACCATAATGTAATATTTGTATTCAAAAATATAATTAAATATTTTACGATAAGTATATTCTAATTACACTTTATTAATCATTTTTAGTAATGAACAGTCTGTCTTGTATTCATTACACTTATAATTAATTTTAATATATTTGTTTTCAGTATTTCTGTCTTAACTGTTTTTTCAAATGAATACAACAAAGAAAATCATCTTAAAAAAAGTGAAAAATTATCTAAAAATGAAAATAATTTAAATAATAATTCAGATGTAAATGTAATTATAAATCCGGTGGAAAGTGAATTTCAACAACCTGGAATAAAATATGAAGCTGGAATCAAAATTTTAGAAGCTTTATCAGCAACTGGATTAAGAAGTGTAAGATATGCAAAAGAAGTTCCGGGTGTAAAAAATATAATTGCAAATGATTGGTCTATGAAGGCGGTAGAAAATATTAGTGAAAATATTAAAAAAAATTCAGTAGAACATTTAGTAACAAGTAGTTGCAATGATGCTATGTGAGTATTGTATTATTAATAGAGTTTTTTTACACAATTAGATTTTTTTTATAATCTTTTTCTAGTTTATTAATGCATCAACATAAGCATGGATTAAAAAAATTTTCAGCTGTTGATTTAGACCCCTATGGATGCCCATCAATATTTCTTGATTCTGCAGTTCAGTGTGTAGAAGATGGAGGTCTTTTACTTGTCACTGCAACTGATATGGCAGTGTTGGCTGGAAATAGCCCTGAAACATGTTATTCAAAGTATAACTCAATTTCATTAAGACTTAAATGTTGCCATGAAATGGTAATTTATATATATATATATATATATATATATATATATATATATATATATATATTGTATTTGTTAATATATTTATAGAGTGGTCCAAATGAGACTGAATGGTTTAGATGTACATTTACTTCTTTACTACGTTTAGTTTCATTTGAGCCACCTATGTGTGTGTGTGTGTGTGTGTATATATATATATATATATATATATATATATATATATATATATATATATATATATATATATATATATATAAATATACACACACATTTACATACATACAAACTAATATTTAAAATAAATTAATTATAGGCTTTAAGAATTCTTCTGCAATGCATTGAATCACATGCTAATAGATATAGTCGATATATTATTCCACAATTATGTATTTCTGCTGATTTTTACATACGGGTTTTTGTAAAAGTATTCACTGGAGCTGCAAAGTGTAAAGCAACAACTAGGTAAAAATATAATTATTTTTTAAAAATATTCTTAATTAAATATCAACATTGATAAATCTATGATTTCTTAATGTTATTTTTAAAGTATTAAAATTTCAGTAAATTGTCAATGGTTTATGTTTGCACTGGCTGTGAAAGCTTTGCTTTACATCCTTTAGGAGTAGTGAAATCAGTAACCAACTCAAATCAATTTAAATATAATATACCGGTTGGAATTCCTGTTGGGCAAACTTGCATGCATTGTAATTCAAAATTTCGGGTAAGAATATATGATTTTTTAGTTTTTAGAATAATACTGTTTTATTTTTAGTTAGGTGGTCCCATTTGGTCATCTCCTATACATAATATAGAATTTGTAAAAAAAATCTTACAAACTGCACCGCGATATCTAGAAACATGGAAACGAATTCAAGGTGTACTCAGTGTTATCTGTGAGGAACTAGTTGACGTTCCTTTGTATTATACATTGGAACGATTAAGTAGCATTTTACATATTGAAACACCACCGATGATAATGTTTCGATCTGTTTTATTGAATGCAGGATATAAGGTTTCATATTCTCATGCTCATAAAATGTCTATTAAAACAGATGCTCCTATATGTTTTATTTGGGATATTTTACGTTCTTGGGAAAAATCACATCCAGTAAAACAGGAAAAGCATAGTCCAGATTCACCTGCAATGATATTATTATTAAAAGAAATTTCACAAGAAAAAATAATTCAATGGACAATTCATCCTGAAGCAAATCCTGAATCAAGAAAACATGGCTTTGTTAGGTTTCAAGAAAATCCAGCTCCTAATTGGGGGCCTGGAACTAGAGCTACAGCAATGTATGTTACATAGAGAATAATGAACTTTTATGAAAAGAATGTCAAATTATATTACTAATTAAAAAAATTAAAATTAGTTCATGTTATAAATAAGTTGTTACATATTTTTACTTAAAATTTTTCAATTTCTTTTATTTGAATTCATATGCTTTTTTGTTATTTTCTACAATTTATTACAATATTAGTCTTTTTTAAATAATTTATTTTTTCAATATTAATTTTTTAGATTTTGAATTGTCAAAAATTAAAATTTTGTATGATTATATACACATAAATGCAAACATTTACTTTTTGTTTAGGAAACAAATTTTATTTTTCATAAATTGTTTTTAAAATTTTTAGTTCAATATAAACTTAAAACAATCATTTTTTAGGATAACTGATGTATGTTTAACAAAAAGTAGGAGAAATCAAGGAAAATTTGCTTTTAAAAATAAGAAACGACAACATTCGAATGATTCATCAGAAGAAAAAGATTCTAAAATGAAAATTGAAGTGATAAAGAAATAAATAATATATTTTTTTTTAATTTGTATTTTTAATAAAATCTGTACAAAATATACAAAATGCATTTCTTATAAAATATGTATATTGTAATAAAATTTAAAATAAATTTCACATTAAACAATTTGTGTATATGAAACTTTTAAGGAATGCTATATAACTTATTTAATAGACTTGTGTTAATTTCAAAACAAAACATTTTTCTGTTAATAGAATAATTCATGCAATAAATTTAATTCCTTAGAATAATTCACTGCAAGAATAAAAAAAGTTTATTTTGTGTTGTTTGGTTATTTCATAAAGTTTATATAAACTTTTGTCTTTTGAAATTATATAAGTTTAAATTTGTACTTTCAAAGTCTTAGAAATCATTATGGTAATGTGGAAAATATTGAGCATGTAACAATGAGTAATTGTATGAAATAGGTGACATGTATACAGAATATTTAATACAATTTTTTTTATATCCTATCATTTGTATACACATTATTTTCACTTCATAATTGTTGTTTATAAAAATAATCTATAAGCAAAAATATCTATAAATTAGAATTTATAACTAAAATATAATTTATCTATATAAACTTTTCTTACTTCATATAATTTCACTGAATATTCTTTAAATTCTTTTATATGCAAATTATATAGTGTACTATTAAATTAATTCAAAATATTAATAAACATTGCAAATGATTTGTTCATTAATATAGTTCTATATATTCATATATATATATATATATATATATATATATATATATATATATATATATATATATATATAAATAAATTAAATTTTATGTTTACTAATGCATACTTTAACATGTAATACTAAAATACTTATTTCATGAGATATTTAAAATTTCATAGATTAAAAAATTTTATGAATACTTTATATATTTTTTTCATTAATTGAAATTTTAGAAATATCTTCAAATTGTACATTTTTTATAACTTTTAAGGCAACTGGTACAATTCTATTGTGCACTTCTTGAACAGAACCAAATCCATCAATTTCTACCCAATTTTTATCTTTTAATAATGAATACATTTTTTTCACAGTCATTTGAAATAATGGTTTCTCATAACGTTCTTCTCCGTAATTAGAACGAGTTGTTTGTGCTTCTTCGCTTAATTCAAGAAAAATAACAACATCAGGTTTTGGAAGTCCAACTTCTGGTGCAATACACCAATTTATATCCATACCTATTGGTAATTATCAAATCATATAAATATTATTCATTAAAAATAAAATTTAATAAGTTACCTAACTTAGCAGATGAATATGCTATTCCTGAATAAGAGTACCTATCGCAAATTAGAGTTATTCCTGCATTTAATTTTTCTTTTATTTCAGATTCCATTTCCCAACGATTAGCAGAAAATAAAAGATGTATTGTGTGATCATCTAACATTTTACTGCCACTTAAATAATCACTAATTAATTTTCCTGTCAATGTTAAGCGATTTGGAAATGTTATAAGTTCAGTTTTAATGTTGTGATTATTAAGATATTCTGTTAGTTTTAAGCATTGTGTTGATTTTCCACTTCGATCACAGCCTTCAAATACAATAAAGGCTCCCCGTTCTCTATTCATTTTTTCTGAGATATTCCTGACAGAAAAATGTGTCATTTTTATTTACATCCAACAAAAATTAACTACAAATGCAATTATTGATTTCACACATAACCTAGATTTAAGCTATTAGATTTAAAAATGACCTTAACCCAGTTACCCGGAAAACCTGACCTGGTTTTCCACGTAACAGCCGTAAACAAATCATTGCAGAATCAAGTTCAAATCTTCCCAGTGTAGTATGTGCATAAAACTATTATACTCTTATCAACAATTTTATCCACGTACGAGTTTTCATTACACATATACAGCAATCAAAAGAAATAGAGAAATACTTACTGAAATACTGAATAAATAACACTTTAAATAATATTTAAAATAATTTACGTTGAAATAAAAAATATACGATAATAATACATTTTAAAGTCGATATATAATCATTGGAGTTGCGAATAAAAAAAGGCGCAAAATATCAATGTAAGTACAGTAGTACAATATTTTTTAATATTTAGAATTAAATAATTTTTTTTTAGATGGTTAAAGGGTATAAAATTACTGATGCTGAAAGAAAATACAAAGTTGGAATTGCCGCTAACAGCTTAGAAGATTTAAAAATGAAAACGAAAAAGAAATTTCAAAATGTAAGTTATTTTTTTGTCTCTGAACTTTTATAAGTTGGTTAATTTTATACAAAGAATTTATAATAAATCTATATAATTATTATTGTTCTTCAAAATGATTTTTTTATTATTATTATGTTTAATTTTCGTAATATATTAATAATATATATATATATATATATATATATATATATATATGTGTGTGTGTGTGTGTATGTGTGTGTGTGTGTGTGTATGTGTATGATATGTGTATGTATATGTTTATGTGTATGTGTATGTATATGTTTATGTGTATGTACATGTTTATGTGTATGTACATGTTTATGTGTATGTATATGTAATGTATATGTACATATACACACGTATGTATGCCTGTATGTACTCATACATGCAGTCTTGAACGAACTATTGGCACAGTTAAGTATTTAGAATATCATAACGACTACTTACATAAAGAAAATGATGTCTTTTTATAAATCACAGGATATTTATAATTCAATATTTATTTACATAATACCACAAAAAATCTTCTAAAAGCAATAAATAGTAGCTGTATAAACAGACATTTCTTTTATTGCAAATATTTAAACAAACAAATATACTCTTACTTTAGGTCTTGTGTATAGTATATAGAGTACGCGTTAACGAGCTTATCTCTAATGACATTGATATTAGGTGGTTTCTCGAAGTTTCTTTGATACTTATAATTGTATTTCGATAAATAAGGTTTTCAAAACAGTGGTAATTCTTACGCAAAATTCAACTAAAATGCCTAAAGGGAAAGAACCAAAAAATAATATTAAATGTAGTTAAACAAAAGAAATATTGCTTAGAAATAGCAAAAATGATTAATAGAAGTCGTTTCACCATTAGAAGTGTTGTTAAGCAGTTTTATGGGCAAGAAAACTTACAAAGGGACAGAAGAACCGGTTGCCCATTGAAGTTGTCTGATAGAGAACGACGTAAAATCATCGGTATCGTAAAATTAAATCCCAAAATTACATCCTCAGAGATAGCAGCACATCTATTAGAATAGTATAAAAAAGAAGTACATTCAATAATACACAGAACTTTCAGAAAAAATGGTTATAGTTGTAGAACTGTAGGAAGAAAACCGTACATTAGTAAAGAAAATAGAAAAAAATGATTATTATTTGCAAAAGAATAAATTAATAAGGATAATGAATTTTAGGACAAAGTATAATTCTCTGATGAAAGCAAATTTAATATCTTCCACTCATACTGTACAATTAAGATATGATGCAAGCCCAACACTGACTTAGAGGAAAAGAATTTACATGCAACAGTTAAATATGGGGATGGTGGAGTTTTGGTATGGGGATGTATGTTAGCTTCTGGTGTTAGAAAGTCGGTGTTTATAGATAGTATTATGGATAAACATGTTTACTTGAACATTTTAAAGGAAAATCTCCAAAAAAGCGACCAAAAATTAGACCTAGGTGAAATTTTTATTTTCAACAGGACAGTGATCAGAAACAAGGCTTATATTGTTTGTCAATGGATCATTTTTAATACTCATACCTTGCCAATACCACCCCCAATCTCTTTATTGAAATTCTATCAAGAATCTTTAGTCACATCTAGAAAAACAAATAAGACAAAATATATCCAGCAAAACATGTTTAAAAAAATATTAGAAGAATAGGAAAAAATAGACTCTACCTTAACTCAAAATGTAGTGTATTTGATACCTAAAAAACTTTTAGCTGTGATTAAATGCAAAGGACGATGAACAAAGTACTAATGTACATTTTTAAATTTAATTTTTCTGCTGTCTCAATAATGTTCATCGAAGAATTAAATGTAGTAACTTATAGTTATTTTTTAAGTAGTATTAATTTTTTTGTTATATTATTTATGAACTACAATATATTTTACAATAATAAAAATATGTTAATTTAAAAGTTTTTACATTTTTTTCTAAATAAACGGGGAATTTTAGAAACTTTATGATCGTAATAGTACTGTACCAATGGTTTTGTTCAGCACTGTGTATATGTATATTAGGTTGTGTAATATTAAATGTCGGATTATTCAAAGAGAAACATGAGAAATCCGACATTTCATAATACACAACCTAATATATATATATATATATATATATATATATATATATATATATATATATATATATATATATATATACACGAGGGTCGTTTGATAAGTATGGTAAATTTATTTATAATTTAATTTAATTAAATTTTTCAATTTAGTTTTTCTTACTTTTTTACCATACTTATCAAACGACCCTCGTATATATATACATATATATGTGCAAAAAATAAATTTTTTATAAGTTTAAAATTGAACATAAATACCTAAAATTTTTATTTTCCAAAAAAATATATTCATTTATAGCAATTAATGAACTTGTATTTTCTTATAAGTACAATTAAAACAATTTAATGTTTTATTGGAATTATAAATATACTATATTATTATAAACTACTTATAGATAATAATTTTAAAAATAATATATATATATATATATATATAATGTAATGAAGATGAAAAACATGTAATTTAAAATTTGTCTTCATAAATAGATTTTTGAATTTATTTTTATATTTATAATATTTCAAGTCATATCTTTTATGACTTGAAATATTTTTTTTTATAATTTATCTTCTACATTTTTGAATTAAAAAATAACATATTTTTATTTTTTATAGATGGGTATGTCGTCAGAGCAATATCATTTTCAGTTAATAGATGGTACATTAATTGATAATGAAGAATATTTTTCAATTTTACCTGCACAGACTACTTTAATTTGGGTAGAAAATGGAAAACAAGCTGAAACTGGTATATTTATTATTTATATTAAAATAATGATATTACATTAGTATTCTTTATTTAAATTGTGTTTGGAATGTGTGTGTATATATACATGTGTATATATATATATATATATATATATATATATATATATATATATATATATATATATATATATTAGGTTGGTAAATATCTTCCTTGTGGTCTTTTGAATTTCGCAGCTATGTATATATATATATATATATATATATATATATATATATATATATATATATGTATAGACAGAGAAGGATGAGGGGGCCCATCAGGCGTGCACAACTTAATTTTTAAATAAAATGCATTTTTTTGAGTGAATGATAATTTTTTTTGAGCAATGATGATGAGTGTGCACTTCTAATGGAACATCATATATATATATATATATATATATATATATATATATATATATATATATATATATATATATATATATATATAATATATATATATATATATATATATATTTAATTATTTATAAATACATTTTTTGAATTTTAATTTTTAAATATAAATTTTAGATGCAGAAAGACTTTATAAAGTAATTCGGGATGTTAATTTGGAATATTTAACTGCTGGTGAAACAGTGCAATGTTTTTTAATAAATCAATTAAAGCATCATGTATATAAGTTGGCTAAAATTTTACAAGAAACTGATACAGATAAAGCTATTTTAAGTTCAAGATGGGAACATCCAGAATGGTTTATAGGTAAATATTTATTTAAAAATAAAATAAATATTGAGTGATTTTTATATCTAATTTTCTATATTATTTACTAAATTAGGTTTAGATACTCGATCTAAAACTAAAGAAGAATATTTATTTCGTCGTTCACAAGATCGAATAAGAAGTTATTATTATAAAGCAAAAGACAGTTTGGTGAAAAATAATAAAACCTTACCATCTTTATTACAGTACTTACAAAAAGAGTTAAAAAATGTGAACTATTTTGGTTGTTATTTTGATCGCAGATTTTATTCAGGTGACAATGAATTAAAATCTTTATGTGATGTTAAAGGTGTATTTACTTGTCAAGGCCAATGGAATAAAGAGTTTTGTGATTATGATCCAAAACATGCCATTAATCCTTATATAAGTCGAGAGGCACGAATTATATTTCAAACATGGAATTTAGATCATAAAGTTGAAAAATCTAGATTTATAATACCTACAATTTTAGAAATAAATAATGGTATTTGTCTTGATTATGAAAAAATATTCAGAGATTTATTTACAACAGAAAATTTGAAATTGGTGCATATTGTTTGTCATGATAAAACTAGACATGATGCTGCAAATAACTATATAATAGATAGAAATTTGATCAGCTCTGAACAAACTGATGTAGGTAAAATAAAAAAAATTTCAGTTTAATTATTTATTTTTACAATTCAGATTGACTTCTAGTAAGCTAATAAAAATTCTAAGACTAACTTAATTATTTTGAATAGCATATAAGGTCATCTAAATGTGACGTCTAGATTTGTGTTTTATTAAAAAGAAATTACACATGTTTCTTTTTAATAAAACACAAATCTAGGTGTCACATTTGGATGACCCTATATAATAGAATTCTATATTAATTACTAAATAAAGATAGGCATTTAGGCTGCCAATAAATGACTTTCATTATTTTAACAATTCATTTTTCTGTAATATATATGTGCAATGAAGAATAGACCAAAAAGATTAAAAAAATAATTATCTATTTATGTAATAAAAACTGATTTTTGTCACATAACATATTACATTTAAATTTAATGTACATGTATTTATAAATTTGTGTAGAGTAATTTAATTGTTTGTATGAAAACTTTTTGAAATAATTTTCACATTCAAAACAAATATTTTATAAAAAAATGAAATCATTCCATACTTAATTTCATTTCTTTGAGTAATAATGAGTAAGGATGTAAATATTATGTTTAAAGAAGTTCAAGTGAAAAAGCACAAAATTTAATTAATTAATATTGTTTCCCAAAATTTACATTATCATTTTATTTTGTTTTTATGTTTCATATTCCATTGGAAATAATTTTTGTTTAACTACATCATTTTTAAATTGCTTATTATCCATAAAATATGTTTAAGATTATTGTTCTAATATGATTAATATTTGTCTATTAAGTTAATATTATGAGTAAAGATATTTAAAGAGTAACTTTTTTAAAGTTTATTGATAATAAAGTCGGCTTTGTGTTGAAACAATCATAATATGAGCTTTTAATAATTACTATCACTGGGTTTAAAAATAAATGCTTTTTTTTTTTTAAAAAAAAAAAAACGTAGAATGAAAGAAATTATACTATATGAGTAACAGAATTATGTTGCAATGTTTAATAACTATTTTCATATATTATGCTCTTGCATGTGTACACAAATATATGTACTAAAATGATATATTAATTACTGGCATGTTAGTAGTATTAAAATGAATTATTTAAGTTTTGTCTTCATTCATTAATGTTTACTACGACAATGTAACAAGGTATATAAATATAACAAAATATAAACTATAAATTTTAAATGTTATTTAAATTTTGCTTAAAAATATAATTAATTTATTGTTATATCAATTATTATTAGTTACTGAAATGCTTGTAGAACATTAATATTAATATAAAATGTATAACTTTATTTTCCAATAAATTAGTATGTAATTACAAAAAGTTTATAGAAAAATATATATTTATTATAAGATAAATAAATATATTTGAATATATTTTAAAAATGTTATGTTTAAAATGTATATTTTGTAAAAAATTCTATAATAGAAAGTACTTTTTTAATAAGTATTTTTGAATTGTTAAAAATTTAAAGTAATATAATTTTTTATATGCTTTAGTACTAATATTCAATCGGACCATTTACAGTATCCTGTTTCACATGATTGAATTATTGTTTTATATAAATAATTATAAATTTGTTTTAATTGAATGATATTAACAAATTATGTTCATAAAATCAGAGCTTAAAATTTTGTAATTGCAAATAAATACATACACAATATGTATAAATGTGTGTGTGCACGCATGTATGTGTATATATATATATATAAAATATAAAATCAAATATAAGACTGTATTTAATGGTGTACTCCAAATATTTTTTTTTTATAAATATTTTATTAGTTGTTATATTGAAATTGTAGTTCAAATTATGTAAAATATATTTATTCATATAATTAAAAAAAATTGTAAATAATTGTATTTCATTTAAAGTTGTGATCCAAAGTTCAATAAAAATAAATACAAAATGTTTCAATTTTATCAATTTGATATTAAAAAATATATTCATTTAAAAAGAAACGTAGAGTTAATATTTTAAAAACAATAAACTGCATACTGATAAATGACTAAATGCAGTTCATAAACTTTTATCTTGATTTCCTATTTCTAAATTTCCTAATTCTTGATTTCCTAATTTATTGGTATTTATTAAAATACCACAATTCTGTTAACATGGTGTTCACATTTTTAAGTATATAATATTGTTTATAAATAGAATTTATAAATATGTCGTAATAAATCAAAAAAATATTTTTAAAAAAGTCATTGCAAAAATAATATAACAATTAAAAGAGTAATCCGCAGTTAAATGTAGTCATTTTTTAACTACTTATTTCTCAACGAATGTAGGTATGTAAAAATTGTAGGTTATTTTTTATTTAAGTATTTATTTTCAGTTATTTGAATAAAGTAAATACATGAAAAGGTAACATTTATTTTTTTAAAAAAACATGAACATAAATTCTTTATACTTGAAAATTAAAATTATTGGAAAAAATACATTTCACTTTTTGTGATGCACATTTAGATATATTTCTGAATAGATTAATACAAAGAAAATAAAATACCAGTTTGTAATTCAAATGATACATTTTGAAAACATTACGGTTATTTTAGAGAGCAATCAATTAATTACTATGTAATAATTTTAATTTTGAAAAGATGTATAATACTAAATTATAATGAATTTTTTACATGAAGTCTTTTTAGAACAATCATATAAAATGTCACAATTTATTATTATTTAAATAAATTGCTATTACAACAAAATCAACATGATCACAATATTAACCATGATATAATACTGGTATGTTAAAACATTTTGTTATATATATATATATATATATATATATATATATATATATATATATATATATATATATATATATATATATATATATATATATATATAAACATACATATATCATAAAATTACATTGAATTATTTAAATTTTACTTATAATACTTTCCTACGTAACAATAAGTAATAAAAAAAATCTATTTTCTGTATGTCACTTTCCATATGGATACATAAACTCATGTGTATAACAATTTAGTGATTATAAATTTGTCTTCCTCATAAGAAAATTATAATTCATATGAAAATGATATAATTGTGAAAATTACACATTAGATTCTCAACTTCTTTTAAATTTTTAACAATTTTTTTTATTAAAAAAAAAAAACATCAAAACATTTAGTAACAATAAACATTTAGTTAACATAAGACATCTTTTTATAGTATTTTCAATTATGTATTTTTTACATTAATATCTATAAACCTACTAGCAATGAGCTGTGAAATGATTGAGAGTTCTACAAAATCTTGATTGAGAACTATTGAATTATATATCTTTTTACATTGAAATTACTTAATTGAATATATATTATTAAAGTAAATTACAGTAAAAAATTATACAATTTGTTGATTAAATTATCTGATCATATTAAAAATTATGTGTAATAAAGTGCATTTGTATTTATTGCAAATGCAAACAAAAATTAAAAATGGACTATTTGTAGTTTCAATAAATATTATAGTCTTTTTAGTTGACTAATTTGAGGTAAAAGTTACCTACTTGGAATTTATACAATGTTTTCATTAGTTTTTAATTTTTATTATAAAATCTAATAATTTTCCATAAATAAAATATATATATATCAGAGAACGGCATTATCTGACTAAATTTTTGTTCTATTACAAATATGATAAAAGATTTAGTCATAATTTCTTAATTGTAGAAACGATTAAAAATTTAATGAGTAAAAATTCATCCGATTAATCATACGACTAAAAAATTAATCGTCATTTTAGTTGTTTTTTTAACTAAGAAATTAGCGATTAAAAAAAACGACTAAAAATTCAAGTTTTTTTTCTTTACATATTTACTTTTTCTTCGAAAATGAATTTCTTTGTTAAACAGAATTCATCCCATTTCATTGTCTAAAAGATGGGATAAAAAGTGTGAACGAAACCCTTGTTTGTTTTTTATTTTAACTGTTTTACATACTCCTGTGAAAATAATTTAGATATTATTATATTTCATTAATAATCATTTAAAATTCAATATCATTAAAATTATAAATTAAGTTTCATTAAAAATATTTTGTAATTTTTTTTAAAAATAATTTTATTTGAAAATTTGATTTTTCAATTTAAAATAATTTTTCAGAACGATTTAATTAATAGTCGTTATTCGCTTCATACTGTATTTTAATTCTGAATATTCAAATTAATTACTTTATCAATTGCTTAAAACAATTGATGACTAAAAAATCAATCACAATTGATTAATTTTTTAGTTGTTAGTCACCAATCGGTTTAAAAATGACTAATTTCAAATCAATCATTTTGTCGATCGCTTGAAACGACCAATTAAGAAATTAATTGTAACAATTAATTTTACATGACTAAAATTTTAATTGTTAGTTGTCAATCGGATAATTTTTACTTTACTCATATATATATAATAAATAATTCATCAAATAATATATATTAATACATCGTATGCGGGCAACGCGTCTCAACGACGTCTTTCGCGCTCTAGTAATAGTATGCGAAAGACATCGTCGAGACGTTGCCCGCATACAATGTGTTAAATTCAATAATTAAAAAAAATACTACTAGATTTTTATAGCATACAGTGAGTGAATAGAATTTACTTCATTGTTTAGAAAAATATAATTTTTTAGAAAAATTACTAAGAACATTAATGATAATCGTGTATAATGAATGTTACATTAAGTTTTGATTTTATGTCATATAATAAGTATGTAAAGTATAAAAGTGTTTTGATATTATATTTGATATTTTATAAATTTAATTCTTTTTAATTATTTTAAATAAAAAAATACATGCAATGTGTACATGTATTTATATATAATGAAAACAAAGTATTATCTTAAACTAAATATATTTATTTTTAGAGTCTTATGGTTACATCTAAATGATTTATTTAAGATGGCATCAAAATAAAATTTAAAATGTAATATTATTAGTAATAAGAATTATACAATGAATAATTAAATAAATATATTATGTGCGATGGCATCACTGGGCTGTTTAATGATAAAATGATTGATTTAGTTACATATATATATATACATAATATATCGTTTCCATAAAAAATTGGTTGTGACACTAATTACGTAAATTTTTGACAAATTGTGTCAGATCATATTCTTCTTCATATTGTTTGTGATCCCACAAGTCTGGTAATGATTCTAGAACAGTTTTTAAACTACTAGATCCTTGTAAACCAAGTGTTGAATCTTGAGACTGAGTTGTTACTGTAAAAGTATTAGCATTTCCAGGTTGATTTGAAAATAAATCTAGTAAATCTCCTGTTCCCATTGTACTAAGACTAGAATTTTCACTAGTAATAACTGTATTTGCAGTAAGAAGTTTAAACTTTTGCAATCTATAAGTGAAAAAATATTAACAAACTGACACTAAAAAATAATTTATTAAATTATACAAACCCCATTATTTTTTCTTCCAAAGTATGTCTTGTTATTAATCTATAAACATTTACAACTCTTCTTTGTCCAATACGATGAGCTCGATCCATTGCTTGAAGATCTCTAGTTGGATTCCAGTCATGTTCAACAAAAATAACTGTATCAGCTCCTGTAAGATTTAATCCTAATCCACCAACTTGAGTTGTAAGGAGAAGAACATCAATAGATGGATCATTATTAAATCTGTAATAGTTTTCTTAATCAAAAATCATTGAAAATTTAAAATTGTAAATATACACATATATCTCATGTTGGATGTATACATTTATTAGGTACTTAGGTACAAAAAATAATAAAAAAACAACTTATCATACAAAAAATTAAAATGATATAATACAAGAAATGACTGGATTGAAGCAAAAAAAAGTTTAAACAATTAATTTTAAATAATTATTGTAACAAAATGTTCTATAGACTAAATAATAGAAATTTTCATTGAAAAAAATGTAATAAAATAAAAACTAGAAACTGTTTCATAAAATTAAATATAAATAGAAAGTATTCAATATTCATATTTATTTAATGACTATTTATTTTTCCATAATCTAAATGTATTAAAATAAATTTGTACCTTGTAACTAGACCATGTCTTTGAGGAGGTGGTACATTACCATCAAGGCGTAAATAAGCAACTCCTGGTAAGTGTACTTTAAATAAATCTTTTTCAAGAATATCAAGCATAACTTTGAGTTGACAAAACACTAATGCTCTATGTTGATTAATGACTAGATCAGCTGAAGTTGAATTATTAGTAGTAGAAGGACATGTTCCAATACCCAAATCAAGCAAAAGTTGCCTGTAAGAAATATTTAATTAAAATAATAAAATAATATATTTATATACAATAATACATACTTGAGTGCAGGAAGTTTTGCTGCATGTTCAATATTATTTAAGTTAGCACCTTGACTAATTATTTGAGAATATAATGGATGAGATGAACTGAGAACAAGTTTAGGGTGATTGCAAACATTTTGTAAATATCGCAAAGCTTGAAAAATGTGCGTTGAGCCACCAATTGTATTACTTGTTTCAGCTCCTCCATGCACTGACTTTTGTTGAAGAGAATCCTATAAATATATAAATATGTATGTGTGTGGATTCAAAAGAAAAAAGTTACAGGTGTTATAACAAGAATGAAAAGTTTAAGATGAAACTAGACAGGTCATATAGAAAGAAAAAATAATTATTGATTTTGGACATAAAAAGGTTCAAAGAGAGATTTATGGATAAAGGGGATAAAGACAAGAAAATGTATTAGTGTGAAATAGAAGATAACACATAAGGTATTAAATTGTTACAAGTGGAACATTTTGGGAAAGACATTTATTCAGTAGTGATATAGAGGCTGCTACTGTTGATATATATATATATATATGTATGTATGTATGTATGTATACATACATACATATACACACACACACAAACATAATTAATTTTTAATTACATAAAAGCATTAAGAAAATTATAATTTTATATATTATATTTGATATTATATAGTTTTAAGAAAAAGTTATTGGTAAAATTAATTATACTAATTTAAAATATTTTAACATAAATTATTTTTGACTTTGTAATTTAGTTGGCTCAAATGAGACTAAAGAGTAGTAAATGATAGTAAGCAAGTAAATCATGTCTAAACTCTTCAATCTCATTTGGATCATCTATATAATGAATGCATAATATGAGAAAGTAGAGAAAAGTAATAAAATACTTTAAATACATTATATAAATCACCTGTAAAGACTGATGTGCTTGAGATCTTGAAAAATCTTCATAAAGTTGTTCTTGTAAGGGACTTAATTCACAATAATAATCTTGTGTTATTTTTGGTGGCAAATCATCAAGAACATCTTCTTTCATTCTTCTTAGTAAAAATGGTAAAACTTGTCTATGCAATGCTTCCATTGATAAAGCACCAGCTTCCTGTTCCTTGGGTGAACATTTAGGATCTCTACTTGCTAAAATAGGTCTACTAAATTTTGCAGTAAACTGCTTTTCTGTTCCCAAAAATCCAGGCATCAAAAAATCAAACAATGACCATAATTCTAGTACATTATTTTGAATGGGAGTTCCAGATAAAATAAGACGATGATTAGCAATTAATAGTTTTATTGCTTTTGAAGATTTTGTTTTTCCATTTTTTATGATATGTCCTTCATCTAATATACAATAATTCCACTTTATTGAGGTAAAAAAATCTATATCTTTGCGAACTATTTCATAAGAAGCAACTATAAGATTATGAGTTTTAAATTTGTGGCGTAATTTCTCTCTTTCAATTGGTGGACCAACATATTGTAAAGGTTGTAAATATTTCTTTGATAAAAATTTTTCTACTTCATAAACCCAATGACCAGTTAATGTTGGAGGACAAATTACTAATGATGGCAATGGTGCACAATCCACATTATGATTTTTTTTATATATTTTATCTCGTTGATAATGATCATTTGCTAACATACATATTGACTGCAGTGTTTTTCCTAACCCCATATCATCACATAGGATACCATGCAGTTTATACTTGTTTAAAAATGCTAACCAATTAATTCCAGACTAAAAGAGAAATATTAAGGATAATTATATTACACTATTAAAATATACTTTAATTATACTCTTATAAACCTGTTGATAACTTCGGAGTTGTGCATTAATAGGGATAGACAAAACATAGTCTGGAATTGTATTTGGACTCAATAACTGTTTAAGAAATTCACGTTCTCGATCTCTTTGACCTTTTAATGATACCGACAACATAGGAGGTTCCGGAACAGCACCATCAAGTGGCATTAATTGCACTAAAGTAGCAAAACTATATGTTGCCATTAAACGTACACTTTCATTTTGATCACTCATTCTTCCTATAAATATATTAATGAAATATACATTTTCTGTGTATGTAATAATGATAATAACAAATTAGCAAAAAAAAGTGTAATAGTTGCAGTTCCAATTATTAATAAATTAAATATTAAACAGATCAAGTTTAATCGGCTTTAATTGATGTTAATGGTCAGCTAATTAATTTTTATAATTAAAAATTTAATAATTATAAAATAGATAAAATATGTCACTTTTTTCAGATAAAACTTTATAAAAAGAAACTTAGTTCTTTAGCATATTTCTAATAATATTTTGTTATTGATTTTATTTAATAACATATAATTAAAATAATGCATTATTATTAAAATATAAATTAAAAAAATCAACATTATAAAATAAATTACTTACCTAATAATGGTACAACAAGAAGAACCACATAAGGAACAATGTCAAACTGTAATGCATCTACTATACATGCTATTGCTTCAACAGCTCCTTGTCTGTGAGTATCACAATGACTTGCATCTAACAAATGAAGTATTTTGTCAACTACAAGTTGCATTACTTCAACTGGACTAAGTTTTGCAAATGTCGCCAAACAACGTGATGCTAAATATCGCACTGCACGATAAGGATGAGATAAAAGACAAGCTAGACGAGGTAATGCTGCATCTCGAGCAGTTGGTAAAAGTGAATAATGAAATGCAGGTGCACAAACTTCTAAAATCTGAAGAGCTGAGACAAGTACTTCAGCTGCTGTTGGATTATTGATTAGAGAATTTGGATCTGCATAAATATATTTATTAATTAATGATGAAAACGTTAATAAATAATAAATTGATGATTAAAGATGTATGTATATAAGTACATATCTTACCAAAAGTATCAATATTTACGATTTCTGTAAGTTGTCCAAAAGAAAGTTCCCAAAGCTTGGGTAATTTTGTAGGCAAATCTGCACCAAAATATTCAGCAATCGCAGTTAATGCTAATGTTGCACCTCGTCTTTGAATTCTGTTAGCTTTTTGAGTCTAAAAAAGAATAACATTTATTTATATATATATATATATATATATATATATATATATATATATATATATATATATATATATATATATAGTTTGTGCTCCAATTATACAACTCAACCAAATCACTCAAACTTATTATTTGAAAGAAGGCAGAAGTGTCAGCTATCAAACGATATAATTATATGGATGCGAAAGATGCTTCTACTATAAAAAATAAACTAGCGATATCTATCAGACATGACTTAGACAACACAATATATGTAATTTAATAAGAATTAAAAAATAATTCACCTCATCTTCTACACTAAATAATTCTTCAAGAGGAACATCAGTTGCAGGTGGACGGCCTGGACCACGACCAGTACTACTGTTACTACGACGAAATGCAGCTCGTTCTGCTGAACGCTGTTGATTTGTTAGTGTTAAAATTCCAGACAACTGATCTGATGATGTAACTGGTGTAGTTGCTCTACTACCATCTTCAACACCACTATCACTGCTTGGTGTATCATGGGTTATTTGATTTACCTAGTAATTAATTTTTAAAATTTAATAATTAAGTTAATGTCAATAATAAATGAAATCAAGTATATACATGAACATCATATTCCTAAATAATCTTTTTAATAGAATAAACTTGTTAATGAAGTACAAAAACATATATTAACACAAACTTACAGTTATTTTAGGTGTAAAATCAGGATCTGAACATAATAAAGTACAAAGATTTGAAATAATTTTTGCATTAGGACAAGGTTCTCTTGATATACATTGATCAGCAAGATGAGCTAATGCAATTGCTGCTAATTCTTGAAGTTTAATTTCTTCTTCACGTTTAATTGCTTCCATCAATGGTCTTATAACTGGATTTAATTTTTCAGGTAATGCATGTAACATAGTAGATGCTCCAGCTAAAGTTGATAATGTTCTAAAACAATTTAATACTTATGTAAAATATATAGGTGATTTGGCACTGTAACTGGTTCAGTTGTAAACAAAGAAATCATTGTTAATACTATTTTTTATAACTATTTAACAAACTTTTTGGTTTTTGTAATGTCTTTTAATAGGTTGTCTTTCAATTTTTTGATACATTGTCTTTAAAATCTTTTTTTTTTAATATCCTGACTTAAAGATGTTAGCAAGACCATCAAAAATTTATATTAGCAAAAAGTGAACACTAAGTGATAGTTTATTTATGAAAAGATTTTGTGATATTGGAAAATGATTCTTTAACATATGTAAAGTAATTAAAAATAACTTTTTTTAACAATACATACGAAATATTTAACATCTGTTGTTCCTTAGCTGTAGTTTGGGCAGAAGAAAGTATAGTTTTTCTACGATCCTCTAGGGATGTTAATACTTTAGGTTTTAATCGTGCATTGGCTAGTATTATGGCTGTGTCAGATCCACTAAGTGTAGACATTTGTTCTAATGTTAGAACATTAACATTTGAAAAATTTTCTGGGCAAACCTAGTGGAATTAAAAAAAAATTGTTTTCCCTGTTTATAAAATACATTGTAATAAATTACAAACCCTATAATGTTTTAAAGTAGCAATAAAATCTTTTGTTTCTTGCAACAATCGAGTAAAAGCTACACCAATTTCATCAAAGTAAACACATTCTGATAAGCAAATATGTAGCCTTTGTCTTAATAATTCAGGACAAGGTTGAGTAGTAAGTGGATCAATACGAGCCCATTCCATCACAACTAAACTTGCCATCATTCGTTGTACTGCTGACTTAGATTGTAAATATACAAGCAAAACTTTTACATAACAATCAATTGGGGATTCCATTTCTGATGTATAGATAATTCCTGGTGCAGGCTTTACTATGTAACATGAAAGTAGACCTACAAACATTTTTAAGTTACATTTATTAGCATAACATTTTAATAAAGAATATGTTAAGGATATATAATTTTACTTAATCAATTATTAAATATTTTATAGTATCTAATAGCTTATTTTCATTTTACCTAACATTTTTACTGCTAAACATCTAGCTCTCATTACATTTGATTCTCTGGTTGATAATGGTATTGTTTCGCTGCCTCCTATAAACCATTTTTGTTGTGTGTTTATTAAAGTTTCTAAACCTGCATCCAAATTATTAGTGATCTGTAAGCTACTACCAGGTAGTTCTAAACCATTTACAGTTTTAATTTTTCGTTCTTTCATAGTTTTTGAATGAATCAACATACTTGAATCAAAAGGAAGTTTTACTGGTTGCATAGTAAGACATATCCAAGTACTGACATAAGGACATGCAGCATGTAGTAATTCTGCTAAACCAGAATTTTTAATTAAATTATTCCACACTTGTTCAACAATATCTTGAACTTCTTCAATATGTTCAATAAGAACTCTTTGAAATATATGTCGTAAAGCATCTTGTAATAGTTCAGCTGACCATTGTATTTGAATATAAATATTACTTTCTAAATGAGAAGAACCTGATGTTGTTAGAGTTCTAAGAGTTTGAAGTGTTGCTCGACGTACTGTTGATGTACTATGATAAAGAAACGGCCAAAGACGAGGAACTACTTCACAAAGGGGTGTAGGACTGAAAAAATATATTTTTTTAAAAAAAATCTTAAAATATAGTTACTATTAAAAATTCAAATATTATTGCACATTTTCATAAAGAGTACTAAAATAATATTAAAAATCTGTATTACAATCACATTTTTTTATGAAAATTATACCCATATGTATTTCAGAATTATATAAACAGGTTCAATTATTTTCAATGATTATTTTATAATTACTGCACTTTACATATATGAAAAATAAGAATTTGAATTTAATAACAATAAAAAACTTACGGTAAAAAAGACTGACTAGCTGGAAGACTTAATATCGCTGCCAAAAGTCCCATAAAACTATTACATGCTGCAGTTAATTCGTCTTGTTCTCCTAGTAATTCCCAAAGACGAGAAACAACTGGAGCTACAGAGTGTGGAAGTAAGCGTACTAGAGCTTCAGAAACAGGAATTAAAGCTGCTGCTGCAACAGCACCTACATCATCAACCGGATCAGAGAGACCAGAAAGAATTGAATCAAATGATTTCGGCAATAAAATATGAACCATATCCTGAAAAAAATTTTTTTTTATAGTATGTATGAGTATCTACATAGTAAATTATATTAAATAAAGAGAATATCAATGTTCAATTATTTTAGTTGACTTACAATAATAAATTGTATACACATAACATTTTTACATGTATAAGCAATTTTGAATAAAAAAAGAAATTCATTTTTCAATACAAATGTTAAATGTTGTAAACTGTTGCTTATATTATATCAACAATTGTGCAAATATTTTAATATACTAATCACAAACATTAGATATTTTAAAATTAATAAAATAAATTTAAAAAGGATTATTTAAAACAATATATGTAAACTCAAAAATATAATTTTAAAATAATATATATAAACACTGTGTTTAAAATACCAAAAAATTATTTATAGTTACTTTAAAAAGTGTAAACTTGAATTATTCTGAAGTTTAATATTTACCTACTTTGTAAAGCCAAATATGAATTTAAAGTAAAATATTATTTTTCTTAATAATTAATAAATTAGTAAAAACTTTATAAACAGTACAAAAATATATATATATATTTATTTTATTTACATAATACTAACTTCTCTGATAGCTAATAAATATTTTAAACCCAGTAGCCCACCATGTCGTGCTTCCCACTCTTTTTGTGTAAGCAACTGTAACAATATATTTAAAACCTCTTCAACTGTATTTGAAGGCATTAATTTTAATGTTGCTCCCAAACACTGCGCAGCTGTTTCTCTAACAGGTGCTACTACTGCATCAGATACAAAATCACCAAATCGATCAAGAGCTAATACACATAATAATCTTGTTGCAATATCTTCCAACCATAAACGATGTTGAAGTAACATTTCTTCTGCAGTGCTATATGCTATACGACCTGCTCCTCTACCATGTGTCCGTAATACTTCTCTAAGAGCAGTTGCTGATCCATGACGTGCTTCCCACGAGGTACTAAATAAATTCACACATAATGATTCACAAAAACTGTCTAATGGCCATTCAACTGCATTTGCACTCCATGACCCTGTTGCATCAGGGGTACTTTCAATAAAAACTGGAAATTCCTCTTTTATTTTTGAAGTTGTACTTTCTGAATCTAGTTTAGGTTTTTTATTTGCATGAGCTTCTGAAAAGTCAGAAATTCCTGTTGAGCTTTCTTCTGTTAAGGGATCTCTAGAACGCTGTTTACTCACAGCCTGCCTTGCTTTACGACGTGCACGATTTATTTCTCGACAACTTAGATTGGATGCATTTGTGTCGTTTCCAGTAACTATGCAAATTAATAAAAAACAATATTTCAGAATTTTTATTACACAGTAATGTTTTTATGCCTATGGATTCATAATGTATATTTGTTTACTCAAGATTTATAATGCCTATTTATTTAATCAAGATCTAAAATATTCATTTGTTTAGTCAAGATCTGTAGTAAAAATAAAGTACAATGAAACTTTTAAAGCACGTACACTAAAAAAACTTATAGCATTAATTTGAAAAACAATTTTACTTATTATTCAGTATAATATAACATATGTATTTAAAATATATTTATAATACATTAATTAAATACCTTCTTGCATAACT
Organism: Neoneuromus ignobilis; assembly: GCA_029203775.1. Taxonomy (NCBI): domain Eukaryota; kingdom Metazoa; phylum Arthropoda; class Insecta; order Megaloptera; family Corydalidae; genus Neoneuromus; species Neoneuromus ignobilis. The sequence goes on along the minus strand of CP092091.1, from coordinate 19,665,806 downwards.
TCTAGGATCGGTCTTCTTATAACAGAATTATCATTATTATAAGAAACATCTTTATTGTCTGGAATATTAATTACTAAATCTTCATTATTCAATATTCCAGAAATGTCTATTCCTATTTTAGATGCAACATCTAATCCTAAACGAGCATTTAATTGCTGGCGTTGTCGAGCCAATTTTTCTTTATAATCTATAGATGAACAAGTATCATCTAAATCGTATTCTTTTCCTTCAGATCCCATTAAATGTGTACTATTTGTAAGTACTTTTGTTATATCTAACTGATTTATTCTGAGACGAGCAATTTGAGAAACCTTATAATCATCTTCTAATTCCTCTATAACAAAAATGATTTTATTTTCTTAAATTACTTATAGTATGCATACTTGTACGAATGTATGTGTGCATGCACATACATTCGTACAAGTATACATACGCACACACACTGCAATAATCTATGATACTATTATCATTTTATCATAAGAAAAAATATAGATATTTGTGTCTATAAATATAATTATATAACCTTTTTTGACCTCTATTGGAATAGGATCCCATTGTGGTGTAGTAGATAATACTGCAGCAACTGCCTGTGCAGCTGCTACTCTAGTATCCCATGCTGGAGCTCGAAGCAAAGATGTGATGCGGCCTAAAAGTGTATGTAGTTCATGAGGATGTAGTCTTTGAACTTCTCCAAGTTGTTTCGCTGCAGCTGAACGCGTTGCTGCAGATGAACCGGATTCGAGTAATACAAATAATCTATCCAATCTACAATTTTAAAAACATTTTTCATTAGATATTTATCACAGTTTACATTTTTAGTATGAAATATAAAATGTTTTAATTTAGTTACATTACACTTCACAACAGAATTTACATAAATATTTCTATAGTTTAAATACTAAACATAGTGTAAATAGATACACTTTTAAAATGGTATTTGAAAGAATAATGAAAATTTTAATTATTATAAATGTTTTATTATATTTTAAATGTTTTATTTTTAAAATCAATGTAAAATACAAAATTTTGTTATTTGTATGTGAAAACCAAAATTGTTAATCATTTTTTTTTTTTAAATGAAAAATTCAGTTCCATATACAATAATATACTTAAACAAGTCTATAAAATTTTACACTAGATATCTTATAATAAAAATAAATGTTCATTAGTATAATAATAATAAATATCATTACCTTGATGTCATTTTTACATATTATTTTTTTATTTCAATTTCTTTGAAAATGAAACCTGAAAAATATAAATAACATAAATTTACTTGGAAATAAATAAGTAAATAAAATACACGCCATTAATAAAGAAGCAAAACATATTTTCATTCAATGTTAATTATTTAACAAATTATTTTCTATTATACACATATTTGTCTTACAATTATTTTTAATAAATGTATTGAAAGTTGTTAAAACAATAAGAATTCACTGAAACTATAAATATTTTTTATTTAGTATATTTTTAAATAAATATGTATTTGTATTGCCTATATATACAAAAACATACATTTCATCAATTACTGCCTAATAATTCAAATTAAATAATATATGAAAAAATCCAATGGAAAAGATAAAATAAATTCACAGTTTTGGAAAAATTCACATCTATAAACTGATTGACAATGTTCTGTAAATTAATATACAGATACATAATATACATACACACACACATCCATACATGTATATATATATATATATATATATATATATATATATATATATATATATATATATATATATATATATATATATTTATAATAGCTTCATATTTAAATGCATATGTAGTGATTTTGAACTAGTATCAATCACATTATTGATTCCATGTGTCATTTAGTACGTACATACACCACATACACAATTAATTTATAAATATATATATATATATATATATATATATATATATATATATATATGTATATATGTATATGCCATACCTTTAGAAAATTCATAATTAATAACAAAGTTAGATTAAGCAATAAAAAAATAAAAATTATTAAATAACTACAATGAATCATTTGCTATTAAGGTACACCATATGGATAATTAAAGATATTTATAAAAAAGTAAAAAACTTTATCATTGTTGAAAATTATTTTATACTATTTTTTATATAACTGCCAATTTGATATCATTCCATTTTTTTTATAACTAGGAGATATGCTAATATCTGGAAGACTTCACTATTCTAACAGTTTGACTCGTGCAAGTTTAGTTATCTTAATATCAAAATAACAATAAATGTCATAAATACTTACAACAGCAAGTACAATGTTAATTCACCCGTTATTAAAATACATGTTATAAATTTTATTATTACATATTTTTAACTTTTGTTTTACTTTGATAAAAACATAACTGATAGCGTTTTTAACGGGAAGGAAGTGCATCTTTCAAGGTTCAAATTTATACTGACAGCCATACTGCTGATGAGCCCGACTTTGTACCTCAATTTGCATCGGATTGGTGGAAAATTGTTAAGAGTAAAGTATAGTGGACCAATGAAAAATTTTAATTAGAAGTCCATTTTAAACAAATGAAAAGTAAGAATAATGTATTTTAAAATATATAAATTAAAAAAATAATAATTATCCATTCGAATTTATAGAAAAATAGTATGAGTACAAATTAATTATACACTGATATATTTAAGAATAAATAATTTTTGGTGAAGTTTTATTGTTCATTACAATTATATTTTGATTGCGTAGTACTTATATGGTACATGTGTTTTGTAGTATTTAAATATGGCTAAATTAAAAAATAAGGCCGGAAAACCGAAAAATCGTAAAAATAAATTGCATTTAGTATTTGATGAAGATAAGCGAAGGTATGCAAGAAATAATGCAAGAAATAATTTATTTGTATTTCATTGTAACATAACCTATTTAAATATTTTAGAGAATTTTTAATGGGATTTCATAAGAGAAAATTACAGAGAAAGAAAAAAGCTGAGGAAGAGTTAAAACAACAATTAAAAGAAGAAAGAATTCGATTAAAGAAAGAAGCTCGTGAACGGTATAGGAAACTAGTAATATCTCAAAATAAAATTCCAGATTTTGAAAATGAGTTAAAAGAAGAATATAAAACAGGAAGTGTATCTGTAAATGTTATTTCGTTATCCACAGATAATATAGCACAGCAAAATAATTGGATTGGTGCAAATAAACCACAATATGAATCTGCAAGTGATGATATGAAAAATTCTCAAACATCTTCAGATGAAGAAAATCATTTAAATTATAAAACTACGAAAGACATTAAAAAAGATTTAAAAAAACAGGCTACCAAAACAATACAAAAAAGTAAAGTATTTCAAAGGAAATATAAAATAGATAAACAAAAAATGGCAAAAAAAGCTAAATTACAAAAAAATGAACGAATAAAATTTCGTACAAAAAAAGAAAAAAAAAACAATTACAATAATATTAATAACTAATCAGTTAATATTTATATGTTATGTATATCAATAAATCAAGTTTTTTATTTTTGGTTTAGTTGTTTTGATATAACATTTTAATTTTGTTATTACATTAGTCTTTCAAAATAAAAAGATTTAAAGTATAATTTGTAAAACATTAGATAAGTAAAAAGAAAAAATTACTTTAGATTGTATATTATTGTTATTCTGCTGTTCATAATCTTTTTATACTTTAAGCAATAAATAGATTTGAATTTTTTTATATATCAATATTGGTATATTTTATGTTCATTTTACATTTTCACATGCTTATGAAATAAATTATTTTTTCTTTTTTGCATTTATTCTTCCTGTAGGGCAAATTTGATTATTTAGACAAGTAAAACACTTAGGATGCACAGGTAAACAGATCTGTTGACCAAATCCAACTAATAAATGATTTACTTCACTCCAAAGTTCAAATGGTAACCACTTTTCTAATTGTACTCTCGTATCTTCTGGTGATTTTGTTTTAAGTACCCAACCAAGTCTGTTTGATATACGATGGACATGAGTATCTACTCCTATAAATACATTTACATATATAAATAAACAAAAATATATTAGTAAAATACATTTTTATTTCAATTTATACCAATTCCAGTCACTGTTTCCCAAGCAATACTCATGCAAAGATGAGCCATTTTTGGGCCTACTCCTGGTAAGCTGCATAAGTCTTTCACTGTCGATGGAATATCAGAATTATAGGTATTTTTTAATATTTCAGTTGTTTTTTTAATATATTTTATTTTTGTCTAAAATTACAATGTATATATATATATAAAATATGAATAGGAATATTTAAAGAAAAATAAACAAAATTAAATAAAAACTGCATTAGTACTCACTTTCCAAAATCCAACAGGATATATTAATTCTTTTAATTTTTCATCACTTGTTTGTAAAATATTCTCAATTGTTAAACCATGAGTTCTTAAACGTTTCATTGCTGAATATGTTACTTGATCTTTTGTTTGACTTGATAACATTAAGGAAACCAAAATTTGATATCTTCTTACCTAATTCCAATTATTTAAATTAATAATGTACCAAGAAAATATATAAAATAAATTAAAACCTCGGGTGCAGCATCATTATCCATACATTTATTGCAACCCATACTGTCTACAGGTGCATCATATGTTTTACGCATTTCACGTAAATTAGATAAAACTAATTGCCAATTTGGAGGTGTAAATTTAAATTCTTTTCCTTTCTTTTCTAATCCAATATCTTCTAAATCAGGAATATTTTCGATCACATCTTTTGTCTGTCTATATTTATTTTCTCGTGTACTAATATTGGCTCTGCTATTTTCATCGCTGTTTATGCATTTTGTATCAATTGTATTTATTTGTTGTTTGCTTTCAATTACTATCTCTTCATTTAAGTTTAAATTATCAGGTAATTTTTTTGTCTTCGCTTTTTTTTTTGGAATGAATTTAAAATCATCTAATTTTATATTTGGTGTTATTTCAGGAATTATAGTTTTATCTTTACTTCTGGTGGATATTTGTGTTGAAATAACGTTTTCATTAATCCTCTTTGTTACCTTTACTTTACTACTGGTACTAGATTCGGTTAACCTTTTCATTTTTCTTAATGTTTTTAATAAAAATCTTTGCATGTACTAACCTTTAATTCATACAGTACATTTTTAATAAATGTTATTCAATTTCATTATTAATTTTAAAATAACTTATAGAAATTATTATTTTTTTATAAAAACTTATGCATGTCTTAAAGATATGTATATATTTATTTTAAAGAGCATATTATTTAGTATATATTTCATTAAAAAAGTGCTCACATATACTTATTTTAAAATATCAGCCGATTAAAATTAATTTGTGAATAAAACAATAACTATTAAGATCATAGATTGAATACTAATATTAAAAATTAATTAAAGTTTATAAAAGTATTTTCACAATACGCAGAAGATAATATTTCAATCTACGTTTAATTTAAATTTTTGATAGTACAATTAAATGACAGTTTGAAAATGTTTTTCTATTAAGAATTTCTAATTACAGATATTGTACTCTATGGTAAACAGTTTACTATATGTATTTATGTTCATAGTTTATAAATTTAATAGTAAAAAAAAAAACTTACATACAATAGTAAAGATTTCTTCATTTTTTTAATTAAAAGTTTTTATATGCATAGGCATAATTATGTTTAAAGTAAAATGCTAAATTGGTTCTCATTTTGTTTTATTTGCATAAACAAAGACTACTGTTAAAATGTTGATAATTTAAAATAGTTTTTCTTTTTATTATTTATTACAAAAATTTTTTACATTGTTTTGGAATTTGATTGATTTACTACTGCTAAATAACAAAATGCACCACATCTTGGTATAGGCTGTGCTGCTAAAAATGATCCACCATCCGGAGAATTTGCATAAAGGAATGGTTGTTTTAAATCTGGAGCATTTTTATTATATATTTGTTCATCCAAGTCTTTTGCAGTAACAAGAGGCTAAAATACATACATATATACATACATATATATATATATATATATATATATATATATATATATATATATATATATATATATATATATATATATATATATATATATATATATATATATATATATATATATATATATATATATATATATATATATATATATATATATATATATGTATATATGTATGTTGTGTGTTTGTATATACACTGACGCACATACGTCATGGTACACATGAGTAACATAAGCAATATATTGATATAATTCAATGAAATCGTTAAATTAAAAAAATATATTTAATTGAAAATAAATATAATATTCATTAAATTTATTCATTATATAATATTCATTATATTTATTTTCAATTAAATATATTTTTTTAATTTAACGACTTCAGTGAATTATAACAATAAATTGCTTGTTACCCATATGTACCATGACTTATGTGCGTCAGTGTGTATGTAAAAATGAAATACCAGTAATTCTTTAGATAAAGGTCCAGAAGGTGGATTTGACGTAAACGGCTGTCGGAGAGAACCTTCTTGTACATTTAGTACTAAAAAATACATAAAATCGTTTCTTATTTGCATTTCATCGACATTTTGATTACACGTGTTTAATTTTTCTAACCATTGTTTAACTTTTTCACTTTCTATAATTGTATTTTTTACGATTAATTGATTTTTAAAAACGAATTATAACGTACTTACCGTTAGACGGTAATTTGGAAATAAAAAATCTGCAGATGTACATATTAAAATTATAATCATAATTAAGTTCTTCAATTTCACTCATTATTTTAAATGAATATAAACCGAAAATAACAAAGAAAAGTATTACTAAAATTTGTAAATTTTATTGTAATTTTTTATAAAAGACAATTATAAATCATATCGTTGTTTATTTGTTTATTATTTAATATCCAGTAAAATATATTAATAAAATGATGTTCTTCTTTTTATACTTCTTATTTATTTTGGATTTAAGTAATGATATTTTAAATTTTCAAATTTCTTTTATACTCTGATACATTTCTTCAATTCTATGGAATAATAATAAATGATTGAGTTATTTTGATGTAAACATATTTTAACACTATTTTTTTAAAAAAATAGATTATCTGTATAAAAATCGATTATTGTATAAGGTGACAGAATGTTTGAAATAAAATTAAAAATACTTCAATAATATTTTTATATTATTTTATTTATCAGAATTCGTTTATATATATTTTAAATAAATGATTTAACAGAGTTCTTTTCGAATAATACGTGTTAAATAAAAAAGTAAGTTGGAAAAAATAAATAGACACAAAATTTATAACAAAAATAGTTTGACTTCATTGTATCGTGTTATATAGAACTTAAAACATGACAATGAAACTATAAAATATGTTGTTTTTTTTTTAAAAAAAAAAGGATAATTTATTTGTACAGGCAAACATTTTAGTACACGAGTTAATTAAAACTAAAATTATATGATTTAAATTATTCAAGAGGATTGTAAAATATCAGATCAGATTATCGAGATATTTTAAATATAAACATTTCAAAATTATATTAGATAAATAAATAATTAATATTAGATATTAAAATTAAATATTGAAACTTTAGATTGAGTCATTGAGAAAAAATAAGAAAATATTTAAACGAAATTGATAATAAAAGCAAATGGCTAAATAATCTATAAAATAATTAAAAATATAAAATGTATTTATAATTTAAAATAATAATGTAATACTGCCATATAAAGTTTAATGTTATACACATACGTATTTTTTAAAGATGTTTGTGTTTTTTCTAATGTGTGCTTTGTTATTGAAGAAGAAAACTGCTTTGAAGCGATTTGTTCTTCTTCTATATCAAAACCATTTTTCAAATCTATTAAAAAGTTTTCTAATTCTTGAATTTCACTTTGTAAAATGTTATTTTCACTTTTCAGATTTTCCTTTCTTCTGTGCATTTTTTGTTTTAGTATATTATTGCGTTGTAAATAATCCGCCTGTGGATTAAATAACAATAATATAGCTGTAATGTAAATATAAGGAATCTTACTTTTGTAGGGGGAGGAAATAGTTTGCCTAAATATGAATCAGGAGATTTTTTGTAATGATCATAATTGAAATTATATGTTTGTAATTCTTGCGTAATATTATTAATCCCCTTTAAATATTGATCTGTTTCTTGTTCACATATTTTTTCAACTTCCAGTTGCTCTCTAATGTGTTTCTCTTTAATATTCGACATCATTTTTTCGTATATTTTTTCTGCTATATTTCGAAAAGAAGTTAAATCTTCAAAAATTACACGTTGAAGAAGGTCACCTATCATAAATTACGTTCATTTTTATAAATTTTGTGATAAAATTACAATATATAGAAATATACCATTATCTTTAGTATAAGGTGAAATTAAATTTACGAATTCATCCAGACTGATGTCAACATTTTGTAATTCTTCTAATTTTTTCTGTATAGTTTCATTATTTTCGTCGGACATTATGTAGTTAAATGTTAATGAAATTCAAGTATATTTTTTCACAATTTAAATTTTTTGGTATATAATTAATTGTATTTGTCAATAACATATCTAAAATATCAGAATTTGGCATATATATATATATACATGAAAATATTTGTCAGTGAATAAATTAAATGATTTGTTTCTAAAGTACAAATACGTAGTCTTTTATTATAATTTAATAAAAAAAATAATTTTCCTATTAATAAAGAAGTATAGGGTCATTCAGATGCAGTGCCTAGATTTGTGTTTTATTAAAAAGAAACAAAAGAAACTGTACACATGTTTCTTTTTAATAAAACAAATCTAGGCGTCACATTTGAGTTATTCTATATATTTATCTCTTTATACACACATACACATATATATAAACATATATATATATATATATATATATATATATATATATATATATATATATATATATATATATATATATGTAATTTAAAATTTCATTCATTCAATTAGTTTTAATAAGGTAAAAACTTCAAGTTTAAATTAATTCAATTATAAATTTTAAAATTCAAACACTAATACATGTATAAACAAATAAATATTAAAAACATGTTTTAAATACAATTAATTTGTGGAATTAGGTATGAGCTACTTTGGACTTTAATGAAGTAATAATAGAATATAACAATGGTAACTGAGAATTTCTTGAATCTTCAGTAATATTCAGTATATGTGCAATTTCTCTACGAGGCGTTGGACGATATGGATGACCAGATTCTATAAAAAATATGCTTGCCATGTAAATATATATAAATGTAACGTAAAGATATGAATAATTTATAACCTGATAAAAGCATTTGAGTGGAATATCTAAATCCATTCCACTCGAAATATTCACGAATTAACTCATTTATTAAAATAATTTCTTCTGTCAATTTAGGTTTTGTGTGTTCAGGAGGTTTTTGTTCTAATACATTTAACACTGCTGTTCGTAATTCTGCTTTTATTTTACCTAAATAGTTGTCTTTCTGTAGTGCCTCTTTTACAGCTAAAATGTGGTATTAATTGAACACTCCAATAAGTAAAAAAATATATTTTATAATTACCTTCTAATAATTCTTTTTCTGAAGCCATTATTCTGTTTATTTCACGGTAATAACTGTCGCTATGCAACGGATTCAATGCACGTCTGTTATTGGAGGTAATCTTGACGATTCAAACATTTAATTTTTAATTGTGATTAAAATAAACATTTTTACAATGCACGGAAACGTACGAGTACTAATGATATAATTTTTAATAAAATACCCTGATGATAAAAACAGAATTGTTGATTTACTATAAAAATAGGATGTAAATCGCAAAGATGTATTTATGACTTTTTAAGAGTTCTTCAAGGAAGTTATTATAATAAAATATTAATTTATTTTATATGTAAACGTACTAAATAAAATATTATTTAAAATTCAGTTAATTTATTTTTAATTTTCGAAAGAAGATTTCACTCAATATTTAAATAAAATAACTCTAAATTTTTCTTGATAATATACAATGATCGCATTTCTTTAATTTTATAATGAACTATTAAATATGTGCCTTAAACTCGGCATAAAAAATATAAAAATGAAGAATAAAGATAATGATGATTTTATGTTAATTTATTAACAATCAGTACTTTACTAAACATTTTTATGTATTGATAAAAAATATGACATTAAGTGGCTAATACTTACTGAAGTCATTATTAAGCATACATGTGTTTTGTTTAACATCAATATTCTAACTGAGCTTTTCACGTTATTTTATATATATACATTTACTATTAATATGAGTTTGTATGTAAGATATAGTTTCTTTGCCTAAAACAATATTTTTTATGCAATTTTGATAACTTTTGAGAGAAATTTATATATTAAATAGATAAATATAAGTATCAAAATTAATTTATATTATGAACTATAAAATGATGAAGTAAACACAAATCTTGTGCACATTATAAGTTTAATGTATATATATATATATATATATATATATATATATATAATATATATATATATATATATATATATATATATATATATATATATATATATATATATATAATTATTCTTTTATTTACGACACACACAGATACATACATGTAAATGAAGTAGTTATGTTTTAGATTTTTTAAATACTCTTATATAAATTTAATTCAAAATTAAAGAAAATTGTCTTCTATAGAAACATTAATTTTGACTCAAAATGTTTGTAAAATTTACATAATATGTAACTTTTGGTTCTGTGTACTAAAAATTCAAATATAGATAAAGTGGTAATAGGAAAAGATAGAAAATAGATTTAATGTAAGACTAAAAATAACATTTACAATGTAAATATTTTAGAAATATATAATTATTCACATATAAATTAATATCTTAATAAATAATAATGCTTACCTTTATTTTTTAGTGATAATGACCTTTATTACATATTTGTGTAAGTGTTTGGTTACTGTTTTAAGAGGTTGTTTACATAGTATTATATTAATATATTAAAAAAGTGAATATTTTCAAAAAATCTCAATGACAAAGTTTTACTTGTAATGTAAATAAATATATACGCTATTTAATAATTCTTAAAACAAAATAATAGTACACACCATTTAAAAAATTATTTGATTTTTAGAAATTTTTTTTAAAGTTATTCTGATATTGTTATCTAAATAATACAACTATTATAATGCATTAAAATATAAAAAAGATGTACATTTTTATAGATACAAATTAAAAATTTTTTTTTTTAAAGTTACTGAAACGGATCATTTCAACATTTTTCTTTCAATAAATATAACATTTCATTACTTCATGATATTAAACGTTAATGTTTATTTTCTTATTAACTTTATTAATATGAGAATATTAATGCTATAAAGAGGAAAATATGTATGTATGTTATTATAACAAATATATAAAAAAATACTAATTAAATGCATCTAATAATAAATGTGTATGTTACAATAAATTGTAAATAAACTAATATGTAATCTATTTTTAAAAGAACGTACTCTGAAAATCTGTAAAAATATTTTATTTTTTTCTTGATAATGTTTTTTAAAAAAATATTTTAAGTTATTACTCGTATCATTTTTTAATAACATAATATTAATAAAAATACATATGTTTAACATTTGTAAGTGTGATTGATAAGTATTTACTAAAAGAAAGAGGATGTATAACTTTACATATTTTTTTGTAGTATGCAGTAAATTTCTCAAGTGTAATTATTCTAGAAACAAAATTTTTAAGTGTTTGTTTTTAATACTTTATTGTTAATATGTCATATTATTTTTTTATTTAATATGATGAAACATTATTTACAAAAATAATACCATGTTTTTCCCCTTAATATTTTTAAATTATTTGTTGTTCTGTAAAGATTCATTAATACAAGATTTTCAATTATTGGAAAATTAATCATTAATGTGAAAAATTTATAAACAATAATGAAAATTGCTGTTGGTTACAAAATACACTTCAAAATTGTCAAATAAAAAAAAAATGCTATAAATAGGGTAAGAAACATTATATTTGATTTTTTTATATATACATACATACAAATTGACATGTATAAAAAATAATCTTTTTTTAAAAAAATGCTTCATAATTTATACATTTTTTTAAAATTAAAATGACATTACAAAATTAATGAAAAATGATGCTTTTCATAAATTTCAAGTTTTAATTATGAAATATAAAAAAATCATCACATAAAAATATTTTGTATATATGTATGTATGTATACAATCCTGAATGAATAAATAAGTTTATATTTTGTACATATGTGTAGCTTAGGTAAGTTTATATGTAAAGCATAAAATATGTACATTTAAATTTTAAATGAAAATGAACTTTGTTATATTCAATAAATAATTTATTTTTAGTAGTGTTGAAGTGAACCATCAATTTTATTGTAAAAGGAATATACTTCCTTATGGTCTTAAAATAAAGAAGTTAACATTATTTAGTGGAATACAAATGTAATAATAAACTTAATATGAAATGAGGTAATAGATAAACTTAACTAAAATACTAGATTTAATTATAATTTATATATATATATATATATATATATATATATATATATATATATATATATATATATATATATATATAAATATAAAATCATCATTCATTCATTCATTACAGTCTTTTCATTAATGAATGAGATTTAAATTATATTATTTTCATACTAATTGAACTACATTTTACAAATATACTGTACAATTTCAAATAAATACAATACATTTGTAAAAATATTCCATATCTATGTACACTGCATGAAAGTAGTTCAAGAAGCAGAAAATGTAAACCTAATTACTTTTTTAAATAATTAAATATTTGCATTGCCAAAGCTGTCTTTAGCAGCTGATATAAATAATTACTGTACAAGTTTTTATTGATAAAAATAATAAAAATTCTTTGTAATAAACATTCCAGAATAATGTTTTAGTAGAAATTAATTTATATATTATTTTCATTTCTATTTTTAGAAAATGGTTGACTTAAAAATATATACAAAAATGTTTTGCATAAAAATTATATCTAGATGTAATAAATTATATCTGATAATAACATTACCCTGATATTTTTAATACAAGGAATTCTGGTTGCGGAAACAAATATTTGCCAGGGTTTCTTTGTATTATATTTTTTAAATAATATTTATACTGTTTTAATTTTATTAGAATTATAATATAAAAAAGTAAGAGCCAATAATACAACTCATATTAATAAAAAAATGTATTGCAGTTAACTTGGAAGTTTTCATTTGTTTGAAAAATAGTAGTAATTTTAGTTCAATATGAATTTATTTTTTTACATGCATTTTTTTGGAAGTAATTTTAATTTCTAATAAAAACAAAGAAATTTTTAAACTAAAATATCTAGTCTTTCATCATTAATTTATTATTAATATTCTTTCAAAAGGCACTATATTCCGCACCTGAATCGCATTTAATAAAAAACTGGTGTAAAAATAATGGCAAGCTTTTAAAAACTCTTCTATTTTTTAATTATTAAATATACCATTTGTTTTTTTCCATAAATTAACATTTTTAGTATTTTCAAAAGTTAATTTGAAAATCTAAAAAGTGTAAAATTACAAAAGAGTATGAAATAATAGTTTAATCACTAGAACAAATTTTCACTAGTGTTTTTTTGCACAATCTCTCACTTAAAGTTCACAAAAGAAATTAATAAATAAAACAATAAACTGTCACTAAAATGATTTTCTTTCGTCATATTAATCATTTTTATTCAATGGGTTTTACCTGAGCCATCACTTTTCCTTCCCACATTGGAAGAATATCTGTATCGCAACAAAGTTCTTCTTGGATCACTTGGTTATCCAATTCCACACTGGCAGTTTTGAAAAAATATCTGTGTGTAAAATAACATGTACTTTGTTATATAAATGTATGGAATATATGACAATTTTTTGTCTTATAATAGGTTATATATAATATATTATATATATAATATATTTACATGTATAAAGAAAAAATAAGCAACTACTATTTAATAATAAATGTTTAAAAAAATATAAGTGTAGTATTACAAGTTGCTCTTACCTATATGAGCCTTTTTTTGGCAAAAAGTCTTTAAACTGTTTAAGCGTAACAGGTGATCCTGGGATACGTGTTCGATATGGATACTCTTCATCACAAAATTGGAACACAACAGTGGTAAACATTCCTGATGCTGGTGTACCTTTCCGTAATGTTGACTGACTGGACATGGATTCTTTGACTCTAAAGCATTTTTTAATAAATTATGGACTTATATAATTTAAATTCTTTAAACATTTAATTTTTATTATTTAATGTAAATAAAATTAAAAGCATATAAGTACAGTACTGCAAAACATTTATTAATTTGAAATCATTCATTCATAAAATTGAATTGAATTAAATTATATAATTACCGTGGTCTGCTTATTATATCACCTTCCAATAATCTTCGCCGTGCTTCTTCAAGCTGTGTAGGAGTATGCGGAGATGGTAAAGGAGGCATACTAGGATCAGCAACAAAAGGCTGTGCTGGTTCTCCTCTTCGTCTATCACCAAGACCATGTTCAGCAGTTGGTAGTGTGCTAGAAGGAAGAATTGCAGTTTGTTGAGTTAGTGAAGTTGGATTACTTGCAGTACTTCCTCGTTCTAAAGATGATGAACGTGAATGGCTGTACCCTTTACGATGTCTAAAGAAATAGAAATTGGAATATGTAAATATATTCAGTCAAAATTGATACATTTACAGTTATAATATTATTGTTACCTTGATGCTGTTGGAGAATTAGGTAACACAGAAGTGTTTTGTGTTAACCTTGTTGATCTATCAGATTCTAATAACCATGAAAGAACTCTACTATCTTTTCCCGTAGCTGCTAGAACTGTTGTACTAGGACCAGGTGGTACAGGTGGAGTATCTGATACTACACTTACTCCACTATCTGTTAAATCTGTAAATGTTTTTTTACTTGCTGACCTGTAAATCAAAAAGGTATATAAACAATTTATTTATATATTGATACTAAGAAAATTTGTACACATACACACATAATATAAATATATATAAATTTGTGTATGTATATAGAAAAATAATAAATGAAATACCTTCTATTTACTCCCATTCTTAAAAATCTTTCACTATCATGATATTCTCCCATTGATTTACTTTTTATCATTCCTGTAGGACATCCTGAAACTGAACTGTCAGCAAAATCCATTACATTTCCAGAATCAGAACTGAAAGTTGAATGCACATCTCGTTCTTTACGTGTACATCTATTTCTTAACATCTGACTAGGTATTCCTAGTGGTGTTGTTCCAAGAGTTCCTATACCACCAGAAACTGTCTGTGAAGGAGTTATTATACCAGGTGATCGTGATGGTGTGAAGTCTGACCAAACACGTGAAACATGTTGATCTGTAAGTACAGAAAAAATAAATAGATCTTACAAAGTTATACTCAAAATATAATGATATTTCCATTAAAATTTATATTAGCAAAAAATTAACATTTACTAATTATTGAATATTTTTATAAAATCTTGTGTTGAGATGAACAATTTATTAGTATAAAATAGAATAGAGTTTTATTCAATTATTTACATGTAATGTAATAAATAAAGGATAAGTAAAAAAATAAAATAATTAGTTAGTTTCTCTTTTTTCTCCTAAGAAGAACAATTAGGTTCTGATTTTATTACATTTAATTTTTTTTATATACACAATTAAAAATAAATATTATTATTTAGGAGTTTATTACAGACGCTTTTGTATTAGTAATTTAGCTTAAAATAAATTAAATTGGTCTGAATTTTATTCTAGCAAATATTGTTATAAAATTTAATGTATCAAATTACTACATGTACATTAATTGAAAAACAATAATTACCATTATTGTTTTTCAAGAAAATATTTAGAAATTAATAAGTTATAATTAAAAGAATAACTTACTAATTAAAATGGTAATTACAAATATTAATAAAAATAATTTTATTTACCTAAAATATCTTGATCATTATCATCATCAAGTTGAAGTTTTTCTTTAATAGCTGCAGCAAGAGCACGAGCTGGAACTTCAGATCCTATATTTGACTGATTAATTTGGATGTCTGTGGGTATACCAGAACCTCCTAAACTGCTACCATCACTTGTTAACTATATTATTAAAATGGAAAATAAATAAGACTTATAAACTACATGTAAAATCAAATAAATGAAGGATAATTATTAATATATATATATACACAACACTTTATTTTAATGAAAATTCATGAAATATTTTAGATAATAATATTCTTAACAGGCAATAACAAGATTAAAAAAATATTTAGAGTAAATTATTGTAAAAGAATATACAATTTTCTATGAATTTAAAATATAATTAAAAATTACCTCTTGTAGTTTTTTATCTAACTGTTCTTTAAGATCACGTTCTTTTACAATAGCCTCTAATTTTTCACTAAGAATAGCTGCAAATTCTGCAGGTGGAAGAGACTTCCAATGATCTCTTGGTGGCCGCTGAGTACGAGGAATTAATACATGTGCTCCACTTGATTCTCTGTTTATATTAGCTGATTCACGAGCTTGTCGAGCTTGTTTTCTTTTAATTGCTCGTTGATGTTGTACTGAAGAACCATCACTATAAAATAAGGAAATATTATTTTTCAAAAACAAATATTTTTGTTATACTACTACATAAACATATACAAAAATTATAAATTTATGTGTAGGGTATAAGTTATATTTTTTTAATAAATAATAATGAAGCAGAAATTACACACTTAGGATATTATAAATACACACATGTATGAAATAGTACTTTTACAAATATATATATATATATATTTGTGTATATATATATATTTGAAGTAATGATTACTATTCTATTTTAATGATTACAATTTACGTAAAAAATACATAGAATGAAAGAAGGTAAAATTAATATAGTAGTATAAACAAATAACAATATTATTAGTTTTTTTTTTTGGAGGAGGGATAACCTATTTTATAATAAATTAAAAATATTCAAATGAATTATATACCAATAATAAATACTTACACTGAACTTAAATCCGTAAGTGATAAACTGTCTGCATCTGTTCTAGCATCAGAATGACTACTCAAAGACTGAAGTTCACTGTCAATGCGTGATACAGGATTATAACCTGAGTAGGCAGCATGGTATGCAGACAAGGATAACGGGGGTACACTAAAGCAGCAGGCACAAGCCACACACGCAGGCAAAATGAAAATTGATGCAAGAAATTAAAAATCAAATAATGCCAAAATGTCTATAAAATAATATATATTTTTTAAAATACTATAACGTATATATATATATATATATATATATATATATATATATATATACAAATTATGTTTTATCATTTATAAATATATTAGAATGTTTCATATTACAAAGTCTTTATAAGGACTAACAATTAATAATCATTGATAGCCATATTGACAAGTTATCCTTTATGTTTAAAAAGTAAATTGAATCCAATTCTTCTTTTAATTGTCTATAATAATTTTAAACATCGTTATGTATGTAAGTAGATAAACTATATATGAAAAATTGATTTTTTTTAATACTGAAAAATAATGTAACCTGTTACCAGTTAAAATTGTATAGTGTTTTTGAATCACTATCTACAACCACTTAACTGTATTAAAAATGATATGAGCCATTAAGTTGAATTATAAATTAATGAGTTTTTTAAAAATGATAGAAATTTATTAAGAAACTATAAGAAAATTTACATTTATTGATACAAGATTTATCAAAAATATGAATACAGACATTCACTATTTTAGGTATATATTGAGGATGAAAATGGATTTGGTCCAACATAATTCTGCACAGAAAAAAAGTCTATTATAAGCTATAACAACTTGTTTTGACTATTTTGAATTAACTATTTGTATATGGTGGAAAAGAAAATATTTTATAAACAGAAGTCAAAACAAAAACTGATGAAATTATTAATGTTGAAAGATATTGTAATCAGTTTGATAATTTGATAAATCAATTAATAAAAAAAATTCAAACCTGTTCAGTAGAAAATATGTCATTTTTAAATAAAATAATGCAAAGCAACATGCTGCAAAAATCACTTGGCAGAAATGATTGGATTGGGGGGTTTTAAATCATCCACCATATCAATTAGATACTATACAAATTATCATTTGTTTCAAATTTATGAAGATAAAAAAATATTTAATAATACCTATAACATTTTTAGATCAGTAGGTAAATTTATCATCTTTAAAATTACAATTTTACACTAAGCCAATTAAAAGACTGATTACAAGATGGGAAAGAGATATTTAAAATATATATATATATATATCTACACACATAAACACAAAATATTTTTTTTCAAAACTACATGCTTTACTTAATTAAATTTAATTAATTCATAGAATTTTCATGTCAATGTTTACATTACTAAATTAAAATAAATAATAAAAAAAATAAAGCTTAAAGTTTAAATATAATTTATCATGCAAAAATTTAGCAAAATTTGTTTTATGAAAGTTAATCAAGACATATGCTTACCCAGCAAAAGTTTCTGGTTTGGGACGAACTTCAAGTGCTCGCCGTTTTTGTGTTGCTAATAGTAAATCTTTAGTAAGACGTGGAGATTCAAAAAAAGGGCTTCGCTGTCCAGTACTAAGGAAACCTTTACATTAAAAAAAAAATATATATAAATAGAAAGTATAAAATCAAATACATGTTGAATAATAAAAAAATCATATTACTAAATAAGAATACTAAATGAAATAAACTTATTTCAATTATAAAACTTCTTATTCTATAAAAATATTAAAATGTATATATCTAATTTAAATTAAATAGATTATTCAATATAAAAAAAATGATTTCATAAAAATTTTCTATACCTGATAGTGGACAATAACAATCTGTAACAAGTTCTGAATCTTCATGTACTGTTGGTAATGGTCCTCCAGTTCCTCCACTTGATGGTGGAAGATCTCTAACACTAGCACTACCACTAGAACCAGAGCTTAATTCACCACTATCAGTAGTAGAATCAATAGGTCCTGATAAAGTTCCTAAAGTACTAGATTCTGGATTTTGCATAGACTGTGAAAAATATTGTCATATAGTTATGTAGTCAGTCATAATAAAGTTATTATAGTAATGTAAAAAATACCTGTACATATTGTAAATATATATCACTTTTAAGAAAATTTGGGTACGTTGTTCTTCTCATAAGAGATTCTACATGATTCTGGGCAGCATCAAAGAGATCTGCTAGCATGTGAGGTGCAGCTAATTTATATTTATGGGCAACTTCACGCCGCATTTGTTCATCAAGAGGCAACTGAGTTTTCATAAAATATCTCCTATAAGAGTTTCTCAATTATTATACATTATTTTATAAGTTTAATAAATATATGAAAAAATACTGAAACAAATATTGTATTATTTTTTATTGTATGTTATATTGTATGTATGTTTATTGTTTTTTATTGTTGTTACTGAAATAAAGATAGTAGGAAGTAGATAATTCTCTAATTGACTAAACTAGTAAGTTAGAATAATAATTAATCTCTAGACTAGTAAGTTGAATAACAATTAATTTTCAGTTTTTATATAAATCGATGTACACATACATATAAATACACACACATTAAAATTTTACTTTTTATATTATTTTGAAATCATTACTAGTTTTATTATTGATCATAAATATCAATTCAAATAAGTATTTTTAAAACAAATATACAAAAAATATAATCACAATAATAAATCTTTTTATTAAAAATTTAATTATTTGTAGATTATAAATAATGCAACTGAAATGTGTATTACCTATAAATTACTTTTACAAGTTGTGCTACTGTTTCAGGTGTAATTTGACCATGAAGTCCCTCAACAGCAAACCAAAATTCAAGGGCATCAACATGTTGCCGTCCTTCAAGTAATAAATATTTTCTAAATAAATTAACTCCTTTTGCATCATGAAGTAAATAATGTAATGCTAAAGCCCATCTTAACCATGGTGGCGTATCAGCATGAGGATCGGATTCTGGAAGGCCTTCAAAACGGGGTCCAAGTGAACCCAAACCAGGTACTTGAAAATCTAAGGTAGCGGCTTTTGATTGGTCAATAGATTCAGGAAGATCTAAGTAAGTGTTGGAAGAAGGGTTTTGACTCTGTACAGAAGATTGAGACTGATGGTGAAATTCATGGCTTTGTTGACTTTCATCATAAAGCGGATTTGCTATTTTTGATTGAGTACGATCAGGTATATTGCTCATAGTGATTTCAGGTTGTTTTTCAGAGCTATAAATATCATCTATCAGTCTTTCAGAATTAGGACTTAAAACATTGGCTTGATCAGAACTTGGTGTAATACTCTGCCCACATAATTGTACAGGTCTTTCAAAGCTTGGTGTCAGACTAAGTTCAGACCAGTTGATTTCTGATTGATGGATGGTATTTGGATTTGATTCTGAAGTAGAGCCATTCGTGTTTCGTTGTCTTTTGATTGAAGTTGAAGGTACGATAGTTTTTCGATCGCTGGTCGATGTAAGGGATTCTCCCCATTCAGAGGCATTTTCGACTTGTTCTTGGCCCACGACAGGTGGTCTAGGCGAATGTGTAAAATGAGGTTCTTTATCGCCATCTTCTACAAGTAGTAATTTCAAGTGAAAAAAAGTTTTTTAATTAATGTATTTTAAAAGTACCTTTTGATGTTTGTGGAGAGGATGTTTGGCTGCTCATGATGGCAGCGCAGGTGGATAATGGGTGCTGCGCAATGCTGCCCTCCACCTAATTTACACTTCATGGCGATATACACTCTGTAAAATTATTAGAATCAATTGAGAAAATGCGATATTCATAAGAACATTGAAATTTGTCATAGGAGAATAAAAGATTGTTAATTATTTGATATAAAAGAATTAATTAGTTCAAATAATATATGTATTTTATTAAGTTTATTTTTTAACAATGATTGAAATTTTAATTTTATGTGCTTTATTAAAAATAAAAAAACAATACTTATTTTTCAAATGTGATATTTTATTTACACTATATATGATTAATTTTATGTCATTTATATAATAAGGAGAAAAATACTATGAGAAACTTTATTTCAATGAGTTGTGAAATAAAGCTGTGAAATGTGTTTCTTATTAAAAAATGAAACTTCAATGGTAATTAATAAATTTGGTTCTATTAAAAGAGCAAGATAAACTGCAGCAGTTATTTTAAAAATTGTAAAAGATGTACGATTTAAAGATATTTTAACATTGTGGTAATTTTTAACACAGAATTCAATTAATGAAAAATACTAAAAAATATTTGAATCACATCATATAAATAAAATCTACTAGTTTATGAATATTATTGCTTCAATATAGTTTTAATTTATTATTGATTAAATAAAGAAATTTTTAGAACAAATATTAAATATCATAAAAAAAGTATTTGAGTATTACACTTTAAACCATATATTAATTTATAAGAGATGTGTGTTGAGTATGCATGCATGTTTGTGTGTGTGTGTGTGTGTGTGTGTATGTATGTATATATATGTGTATATATATATATATATATATATATATATATATATATATACATACACATACATACATACATACATACATACATACATACATACATACATACATACACACACACACACACACACATACATATATACACACACATAAATATATCCCCCCCCCACACACACATATCTATTTATAATATATAAAAAAATATCAGGTAAAAAATCATAAAAGCTGTCAAAACATATCATAATTCAATATGTTTTTATTTTCAGAGAATATGAGCAGGTAAATAATATAGTTTTTACACTTCAATTATTCTAAAGTAGAATTAGGTACTGAAATATGTACATACCATATTGATTTATTTCCTATAGAAAATATCAGATAGCTTCAATTATTAAATGATTTTGATTGATACATCAAAGAACAATTTTAGATCAACGTTTGAATAACTATACAGTTTGGTCTTAAAAGTTTAATACAAAACACTCAAAATAATTTGCGAATCTTATATGCCCTTGGTTTCGACTGATAACAAAGAATGATTTCTCTGGGTTTTATTTGAAAGCTTAAGATAATTGTTCCGGCGTTTCAACAGCTGCGCAATACTGTTCCGATAGATAGGGGATGCAAAGAATTTAGCGTTACAGCGTACAACATCGATCGAATAAGTTTACGTATGGACCAATCAGAGTTAGTATAATTCATAATGGGTGATGAATCTCAAGCTTTGCTTGCAAGCTCACAATACTTTAATATTCTTTGTCAATGGTAAGCAGAACGATCGATACAGGAATTAATAAACTTGAATATACATACGTACATATATACAAAAACTGTAAAAAGCATTTCAATACAACTTTTTGTTTATTTTCTTATTTGATATATATATATATATATATATATATAGTAAAGCAGTTAGGTGAAGTATAGTAAAAACAAATTATTTAATTTTTTTTTACTATATATATGTTTTTTTTAAAAAAAACAATAACAAAAATTATTTAAAAAATAAAAATCAATAATTTTTAGAATATTTCTATACAAAAATATGATTTTATACATAAGAAAAAATATTAATATACGGTTGTTCTAAATAAATGAGTGAAAATATTTATTTTAAAAATATTAATTTTACATATCCACAAATTATATATTAAATACACACTCCAACATATCTAACAAGTACCATACACTCATAAAAATGCACATACACACATAAACAACCCACAAAAATACAGAAATTAAGATAATTAGAAACAATAACAAATATTTTTCAACTATTAAAAATATAAATGAAAGAATATATGAATTAAATTAGTAAGTTAAATTAGCTTACAAGTATTTGTAGTCCTAGAAAATGTAATAATTTAATTTGATCAAAAAAATAATATAAATTAATAGCATAGTGAATAATATAGTACCAGCTTACAAGGATTATGTTTTAATTAAATAAATTGATAATTTGTGATACCTAAGCGTTTGCATGCACGTGAGTGAGTACATGTATGTAGGTGTGTATGTATACACGCACACACCAATAATACCAATTAATATTGTTTTCTTTTTGCATAATATATATATATTAAAATTTCCTTTGGATTATTTGAATTTCGAATTGTGGTATTTTTTAAAATAAGGAGTTTGAGTTTTGAAGGTTTGTTGTAGTTCCTATTGTTGAAAGTTATATGAAGTGTTGTTTAGTTGTGTTTTTAAAAATATTTCAGTTTAGTGGTTACCAGCTTTGTCAGATACTATAATTTTGGAGGAATAAATAAGAGCAACAGTAGCGAATTCCAGCTTTTTCACATAATCGAGAAATTATTAATGAAGAATTAATATAATTACATTTTCATTTTGTGTATATATATATATAATCATTATCATCGGTTCCACAGACTATTCTAGTCCCAGGTCTCTCTGACAATGTCAGCTCAATAGTCTTTCTTGTGAAAGCTTTTCGAGAGTTGTTTTTTACAAGATGAGATTGTCAGCCTCATGCTCAACCCTCGAAAATGAGGGACTCTCTCTCTCTCTCTCTCTCTCTCTATATATATATATATATATATGATTTAAAATTGAAATAATCAGAATCTTATTGAAAATAATTAATACAAATTAATTATTCACCTCCATTAACACAAGATTTTATAAAAGTGCTCAATAATCACTTATTGTTCACTTCATTTGCTAATTTGTTTAAAAGCTAATAAGCATTTCGATGACCACGCTATCATTATCAGTGCGCTGCATTGTAAGTAAATAAATTGAATAATAAGTATTATAGAATTATAAAATCTTGTGGTGTTGAAGACTAATAATTAATTTACGTAACAATTATGATATGCGTAGAAAAGATTTATTGTATTATTTAATTATATAATAAATTCTATTTATCAATGATTAACACTAATGTAAAATTTAACTAAAAGTACTGTATTCATTTTTAATAAATAAAAATTATTATAAAAAAACTAGAATGGAATGTAGCTTATAAAAGCTTTTCGTATACATGTTTAACTTGTCTTGATTACGAACGTTTCAACTTTTTAAATACTATTTAAAATAAATTATTTATTTCATTAAAATTAGATTCAAAACACTAATAAAAGTTTTTAAATTTAAATAAAAAAATATACAGACAGATATCTACTGATGAGTTATTAATGATTGCAATAAATTAATATTATGCAAGAGAACATTAAAAATTATGAGAAATAAAGATATTGTTTCAATATGACCAAAAAACTTTTTTATGATATATATATATCAATTATGTCTAAAAGAAATTCCATAATTATGTATTATAATTATTATTACTGAAAAAAATAAATGTAAATATTATTAACAGAAAGTTAAGTTTGGGATTAATTATACTTATATAGTCTTTTTGATATTAAATTAAACTACAGATATTATATAGGGTTATCTAAATATGATGCCTAGATTTGTGTTTTATTAAAAAGAAACTAAACACATGTTTCCCTACAGACCACTCTATATACATATATATATATATATATATATATATATATATATATATATATATATATATATATATAAAATACAAATCTAGGCGTCACATTTGGATGACCCTACATTGTTTAATATATACATACATACATATAAAAGGGCATACATATAAATATATATATATATATATATATATATATATATATATATATATATATATATATATATATATAATTTAAAATTATTATTAAGGAAAATTAAAAATATTACATTAAATTTACAATGTTGATATTAGTATTAACTTATGAGGAGTACAACTCAACAAAGGTGTAACATTTAAATTGAAAATTATTTTCGCTTAGAAGGCAACAATTCAATCGTGCTTAACAACTTGACAAACTGTCAACCGCACGTTTTTGTTTACTTAAACAACCAGAAAATAGGACTGATTGAACTACCTAACTTTCAAGAGGAATTTAATTGAAATGTGCATATATAATTTGTTTTCAAGACTGAATATTTATTATCATATTAACATTATTTTCTTTTATAATGAAAGCATTTTTTAAATAATCAAATAAATAGACAATTCAAATTATGTTATTATGAAAAAATGTCTATATAAAAGTAAATAAAATTATACCAGCTAATTTTAATAAATTTTAAATTATTAACAATAAAATACTGATTTATTGCCATTAATAAAAATTATATATATATATATATATATATACATACACATACACGATGAGAGTCACAAAAGTATCCAGTCACTCGTCATACTAAGTATATTTTATGTGATAAATTAAGTTTATAGTAAAGAAGAAAATGTTTAAAAATATTTTTAATATCGTTTTGTACTTCAAAATATTATATTTTCAAATTTGAAATAAATAATAAATTCCATAAAAAATGCTTTTATTCAATATGTAATATTTAAACGCACAAAAGAATCCGGTAACTAGCAATATGATCCTAAAAAATAGTTAAAAGAGTGGAAATTGATATTTGTTAGGATATCCTTTAGATTTAAGAATAGTTTTTAATCTACAAGGCATGTATTGTACAAGTTTTTTCGTTAAAACTGAGCTGATTTTGTTCTATTTCTGTCGAAGATGAATTTTTAACACTTCTTAGATAATAATATGATGATTAATCAAATATTTCTTCAACTTTCCCCATAAATGTTCTATGGGATTTATGTCCGATGATTGAGAAAATGTTTCGAACTGTTTCGATACATTATACAAAATACATTCCTCAGTTTTCCTAGAAAAGTGTTTAGAATCATTGGCTTGTTGGAATATAGATTTGTTTTCTAGTCCTAACTTTTCTGCACCGGCCTTTAAAATTATGCTTCAAAATATGAATATAAATAAACTTTTTCATTTTTCCTTCAATGAAATTAAATTTTCCAATCGCAACCACCAACATGCAGCCTCACATCATTATTGAATTATTTCCATGTTTTATAGTCGGTTGCAGTTTTTTTTATTGAGTTCAGTGCCTGGTTTTCTTTACATCATTTTTCTATTGAATGAATTAAATATTTTAAATATACACTTGCCACTAAAAATAACATTTTTCTCAAACGTCCTTTGATCTTTTCATATGTTTTTTTTTAGCGAATTTAAGTATTTTTCTCTATTTCGTTTATTTATCCATGGTTTCTTTCGCGAAATCCGACTACGATAACCATTTTTTCTGACAATTCTACGAACTTTTTCAATACTCAAGTTCTTCCTGTTCTTCTGGTATATTTTTTTAGAACTTGTAGCAAAATTTATTTGTACAAGCCTTAAAAAATTGTTTTTTTTTCTCATCCACTTAGAATTGTGTGTCTTTTTGTTCGCTCTTTATTCGCTAACAAATTATTAGTTTTGAGTTGTCTAACAAAACCTTGTACTTTACTACGTAGAATATCTGTCTTATGTGCAATTTTGCGTTGTGAATATCCGTTTTCATTTAAAAAACACAAGTTTTTTCTCCAATATATTAGGTTGGCAAATATCTCCCTTCCGCCTTCTGGTCTTTTGAATTTCGCAGCTATGTACAAAAAAAAAAAAGCGGAAGGGGGATACTTGCCAACTTAATATTTGTTTCACGTTTTTCGGCATTATTCGAATAATAAAATTTTATAAAACAGCAAAGGAAAACAATTGACACCAGTGAAGAATCTAATAACAATGTCGAGGTTTTACGTCCACATAACAAAAGAAAATATTAGTGGATTTACCAATTTTTATGTATAATAAGTTGCATGACTGGATATTTTTGTGCGTCTAAATAATACATATTGAAACATTTGGATGACCCATATATACACAATATATATATACATATACACAAACATGTATATATATATCTATCTATATATATATATATATATATATATATATATATATATATATATACACAATATATATATATATATATATATATATATATATACATATATATGGAATTTAAAATGTGTTGTACGGTTCATATGGCAGAAAATGTTCACTATGACCTTTTTGAAAAGTAACATTTAAATAATACAGTTTTATAAGCACCTTTATTTAATTAAATAAAAAAATATTTGTTTACGTTAAGAAATATATGTTTATTAATTTAATTAAATAAGAAATAATGTGCTTATGTCGACTTAATGTGTTAACAAAAGCGTTGCGTGTTTTGTGTTAGTATACTATTTCGTGAAATATTAGATTTTACGAAATAATATAATAAATAGTTATTTCAATCTCCCGACTTTTAAAAAAGATAATTACGTCACGGTAATGGAAGGTAATATAAAAAAATAATACTTATTAAAAATGAAATAAGGCTACTAGTATTTTTCAGATTACGATAGCGAAAACTGATAGTTGATAAAATCATAATAAATTATAGTTTTTGAAATTTTTTTTCTGTTTATTTTCTGAAATTATAGAATTTCAAAATTATTAAATAAAATCGATTAAATGAATTAAAATTTAATGATGATAATTGTATTCACTAAATTACCTCTGAATAAAAATATAATATAACGATCTACTTTTTTCTAATAAAAAGTAAAAATAGTTTTACTTTTAAATTTAAATTACGCTACTTAATTTTAATGCACTTGTACTTTTTGTTTACGTATTGCGAAATACATAAAATTATTAGTACAATAAATGTGTATACATTATTTTAAATGACAATAGTTATACTACATTTTTTTTTTGTAAGAAAAACATTGGTATATTAAATTTAAAAATATTTGTTTTAATATTATTTATAAACTAAATTTGAGTAAATAAATTAATAATAATACTAATTATTAATTTTCAATTAGAAGATAAATGTAATTTTAACAATATTAAAATATGTAACATATATTAAAAATAATGTGTGTATGTATATATATATATATATATATATACTCACACACATAAATATATACAGCCATACGTATACGTATATATGTTCAATAAAAGAAAGAATACCACTTATTTACGCAGCATTGAACTAAATATTGTATGTGGAAATATTTTATATATTTTTTGTAAACTGTAACAGCAAATCTACCTTACCTTAGTGTCATCATTCTTTTGTATTCTGTTCATAACGGTTTAAGTTTATCCTTTCTGCTTATATTGTCTGCAGGGATTATTGTATGTTACAAGATTGTGACTTTATTTGGACTTCTATACATTTTGTGAAATTTGTATCAGAACTTACGTATAACATCTCTCTATATTTTTGTGGCTTCAATAAGATTTTCACGATATATTTTTTTAAAGATTTAACTTCTATATAATATCATAAACGTTACTATTCAAAAAACATGCACGAATGCATTTGTATGGATGGTATATGCGTATATAATACATACATACACATAATATTATAATAATTGAGCTAAAATGTCATATTTATAAGTTACTATAAACACTTATTTGTGGTGTGAGATAATCACATATAATTTTAATTTTGATACATCATTGATGATCTCACAACAAAACCAATAATTATCTAAGTGTCTGTTAATTGTTTACTGATCTAATTTTCAACAATTTGTGTATCTGAATATAGAGTAATGTTTAAATAAAAAGTATTAGTACGTTGCATTTTTCCATTTATTATTATGTGAACGGGCTTTGGAAATATAATCTTCTTTAAAAGACAATTTATTTAATCAGTTGTTTTATACATTTACAACTAATGATTTTTAGTAAAAAAAATTGCTGTTAATATATCAAAAAATGTATTGAAAACGTCCAGGAAAAAGAGGTAGAATTGTTTATATGATAAGAAATAAGAAAGAAACATTAATACCATTATAGGGAAATTGAACTGTAAAAAAATGTTAGAAATTGAAAGTTATTTTTTATATTTTAGGTGTATTATGTAAATCTAAAAAAATATACATTAACATATTAATGATTTAGTTTATTACTATGAATAAATTTACATTCACAAATAAATTATTAAGTTAAATATATAATTTTGCCATTGTTTATTATATGTCAGTCAAACAATTAAAATATACAATAGGCAATCAATTATTATTTAAAGAAATACATAAAAGTTGTTAGATTGGATTGAAAAAATCGAATTCATGCAATTTTCATAAAAAATACGTTTTATTATATTTATTACTTATTGAATTATAAAGAATTGTATAGTTAAGAATTATAATAATTGTATAAATTATTTATTGTATTTGATTTACTATTTCAACAGTTAAATGTTTCATTATGAAAGATAATTATAAGAATAAACAAAATTATATTTGAACAAATGTACGTCCAAGTTTCTTAAAACATATGTAGCAGAGGTAAAGTGGAGACTGAACGAATGGACACATCGAGTGGCTGGCTGTTAGCTGTAACATTTATTGTCGGCATGTACGCCGGGCCCTTGGGCATTATACAAGAAACCTCTCTTTTTCCCGATCTATTGGCTTCTACCCGCAGCTGTCGCGGTCAGATAAAAACGCACACAAGCGTGTGCACACAAACATACACGAATATATATATATATATATATATATATATATATATATATATATATATATATATAATATTATACACATATACATACACACACAGCACGTAAAATGCAGGCATTCACACAAACGAACATGCATTTGATTGGAATGATGTGTTTGCATTTGGAAGTTAAGATCATTTTTTTGCATTTCATAAATGTAAAACAATTAATGTTACAAAAAAATTTCATTAGTTTTTTTTTTAAAAAAAAGTAAAATAACGGCAAGTTAAAAATAAAACACTTTAAATGATTTATTTTTTAAAAAAATGAAGTAATAAATATATATGTATAGTTTTTAATTAATACTTTTAGAAAATAGAATATTTCAATGATAAGAAGGGAAAAAATTAGTATAGTTGTAAATATATATTGTATATGTTTGACGGTTAAAATGTATGGTGAAATTATTTAAACGTATGGATCATTTTCACACCTATTTTATATATATATATATATATATATATATATATATATATATATATATATATATATATATATATATATATACAAAAATGCCTTTAAGTATTACTGTTTCGTTTATATTCAAGTATGATAATAGTTTAAAACAAAAGAATGGAGCCCTAAATGAAATTTATTCGCATCTATTGTTGACGAATTTAAATCTCATTGAATATTTATGAGATGAATTAAAATGTAAGATTAAAAATGTTATAATAAATACAGCGAATATAAAATATATTTTCAGAGTAGGGAAATATATATATATGAAAAAAAGAAAATGAAGTAGTCAAATTGGTATAAAGTCATTTAGATTAACCTGATGTTAAGTAGTCTAAATATAAAGTAGATATTTTTTTAAAAAAAAACAGATTTCAATAATAATAATACTACTTAAAAAAGAGAAAACTGAAGTTTTTTTTTTAAATTTGTTGTACTTTTTATATATTAAGTCGTGTAATATGAAATGTCGGATTATTATATCGGACATAATATAAAAATCCAACATTTCATATTACACCAGCTAATAGTAATAAATCAAAAATAATTAGCATACTACATGAATACATATGTACACATAAATGTTTGTGTGTGTGTGTGTGTATATATAATTATATATATATATATATATATATATATATATAAACACAAACAGAAATACGTAAAGCTACATCGTGTTGTTTACAAGTTTATTATTGATAGATAAACTATGATCAATATAAATAGGAACGATGATTTTTTTTTTTGAAAAAAAAAAATAATTACTTGATTTCAATTATTTTTTCATTTTATAAGTAATTTTAAGATGATAAAATCATTGAATTTCTTTTGATATTTACTTTTTCATAAAAATTAAAAAACAAAGAATTTAGGAAAACATAATGTGGTTTATAAAGAATATTTTAAATACAAGAGTGTTATTCAGTAGATAATTAAATTAATCTTATTTTTATATAAATTAACAATATACATTAAGTATCTTTATTAATCATATCAATACGTTTATGTTCTTAATTGTAAATGAAGATTTTAAAGACAAATGAAACAACAAATGGCATAAATCTGTTTTTGCTGATCATTGTAGACTATTCAACGTTCCGAAACATCAAATAGATTTTTACAAAATAAATATCTTTTGAAAAACGTGTATTTGCAGAGTAAATAATATGAGTACGTACAATGATGAATGAAGTCGGCAGAGACAAAGAAACGAGTACACATTTTTCTGTCAATATGTATATTGTGGAAAGGACAACAAAAATTGTAGATAGTATTTTTTTATACTCTGCGTTGTTTAATAAAGTAAACGTTTTTTTCTTTTTTTTACTTACGATATATATATATATATATATATATATATATATATATATATATATATATATATATATATATATATACAATGTAAAATATGTTTATAGTAAAGTACAAACAAAAATCTGGTATTGTATTTTGTATACACTTATATTAGCTCTAATAGAAAGATTTACTGGTTAAAAAAACGCATTATATTTTGCTGAAGTCTTTTCTTGTACACACCTTTCTATAATTTTTTTCTATTTTATTAAGTTATGTATATAAAAAAGTCTTTATAAAAATGTCAACTGCAATAAAAAAAACACTGTTTTCGAATCATGGTGATTATTTGATTTTTTTTTTTTTTTTAAAAATGTAATAATCAGAATAAATGTTATCAGAAGGAACAACGATCGAGAAATTCGGTAAATGATAGAAGAAAAATTCAAGTAATAGCAATTAACATTTTCAGTATAGTTTCGTATTGGAAAATACGTGGGGTGAAAGTTTCACTGAATGTTATCATTCGTTGGTATTTGGTCATATTTACCACGTTAACAAGGCGAACTAGTGAGGAAATTCATATATATATATATATATATATATATATATATATATATATATATATATATATATATATATATATATATATATATGCGATAAAAATATCAATTACATTACAATAAACATCACTAAAATGTAAATCTGTCTACATTTATAAATATGTCGTTGAGCGAAGGGACAGGTGGTCGCAAACCAAACTAAGCGCTTCTTTTGATCTGTGAAGTGCTAATGGAAAACATTTACTTGTATAACTGCATCAACCGAATTAAATACGTGTCTATTATAAAAGAGTCGCTTCGCACGTGTACACAAAGTTAGATTTACGTTAATCTTCTTCATAACTAAAATAACTAAATCAATTGCTGTAATTAAAACAATTAAAAGAACTCATAGATGTACACATTTTTATTATAAACTAATCATAGAAACACACACACAAATACATACATGTATATATATATATATATATATATATATATATATATATATATATATATATATATATATATATATATAAGATATCTTATTTAATGACAGTTTTTACATGTGCTTTTTAAAATATAGTCCTGACATTTCAAACTTTTTGTTATAATCTTTTATAAATTTAATTTGTACATAATGTGTTAAATTTACACTGGTTTAATGTAGATAGATATTTACAACTATTTAGCACTATCACTTAAAGAAACATTAAAGAATATAGAAAGTATTTTTTTAATTAAAATTACAGATAATATTTGTTTATATTTTGGGTTGTTTAATAAAATATTTTTTTTTACTTTTAACACACATACGTACACAAAGTATTTTCAACACAACAAGAATAATTTCTATTTTAAGTTACTATAATAAATAACAAAATATGTATCCATTTAATGTTATACGTTCATGTTTTTTGAGGTGTCTGTGTTAAACTGATAATACAATACGTATGTTACGAACAGTAGCGATTAAGCTAATTTTATGTACTTTTTGAAGTTTGTTAAATTTATTTGTATATAGAAACCACTTTATGATTTAATAAAATAAAAATTGTATACACACACACATACATACATACATACATACATACATACATATATATATATATATATATATATATATATATATATATATATATATATATATATATATAAACATATAAAGGTTTAATTCTTGTATTTATTAAAAAAAAATAATTATTAAAAAAATATTTTTAATAAAAGAATTATAAAGGACATAAATATATTTATAATTTTTTTTTTATTTAATATGTTTTTACATATAATTAATATTTATTAAAATTATTTGATTTAATACAATGCTGTTATACAGTTAAAATATGTTTTTTTAAGTAAACAAAAATTAGAGATATAATATCATGTGAAATGTAGCCATATTAAATACATTTGTTATTTTGCTTTTTCTGCCATAGCATTTTATTTTGTATCATTTTTATTATTATGTAAGTTTGAATATATGTTCGGTTTCCAACTCTCGCGAGATGCTTTTTTCACTAAAGAACAAGTTCTCTGTATTGAAGTTATGATTTGTGTTAGTAAAAATTGTATGCAAAAATGCAATTTATTTAGATTTAAGTTATCTTTGAGGAATATATATATATATATATATATATATATATATATATATATATATATATATATATATATACAAAAATACTCATAAGACAGCGTGTGCTAATTTCAAAAAACTGAGATTTAGAAATTGTATTTTTATTAGAATAGCTCTAAGAAAAATTAAATATAATTATTCAATATTAATACGTTAAATGAATGAATGTATATATATATATATATATATATATATATATATATATATATATATATATATATATATATATATAATATATATATATAATATTATAATTACGGTTAATATTATAATTACTTTCACTTGCATATATGGTGTACAATTAATTTATATAAAAATACGATATGATACTATCTTTTCTTTACGATATAAAAATAAATTTATGTAATTATTATGCATTCTGTTCATGAAAAAAATAAACAAGTATTTTTTACTTACATGGCATACAAACGCATTAATGATGATGAGGTCATTAGCACAATAGGATGACGAAGTTTCGTGTGGTGTTGACGGCGGCATTTGCAAAAGAAACAGAGTTGCGACGCCGTTATGCTACTCATATTCAACGTCGGCACGGTAAGCATCCAACTAGAAATCAGCTGTTTGCTTTCTTTGTAATATACCGCTTTTTAACAGAGCCGTATTAATTTTTTATACACACGATTGATATTTCTTGCAAATAAAATTTATAACCGTAAATGTTGTATATTTGTCATTGTTTAAAAAACTATATAATATTTGTACCAATTTCTTGTATTCTAATTATAACGTTAAGTCAAATATTAATGACTGTATAAAAATTATTAATTTAATTTTTTTTATAAATAAGACTATAAAAGTTTGTCATAATTTGATTTTTTTATAGTACAAACGAAAGTGTAAAGAAATAAGTAACAAAAAATTGAATTAGTGTTAAACAAGAAATTAATTTTGATAACGATCTGAAAACATTACTTTATCAAATATAATATGTATAAATATAGAATTCTCTTGAAGTATTAATATAAAGAAGAATTTTTAAAAAAATGAAATTTACTGTCTTAAAGCATCAACATCTCAAAACTTTTATTAAAAAGCTTTATATAGCTATAAAAATATTTATTTTGATAAAACATTACATAATTTCAAGAATTATTTTTTCATATATTTTAGGAAACAATCTTAATATTTATAAACAAAATGTTTTTTTGTATATATAGTAATATAGTAATTGTAAATTAGTCATACAAAATAAATAAAAAGAATTATTTTTTTATCGTTCGATAACGTATCAATAAATAATTTATTAAGTTCAATATTAAAGGTAAGACATTATTTTAGATCACAGGAGAAATTATAATAAGATTTTTCCAGTTAATATGAGTAGATAAAAATGTTACATACAGATCTTATTTATTACTGAAATCATAAATTTATTCAAAATGCTTAGTGGTGGATGATTAGTAAAAATGTTGGTACAAAATAAAAAAAGAAAAAAGAAAAGAGAGGAGATAAGATAAAAAGAACACTGCAGCAAGATTAAAATGTCATAGTTCGCGCAAAATGAGAACGTTTTAAAAATATATCTTCACCTTCTTTATAAGATTTTCATTTATAAGAAGACAATTTATTAAAAGTAGTTTAATAGCCATGTGATTGAAAAGTACTACACTTAATTCTATATAAATGGAAATTGATAGAGATAGGCAAAAACATATCGATTACAGTCGATGTAATGGAGCAATATATTAGGAAATGACGAATTAAGAGTTCAAACAATTGGTATATTATGTTCAAAAAGGATAGTGTCTAGGATTTCAACCACATTTCCAATATCATAAAAAATTGCAGCTGAATGATCCAGAGCTGGTAAATTCTCACAATGTGGCACTGGTTTGATCGAAAAAATGATTGTAGAGGTTAATAACAATATTTTAGAAAATAGTATGTTTCTGTTTTTTGAATTAAAAATTCTCTGAGCTGAGTTATAATGCAAGGTAATGACTGAAACATATTTCGAAAAAAGTAAAGAAATGGTTTGGTTAAAGCCGATATTATGATTTAGCCAGCTTTATCATCGGACCTAAATTTAAATGACTACTTATGAACTAACATTAAAAGTCATACACTAAACCTAGCAATAATGAAAGATTTATGAATAAGAGTTGGATGACATGTAGATCCAAATAGTATACGAAGCTACATTCTAAATTTTTTTAATAATTTTAATGATAAACTTTTTAATGATGTTTGTTTTAATGTCCCATTATACTATCTTGGTTAAATTTAATTATTTTTATTTTTTTTTTTTATTATAAGTGAATTTAGTTTATTCTTGTTGTTATAAATTAAATTAATAATAAAATTTGTTACAAAAACAAATTAAAATTATCATTATATTTTTGGAAATATATAATGGAATTATTATCACTGTATATATATACATAATACATTATAATTTTAACACATACACAAATTTTGCATAGATGAGTATGTTGTGTATATGACGGATCTGAAGTGCGATTTATTAGATTTCAAAAACAATTGTGGCCTATCTAATAATCGCATGACGTGCGTGTATATTTAACAAGTGTTACGTATCATAGGTAAGAAGGTAGTTACTTGTATAAGAAACGGATATGGGCAGGTGTTAGGTGGCAATACGTGAATATAATGAGTGCTACCTTTTTGCCCTGACTGTTTTTTATTTAACACCTACTTACCAAGACTATACTGATTTTATAATTGCGATATTTAAATAATATGTGCATATGAATGCGCGAACAGTGAAGGTTCGTATTGAGTTCTGTTGATATTGCAAGTAGTCGAGAATACATTGTCGAATGTATTTTTTGTAATACTTTTAATAATAAATTTCATTTTTGAAGTGCTTTATTAGTTCTTAAAATTATTTTAATAGAATTATTGTTTACAATTGATATCAATGAAAAATGAATTTCGTAATACACAAAAATTAATAAAATATATATACTAGAAAATGAATCATTTAAGCTATTCACGTATTTTAATAAAAATTAAATAACTTTTTTATTCTATTTAATAAAAAAATTCGAGGAATCAAAAAATACAGTTACCAAATGAAATAAATAATAGGAAATGAGAAATGTATATAATGCGCTGTAAAGTTTTGTGAACATTTTTCTTATACATTTTTAATACATATATCTATATTACCTCTCTGTCGATAACAGTATGTAATTTCACATATTGTAGATTTTCAAATTTTTATACTTGACCAATTCAAAGCGTTCCTTGGTGGAATTTTTTAATATCAATACAATTCAAAAATGCGATTTGGAATTCAATACAAAATACCAAATGTGTGAAATAATGTTCAATATATATTCTTATAACTTGCGATGCAATAAAATCACTACATTAAATTAAACCATTTGTATGGAAAATATGAATGTAACATTTTTTATATTATTATGTTATTAAAATTTCTAGTGTAATAATTTTTGTTAAGAAAAAATAATTAAGTAAAAATTATAAATACTCATAATATATTTTAATAAAGTACGTTTAACTGAATCAGTTGATTTGTAAGGGTTGAACATTCGCTAAGAAAGTGAATAGAAAAATAAAAACTACTAGGATACAGACAATGAGTATAATTATTTTTTTTAACATTAACTTTTATTGATTTACTATATAACTGATCGTAAAATTTAATATAAAGAAGTAAAAGTCTGTTTGGTAGCTTTAAACTAATTTGAAATTTAATAAAACATCTCTTAATTAATAGTTTCATTTACAATATTTTTTTAAATAGGCATTTTAATTCGTAATATTAATTAATAATATTTAAAATATAAAAATTACTAATTTTTACTGTGAAAAAAATAGTTATGATTATTTGTCATTTTATATTTAGAACAAAAAAAAAAATAGAAAAAAACAAAAATTATGTTTTCTAATTTATTATTTTTTTATTCAGCAATTCTTTCGTATATGGTTATTCTTTCTGTTGCGTGAATATGTAATATTCTATATATAATATAATCTCTTAGTGTGTGTACACGTGTGTGTGTGTATATAAGAATAAGGTACAATGATATATAAAAATAAATTATTAATTCATCTTTATTTATACATGTCAAAGATGTGCAAAATTTATCATTAAAATATACTTTATTTGGTTAAAAGCTATTATTTGTTTTTTTTCTGTTCAAGATATGTTGTAAAGAACCGATTATTTTAAGAAAAAAATTAGAACTGAAAGTAAAAAAATTAAACATGTTTATTTTTATTGTATAAAATATTTCGGACACTGACAGATTTTTTTTAGTACGCTATGTTTGATAAACAAACCGCATATTTTGACATTCAAATCCATAGCATTTTTTTGCGTGCCGAATGAAAAAACTATATTTACAAACTAATATTTTTTTTGGAATTATCAAGGTTAATAACTGATGTTCTTATTTACAAATATTTTTCAGATAAACCTTATGAATAACATTTTATATAATAAAAATATAATTAAAATCATTTTATAGGTAATGCAATTATTTATTAAAACAAACTACAATTTTGGCTGCACAAACTTGAATTTATTATATACTTTACTGATAATAACAAAAACAATCTTTCTTATAATAAGAAGCTACCCTACCTCATAAAATTCGCGTGCCTGTGAATAATAAAATAAAAATATGCATGTCCAGTGAATATACTGCACGTATTTGGTGTAGAACTTAAAATAACAGACTAAAGGAAAATTTACATTATCCTAGAAATATATAACAATGTAATTACAAAATAATTGGCAATTCTCAATTATATATATATATATATATATATATATATATATATATATATAATATATATATATATATATATATATATATATATATATATTTGTATTCTATCTTTAATGGTTTATTAGTGAATAAATTTTTTTAAAAAAATTATATCTGTTTAGTTTTTTTTCGAGTATTTTTAATTTTTTTTCTGATATCTTTATTAATATATTCTGACTTATTTATATTCCTTAACTTCCGGTATATTATTAGATAATTGCACATTTTGTACGTTTCCAATGAGAAGAAGGTATACTGGGATAATTATGGATACATCGTTATAGGAATGTTAAGAAATGTATTTTATTAATTTAGAAAGTTTATGGGCAGTTTTTAATTTGTGTTAATTATTTCATTTTTGAATGCTTTTCATCAATTTCGTAATTATTGAATATGAACGTGTATAAAATAACTTTTAGGCATATTAGTTAACGAATTTTAAAAAGAATATAATGTTTCAGTAATCACAACAATGACTCATGAACTGTTGTTGAATGAATAGCTGTCCATTAAAAGAATGTTAATAAAATTTCAGTGTGACGGTGTTAATATTTGTACAAACACAATCCGATCATTTCAGTGAAGTTAAATGTATAAATAATAATTGCATTTTCAAATTAGTTAAAAAATATGACTATATTAGTTATATATAGTATAATTAAATACAAACAATTAATTGAATAAAATTAAATCGTTAATATTAAGTAATAGAAATATTAATATTGAAAGTGACACTTTCAACTACACAATTTAATTGTAAAACCGAAATAATGAATGATGTAATTATTGTTTAATATTGATAATCATTCTATAAATATTTGTAATATATTTTGTATAAAAAAAGATTTTCTGTTTACTACTAAAACATTTTATAAATTGTATGTGATAATATATAATTGTAATTGAAAAATCGTGTAAAGTCACTTTTTCAGACTTTTATCAATATCTCTATTAAAATTAATTGATATGGAAAAATCAATAACTTCAAAATTCATCTAATTTATCGATATAGATTTTTTGATTAATATTAAAATGAACAAAAAATAATATTTAGTGTGTGCATGTACGTGTGTGTGTGTGTGTGTGTGTGTGTGTGTGTGTGTGTGTGTGTGTGTGTGTGTGTGTGTGTGTGTGTGTGTGTGTGTGTGTGTGTGTGTGTGTGTGTGTATGTAGAATGACGGAATAGAGAATTATATATGTAAATTCTGAAAATGATTCAATTAATTATATCTAGAGATTTTAGTGGCATCAAAAATAATATTACAAATAAAATAAAAACATAGGTATACATAATAAGCGTTAATTTTTTTTAAAAATAGCATTTATTAATTAATACTGTTAAAAAAGATTATTCCAAGAACAATTATCATATTTTATTCATAAAAATGTCTAACTCACTTTCTTGTCTGTTATGAAAAAAAACTCTTTACTGAAAAGTTTGATAAATTTGGTTCGAATCAAATATCGACAGTATTTTTTCAACAAATATTTTGAACAAAAGTTTTAAATACTTATAACTAGGACATGAATTTTTAATGAATAAAAATTTGAACGTTGGAGTTAATAATACCTTATGTTTAATAGTGTAAGATTGATACAAAGAGTTATTTAGATAAATAAAAAGCAAGTTCTAGTAAGATAAAAACTGAGTACCAGCTATAATACTACATACCCAATACTAACATAAATACCGAATAATTTATTAATGCTTAAATTAAATGTGAGTATAAGTTTGGTTAAAGTTGAGTATTTATTTAGTAAAAGTGAATAATGAATATAACATTGAAATGAGGTTAGAAATAAAATTAAATGAAATTTAACGATTAAAAAAAGACTATATATAGTTAATAATTATCTGACGCATTTAAGAAAAAATTAAAGATAGTAAATAATCAATGCTAATGTACAGCAACGATAATAATGTTCCAATAAATTTTTCAAAAAAAAAATCTATTTTCTTCAAGACAAATGATGATCAGTGAAGTTTATAGTGCTTTATAAAAAGAAATATGCGAGTAAACAGAAAAAGTTGTGCAGTTTTTAATATAAATCACCTGAATAACTTAATAAATCATATCAATCTTACTACTTGTTTAACTCGTCAAATTAACAAGTTTTTATCAATATTTTAAACACACATATTTATACACACATACCATATATACGTAGTGTGTGTAACGAGTAATATAAGCTTTTCCATAAAATCTTTACCACCTCCGAGTTTGCGTGTAAATTCATGCATTGTGTGTTAGCCATGTTATGTACAGATTTGATCTTGTAGATGACGTCATTTTTTACAACGAAATTAGCAAGTGTTTATATTTGAAAATCAAAAATAATACAGTTATATATATATATATATATATATATATATATATATATATATATATATATATATATATATATATATATATATATATATATACACACACACATATTTTATAACCAGTTCAAAATTTCGAAAGACATCTTCGGTATTTAAGAAAATTAAAATTATTATAAAGAGATTTACATATCAGTCTAATAAAAATAGTGAATGCAAATAAGAGGATAATCAATGTAATGATATAAATAGTATAAAATAACTGAAATAAGTCTACTTAACAGTAAAATCACAAGTTTATATTTTGAAAAATTTCCACTCATTGTCATTTATTTACACACATACATAGACACATGCATATATATATATATATATATATATATATATATATATATATATATATGTATGTATGTATGTATGTGTTTATAACTACGCATACAGTTTCACAAAATCGATACTGTCACACTAGATAACCGTGTTTCCGATCACACGATAGC
Source organism: Neoneuromus ignobilis (assembly GCA_029203775.1). Taxonomy (NCBI): domain Eukaryota; kingdom Metazoa; phylum Arthropoda; class Insecta; order Megaloptera; family Corydalidae; genus Neoneuromus; species Neoneuromus ignobilis. The sequence goes on along the minus strand of CP092091.1, from coordinate 19,624,761 downwards.
AAAGTCGGCGTCTAAAAAGATCAAAGCGGCGTGCGGATATTGATATAATGTGTAATGAAACGTTATCTGCCGCCTATCTTAAGCCATTAGCATGTGCATGTCAGTCGCGGTCCGCTTGATGGATGAGCCACCATGCGTCTGCCCGTCCATCGCGTTATAAATGTGTCTGTTTACGTCCCTCCCTTGTCGCGGTACAACTGTCTACCTGTGCCAAGCACAAATGCTAAGCCTTTATCAACTTTTATGTGCACTGTTGACCACTTCATGATTTGTATCACATATAAATGTGTATGTGTATACATATATGTATATGTGTAAGTATATATATATATATATATATATATATATATATATATATATATATATATATATATATATATATATATATATTTGATATCCAAGAATTTGAATATGAACAACATTTGTTGGATGAAACAAAAGTTTAATTATTCGATAAAAGAATCTTAATTACAACAGTATGAATTTAGAAATGATTTAATGTTAAAATGTTGACGAAAACCTTGACAAATTTAAAAATATTCTAAATGTATACAATTTTTTTTTATAACTAACTTATTTTGTAAAATACAATTTCTTTAGTATATACACAATATCTATATCTATCTATATACAAATATATATATATATATATATATATATATATATATATATATATATATATATATATATATATATACACATACATAAACACACACGCACACACACACACACATAGGGTTATCCAATAAGAATGTCAGAACTTTGACAGCTGGTGGTAGCCATATTTGTGTTTTTAACTTAATTTTGACATTTCAACTCAGTGTAGTTTGGCAAATTATCATGGAACGGTTAACATTTCCACAACGCTTAGAAATTGTAAAAACTTATACAAATCAATGTTCGGCTTGTAGAATCCATAGTGCGTTTCGTAAAATTTAACACAATCGTCCAAGTGATGTGTCGAATTGTTGAAAAATTTGAAAATAATTTTACTCTACATGACACAGCAGTGTTTGTAAGACTAAGAAATGCAAGAAGTGAGGCAAATATTGCTTCTGTTAGTGAAAATTTCAAATTGAAGCTGGAGATTATGTTACAGTAAATAGAGTTCGTTACCGAACCATGTTTAATGATTTTTTTCCAAAAATGATTGAAAATGGTTTACATGATATGTGATTTAACAACACGACGCTACGTGTCATACATCTACGGAAACAATAGTTTTATTAAAATAAAATTTTAATGAGTTCATTATTTCATGAAATTTACTCATCAATTAGTCATCAAGATCATGTGATCTCTAACTCCATTGGATTATTTTTTGTGGGGTTATATGAAATCATTGGTATATAAATGCATTATTTTAATTACAAATTAAAAACAAATAGGGTTTTCCAATAAAAATTTCAGAACTTTGACAGCTGGTGGCGGTCATGTTTGAATTTTTTTAAGCTCATTTTTACATTTCAAATTAGTATATTTTGGCAAATTATCATGAGACGTTTAACACTTCAACAACGTTTAGAAATTGTAAAAATTTCAATAGACTTATTGTAATAAAAGTTTAATGAGTCCATTATTTCACGAAATGGACCCATCAATTGGTCATCAAGATCAAGTGATTTAATTCTATTAGATTATTTTCTGTGGGGTTATGTGAAATCATTGGTTTATGCTGATAAACCACAAACAACAGAAACATTAAAAAATAAACATTGGACGTGTAATTCATGAAATTTGACCACAATTATGTGAAAAGTGACTGAAAATTGGATTAAACGAATGCACTACGTGGTGGTCATACGAATAAAATTGTGTTCCATCATTAATGCCTACAATAGGATTAAAAATAAAAGAAATAAATAACTAATTAATTAAATAGTTTTTATTTTATTTTCATTTAAATTTCTGAAGTGTTTATAATAATTGTTACCATTTATATTAGCATGGAGACAACAGCATCATCTCGTAAAAAACATATCTGTCATGAGGCTCTGTGATATTGTCGAACAGGATTAATCTCTATTTGGGTTGTAATGCTTGTGGAATATTTTATATTATATTAAAAATCAATTTACAAAAATGTCGATTTTTTATGAAATTTGGTATACTTTTGAGAGTTATTTTTATGCAAATGAAAATGTAGTTTTATAATGTTATGCTTTGATATTGATGGCATGACCTTTGAAATGAACATCAGAAAATAAAGTAAACAAAAAAATGATTTTTCTATACTTTTGCTGAATCTTATGGTGTCACATTTTTAATAGAAAAATCGTTTGATAGTGTTCAAAATAGTAAGAATCTTTTTTTAATCAACGTATTTACAAAATTATAATATTTTCTGTATCAGTCAAAATAAAAAGATTTATACGAATATTTCTAATTTTAACTTGTATTTTTTTCAAGATTTACTATTATAGTGAAAAGTAAATATAAAATAAATACTCTTTTTATTTTATAAGTATTTGATTTTCAGCACTTACAACTTTAAAATTCAACTGTTATTAAATAAGAGTACTCTGTGAAATACGATTACACATACAAACAATTTTAACCTCAAACTGAAAACAATATTGTTGCCAAGAAATCGTTCGGCCATCACTGATGCCAATTTGTACACAATTTATGAAATGGTTCTAATATTTGTAAACAAATCGTACAAGTACTTATGCAAGTGACATGTTCATAATAATTCTCATATTATGTACGTTTAAATTATAACAAAACAATCAGTTACATTTTAAAATAGTCTCGTTGACAATGATTATATGTTGAAGTGTAAAATCTACAATTATCTATCAAAGATGATCTTTTTATTTTTTATTTTATAAATTATACAATGATTTTTAAATTTCAAGTTTATTTAAAATGTATATTGACAAAATAAATTTAATATTTTATATATAAAATGTTATTCTATTTTTTAACATCGTGAAAGTAACTCTGAACTGATTAAAAGTAAAAATGATTTTAAAAGTAGTCGCTTTTTAAAAAGTCTCAAATTGGTAAAAAAATACAACTTAAGATAAATCAAGTAATATATATCATGATATACTATCAATAGGGTAGAATTTCCGCCGAGTACTTTCGTTTATAATAAGATGAATTTAAGAAAATTTCTGGTCAAATTAAATTAAAATTGTCAAAAAAGAACATTATGAATTATTAACGAAATGTAAGATAATTTTAATATTTTTATAATAAAAATACAGATTTTGTTTTAAACACTGCTTATTTTGATACACACATAAGTTAAAACTTTGTGTTCTTACTTCCAATGAAAATTTAAAAAAAAATATTTTGGCATTGTGGTAATTTGCTTTTTGTGAATTTTATTAACATTTTTCAGATTCTATAATGCCACGTTCTAAAGTTGACAGCATAATCAATCAAAATAAACACTCTCCAAAAAGGGAATGAGAAGTGATTAGTGAAGTTTCATAACATCATATAGCATCAGAGGAGTAAACTTTTTTATATCAAAATTAATTCGTTAAAGTGTCAAATAAATTCTGAAAGTTGTTTATTTATTTTAATAAAAAATACATTTTATAACATATATAATTTATTTCATTTAACTATTACGTATTTTCTTACAATATACATATAAGACAGCATCATCATTTCAGTCTCTATCAATCCACTGCTGGATAAGTAACTCTTAATTTTTCAGTTCAAACGATCCATTGTATTTCTTTTCTACAAATTTCCAAAAAAATTCCTAATATTTTTATCATAGCTGCTCAATACTTTAATAAAAAGAAAAACTAACGTAGCTTTCGGCATTTTTATTGCTTTTAAGATGTCTTTAAGAAATTTCTATGTAATAAGTGTACGTTAAAAAAGTTCAATACCTAAAGATTATATTAATACAGTATTTTTTACACAATCTACGTTATAATAAAGATTTTTTTTAATATAAAGGAAAAAGCAAAATTCGATTTGTTCGTATGTTTATATTCTAATACAAATACTTTTATCTTCACAGTAAAGCATTAAATGTTTCAGAAACCTATTGCTAAATATAACATTATTTAGTATTACCTATTTCTGTTCAACATATATCGAATTGCTTACTCTTTTGTAGTTTTATGTATTTTTTTACTTTTTTAAAACTATTTAATTATTTTAAGTTTTTAAAGGCTAAACAAATATGTATAAAGTGTACGTATTCAGTACGTACTGTTATAATAGTTTAAAAACAACATAAAGCAAAGAAATCGACAAGCAGTATTGTATATAAAAATGATAGAAAATACATTCTGCTAAAGTAATTTCAAAATTTTGAAAAACGTTTTTTTAAAAATATATTTTATGTTTTAAATGTCACTGAAGTGTAGATAGTTTGTATTTGCAGTTATAAAAACTAATATACGGATTAATGAACAAAATCTAGTTAAGTTTTACTTTACAATAATGCAATACATATATAAAGATGTTTTTTTATGCGTGATAGAAATTTAAATTGAAATAAAACACAAACTAATTGACAGGATGATGATTTATTTGGTATTATTTGAAAGATCATTTTGTGGCATTAATATTTAAAAATGATTTCGGGGATATATGTACCACGGTTACCTTTGACATACGGCAATTTCGAGTTACTTTTTCAAGCAATTGGGATCTTATGTCCGCAATAACGCAAATTATGTTGGCTTCTAATGCATCAATCGTTGCTGGTTTATCAGCATTAACCAGAGACTTCACATATCCTCAAAAAAAATAATCCAGAGACGTCAAATCACACCCTTATTATTATACTGTTTGTTTTTATTCCTATGATCCCATTTGCATTTAATTATATTAAATAAAAGATATTATGGTTATTTTCATTCTTGTATCTTATGTTACTATTAATTTCGACAGCTTGTGTCATCTTTAGATAATTTTTGTAAAATTTGGAGTTGTTTTGTTGTTCATGGGTCAGACACCTATTAATTCAAATGAAGTTATCATATAAAAATCTATAAATAAATTTAGGAATAAAGATTCTAATTCAAGAAGATAGATTTGATGCTTCTGTACGGTTAACGATATACATTATTAACCAATTTATTACTTAATTCTGTGAAGATAATTAATGTTTTCAATTATTTTCATTAACACGTAATTATTGTTAATGTTTTAAAGTAATAAGTCACATTTTTTTAATATTATTAGTTTATTATTATATTAATTTAATATATATATATATATATATATATATATATATATATATACTCTCTCTCTCTCTCTCTCACACACACACACACACATATATATATATATATATATATATATATATATATATATATATATATATATATATATTAGTAATATGTGAAAACAAAAAAGTTATTAATGACCATACACAGTTTTATTTTCAAAAATAAGTAAATGTATATGAAATACATATGCAATGTAAGTGACTTACGCAGATGTTAATATAGAAATATTTCGATGAAAATAACATTTCCAATGGTTTATCGACTTTTTATGCTTATAAAAATCACTGTGTATTAATAAGTATAACAAATAACTGGTTGAAATTGTAATCTAAAGCTGATTACTTTGTTTGAAATCTATTATTTATTTTCACTTTAAAGCATTTACTTGTATCAACTTTTATCACTATAAATGATTTACTCTTTGATGTAAAATGAACATGTATTTTCACTCAAATTTAAGAGGTATCAAAAATGCATGAATTGCACTCAATGTAGTTCCGATTATCGAATCACTTCGAATTATATATATATAAATGAATTTAAATTTACCAAGTTTTCAAATATTTACTATTAGAAATAATATCTAATAACCTGAAAATACATTTATTTACTTATAAAAAGTTCAATATTTCAAATAAATGTTATACATTAACAATTTTACTGTACGTGATTAATAACAGATAAAACAATTATGTATATTTTAATACAAACATAAAAAAATTAAAAGTAAAAATGTGAATTGGTATAAAAATTCATGTAAATGTATATGGTACGTTAGTTTCGATTCTAGGAAATGGACTATAAAAATTGTTTGAAACATACCGACTCCATTCTTAGGTATAAAGCCAATGAGACTAGTTTGTACTGAACTATGAACATCTTTTTTGAGAAAAGGCTAGTAATGTTATTTAGTTCTATTATTTACTTTCCGGTTCATTTTAGAGTATAGCAAAATATAAATATATATATATATATATATATATATATATATATATATATATATATATATATATATATACGAGGGTCGTTTAATAAGTGTGGTAAATTTATTTATTGTTTAATTTAATTAAATTTTTCAATTTAGTTTTTCTTACTTTTTCACCATATTTATCAAACGACCCTCGTATTTCTGCAAATTTGTTACCAATTTATTTACAAATATAAAAATTTGGTAAGGGGGATTTTTATTAATTTATAATTTATTTACTAAATAATTAATTAAATAATTCAATAACTCTTCACTGTTTATTTTTCATAGCAGTAGGTTTAATTCAATAACAATTCCATTTTGTTCAAAGCCTGAACATATAATATTTCTCTAACAGTATAACAAGGAATTGTTAAACATATCAACAATACTTTCTAAAATAATTTATCTATCTATCTATATATTTATATATATTGTATATATGTACTTCAATTTGGTGTTCTAAAAATAATAGTAAAATTGTAGGTGTCAACGCTGACAAGAGAAATACTAATATATATTAAGTAGCATGAAAATGGTTGATTTTAAATTAATTATAGATGGAAACATTATTCTGAAGGTAATTATTTTCATTTTTTAACATTGACTTATCTGTTTGATATATATAATAGTTTTCATTATATCTATTAATTAATACCATATTATAAAATAAGGAATATTATTGAATGATTGTTATAAACAGACGTAAAAATATTTTATATATAAATGGAAATATTTTTTTTGCGAAAATTTCCAACTTCAAAGTTAAACGCGTAACTCAGAATAAAAAAGATATGTTTACATTCATACATATTCTTTGTACAATAAACACGTTATATTTTACTGAAGATCATGTCAAGTAATTTCGGTTAATATTAAATATGTTTTTATGAAGTGTCAAAATAACTAAATTTTTGTATTAAAGAGTTTATACCTGCAAATTAATTTATAGAATTATTTAAGTGATGGATTTGTTATTAGATTATTTTTGTTAGTATATAAACTTAGGTGTTTTGAAATATTATAGACTAAATAATGATTATTCTATTTACGATTTTCCATTTCGTATTTCATAAAGTTTATTTATTGTTTTAGGAAATAAAAAAAATAATAATTTTATTATGAAACATTTAGAAAATAATTCCTGCACAGATACATTTAAATTTGTGCATATTTAAATATGCTACGATTTACTTGTGTACATTTAATTAAAATAGAGGTATAAAAGTTTATACATTTTCTATACGTGACTTTGTTAGTAAAAATTATATTTAATATAAATATATGAAAGTATAAAAAAAATATTAATTACTTTATAAATATGTTTTTATCCAATATTGCATTTTTGATTAGAAAAATGTTTAAGAAATTTATATTTTAATTTTTAGTTAGATATTTATTTTAAGAGAAAAGTGTAATAAATATTACCCAAAATACTAATATTTTGTGGATGTGTATATATACACATGTGCATACACAAATTTGTATATATATATATGTATATATGTTTATATATATATATATATATATATATATATATATATATATAAATCCTGATGTAATATAATGTGAATACATTACTATGTACAGTTTTTTTAATCAATTTGTAATATATTTATATTAATTTTATTGTAGATTTTAAAATCTACTTTTTAATGTATGTTACTTATACACATGTATATATGTACATAGTAATGCACACCTACACATGTGAGTTGTGTATTTACGATACAATTATGAATACGTAAAAATTATATTAACGAAATGTTAAAAAGTAGAAATTTATAATTAGTCTAATTAAAAATATTAACAATTGCTTTGAATATATAATTTTTGTTACTTACACAATTAACGATAATGAGTGTTATTATTTATCATTATAAGTTTGATTCTTAACCTTAAAAATTGAAAACAATTTCTAGTAAGATATCTAATGATTTGACCAATTTTTAATCGTATAAACAAATAAGAACAGTTAATTTCAATACAATGAATTGTTGTTTTATTTCAAAGTTTCAAAAGAATATAGTATAAAAAACCTAGCTTACCTCAACAGCTATACCTGAGAGTAGCGCATCGAATTTCAAATGAATCCCATTTAACACTTTAGGAAAGCACATAAAAATCATTTTAACACTTAAACCATTATTAAAAAGCCAATAACAATGTAATTTATATAAACTAATTCAACACTTTAAAACAGTTTTATAATAAAATAACATGTCAACAAGCAACAAAAAGAATTAAGTTTCTTGACACAGCCGCCGCCATGAGTACTACTGCGCTGACACCGCACGGCATTCTGAACAAATAACAGTTTTGAAGGAAAGCCAATCACAAAGTAGATATGCGTTCACCACTGAAGGTCTGTTCAACATTGCATGTATTTTCAAGTTTATGATCTGTTTAAATTGTATTTATTTTAACAAAACGGGAACAATGGTCTACATACAACTATTTTTGATATTTTTTACAACATAATTATTTGTATTAAGCATTTTCACTTGAAATACTTTTATTAGAACCATGACTGATTAATTTGTTCTTGAATGCGATGTCGAAAGATTTATATATATATATATATATATATATATATATATATATATATATATATATATATATATATATATATATATAATTTTTAGAATGGTTATATGATAAATGAGGATCAAAAATATTATTAAATATATAATAATCTTTTTATTAATAACAACAATAAATATGCTCAAGGCTTCAAATTTGGTGGTAAGGTTCGAAAAAAACAACTTCACTTAATTGCTACCTATTCTTTAATTTAAGATTTAAAGAATTCAATAAAGAAAGCAACGATTTAAAAATATTAGATAAAAAATATTTTCAACTTGAACACGTGTATGAACATTTGAATCAACTTTTTTTTTATAATATTTCAATATGTAGTGCGTGATTATTTCTGTCATATATATGAAGAAAAAATATCTGTTTTTTTGAAGAAAATTTTTCTATTTTGAATAAACTATAAAGGGTTTAAAATTATAAATTAAAGTTGTGAATTTCCTACGTTGTCTAAACAGTCTCATTCAAGCAGTTTTATCATTTTACTAAACTTATCCATCTTTAAATGTGTATTTAGTACGAAATGAAAAGATTTTCTTTGAATTCGTTTTATGTTTTCGTTTTCCATAGCCTAACATGAATTCTACATACTTTTATAGAATTTTAACTACAGTTTTAATTAAGATAGTAGGGGTTTTAAAATTACAGTATTGTATTCTCTAATTGTTATTTTTATAAAATTTAAATTGTTATAAGTTTTCTTATAATATTGAAAATATCTCCATTCTGTGTTAAAGATAATTATGATACAAATAATTCATTAATATTCAATTAATGTAATTATTATATCATGTAGTTCTCTCAATTCCTTAATTTCTAAAGGCAATTCAGAAACTATATTAAAGATAGTAAATTATGTGATTATACTTTAGGTTAATATAAAACGAAATGAACCATGTTTATATTAAGTAAAGTAATATATATGTATATATATATATATATATATATATATATATATATATATATATATATATATATATATATATATATATATATATATATATATATATATATATATATATATATATATATATATATATATATATATATATATATATATATATATATATATATATATATATATATATGTAAGCGTTAATATTTGTTAGAAAACAATATTTATAGTAACTTGTTTTATTGTTTTAATTATATTTATTTCATAAGTAGTATTATGTGCAATATTTGATGTAAATGTCAAAATTAAAATAGATATTTGTCTTTATTTCTCTTCAAGAAATATATTAAATGAATATATATTTTAAATTTTTTTATTTAAATATGATGTGGTTAATGTTTTAAATGAAATTAAAAAATATTTCGTATTTTATAATACTGTGTATTAAAAAAATATATATTATAAATTTATTGTTTTAAAATGCATATTTGAAAAAAATACTTTTTAAACTAAATTAAAAATGTATTGTGAAACTAACGTTGATTTAAAGTCTGATCTTAAATTACAAAGAAGATATTTTAAAATGCCTAATAAATATACAAACAACATTCGATTCATATGTAAACCACATTTTGAAAATGTTCAGATATTTCCAAATACTGATTTTGATACGAACTTCGATGATAATAGAAATAGTTTAAGATTTCATTCAGTGTATTGTACACAAAGAAATGTTGTGATTGGATCAAAAAATCTAATAGCAGACAATATTTATAATAAGAAAACAGAAAAGAATGAACATTTTCTTAGATACAATTACGATAAATTTCAACTTAAAACAAATGAACATATTTATAATAATGAAAAATATAATTATAGAAAAAAATTACAATACTGGAATATCGGTAAACAGCAAAATTATTATTTACAAAGTTTTCATACAGAATTGCAATCGTATAATGCCTACTTATCAAAAAATTCATTAAGAAATTCAAATGATTTCAAAAAAGTTGATAAATATTTTTTATGGAAAAAACGCGCCAGTCGTTTAAATTTATTAGGAAAACAAAATTTAATTGAAAATAATTTGCAATATGGACACATTATCGAAGAAAATGGCCGGAGTTTACGTATGTACTTTTTAAAATAAAAATATTAGAATTGTAAATAATTTTATTTATTGTACAATGATTATACTATGTGAATGAATGTAATAGCTTTTGTTGAGGTTAAAAATTATAAAACTTTATATGATTTTAATTAAATTAATTACTGATAATTAAAAGCTCTCTTATTGCCAAATATATCTATATATACATATATTCATACATATATATATATATATATATATATATATATATATAAATTTATTTTTATAATAATTGGAAAGTTTAAAACTTCTAAATGTTTTGATGATTGTTTAAAAATTTGATTTATAACAGAGTATTTCGTTCATCTTTTCATTCCGTATGGTATAAAATTTACAGATATTTTTTTAAAAATTGAAGTATAAAAATTACAATTATTTTAATATTATAATATTTAATAGTTACTTTTTGTGGATGCAGTGGTCCTTGTTCAACGTTTTTTTATTGCTTTTTTCCAAATTCTGTAATTTTCTTTATTTAGTGTTGACTGTAAGTTTTACAAAGCGCACGATAAGTTTTTCGAACAGAATATTGATTTTTATAATAAATTTTTACAATTTCCAAGCGTTGTTGAAGTGTTAAACGTTCCATGATAATTTGCTCAATTATACTGAGTTTAAATGCCAAAATGAGCTTAAAAAATTCAAATATGGCTACCACCAGCTGTCAAAGTTCTGAAATTCTTATTGAAAACCCTTATATATATATATATATATATATATATATATATATATATATATAATTATTACATTTTTTTTAAAACAGCAAAAATTTATGGAATTAGTTATAATAATAGAGTTAATAATGAATTTAAATATGTAATTCGAGACAAACAAACTAAATTTGATAATTTGGACCAATTTGACATTGTTAAAACAAGTATTCAAAAGCGAAATGATAATTTAAGATGTAGTAATCAAATAAAGATGTATGAAAATCATAATAAAAAGAATAAAAGTGTATTTCATCAAATTGAAGCGTTTAAAATTAATAAAAGAAAATATACAAAACAAAAAGAAAACACAGATGAAATAAAATGTAAACACGAAATTCAACTTGAAAGCGTGTAAGAATATTTTATTATTATTTTAAAATTGTTTAATATGTTTATTTCAAAAGAAATTGTTAATTGAATATTTATTGATTTTTTTATTTTCCTTACAAAAATATTCAAGATTAAAAAATTTGTTTTCTATATTTCCAAAACAAATTTATTCCATATTTTACTTATAAAATTAAATAAATAGTAAATAAATGTTGGTTTATAAATGCATTCTTTTTTATAAATAAATGTTCCATATTAAGTTATGAACGTTTTTAGTCTTAAAAGTTATATAGAACTTTAATACGTATTAAGAATTTGAAATATTCATATGAATGATTTATTTATTTAAAAATATTACAATAGTAAACATTTACTAAAAGAGATACAATTTTTTATATAAATTTTATTTTTCAGGTTTATGTGTTTTATAATAAATTTACTGTTCAGTTTTATTAATGAAGAATACATTCCTAGTTTACTTTTAATAAGTAATTCCAATTTAAATTTATCTTTTCGAGAATCTTTCATTGAAATATTATTAAAAGATCTTTTTTCAATGATGTTTCTTTAAATATTTATTGTGATTCTTATTTTAAAATTTGTATCTTTTTTCAAATAAAAATATTCAAAATTAATTTAAGCGTTTATATATATATATATATATATATATATATATATATATATATATATATATATATATATATATATATATATATATATATATATATATATATATATATATATATATATATATATATATATATATATATATATATATATATATATATATATATATATATATATATATATATAAATATATATATATATATATATATATATATACATATATATTAATATATATTTATATATGTAGAACCTATGTAGAAAAAATGTAACTCTTCGGTTAACATGGTTTCAAGAATATGGAGTCGTTAGTTATATAAAAAGACCAATTAGGTTAAGTATATTTTAATTTAGTGAAAAATATCTCAATAGCCTCTATTGATAGCTTGTAAAATCTTTAGACTTAATTTTCGATCAGAATAATTTTTATAAGTGTGCTATAAATAAAACTTAAAAAAAATAATAGTAATGATGTTTTAGTCAGATAAATATTCTTTGAAGCACAAGGGGAATTATTGAAGAAAATGTTTTAGAAAGTATTTTTTTAATACAAAGATTATGAAAGTTTTAATCAAATGCATGAGACTAATGCAAAGATAAGAAATAATTAAGTTATTCAAATATTGTTTTTAATTACATTACGATGTAGAATGTACATTTTATTTATTATTATTATTTTTGATTGACGTTTATTTTAATTTATATAAAATTATACTTCCGAAGAAAAAATGTTAAAAAGAATGTGTCAAGTAATTTAAGACTTTTGATTAGTGAAAAATTTTTTTAAAAAAGTCAAATTAGACAATTTTTTTTTGTAATTATATTCATTTTTTACCATTTATGAGTGATTATATTCTGTACGGATGTATATTTTACAATCATAAAAGACATATTTACAAAAAAATAAACAATAAAGTCAAATAAGCTATGATATAAATTGACGATATAAATTGATTTTTGACATATGGTTTAGGTCATGCGTTAATTATATTACAAAATTTTGTGGGAATGATTTTAAGAAATTTTATGTTTATGTGTAATAATTATGCAGTATGGAACAGACGACGAATTAGAATTTTATTTGAGATTTGCGAAACCATTGATTTTTAATTTGCCTAATAAAAATGGTAAGTAAAATAAAGGTTACAAAAAGTGTGTTTATTATACATACATACATACATACATATATATATATATATATATATATATATATATATATATATATATATGTATATAATACATATATACATATATACATATATTTTTAAGATAAAGCGAATGCAGCCAAATGGATAAAAACAATTCGAAATTCGAGTTCAGGAGATAAAGAGTTAAGAAGTACTTATTTGAAAATACTTCTTTGTATGTTACAAAAGAAAAAAATTTCTGGACCATTCAAAACACCTCCAGACCCTAATAAACCACTTGAAAAATTATTAAATAAGAAAATGGTATGAAAAATAAATTATCATTATTTGTAACAGATTTTTTTAATATTTTAAATAATACTTTGAAAGATATTTTGTTAAGTAGTTAAGGAAAATCATTTTGTAAGAAGCATGATTTTTGTAAAAAAGTATTATAATTATATTAATGTTGGATTTAATAATTATTAATTGAGTTAATGCTTATATCTGTATATAATCATTTTTTATTAATATTAGAAATGTAAGTGTTTATGCATTTAAAAAAGTGTAAATTATTTAAAAAAGTTTTTTTTAAATAATTTTTTTAATTATTATCGATTATTTCTTACCAGTTATGTATAGATTTATTGTTGTGCATTAAATTTTATTTAGAAATACTTTCTTTAATATTACTTAAACTATAAAATATACATACAAGACTATAAATAAATTTAAATTAAAAATGTTAAAAGTATAATATTTATTTGTAATTTTGTTTCAAATAGGCAAAAGGGCTTAAGAACAATATATAAAAAAATAAATATTCTATCATTATTTTTATTAAAATTAAAACTATTTTAAAATATATTACTACAATATAAAATGAATCTAATTGATAGGAATATAAAACGACTAGGTTAAAAGAGATTGTATTATTAAATTGAAATTAAGCACGACTGAATATAATTATGAAATAGAAAATAATCATAATAGACGGAGATGTAACAGACATATATAGAAAATATAAAAATTAAATAAATGCGATCACTTTTTATTAAAATATATAAAAAATATTTTTTTACAACTTGTTAACATTTATCACTAATATTATGTTTAAATCAAAATGAAGAAATTTGTATAATTTTTTATATATTTTTAATTAAAACTTTGTATATTACTTTTAAATAATTAATTTTATAAAATATTTAATTTATTGTACTTATATTTATTTTTATTGACTATATTAATTGCAAAACACTTCTAAACTTATATATATATATATATATATATATATATATATATATATATATATATATATATATATATATATATATGTTACAGAATATATCCGAAATGAATAAATATATTAACTCTGAAAGTGATGAAGATAGTTCTGATGAAGACAACTGTTCTGTTCATGCAGATTATTCTAATGGTTATAAAGTGTACTCTGCAGTACAGAAAATTCCTAAATTTGGAATTCACGTATATTTTGCACTTTCAAAGAAACCATTACAAACTTGGGTTGGGGCTGAAAAAGCTGTAATAAGTCCAAGTAATTATTTTATTATTATAGATTTTATAATGCAGTGTTCTGATGATGATGATGATATTACCATCGAAAAGCATTAGTTTAAAAATAAAAAAAGTGAGCAATAAATAATTATTAAACACTTTTACAATATCTTGTCATGTTGAGGTAAAAGTTTGTGAAAATTTTATTATTTTTTCTTTATCTATCTATCTATCTATCTATCTATCTATCTATCTATCTATCTATATATATATATATATATATATATATATATATATATATATATATATATATATATGTATATATATGTATATTTTGTAACTAAAATTATTAAGATTGAACTTTATTATCAATGTAACATTTAAATAAATTATTATATTCTCTAAAAGGAATTAAAAATGTAATAGAAGTGAAAATATTTTTTTTAAAAAAATATTGTTTGTAATATCTATTTACTTATCTATTATTTTAATTCTCTATCTTTCTTTTTTACATACTATATATATATATATATATATATATGTATGTGTGTGTATGTATGTATGAGTATTTGTTTAAGTATTAATAAAATGATATATTTTTAGAGTTGAAAGCGGCTATATTAAAGGATAAAAAGGATATTTCTCAAATAAGTAAGATTATTATAATATTATTATTTACTACATAATTACGAATATATTATTAATATTCTAAAATAGGTTTTATAATCTTTTTAAATTATTATTATTTACTGAAAAAAAAATTCGTCATTTAATTCTAATGAAGCTTTTGTGAATTTTTAATTTTAAAAATGGTATATCAATACCTATAAAGTATTTTGAAATATTAATATTTATAACTATTTGTATATTTAAGAGTAATTTTATTAAAAAAATATAATTTCATGATTTTTTGAATTATACAAATAGAGAAACTTTAGAGTTTTTACAATAATAAATTAATATTTATAGTTTTAGTTTAAATTAATGGTTGTAATATACTTTCACTTGATCTTCTAATTACTATAAGTACGATTTTATGTTAATATATAATCTTTTACTTTAATTGAAATAGTTTTTAATATATTAGTTATTAAATCAATAAGTAAATAACAGACTAAATTCATTCTTTTATTTATACGACTAATTAACTGGAAGTGAATTAAATGTATATTAATTTACACAGAATTAATTACCATCACATTCACTTGTTTGCCATGATCAGTTGATAGCAATCTTAATAGTATATCAATGAACTTAATAAATAGAAAGACCATTTTATGATTGCATATTTCAGAAAATTATCTCATATAAATACAGGTGTATTTAAATTTAAACATTTAATATAAAATAAATTATATACATACTTGCGTACATACACACACACACACACATATATATATATATATATATATATATATATATAAGTATATATATATATATATATATATATATACAAATACAGGCCCGCCCCAAGGGGATTGGCCGCCCGTGTGCAAAAATATTTCGGCTGCCCGTGTACGAAAATATTTCGGGCGCCCTCATTCCCAAATTGCACTTTTTCCATGGTAGACTATTAAATGATATTTATTAACTTTAAAGTAAAGGATAATCGAAATTTTCAGAGAAATGTGTTAGAAATACAATGATAGTATGTGTTTGTATTCGAAAATGGTCTCTCAGTAATATGTAGTTAAACGCTATAATGAAGAAACGCCGAACAGGTCTAAATATTACATAAGGGCTGATGTGACTAGACAAATTTAAATAATGTGTTGTTTCACATATCTAAAAATTAAAGGTAACCGAGTGTTTTTCTTGGAATCGGCCACCCCTAAAAGTCGGCCGCTCGTGTGCATTGCAGACATTGCACATATGCAAAGGGCGGGCCTGTATATATATATATATATATATATATATATATATATATATATATATATATATATATATATATACTTTCACAAATTAAAAATATTTGAAAGTTTTTTTTCAGATTTATGACCATTAATAATACTAAAATTGATATTTTATTTAAAATAACTATCAATTAAAAATTATATATACATTGGTTTTAATTTTAGGTAGATTGGATGATTTGAACTTAAAGTCTTTCATAGAACCACATGAAAAATCATTAAAATGGATATCTGGTAAGAAAGGCATGGTTCCAATAGATTTTAGGCAAATTTCAAGGTAATAATATTATGTATAAGTTTGATATTTTTTTGTAAGTAAATAATATACAAATATGTTTAATTATAATAATAAGTTCTAATAAATATTTTTTTTACAATTTAAAAATATTTATAAAAATAACAGCTTAGTAGTGTATATTAGAGAAATTGCAAAAGTATATTTAGTATTCATAGTTTAAATTGAAAGAATAAATGTCTATTTTTTATTAAATATATATATTAAAATGTTCGCTCACTTGCCAAGAACAAAATATTAAAATTACTGTTCTGATATTAATGTAACGCATAATATTGTAACAAAATTAAACATTGTACCAAATTATAAGCGATAAAAAAATCACAATGGGATATAAAATATTTTTCTTCTCTGAACTTTCTTAAGCAATAGACATAAGTGTATAAATATTTTTACTGTAGATTGATATATTTATATATATATATATATATATATATATATATATATATATATATATATATATTTATATATATATATATATAACAGGATAATTTTTGTAGAAATTAAGATACATTATTATTGAATTATATCGATATAAACATGAAAATTGGATGATAATTAAAATCTATTTTTATTTTATTGAATTTATTTTCTTAATTTTAAATTATAAGTTGATTTATTAATTTTTTTATTTTTATAAAAAAATCGCAGCACGTAAACCAATAATAAGTGATTAATGATAACTTATAGATTTTAAAATTTAGCAGTACTTAAAAGTATTCTCTTTTTGAACAAAAGTGAATTATTGAGATTGATAAACTCCTAAGCAAAATAATATTTCTATTGTGTTTTTATGATTTTCTTTGGCTTTTAGTGGAAATAGCAAATTGATTACTAGTTACAATTATTAAAAAATAACAATTATTTACAATTAACTTCTAATAACCATTGAGAAGGAAATATTTATGTAACATTATAATCAATAAAATTATTTCTTTTTGTACATATTTCTGTAATTGTATTTTATGGAATTCAGAAATTTTAAAGATTACATTTATAAGAAATCAAATATTTTATTGTTAGCTAATAAATTACTACAATTTATGTTTGATTTTTTTTAATACGGGAATTTAAAATAAGCGAATATTGGAGAAGTGTTTAAAAAATTATTTAAATAATTTTTATTTTAGATCTATTGATGTTTTTTTTAGAATACTATATTTACATATATATATATATATTTTTTATATATACATATATATATATACATATATATATATATATATATATATATATATATATATATATATATATATATATATATATATATATATATATATATATATATATATATATATATATATATATATATATATATATATATATATATATATATATATATATATATATATATATATGTTGTTATTATGTAATTATAGTGAAATACCACTGGAAGAGCAAGCAAAGCTTTTTGAAAAAGCAAAACATGAAGGATCTTTTGGGTAAGTAAAATTAAATTAAAAATGTATAGAACAGTAGTGTATATATATATATATATATATATATATATATATATATATATATATATATATATATACATTATGAATGTATATATGTATGTAAGTATATTTCATTATAATTTGATTATATGAAAAATATTTTGTGTATTTTATTACTATTAGTACAATTTTTATGAATAATGCTATTATGGTTGCACTACACTTATATTAAAATTAAAGCAATGATATTTAGGTACCTACAATGCATTGTGGATGCTTTTTCAGTTTAGGTGAATTCGAAGAACCAATGATAAATATGTCAAGGAAATCAACACCAGCGTTGCAACGAAAGAAAAAAAGTAATGTCTTTTAGCTAATTATAATCATATTTGTTATTAACTATAAATTATAAGTAAAACTGAATTTAAAGGAGTCGTTAGAAGAGCTGATGTTCCATTAACGCCGCCACCTGTTAGCAAAAACAGAATTGTAGATCGTGTCTACAGTCCTAGTGAATTTGGATTACATTCAATGAAAGAAAGTGACTGGGCATCAGCGACAGGATATTTCAGAACAAAAAA
Source organism: Neoneuromus ignobilis (assembly GCA_029203775.1). Lineage (NCBI taxonomy): Eukaryota > Metazoa > Arthropoda > Insecta > Megaloptera > Corydalidae > Neoneuromus > Neoneuromus ignobilis. Next base: position 19,605,404 of record CP092091.1, on the reverse strand, counting down.
AGGTATAAAAATTTGATTCATTTTTTAATGTAAATTATTACTTAATGTAATACATCTTTAATGTACGAATATTTTTTTATGATTTATAATTATAGAAATGTCTCCACGATATGATGCACGAGAAGTTAATCGATTTGAAAGACTTTATGCGAATAAAAGTCAAAATTTAATCGATGAAGTACCTGAATTAATTACTTCCGATATTGAAAGATCACTTTTTTTAGAAGACATAACAGTAGATCAAGATATATCAGTAGATCAAAATATACCAGTAGATCAAAATATACCAGTAGATCAAAAGTCACAGTTATATATTTCTGACCAGGAAGTACCTGGGCTTACAGAAAAACAAGATATTGCTGACAATGAAAACATTCCACAACTGTATGATTCAAAAATAAAACAAAATGCTATCATAGCTGTATTTTCACCTGAAAAAGTGACCATTGAAAGGAGTTACTCTGAACAACGAATTCCATTTGACTGGAAAACACCGCCTCATTTACAACCTCCGAAAAGAACTGAAGATGAAATAAAAAAGGATTTAAAAATGCAAAAGACACAGTCATCTATTTCGTCCCATTCACAGCTTGACTCTATTTCACTTCCTGATTTATCTATAACATCCAAATCGTATTCAGAAGATTTGCTTCATTTCTCAATGTCACCTCTTATACCCCCTCCGCGACAAAGTCAATTTCAACCTATAGAGGAACCAGGTAGAATAACAAATCAAACATTTGATTTACTTGGAGATCGGTTACCACCAACACAGTACAGACGAATACCTCAGAGCACTCAATATTTTCCATTAGATACATTACTGACTGATGTTGACAGTGGTAAATTTGCGGCACCTCTTATTCCGCCACCTGCTCGAAGAGTATCATTATCACCTACAAGAAGCCAATTAGAACCACAAATTATTGAACAACTACATCAAGCAGATATGTCACCTAAATTATCAACATCTCCACCCAAAACACCCACATTTGTAACGCCTGAAATGGAAGGATTACTTCCACATGAACAACAAATCGATCAAGAAACTCCTCCGTCTTATGCTCCTATAGATTTTGAAAGTCCTGATGATTTCGATGTATCGATTCAATTAGAACCAGCGGTGTATCGACGACCAGATTCTCCGAGGCCAGGACCTCCAGCCAGGCGACGACTTCAATTTGATCCTACTTTATTTCCGGTGCAAGAACCTGTTCGTACTCCATCGCGTTTGGGTCCATCTGACGTTATTTATCCAAATGTTCCAAGATCTGCTGAAGCAATGTATTCATTCCACAACATACGTGCACCTCCGAGTTCAGGAAATGTTCCCGAATATTATTCCCCTCGAGCACCTAGAAAACGTATATCACGTATACGTCAACCAGTTTTACCTAGAAGATTAGATTTCGATTTACCTCCTCCAGAAGCAGGTCCTGAAGCACAAGAGGATTATATACGTCAACAACCAAGACTTTTACCACTTGCAAGTCCGTCCCCTGAAAGGCCTCCTCGGGAGTATGTTGATATATTCGAACCTTCACGATTGTCGAGTCATTCATCGGTTTTTGGAGAAAATGAACCACAATTATATGATTCGTTAACAGAGCAAGTGGCACCGTTACCTGAGCAATTGCCCGAAGAAGTTAGTGTTGAAAGAAATTATGATCAATATCGAATACCATTAGGATGGAAGACCCCTCCTCATTTACATCCATATATACCGACTGTAGAAGACATAAGAGGAGGACTTATTGGTCGAATAACACCTCCTCCGTTTACATCATCTCCCCAGGAATCTGTAGTTTCAGATTTAGAATTTGTTTCTTTACCGGAATATTTAGAAACACCAACAATTTATCCTGATGATTTAATGCATTTATCAATGTCGCCTCTAATTCACCCTCCACGTTCATCTCAAGTAGCGCAAATCCAAAGAAAATCTCCATTAATTAATTATAAAAACATACAAGCAGGTGATTTGATGAAATTCCCCGTGGTTGCTAATTCGCCAACATATTATCCACTGCCATCATTAGTGAAATCAGGTGATAAAAGACAAGTTCAAATAGATGATAGAACAGATGATTTACTTGGCGAACGTTCACCGCGTGATTATAGAGCAGTTCCGCAAAAACATCAGTTCTCCCCATTACACCATTTTAGTCCTGACAATTTAATGGATATAGGGGTTTCGCCGCTTATTTCTTCTCCTCCAGGAAGGCAAATGTCAAGAATATCTGAAGTTAAAACACTTTCTGGAGCGCGAGTAAATTTAATGGATATTTCTGCAGAGAGAATACCGCAAACGTTAGATCGTTTGCAACATACGCCTCAAATTACTTCACAAGACTTAGAGGAAGTTTCAAAATTGGTCCATTTGTCAACGTCACCCACTATACCTTCATATCCACATGATTATGGATATGAAACACTAGAAAAAAACAAATTGTTTCAGTTTCAATCACAGTTAATTGATGAAACACCTCCGTCTTATGTTCCTATAGATTATGAAAGTCCTGATGATTTCAATGTATCAATTCAATTAGAACCAGCAGCGTATCGACGACCAGATTCTCCAAGGCCAGGACCTCCAGCCAGGCGACGACTTAAATTTGATCCTACTTTTTTTCCGGTGCAAGAACCTGTTCGTACTCCATCTCGTTTGGGTCCATCTGACGTTATTTATCCAAATGTTCCAAGATCTGCTGAAGCAATGTATTCATTCCACAATATACGTGCACCTCCGAATTCAGGAAATGTTCCCGAATATTATTCCCCTCGAGCACCTAGAAAACGTATATCACGTATACGTCAACCAGTTTTACCTAGAAGATTAGATTTCGATTTACCTCCTCCAGAAGCAGGTCCTGAAGCACAAGAGGATTATATACGTCAACAACCGAGACTTTTACCACTTGCAAGTCCGTCCCCTGAAAGGCCTCCTCGGGAGTATGTTGATATATTCGAACCTTCACGATTGTCGAGTCATTCATCGGTTTTTGGAGAAAATGAACCACAATTATATGATTCGTTAACAGAGCAAGTAGCACCATTACCTGTGCAATTTCCTGAAGAAGTTAGTGTTGAAAGAAATTATGATCAATATCGAATACCATTAGGATGGCAGACTCCTCCTAATTTACAACCATATATACCGACTAGAGAAGACATAAGAAGAGGATTAATTGGTCGAATAACACCTCCTGCATACGTACCTACATTTGAAGATTCACTTGTTGGTCAATTAGGATCTGTTTCTCCCCCTGCTTTTTCAGAAACACCCATTTCTTATCCAGAAGATTTGCTTCACTTGTCGATGTCACCTCTTATACCTCCTCCGCGTCGAAGTCAGTTTCACCCTATAGAAGAGCCAGGTAGAGTAATAAATCAAACATTTGATTTACTTGGAGATCGGTCACCACCAACACAGTACAGACGAATACCTCAGAGCACTCAATATTTTCCATTAGATACATTACTGACTGATGTTGACAGTGGTAAATTTGCGGCACCTCTTATTCCGCCACCTGCTCGAAGAGTATCATTATCACCTACAAGAAGTCAATTAGAACCACAAATTATTGAACAACTACATCAAGCAGATATGTCACCTAAATTATCAACATCTCCACCCAAAACACCCACATTTGTAACGCCTGAGATGGAAGGATTACTTCCACAAGAACAACAAATCGATCAAGAAACTCCTCCGTCTTATGCTCCTATAGATTTTGAAAGTCCTGATGATTTCGATGTATCGATTCAATTAGAACCAGCGGTGTATCGACGACCAGATTCTCCGAGGCCAGGACCTCCAGCCAGGCGACGACTTCAATTTGATCCTACTTTATTTCCGGTGCAAGAACCTGTTCGTACTCCATCGCGTTTGGGTCCATCTGACGTTATTTATCCAAATGTTCCAAGATCTGCTGAAGCAATGTATTCATTCCACAACATACGTGCACCTCCGAGTTCAGGAAATGTTCCCGAATATTATTCCCCTCGAGCACCTAGAAAACGTATATCACGTATACGTCAACCAGTTTTACCTAGAAGATTAGATTTCGATTTACCTCCTCCAGAAGCAGGTCCTGAAGCACAAGAGGATTATATACGTCAACAACCGAGACTTTTACCACTTGTAAGTCCGTCTCCTGAAAGGGCTCCGCGAGAGTATGTTGATATATTCGAACCTTCACGATTGTCGAGTCATTCATCGGTTTTTGGAGAAAATGAACCACAATTATATGATTCGTTAACAGAGCAAGTAGCACCATTACCTGTACAATTTCCTGAAGAAATTAGTGTTGAAAGAAATTATGATCAATATCGAATACCATTAGGATGGAAGACCCCTCCTCATTTACATCCATATATACCGAATGTAGAAGACATAAGAGGAGGACTTATTGGTCGAATAACACCTCCTCCGTTTACATCATCTCCCCAGGAATCTGTAGTTTCAGATTTAGAATTTGTTTCTTTACCGGAATATTCAGAAACACCAACAATTTATCCTGATGATTTAATGCATTTATCAATGTCGCCTCTAATTCACCCTCCACGTTCATCTCAAGTAGCGCGAATCCAAAGAAAATCTCCATTAATTAATTATAAAAACATACAAGCAGGTGATTTGATGAAATTCCCCATGTTTCCTACTTCTCCAATATATTATCCACTGCCTTCATTAGTGAATTCAGGCGATAAAGGACAAGTTCAAATAGATGATAGAACAGATGATTTGCTTGGCGAACGTTCACCGCGTGATTATAGAGCAGTTCCTCAAAAACATCAGTTCTCCCCATTACACCATTTTAGTCCTGACAATTTAATGGATATAGGGGTTTCGCCGCTTATTTCTTCTCCTCCAGGAAGGCAAATGTCAAGAATATCTGAAGTTAAAACACTTTCTGGAGCGCGAGTAAATTTAATGGATATTTCTGCAGAGAGAATACCGCAAACGTTAGATCGTTTGCAACATACGCCTCAAATTACTTCACAAGACTTAGAGGAAGTTTCAAAATTGGTCCATTTGTCAATGACACCCACTATGCCTTCATATCCCCATGATTATGGATATGAAACACTAGAAAAATATAAATTTTTTCAGTTTCAACCACAGTTAATTGATGAAACACCTCCGCCTTATGTTCCTATAGATTATGAAAGTCCTGATGATTTCAATGTATCAATTCAATTAGAACCAGCAGCGTATCGACGACCAGATTCTCCAAGGCCAGGACCTCCAGCCAGGCGACGACTTAAATTTGATCCTACTTTTTTTCCGGTGCAAGAACCTGTTCGTACTCCATCTCGTTTGGGTCCATCTGACGTTATTTATCCAAATGTTCCAAGATCTGCTGAAGCAATGTATTCATTCCACAATATACGTGCACCTCCGAATTCAGAAAATGTTCCCGAATATTATTCCCCTCGAGCACCTAGAAAACGTATATCACGTATACGTCAACCAGTTTTACCTAGAAGATTAGATTTCGATTTACCTCCTCCAGAAGCAGGTCTTGAAGCACAAGAGAATTATATACGTCAACAACCGAGACTTTTACCACTTGCAAGTCCGTCTCCTGAAAGGGCTCCACGAGAGTATGTTGATATATTCGAACCTTCACGATTGTCGAGTCATTCATCGGTTTTTGGAGAAAATGAACCACAATTATATGATTCGTTAACAGAGCAAGTAGCACCATTACCTGTGCAATTTCCTGAAGAAGTTAGTGTTGAAAGAAATTATGATCAATATCGAATACCATTAGGATGGCAGACTCCTCCTAATTTACAACCATATATACCGACTAGAGAAGACATAAGAAGAGGATTAATTGGTCGAATAACACCTCCTGCATACGTACCTGCATTTGAAGATTCACTTGTTGGCCAATTAGGATCTGTTTCTCCCCCTGCTTTTTCAGAAACACCCATTTCTTATCCAGAAGATTTGCTTCACTTGTCGATGTCACCTCTTATACCTCCTCCGCGTCGAAGTCAGTTTCACCCTATAGAAGAGCCAGGTAGAGTAATAAATCAAACATTTGATTTACTTGGAGATCGGTCACCACCAACACAGTACAGACGAATACCTCAGAGCACTCAATATTTTCCATTAGATACATTACTGACTGATGTTGACAGTGGTAAATTTGCGGCACCTCTTATTCCGCCACCTGCTCGAAGAGTATCATTATCACCTACAAGAAGTCAATTAGAACCACAAATTATTGAACAACTACATCAAGCAGATATGTCACCTAAATTATCAACATCTCCACCCAAAACACCCACATTTGTAACGCCTGAGATGGAAGGATTACTTCCACAAGAACAACAAATCGATCAAGAAACTCCTCCGTCTTATGCTCCTATAGATTTTGAAAGTCCTGATGATTTCGATGTATCGATTCAATTAGAACCAGCGGTGTATCGACGACCAGATTCTCCGAGGCCAGGACCTCCAGCCAGGCGACGACTTCAATTTGATCCTACTTTATTTCCGGTGCAAGAACCTGTTCGTACTCCATCGCGTTTGGGTCCATCTGACGTTATTTATCCAAATGTTCCAAGATCTGCTGAAGCAATGTATTCATTCCACAACATACGTGCACCTCCGAGTTCAGGAAATGTTCCCGAATATTATTCCCCTCGAGCACCTAGAAAACGTATATCACGTATACGTCAACCAGTTTTACCTAGAAGATTAGATTTCGATTTACCTCCTCCAGAAGCAGGTCCTGAAGCACAAGAGGATTATATACGTCAACAACCGAGACTTTTACCACTTGTAAGTCCGTCTCCTGAAAGGGCTCCGCGAGAGTATGTTGATATATTCGAACCTTCACAATTGTCGAGTCATTCATCGGTCTTTGGAGAAAACATTCCACAGTTATATGATTCGTTAACAGAGCAAGTGGCACCGTTACCTGAGCAATTTCCCGAAGAAGTTAGTGTTGAAAGAAATTATGATCAATATCGAATACCATTAGGATGGAAGACCCCTCCTCATTTACATCCATATATACCGAATGTAGAAGACATAAGAGGAGGACTTATTGGTCGAATAACACCTCCTCCGTTTACATCATCTCCCCAGGAATCTGTAGTTTCAGATTTAGAATTTGTTTCTTTACCGGAATATTCAGAAACACCAACAATTTATCCTGATGATTTAATGCATTTATCAATGTCGCCTCTAATTCACCCTCCACGTTCATCTCAAGTAGCGCAAATCCAAAGAAAATCTCCATTAATTAAATATAAAAACATACAAGCAGGTGATTTGATGAAATTCCCCATGTTTGCTAGTTCTCCAACATATTATCCACTGCCATCATTAGTGAAATCAGGTGATAAAAGACAAGTTCAAATAGATGATAGAACAGATGATTTGCTTGGCGAACGTTCACCGCGTGATTATAGAGCAGTTCCGCAAAAACATCAGTTCTCCCCATTACACCATTTTAGTCCTGACAACTTAATGGATATAGGGGTTTCGCCGCTTATTTCTTCTCCTTCAAGAAGCCAAATGTCGAGAATTTCTGGAGTCAAAACGCTCCCTCCAGAAGAAGTTAATTTAATCGATGTATCTGTTAATCAATTACCACAAGCGTTGTTTTTAAATCAACAACAACCTCTTCTTGTTAATCAAGAACCACAGTTTGGAGAAGAGTTAATTAATTTACGAATGACGTCTTTGAGTCAACCTTTCATCAAGAGTCCTTCATTAAAATCATATGAAGTCGAGCAACATATACAAACACCTCCACCATATATTCCTGTTGAATATGAGAGTCCTGATGCTTTCGATGTATCAATTCAATTAGAACCAGCAGTGCATCAACGCCCAGATTCACCACGACCAAGAGATACAATTAAGCGTCGTCCAAGGTTTAAACCAAATTTATCTCCTATTTTATCACCTGTTCGGACTCCAACGAGTTTAGGCCCATCAGAATTGTTTTATTCAAATGTACCTCAATCAGCTGAAGCGATGTATTCATTTCGGAACATTCGGGCTCTTTCAAGATCTGGAAATTTACCTGAATATTATTCAACACTTCCAACTAAAAAACGCGTGTCTCGAGTTAACAAACCTATTTTACCAAGACGTGTAGATTTTGATTTGCCTCCTCCTGAACTTGGACCTGAAATTCGTGATGAATACTTAAGTCAAAGGCCAAGGCTTTTACCGCTTGCTAGCCCGTCTCCTGAGAGATCTCCTCGAGAATATATTGATATATTTGAACCTTCGCAATTATCGAGTCATTCATCTGTTTTTGAAGAAAATGTTCCACAGTTATATGATTCTTTAACAGGGCAAGTTGTTTCAATACCAGTAGAATTTCCTCATGAAGAAAGTATTGAAAAAAATTATGATCAATATAAAATACCATTTGGTTGGGAAACACCTCCTAATTTACATACATACATTCCTTCTACAGACGAAATTAGAAAAAATCTTATCGGAAAAATCACACCACCTGTTTTTATACCGGAACCTTATGAATCTCCTGTATCTGATATAGAACAAGCTACTTTATCTGGTTTTTCAATGTTATCTATGACTCCATTGTCAAATTATTTACGTCATACATCTACACCTTTACATAATGTTGAATATCAACGGCCGCAAGTTACATTGTCACCAATATATTCTCCTAGTCAAAGTATGACATCATATATACCTGAATTACAAATTCAGCCACAATTTACATCCTTTGATCCTTTCAATTATCAGAGTTCTGATAAATTTGATTCATCGATTTCATTAGAGCCGCTTATTTATCGACGTCCAGATTCTCCTAGACCTTCAGGTCCTATTAAGCGACGTCCAAAGTTTGTTCCAACTTTATCTCCTCAAATAGAACCAGTACGAACTCCAACTCGTTTAGGACCGCCTATACCATTATTTCCTAATAGACCAGAATCAGCCGAAGAAATGTATTCTTTTTATAATATAGGAGCTAAAGTTCAAGTTCACCCTCAATCATATTCTCCATATCCACCTCCTCCACATAGACCTGGTATGGTGAATCTTATGATGCCGAGAAAGTTAGATTTTGGTGATTCGCCTCGTGTAATTGCTAAGTCTACAGAAAGAATAGATGAAATAGTTGATTCTAAGAATGCGTTAAATAAAATAAAATCTACAACAAGTATTTCATTTGTTCAATTTGAGCAGGACAGTCGACTTCCTTTTCAAAGTCAAGAAAGTATAAGTGTACAAGATGCAAGTTCAATTCATACTGAAATTGGAGAAGATGAAAGTGATTTCAAATGGCTTGGCCCACCATGTTAATTTTGTTATTGATTTATTAATTTTATTATTAATATTTAATGTTATACACATTTTAATGATTTTTATTAATTAATTTTGTTTTGTATAAATATTATTTTATTTTATATTTCACTAATAATTTCAATACTTAAAAATAAATAACATTACTGTACATTTCATCACACACACACACACACACACGCATATATATATATATATATATATATATATATATATATATATATATATATATATATATATATATAAGGGAGCCAACCTTTCTGGTTAGTGTATAGTATGGTGAGTATGACTAAGTATTAATAAATGAAGTTGTTGTTCAGCAATAACGTTTAGACGTACATAACTTAAATTATTCAAACGATGAATTCATTATATAAATGTATTCATTATATAATAATTTATTATATAAATGCAATAGGTCGTTTCGTAGACATTAAAATTTTATTTGGTATCTCATATATTAAAAAGTATCTAGCAGTGGTCAATTATTGGAGTGTAATTGCTTTTTTTCTGTTAAATCAGTCAGTATGTTAGAAAATAGTATTAATTACACGTTATCTTTAATAAATATTTCTAGAAAAAAGGTTAAATGAGAACTTACAATGCTTCTTCTATAAAAATGAAGCTATAGTTTTTAAAATCATTAAATCTATTTTAGTTACTTTTTTAAATGATATTTTTTCAAAAAAAATCTCTATAGAAAGCATTTAATGTTATTATGTTTTTTATTTCTTTTTTGTGAAATAAATTTTAATATCTTAACTATTTATATTATCTATTTATTGAATTGTATAGCAAATTCATATTGATTGGAGTATTGCCTCTACACAATTATCTATTCAGAGATTTTGTTTTTTAATTTTTTGATGAGCAAAGTAATCCACTAAAAATATGTCATTTTAAGAAACTAAAGAATGTTGACAATTATATATAATTATGTTCAGTATTTTTTTTTATTTGTCAATATGCTGTAATTAATAAGTTTATTCTGTTACAATAAATTATATTTTTTGTTGATTTATATTATTAATAATGTAGTAAGATAATATGTAAATATTTTTAAATAAAAGAATGTATTTTGTCTAATGAAGGAACTATTTTAAAATAATATATAAGTATTAATTTTATTTAGTATTAAATACGAGTATATTGACAATTTATATAATATAAATTTCTAAAAAAATAAAATAATGTTACTAATCAGCTGTAAGAAAATTATAAATATAAAACAGCTAAAAATATAAAAGTACCATAATCTATATCTATCTATCTATATATATACACGAGAGTCGTTTGATAAGTATGGTAAAAAAGTAAGAAAAACTAAATTGAAAAATTTAATTAAATTAAACGATAAATAAATTTACCATAATAATCAAACGACTCCTATATATATATATATATATATATATATATATATATACAAATATATATATATATATATATATATATATATATATATATATATATATATATATATATATATATATATATATATATATATATATATATATATATATATATATATATATGTTTGTATATACATTTATATTATCTGTATCGTTTAATAAATTTATTTCAGAAGTTTTACATTTGAAAATTGTATCATTTTAAATAAATATTGGTAATTTATTTTAATATAGGAGAATGTAAATGACATTGAAATATATTATTATAAGAAACAAACATTATTTGTGGTCACTGGTTTACTACTGTTACAAGGTGAACAGAGTTTTACCTACTCTGCACTGAACATGATCGGCTAGTGTTGCCTGAACGTTTCCTTCTGTTAGAAGTTTTAATTTACAACTTGTTTATGTGTTTGCATTAATACGTTTTTTTTGTGAAAATGGCAAATTTAAGACAAACACCTTTAACATGCAGTGGTCACACTAGGCCGGTTGTGCATTTAGATTTTAGCTCAGTAACATCCAGTGGCTATTTTCTAATTTCAGCATGCAAAGGTAAATGGTAGTTCTAATTTAATTAGTGACAATGTATATGTCATTTAACTATATATGCGTAATTATTAAAAGAAATTGGAATATATATGCTTTTGGAATTTTAAGATTGGTTTGTGTGTTATTAATATTGTTTTACCTCATGTTCAAGGTTTACTTCACCTTGGCCTGATTTTCAAATACTTATTGACAATTGTCTTTATGTTCGTTTTTCTTTAATAAGAAACTGTTATATTTTACCTTGATTTCAAGAACATTTCCTACTTATTAAAATGTTAGCATTTATATGCACGTAAACATATATGTACATGACAAATTCACATATGCATACATTCATATATACATTATACATGTGTCCCAAAAAATGTACATATATATATATATATATATATATATATATATATATATATATATATATATATATATATATATATATATATATTATATAACATTATATATGTATATATATATATATAATTGTTAAAATTGTATATATATATATATATACATATACACACACCCATATATATATATTACATTAAAATTATTGTTCACTTATATATGGAAAATAATTGTTAAAATTGGCTTTAAAAACTGTTATTAATTGGCTATGTGTATATTTCAATAATAATTTATATATTTATCAATTAATAAATATAAAAAAACTTTTAATTAAAATCAGTGTGAACATTATTGTATAAAAATAAGAATACTTGTTTTTATAATTTAGTACGTAATTTCATAAATTATTTGTAATTGTCAAAAAATTTAGTAATGTATGAATAATCTTTTATCTTCAACAACCTTTTAAAATATTTGAATGTCTTAAGAATATACATTTAAAATACATTTGTTGATTTAGAAAAATTAGTAAGTAGGTGTACAAATGTATTAAAAAGAAATAAAACATATAATAATATTTCTTTATTCTAATTTTAAAAAGAAATTATAATATGTTTATATATGTGTGTTTGTATAAATATATATATATATATATATATATATATATATATATATATATATATATATATATATATATATATATATTCACACAATATAATAAAAAAAACTTGTTGATTTTTAGATGGTAAACCAATGTTACGTCAGGGCGACACTGGTGATTGGATAGGTACATTTGAAGGTCATAAAGGAGCCGTGTGGGGCGTAGCTCTTAATGAAGGAGCAACTAGAGCAGCCACCGGCGCCGCTGATTTCACTGGGAAAGTTTGGGATGCTGTTACAGGCGAAGAAGTACATTCTTTTCAACATGGTCATATTGTTAAAAGTGTCAATTTTTCAAAAGACAGTAATTTGTTAGCAACTGGCAGTAATGAGAAATTAGTTCGAATTTTTGACTTAAATAAACCTGAAGCAAGTATGTTCATCAGTATTTTATAAAATATATTTAGTAATTTTAAGATTATACATTTTATTATGATCTTAGTTTAATTTTTATTTTTAATTAAGGTATTATGCTTTATAATAATCCTTGTTTATATTTTATAATTGTTCCTATAGAACAATATATTTTAAGTTTGTGAATGTATTTTAGGTCCAATAAGTTTTTCTGGCCATACATCAGGAATTCGACATGTGATATTTTTTCGTAATGATACTCATTTAGTTACATGTGCAGATGATAAAAGTTTAAGAGTCTGGGATAGAGTTTCAGGACAGGTAATAACATAAGGAAATTTAATGAAAATAATTTATATGTGTATCTGTTTATTTATCTATCTATCTATGTGTGTGTGTGCATATATATATATATATATATATATATATATATATATATATATATATATATATATATATATATATATATATATTATATTAGTATGTAAATATATTATGAAAAAATTTTTGTACAATATATAAAATCTATATTTATTACTTAAAGTATTTTTTATAGGAAGTACAAAAATTAGAGTTCACAAATATTCCATCTAGTTTAGAAGTGTCTCGAGATGGATCTATTCTGACTGTTACACATGGGAATTCAGTTAGTTTCCTTGATTCAGCAACTTTACATACTGTACGTCAATTTCCTGTTCCTACTACTGTCAACTCAGCTAGTCTCCATCCAGATAAAAGTATTTTTGTTTGTGGAGGAGATGATCTTAAAATGTATAAATTTGATTATACAACAGGAACTGAAATTGGTAATGTTTTATTGATCTGTAATTTTTATGTATGATGTTAGTAATTGTTTTCATTTTTATTTATATACTATTTATAAGTGAAATTAAACACATAAGTATACTTGCATATAAACACACACACACACATCTATATCTATATATAATATATATATATATATATATATATATATGTGTGTGTGTGTGTGTGTGTGTATGTATGTATATATATGTTTGTGCACATGTGTATATACAAATATACATGTCTATATATTGAATAGTACAATAAACAGGTTGATTATAATTAAATAAATTTTTATTTAGAATCTTTCAAAGGTCATTTTGGACCTGTACATTGTGTTCGTTTTTCACCTGATGGAGAATTGTATGCATCCGGAAGTGAAGATGGTACATTACGATTATGGCAAACAACTGTTGGTAAAACTTATGGTTTATGGAAATGTATTGATGGTGCAGCTGTACAAACTGAAACAATTGCATCTCCTCCTAAAGAAGTCTCTGCTAATTAAAATTCTTATTGATACAATTTGATTTTTACATTAAATAAATTTTGATATACATTATATATAAGGTTTATTATGTCTTTTCATATATGTATGTAAGAAAGAAAGTATGTTTTTATATATGAGTGTATGTATGTGATTTCATATGTATATGTATGACTGTAATTTATGATGTTTAAAATTATTTATAAAGCAGTTTAAAAAGTTAATCTTGATTTGGATAAATATAAATATTGGTTAAAAGAATAGTATTTATAATTTGAAAGTTTTGTCATTTACAGGTATGAAGACATTTTAATTTGAAATTTTGTAATTGATGTCACAGCAAAAATATAATGAATAGTAAATTTCATATGAATAAAATACATTTTATGAAATATAAATTTCCAAATATTTGATTTTCTTTAATTTATTTATGCAGTATATAAATATACAATTATTTTTACATAGTTTTAATAAAATTAATATTCAAATATTTATGCTTTTGTTATTGTTTTTTAACATCATCTGAAAAATATTGTATTGGTATAAAATAAATAACTTCATTTTGTTAATATCTTTTAGTCATATGTTCTAATAAAAATTACCATTATAAAAGCACTTCTTTTTCTAAAACATACTTTCAGGGTTAGTTGTTTATTTTAGTTATGATTTAAAAAAATACAATTTAAATATATATTTTACATTTAATTTTCCACATTTTATTATATTGGGGTATTAAGTGATAATATTTTGATAATAATGTTAGGTTTAATTTTATATAATTTTTTTTAATAAATATTAAAGTTATTTATATGGATGGTGAAATAAGAGGCTGTCTTCTAAATAATTTTAATTAAAAATGGAATGAATAAATTAACAACAAAATTTCTACATTATATTAATTATTTCGTAGATATTTTCTTTATCTTAAATTTTTGTCATTATGGCATTCAAATTATTTCTTAATAGTTCATAATAAATTGAAAAATTTTGTATAAAGGTAATGTTATTAATGAAATGATCAAAGCAATTAAAAATAATATATAAATATTACAAAGCAGTGAATTATGATTAATATTTCTATATTTACTTATAAATGATTTTAGGTTTGGTTTCTGTAATTTGTAATCAATTATATTTTTAGTTTTCTGATTTTGCTAATAAGTTGCATTATATTATTATTTAATAATTACCAGTAAATAAAATATTTCATAGTTAAAAATACTTCATATATATATAAGGTATAACAACATTGTTTAAGTAAAATATATTTCATATGTAGAAAAGAAATTTAATAAATTATCTTTAATTTAACTATCTATACGTTATATATATATATATATATATATATATATATATATATATATATATATATATATATATATATATATATAAATAAATAAAACAATTGAAAATAAAAGTGCATCTATGCAAGTGAAGTTTGCAGTTGAATCAGTTTGACTTCAGGAAAAGTGTTAAAGCAATAATAAGTAATTTTAACTTGAAGAGTATTTTTGAAAAAAGAAATTGTAAAGGATGCAAACACATACATAATTTTTATAGATGTTGATAAAGCATTTTTCTTTTAAATGGGAACTGATTTTTAAAATATTGGAAAAGTAGAAGAGAGTGAGGTAAGGGATGTTTATTATTGTTGATATTATTTAACTTTATATATAAGACAATGGATAATAGAGAAAAATAAAAAGGGTAAAAATTCACAATAAAAAATTATACAGAAGTGTGTTCAATTGCCGGTTTAAAAATAGGGTTGGGGGTGAGGTTCTAAGGTCAAGATGAAGGCTGTCTAATGGGTAATATGTTTTGATATCTATTTATCTATCTAACTGTGTGTGTGTGTGTAAAAAATAAGTAATTAATAAAAATGTTAGATTTTTTTATTTTTAATTATTGAGATTACATGAATAAGAATGACTTTTTAAGGTATATTTTCTTTAAAGAAATTTATTATATTGGTTTATAACAAAATGTTAGGTATGTGATAATTAAATGGTGATAATAAATAATATCTTATTTGTTATCGAAGTTGAAAAGTTGATATTTATAAGTTGTTTAATATGTAAAGAAATTTTCAAATTAAATACAAAAAACTATAGAATTTTATGGATTAAGGTTATATAGTTTTTTTTTTACTTAAGCTATTTTCGATGTGTCTATATATGTAAACATATATACATACACACATATGTATTTATAAATTTGTACGTGTATATTCATATTTGCATTTATGTACAAATAAGCGTATTTATGTTTTTTTGTTAATAGGATTTTGATTTTATATAGCAGATTAAATAAAACGACAATTAAAAATAGATATTTATTTATAAAATAAAAATAATTCCCAGTAACTTTATACTATATTTCGAGCTGATGTTATTTACTTTTGTGTAAAAATGTAATGAAATGGAAATGAATTATTTGCTATAGTGAATTAGCCTCTATTAAGCTATTTTTGTCACTATTTACATTCAGTTAAAAGTTATTATAAATGAAAAGTACAAACATAAAAATGATATTTAACTTATTTGTAAGAATGTTTCTTAAAAGAATAATGAATAATATCGTGTTTTTACATTTTTACAAAAGTAGCCATTTTGTGACGTGATTTGAATCAAAATGGCACAATTTATAATATTATTTTTTTTATGAAAGTTTATAATTTCTTATTATATTTTTTTAATAATGAATAAAATGAATATAATTAAATTGATTGTCAGTCACTCATGCACTCACATATTTTTTATTTACAATAGAAGAAATTAAAATCTATATTATGTACATAAAAACAAGAAGTCTGATAATACTATTAACAAGAAATTATTATTTGTTGTGTTAATCTTGGTTTTTTGAGATAATCTATTATGTATTTTTTTTCAGAATTTTGTTGGTTTGACCAGGCAGAGATTTCACTGTATTTTAATTATATCTATATTTATTTGAATTATCTCGCTTTTCTTAATTTAAATATTTAATCAATAGTTTTATCTTATATTCTCGATCGGTTTCATATTGTTAAATATTACTAAATTACAGTTGAATTGTAATATCTGACTCTGCCTAATTATTTTATATTTCATTTATAACAGACATTTATAATATTTGAACAATATTATAATTCGATTTTGACTTTAAAATATTTTTTTAATATTATGTTATCAACCACTAATGAACTGTGTTAAATCAGGAAATTTAAAACCGGTGAAAGTTGCAGTTAAATGTCTTGATCGTACATGTCTTGGTGGTGGAGGAACTAAATCTGCTGTTATTATGCTTCCTCTCGGAGATGTCCTTATTGGAAGTGAAGTTTGTACTGCGTCATCTCGCAATAAAAATCCACATTGTGCTGTACAAACATCGTCTTTTAATATAGCATCACGTGACCATTCTCGTAATAATTGTGAACAGTCTGTTACCCGTAGACTAGCACATTGGGCCTGAATAAAATATAATAATATTGAATATTTACGATATGTAATTATTACCAAAATTTTATCAATGTATATAAATATATATACTTATATATATATTGATAAAATATTTTAACTTTTATAACTATTATTTAAAGCCATTAAAAATTTAATGAATATGTTTACCCCTTCGGCAGAACAAATACAACTTGTACAAGGTGTTGGGAAGGAACTTTCTCCTAAACCAACGTGTCTGTCTCCAATATGACATCTCGAGGGCCCAGTGCTTTCACGCCATGCAGCTAAATCAATTCCAGAATGAGCTTGGCATGCAATACGAGGATTTAAAAATCCTGAAGGCAAATCAAATGCAGCTCGTTGCATATCTCCTAAAACATCTAAATTGTCGCAAATTATTTTTGCTAATGTAATTTTGCGAATTTCTGCTAATTGCGCTTCTGTAAAACGAAGAGCAGGATTTTCATTTTCATACCTAAAATATATATTAAAATTGTTAGTATTATTTAAATATAATATTTATTTATAGGACAAAAAAAAACTTACCAAAATCGGTCACATTTTCTAAGTTGTCTAAATTGAATTCCTATTATACATGCAAAAGTAGGTCCTACAAGACCACCTTGTAATGGGCGTTCACTCATTCCTCCAGGGAACAAATCTATGTCATCAACTGTAGCGTAAATACGTTTTAGTCTAGCAATAAC
This sequence comes from Neoneuromus ignobilis, assembly GCA_029203775.1. Taxonomy (NCBI): domain Eukaryota; kingdom Metazoa; phylum Arthropoda; class Insecta; order Megaloptera; family Corydalidae; genus Neoneuromus; species Neoneuromus ignobilis. The sequence goes on along the minus strand of CP092091.1, from coordinate 19,587,330 downwards.
TTCAGTTGGGATTTCTCTAGCTAAGTCTTCAAAAGTAGTTGCTCGTTTTAAATTGCAAAGTGCTCGGTAATTATTGTAAGATGGAAGTCCATGATCACGGCCTAAATAATTTTTATACAAAATAAATATAGACACTTTTATATATTATTTATTAAAAATATTATTTTTGAAAAGTTTTGATTCTTTCGTATAAATATAATTGTATATTTATTTTGGAAATTGCTATACCTCTTTGAATATTTAATGCTACAAGATCAACTCCTGAAAATGGTATTCTTCTGTCTTCAAATAGATGATTTGTTACTTCTCCGGTTATAAATTGATCTAAAGCTTCCATTGGAGTTGATACTAATCCTCGAGATATTTCATCAATCATATGAGGCTACAATTTTAAAAATTTTAATAATTAAATAAATATATAGTGGAATAATTTTATATTACCCGTAAAAGAATATCCGGTTTGAAAAATCCATCACGTAATAAAATCGGAGGATCAACAACTTGATAACTTGGACTCATTCTAGGAATATGTGGTCTAAGTAACGAATGTCCAATTCGGAATGCAGCTGTTGCAAATTCATTTAAAATTGATGGATTACAGTTAGGGTTATATTCTTTATAGTAACCCTGTGGCAATAATTTCAAACCATATAAATTAACAGCATTCCAACTAAGAATTCTTGGAAGAAATTCATTATATGTTATATGTTGATTTATGGCAATTACTATACGACGCGCATGTTGGAATAATTTCTCTGCATCCCAGTGGGGATTAACACCTCGTAAACCTTCAACAATGCGATTATGTTCTCGCATAAATACCGTATGAATGACTGTTAAAGCAGGTTGTTCAGAAGCTCTTCCATCTCCACCAATAAAACAGTATCCAGATGGAGCTCTACATTCTGGATGAGTAGGCGATTGAGGTAATAATTCTTTACCTTTAAATGGATGAATTGTAGAATTCATTCGTCCTCCAAATCCTTTTAAATCATTTACAACACACAAATTTTCTCCATAAACTTGTGATGCATCTAAGAAAGCAGTATTTTGATTCACTTGATCACGAGGTCCTAAATGAAGTTGACCTGGTAAAGATCTCATGAATGGGAAACACATTCTTTCTCCACTCGTGACATTAATTTCTGGATAATAATGATCTCTAGGAGGTACAGGGAAAGGATTACATTCTGGATGTACAGTTCGTGCAGAATCACATGATCTACAATTAGGGATAGATTCATGGAAACCTTTATGTATTGGTGTCATTGTCAAATCGTGATCGAGGAATTGAGCATATTGCATTGTCATAAGTGTGTAGCGAGTGTGTAAATTGCTAATATCTGGATGAATTAATGAAGAAACTATACGAGGCGATGGTAAAAGGATTCCTGTTACTCCAGTTTTACGTGGTTTTGAAATTCCATCTTCATATACAGCTGGCAATAAACGAGCAAATGTTGTTAAACTTTTTCCCAAAGTTGGATTTCGTAAATTGTTGCAATGGCCAGTGTAACTTCTAAATGGATTTGATGGATCGCAAGGATTGTCTGAATCATCACAATGAGGTTCTAATGACAGAGTAGCTGTTGCAGAAGGTAAAAATGAGCTGACGTCAACATTTTGTAAGCCGTCAGAGAAATCTACACTGAAAGCAGTTGCTGTAGCTGATATAACACTGTTATCAAACACTTGTCGTTTTCGGCGTTGTACGCTATATACAAAAAATAAAGATTCATTAACCGTTTGTTTAATCATCTTTTAATATTGAATAATAATAATAAATATCTAAATTTAATATTATACAAATTTTCATATTATTTCAATTAAAAAAAAATAGTTTTGAACTAATTAAATTTTATTAATAAAATATGAAAAAAATAAGTTTTATTAAATTTAATTTCAATTTAGTATGTATAATATTAATTTTCAATTTATAACGTTATCATTTTAGTGTAATCGTATATAAACAATTATGTATTTAATTTTGGATGTTACTTACTTTTGTAAAGAATTTATGATTTCATTTGAAGCAAACTCAAATAAAAGTGATGTATTTGCTAATTTAAGTGCACCTTTATTAGCTTTGCTAAATGATGCAGCTGTACCAACAGAAGATTTAGGATCAGCACCACCATCTAAAATGAACTTTTATTAGAAATTGATAAAATCATTAATCTTAAATTATTAAATTTTGAAATTATATGAAATTTGTTATTTACGTGTAGCCCAGGATTCATATTCAATTTTTCTCCGTTCTATAATATCTTGCTCTGCTTTTGCAATTGCTTGCATTAACATTTCTTCAGTTATTTCTGTAACATGATTCATTTCCAACCAAGGTTTCAAATCTGGTTTTGGATGTTGATCACATATGATTCTTGCATTTCTTTAAAATATATATTATTAATTATAAATCAAAATAGATATTTTAAAAATAATTACTTACAAATATATATCTTCTTTAACGAAAGCTTTAGGCTGTACTTTAGTAAGTTCATCAATATTATTACATAGTAAACCAGCTAAAGTAGTTTTACGTATCTCTTGTAGCTGTTCTGTGTTAAAAGAAGTGGGCGGAATATCATTTTCGTACCAAAATCTATCTGATTGACGTAACAAAATAAATTGTTTTAATAATAAACATGATAACGTTGGTCCTAATACTGCACCAGGTGAAGCTGCTTCAACGAGAGCTGCAGGAAGTAAATCAATATCACTTGTATGACTATAAAAGAAACGAAAAATTAGCAACTTATTTATTTTTGTTACAAAATTTTGTATTTTACCTGTATAATTGTTTTAACATACTGATATCTTTTTCAGTAACTCCGTATTTTTTTAAATCTTCGAATGTAAAATTATCAAGTTCATCTGTTAAATTTTGTTCACTACACATTTTTAGCCAATGTGGATATGATGGTATCCCATGATCTCTTCCCATGTGAAGAAGAACAGGACCCATATATTCATTGTGAACACTTGATCGTAGTCCTGGATTATGTGCTTCAGAACGAAGCATAGTGTCGATAATTTCGGGAAGATTTTCATTATTTATTGTTTGATTAAGCTGTAAATAATATTTGATATAAAAAATATCAAGTTTATACGTATAGTATTAATATATATATATATATATATATATATATATATATATATATATATATATATATATAACGTACACATATAAATATAAGAATGTTTACTCACTAATGAATCAGGAATCATTGATAAAAAGATTGGCAACGCTGATAATGAAACACTATTATAAATTCCAACTTTATTAGAACTCGAATAACCCGAAAAATGTCCATGAGTAAGTGGTTTAAGTTCCGATTTGGTCATTGCAATCTAAAAATGATATAAAATAATAAAACTGATATAAGAGAAATGTACTTTTTTCATAATTTTTAATTAACAGAAAAATATACCGTTATTAGAGTTCAAATAATGAGTTTTACCTCTCCTATAGCAGTAGGAAGAAATTCATTGTATGTTATATGTTGTATTTCTGCAATTAAAATTCTTTTTGCTTCGAAAAATAAGGTATCATCATCCCAATGGCGATTTAGTTGTGCTAAGCTAACAGCAAGACGATTATGCTCTTTTAATAAAATTGTATATAATGCATTTTTTTGACATCTGGCACAAAGTGCAATATTGACTAATCCAGAGTCGTATTGTCTTAAAGCTTCAACAGAAGTACCATATAGATCTGAACCATCAAGAAAACTTGTAGCAGTATTCATTTGCTCACGATGATCTAAAATATAAAATTTATAAAAATAAGATTGATATTTAATTTTCCCTTTTTATATCATATTCTTTGTATATTAAATAATATATATTATATAAAAAAATACTAGGTAATTTGTTATGTATTAGAATAATATTTTTTATAAAAAACATAATTTTTAATAATATTAATTATTACATTTTTTTAGTGAAATATGGATTAATAGAGATTAAAATTCTATAAAATAGTGTTTTAAACTGCTAATTTGTTATATTTATAATTTGAATACTTTGTTGTACACACACACACACACACACATATATATATATATATATATATATATATATATATATATATATATAGTTTATTTCAATTTTTATATATATCGTAAATATTAAATAAAATTATTATTAATGTGTAATTGGAATTTATATTTATAGCAACAAATACCTTTTATGAACATAAAGACATAAAATGACTTATAATCCATCCATAAAATATATTACAATATATATATGTAAAAAGAAAATGAAAAAAAATTCAAGATTTTTTAAAAACGAGAATAGAAATTCAATTAGTACAAAAATAAAGACACTTTTAATTTTGTAATGTTCTTATGTGTTGTATACTAGAATTTTTATTAAAGAAGCTCTATTAAATATTGATAGATATGTGCATTATGCAGCCATTGTCTATCATATTAAAAATCTTACCAAAATAACATCCATCGACAGCTGGAATAGATCGAGTATACTCGACACAAACATTTACATCTAATTTACTGAAACATTCTCCATGGTTAGCAGTAGAATTTTTGTCGCAACATTTGGCTCGTGGATGTTCCGTAGATACAAGATCACGCATTAGTAACTCTCCCCAAGCTCCTAAGATTGCTGTTACATACATATGGTTTGGTCTTCTTGTATTAAAAACTCGTGCGACATCTAATGCACTTGGAAGAGCATGTGTTCCTACTGATAATCGAGGTTGACTCATTCCTATAATAATATTAGTGGAAATTAAAGATAATTATTTAATATATTCAGTAATTTTTAGTGAAGATAATTATTTAATATGTATAATGGATGTTTTTTGAGTGTTTTTTGTTGTGTTAATAGATTTTGCAGATAAATTTATAAAATATGTTCGTGATATATTTTTTTGCCTACTATGACCAATTTCAGAAATTGCATTACCTTCAAATAGTTTGGTATTCATGAAATGATTGAAAATTTTAGCTATTTGAAATTAAAACACGAACATCAAATTACTTTAAAATAAAAAAGACATATCGATATTAAGGATACATTTATTATATATATATATATATATATATATATATATATATATATATATACATTTTTATATATAATTTTTTAATAAATATTAATTTTTGAATGAATATAAAATAAAAGTTCATGGAATAATAATGAAAATTGTAAATGTAAAAATAAAGTGAGAAGTTTTAACGTTATTAATTTAACTATAATGAAAAACTTCTATATAATATATAAAAATTCTGAGAAAGTCTATAAAATTATGTGATGGTGTGTAATAACCACGTAAACGAAAAAGTTTTTAGAGCATGAATGAATTAAGAATTATGTTATATCTAATTTTTATAGATTTCACAACCGTCTTTATTGAAAGCGAAAACGATGTGTTGATTCTAAAATGTTTTTGATTAGAATAATTATACTAATTTATTTTATTAGATATATTTTAGGAGTTTTTGTTTATATAAAATCTAAGAAAACAGATATACTTAGTATTATATATGGGAAAATTATTTATAGTTATTTAATTTCCTATAATTGTCTATTAAAAAACGATTTAATAATAAGTTGTATTTAATAGTGAAATATTTCTTTATTGATACTAAAATAAATTACTAAAGAATTATATATTGTTTAATTAAAAGAATATTATGATTTTTCACTGAAGATTTTATTGAAAAGAATTATTGATATAAATGATCTATTTTATTTGCTTTATTTGGTTTAAATGCTATAATTAAGTTTTGTAAAAAAAAATTAAATTCTTTTATATATTATGAATCTCTATAAATGATATATATTCTTAAGTTATTTCATAAATGACAGTATTTAAGCAATTAGTTAGAATAAAAGGTTAATTAGTTAAAATAAATATTTATATGACCGATACTACAAATTAAAAGAAGAGAGAGTTGGAATATTGTTTCACTGAAATAGTTTGAAAATTTATTTCAAACCTTGCATTTTTCATATTTTTTATTTTGATAGTGAAAACGTAACAATATATAATAAAATTATTCAAGTGTTATTTGACTATAACGAAAATATCTACTGATGATTGTAAATTATTCCATACCTCTGTAGCACTCAATCATAACACTAATACATATAAACGAAAATACTTTCACCTGCTTCGATGACATTGTTGAATATTGATTAATTATTACAGTAACACATAAATATGCAATGTGTTTACGAATCAAATAGGAGTCGTAAAAGAAATATAATAATACGAAATAAGAATACAGTTAAATAGATGAATGAATTGGATTAAGTATGTATAGTTTGATTCTAAAATTCAATTCAAAATTTATATCATTGAGCTTATCGATATAAGAATATTTTATTATAATTTTTTTTTAATATTACAATATATGTTGGTTTATTTTCAGTAATATATGTAAGTATTTGTTGTGTTTATAATATACTAAGTAGAATTGGTAGTGATTTTTAATAACATATTGTTTATACATACATACATACATACATACATACATACATACATATATATATATATATATATATATATATATATATATATATATTGGCTTGACCTTGTTTATTTCTGCTATAGTCTTATGAACTGCAAAAATTATAAAAGTACATTTGATATTTATTATGGATTGTGGTTAATTATAATTTCAGTATAAAATACTTATATAGAATTTAAGAGATGAAAAATAACGCTACTTTTAAATATTTTATTGTTTCTTAACTGTATATATATATATATATATATATATATATATATATATATATATATATTATACTTTCAAAGAGAATAAATATGAAATAAATTCAGTTGAAAATATTCAGAATAAATTATTAAAATTTATAATTGTTTTTTCCTGCGGATATTGAATCAAGCAGAAGTCAAAAAGTGAAAATATACTTGAGTTAATTAATTAAACAATAGATACTGTACATTTCAGTTAAAGTTTTTTAATATTGCAGTCGAATTTATCTCTTTATTTATAAAAGTGAAACATGAATATTGAATTTAGATAATTTAATGTGGAAAATTTACAAATATATATGTTAAGAAAAATAATTAGTTACAAAAGAAGAACTATTAATACTTATATGATGTTAAGAGTAAAGTATGAAAGGAAAATGAGTACGCTGTTAAAAGAAGAAAATTCAACTGATACGTAACAAAAAAATGAGTAGTATCTGGAAAATTAACTTTTAAAAATGATTAATGATGTAATAAAAAATGAATTTAAAATATGAGAAAAATAACATGAAGAAAAGAGAAAACTAACAATATATATATATATACATATAATTAAAAACAATAATATTTTAAACGTAGCTATTTTTGTAAAAGTGTATTGTGGTAAGTTTGAAGATTATGTGAAGAAAAAAATAGACAAATCTGTTTGAATACATTTAATTGATATAAAAATTGACAATAAAAAGGAAACAAATATGAATAAATTAGAAATATGTATAAACTTTTAAAAATTGCAATATAAAAAAGGTTAAAGTTTATATGAAATATATTGGTTTAAAAATAATAAAAAGATACAAGTTATAATTTATTAGTTGTTTTGGAACTGTGGCTGATTCACTTTACACAAATGAATTTTCATCCCAACACCACAATAATTTAAAGTGTTCGATAATCACTTATTGTTCGCTTGTTATTTATAATTATATAATTTATAATTATATCGGCTGATGCATTTCGATGGCGATGCCACATCGTCAGAAAAGGCTCTGACGATGATGGCATCGCCATCGAAATGCATCAGCCGATATAATTATAAATTATATAATTATAAATAACAAGTGAACAATAAGTGATTATCGAACACTTTAAATTATTGTAGTGTTGGAGTGAAAATTCATTTGTGTATAAGTTATAAGAATTGATTAAGGTAACAAATTATTATATTATTAATTAACGTACACTTTACATATACTCATAAATATGTTGATTAACAGGTTAAGTGATTTGTCATCTATGGTATTCGTGCTTCAGTATTGTATTATTATTATTTGTAGTAACCTTTATTTTATTTAGTTTTAATTATGATATTTTGATAATGTTATAAACTCAGTGTGGATATTTGCTGTTTAAATAAGATCAAATATTTATAATCAGAAATAACCTCAACTGAACTTTTTCATGTCATGAAATTATTCTTAGGTAATTTTTATTACAGTTATATTAAATATATAATTATTGACTAAAACCGTTATTTGTATAAATTTCTTTTATAAAAAAGTCTAATATGTTTTTTTTTATAGTATTAATAAACTCTTTTTAGTGTGAAATGATACATTAATAGACATATATTACTAAGAATAATTATTAGAAGTAATTACTATAAATATTAATACATATTAATCTTAAGAGAGAAAATTAATAAAGTGAAAATTAATATTCATATATAATTATCGAATAAATATGAAATTCGATATAAAAATATAGGGTCATCCAAATGTTAAAGTTATTAAAAAGAAATATGTGTATAGGGAAACATGTTCTTATAAAATGACAATGTTTTGATTAAACATGTTTATTTGGAATAAAATTATAATCTTCTTTTAAATGAAATGTTTATATATTAATGAATATAAAGTATTTTTTCAAACTTTTGACATTTCAGCAAAGTGTAAAATAATCAAAAAATATGTTTTCACTATAAATATCGTCTTTTTTAATAAAGAATGTAATTTTTACTGGAGAATAATTATTTTTTGTTAGAATAACCGAATTTTACTAAAAATGAATTTATAATGAGTTTTATTAGTATTTTTTCATTTAGAATCAAGGACTGACTATAAAATAAGATGAATTAATGATTAAAATCACTTATTTGAACATTAACAAACGAATCAAACTAAAATCAATTACCATCTGAGTATTGCGGGCGTAGTAACCTCAAGAAAGGTGCTCCTCTAGTTCCCCATTTTCTGTGTCTAAAGTTATTACATTCCCCATTTGGATAACGATATTTGCTAGGAGGACATGTAAGACTTTTATCAGTGTCGTTTGGAACTATACATGGTGTTCCACTATCCCATCTTCGTGCATGTGCATGTAAACGTTCTGTTTTTAAGGCAGTATGTGCTCGTTCTCTAATATCAGCTGGTAAACTTGATACATAGTCGGATATGTTGAATTCAAATGGTCGTAAACTCGAATGACAGCTACTCATTGACGCTGTTAATGCGAGTATCGTAAGACTGAAACAAAAATATAAAAGTAGTTATTAAATTTAATCATTCAAGTTTGCAAAAATGTATGAATAAAACATTATTTTATTATATATATATATATATATATATATATATATATATATATATATATATATATACAAACACATACAGTTGAATTTTATTTTATATTAGTGGTTTAAATTGATTTCAGGTTATAATAATAAAAGTTTAAAAATTGATTAAAATCTTTACAAAAATTATTATCAATTTTCAATATTGGAACTGTAATCTAATTAATATTTTTTTTGGATGATTTTTTAAAAAGCAATTGTATTTTTAAAAAATGGTAATTTTACTTAATGGTTTGTTATCCAATAGTAGGAAATAGATTTCTGTTCTGAATTTATTTTAATTTTTCAAATAAAGCGTAATTGAATTTGTTTTCATTTATTTATATTGCATATTTTATATTTTTTTGGAATATATATATATATATATATATATATATTTATAATGATATCAAGTAATTTTTTTTGGCATTTTATACATTTTAAATAAATAAATAATAAATACATTCTTTATAAGTTTGTAATTTTAAATGAAAATATTAAAACTGACTAAAGAAACTTTTTAATAATTTATTTTTAAGGATTTTATAGTTTTCGAATTAATTAAAAAGAACTGTTTATAAAAAGCTAATTAAATACATCATGCGCAATCAAATAATATAATTTATATTATAGTAATTTAGTTCAGTAATTTTGTCTGGAATGTATGTTATTTTTGACAATATTAATTTCTATTGATATCGAAATTTGGAGTGAAGTAACGCATAACGAATGATAGGAGTCTGCATTCGATATGTTTTCATCACTATTTTTTTCAATAGCCTCAAGGTAATTGGCACTTTCACCGTAGTAGCGATGTCGACTTTGAATGTAACTTTCATACGACATTCTTCCGCGCCCCCTTTACCCTCGCGGAACTACGACAAGATATAATCATAATTCATATCATTCAAATATAAAGCACATTAGTGTAAAATAATTATTTTTGGTATTTACTAGGATTTAAACATTTTAATAAATATTTATAATTTCATATAGGCATATACATATATTTATCAATATATTTACACATACACATGTAATACGTTATACTTATCTATTTATTTATATTGTCACAAAAATACACACCCATATATATATATATATATATATAATTTATTGTATCATTGATAATTAAGAATTTTATGAACATATTAACAATACAAGTTAGTATGTGTGTAAATTATGGTTTAACTATTATAATTAATGAAATATCAAGGTCGATCAGAGGATTCAGTTGCTTCAGGGTACATAACATCATATGTAGACGTTAATTGTTTTATATACACATATATATATATACCTAAGTATGTATGTATGAATATAAATACATACTTAAAAAATCTGTTTTTAAATTAATAACATTTACAATTTCAGTTGAATATGCCGTTTACCTGGTATTTTGTAAAATAAATGATTCAGATTCACTTAATATTATTATTAATCTATTTTAATGTACAAATTGATATTCGAGTAAATTTTACATATATGTTTTTATAAATAAAATTATTTATAATATATCATTTTTATATAATTATATATATATATATATATATATATATATATATATATATATATATATATGTCTATAACTATTAACATGTGTATATATGTATAGAAATGTATATTGTTCTATTGATTTTTCATTTTTTGTTAAATTATATCTATGGTTTAAATATGAGATATTAAAATTATTGTAATTTTATACAGATTTAATTTGAAAATGGATTTACGTACATTTCTAAAACATTCATTTTGATAGAAGAATGTGAAAAACGTGTTATGATAAAAATAAAATTGATTCTTTTAATTAATTTTTTTATAGTTATATTATTTGAGTTATTTAATTTTAACTTTAAAGAATATATTTATAATTTTTAAATTGAAAAATTTGGAAATGTAAATTTATTTTATTTTTAAAACAACGTTAAGACATATACATAGTTGTATTCAATTTTTTTTTTTAATTCATATATATATATATATATACATATATATTTATATATATATATATATATATATATATACATGTGTGTGTGTGATAGAGAGAGAGTATATATATAAATATATGTATTAAAATTGAAAAAAAAATGTAATTTACTTTTAATTATCTTTTATCCAATGAGATTAATTATTTTTTATAAATGGTTCATTATGTTTAACACTATTTTAAAAATTATTTATTTAGTAATATAATTATAATATGAACATATTTGGAAAACCTTATATTGTATATCGATGTTAATTATTTCACCCACCTTCTCTGCATGTACTGTGTAATTTAGATTTTTGAAATCATCGGTAATTATATTGTTATGTAGTAAGAAAATTAAATTATTAATTATGTACCATTCTATTGTAGTTCAATTTCTTAATATTTTTCTTTAATATAGATAAGAATCTTATGTGAGCGTGAAATTTAGCTGGACAATCAAGGTTGTATTATATTACAAAAATTAGATAGAAAATTTATATGAATACAGACAATATTTAATGCAGAAATAATTAAATGTTGCTAAAAATACGCATGATGTGTAATAATCGTTTATTCAGAAATAAAGAACTTAACGTTACGTCAATGGTTTGATTCATGTTTCAAATGGTATACGAACGAGTATATGCATAAATTATATATTGAATGTTTTTGTCGCGTTTTCGCGAAGTGGTTAACATGACGGGCTGTTGACCTATGTTTGATACGTTGTATTAGAATAATATTTAAGAGATTACATTTTTTATGTTTCTAATGATATATATATAAGATTTGTATTGTAATCAATTTTTAATCAATCAGATGACAATACTCAATGTTCGTTTTCAAATTTGTTTAGAATAAAAAATATGTTAAAATTATTTGTTTTTGTTTTTGAGTGTTTGTTTATAATATTAAAAAACTTGTAGAATAAAACTTTTGGATCTCTCTTTTGAGTTGTATTTTGCTTTAACAAATTTTAGCACGTATGTTCATCTTGTGAAGACTTGAAGTTAACGAATATTAATAATGTACCTGGATCTCCATTTTCAGTCGTTTAATATGCCTCTTGTTATTTTTTTTAATATCTTAAAAAATGGCTAAATTGCTGAATTCATATTTCATTTTTTCATTTTAATTAGACTATATATTATATTGTAATTCGTTTATAGAATGTATGTTATAAGAACTGAATCTTGTTTATTATAAAATATTTTAAGGAGTTCATATGATCGTTATATCTATCATTCATTTTTTAATTGTGTATGATTGTGTGTGAAATTCATTATCTATCAATTTTTTGAAAGATTGATAAATGTATCAAAATTAGCCTTATAAAAATGTAATATAAACAAAAACCACAATATTTTAAATAAAAAAGAATTTAATAAGTGAGTGATCGTTAAGTTTTCATTTATAAATAGTTATATAAAAATATTTTACAAATATATACATACATACATACATACATATATATATATATATATATATATATATATATATATTTATACACACACATGAAAATTAATATATGTAGATTATATGTATGTTTAAGTGTATTATTATATTCTTATATACATATAATTATTAATCCTAATTTAGAATTGAGTATGTTTTTAGAATCATTGTTTCTTCTGAATTATTAAGATTATTAACATTAGTAATATTATTTTGATATAAAACTAGAGGGTTCAGCCCTCCGCTCATTATGTAATTATAAATTATATAATTATAAAAACAATTAAGTGATTATTGAACACCTTGGGAGGCTAGTGAATCAGCCACAGTTCCAAAACAACTAATAAGATTATTAACATTAGTAATATTATTTTGATATAAAACTAGAGGGTTCAGCCCTCCGCTCATTACGATTGCCATTCCCTTGGGAGGCTACGTTCCCCACTTGCTTCGCTCGCTCTTTCCGTGATACTTGCAATCGTGAATGTTTTTTTTTTACAATCATTAAAGTTCGGAGGTAATCGTTCATGATTGGAGTAAATTAACGACATTAATTTTGTGATGGAATTATTTTATATATGTATATAAAAAGATAATGTAGAAATGACAATACTAGTAACTAAAATTATAAAAATAAGAAAAAAAGTAATGAACAAAAATTATGAAAATAACAAAAAGGCAGAAATTTAATATTTAATTACTATTATTTACTTTTAATGAATTTTGCCTATGTTGTCGCTTTGGTTAACTTTTTTGTGTATACACACTTGTATAATTTTCTGTCTGTATATTTTCTTAATATAATACATATGCTGAAGGTCAAGAAATAGTAGTAAATAATTATGAAAGTATGTATAATGCAAATTTGTTATTGTTAATATAAGATACGAATACAAAGTGGATGATTATTTTATGATACTGTGAACACATTTTGGAAATATGTTTAAATAAAAATGTATTAAATAAATGAATTTAGTCATAATAAATAATTCTATTTTTTTAATATGTACATACATAAACTTATGTGAATATACAAACATTTTTAAAATTATACACATCTATGTACACATTTGTGTAAGACATGCGTGTGTGTGCACATTTATTATAACGTTATAATACATTTCTATTTTTCACCCGTATATTATAATCTGAAAAGCGGATACAGAATATTATAAATGCCATGTAAACTATTTGAGAAACTACAGGTTAAAGTTCAAAATTACTCAATTCTTATAATTACGTCAAGCTTAAAAAAAAACATTAAAAACTTTCTTAACGGATTTGATTCCACGTCTTTGTAGACAGTTTATTTAAAATTGTGCATACTTGTATACCATAATCGTTTATATAAACAACATAATTAGAGATTCATGGTAACGCTTCAGTTGAGTTTAAAATGAAATTGAAAGTGCAGCTGTTGTGTCAATGGCCATCGTTTTATATTTGTTGGTATGCTTCGTGAATGTTCAGGTATATTTTTGATTGAAATCTATACACTTTTATTTTGATAAAGAAAGCAATCTCTGTTACAGATTTTTTGTGAAGAGCTTAGTAACCTTTCTATTTAGTTATTTATTTTTTTTAAAAAAATAGATTTACTAATGATTATTAAACTGGCGTTTAATTTTTATTATTTTGGCTGAATATTTAATACATATTTTATTTGTCACTTTGAAATTATTTTTAACACAGTAATTTTCACAACAAAAAGAAAATATTGTATTGAATTTATATATATATATATATATATATATATATATATATATATATATATACACATATATATTGTATGATTTTAATTATTTTAATGATTAATATATTTGTTATATTTTTTAATATATTTTGATGTTATTTTTTTAAAAAAATTAATTATTTCAAATAAGCTATTCAAATGCACGAAAGTATAATTCGACTAAAAAGTATGACTTTAATCTACAGTTCGGTGTAAAGCATTTATATATAAAATGATTCACCTGTACAAAGTTCGTGATATCACGTTCAGATTGAGCACGTGAATTATACTACGAAAGAAGTAATTAATTTTAAGAAATTTAAATCATTTTTATGAATATCTTCTGAATAAAGACTACTGGAAATATTTTTAAATTTGCAAATTGTTTTGCTATAATTAAATAAATTTTAATATCTCTAGAGTTATATTTACTTTTGATATAATTTCTACAAAAGTAATGCTTTTCAACGGTTAGCCAAAGATTAATTGAGTTAATTGGAATTGATGTAATCAGTTATATGTAACATTTAAAAAGATAAATAATGTCTGTTTATTGTTGATTATGAGGAGAATAATATTGAAATTTGTGATACAAATGTTTTTCACAAAATTTATATATTAGTTTTAGGTGAATCATTTAATACTTATATACAAATGATTATTAATGATTTGAAGTGAACGTATTTTTTGAATCTCTGTTTATTTTGGATATCCTGTTGAATTGTATCCAATCTTTTTAATAATTAATGTCTTTAACCCAAGGCTTCAATTCAAGGCAACAATTGATTTCCTTTTAGTAAATGGTAATTAATTTTCGAGTTGTAAAGCAACAAGAAGATAACCCCGAATTTGTTTGACATAAATAGATAATAAAATGAGATATAAAAGAACTTTATTAGTAATAAGTTACAAAATTAATCAAAAATTAATTTATAAAAGCATACATATTGATTTTATCTTACAATATTTTTTAAAATAAAAATAACTATGTCAATTTTGTTAAAATAAGTTTTTGTGTTTCATAAATATTTGGATTAATTTTATTAATTTTCGTTCTTTTTGGAAATTGTGTAATCTTCTTATAGATAAAATGTTTAAGAAAAATGAGAGATAAATTGATCTCTTAATAAAAGAATGTAATAGGACAAAAAGTTTTAAATTTTAATAAAAATTGAATTTTATGTACTTGATGTTTAGAAATAAGAAATAAATTATTGTGATATCAATCCATGTCGTATATTAAAATGAGTAAATAAAAAATATTTTGTTTTTGAAAATGAGGCTTTTATATTATGCCAAAAAGTTAATATTTACAAGAGTTAAGCAATTTTTGAGTGTTATATTTTAGAAGGTTTTAATTACTGTAATAAAGTTTTCATTTGTATTAATAAGTATTAAAGATGGAAAAGTTTAAGATAATTATGAAATAATAAAAAAAATATTTTTTTATCATATATACAATACATATATATGTGTATCTATGTATTTGTAAGGTAAATATTGAGTGACTGTATTTTACGCCAAATGTATACATTTTCATTTAATTCATTGCCTTAACATTTATACATATATTACGTTGTGCAATTTATATTTTATTCTGTATGTGAGATAATGATGCATTTAGAAAAAGTATCACGTATGAACAAGGTTGGGTTCAAATCCAACATGTGATGTGGTCGATAAACTAGTTCAAGTTCACGAATGAACTTTCTTTTTATTTATTTATTACAATCCAAGTGGGATAAGTCTTAGTAATATACACATTATTAATTCAATGAACTTTTTATTGAAATTCTTTGCACAGAAAACCACTTTTCTTTTTATAATTTCTATCGATATTTAATTGTATTACTATGTTAAGACGCCTTTGTTTGCATTTTTTTTAATTAACCTATTTTTAAATCTGCATTATATATATATATATATATATATATAATAGTACATAAGAGAATATTTGTTTTCAACTTTACATGCACATACATTTGTTCATGTATATTTTTTAGTCATTCAATTTTAGACTATTATATATTTTTGTTTGTTGTTTATGTTAAATTGTTACTAACCTTTATAATAACTTATTTTTTAAAAAATCTCAATGTAAATATTTTGTTTTATGTATTATGTATATATTAGGAAATTTAATTAGTATATGAAATAATAGAGTTCTAATTATTTAAGTTTCTTATAAAAAGTAAAAATAATAAATTGATACGAAAAGTTCTTATTTTTTTTTTAAAAAAAAACATAAGTTCAGAATTAGTTTTTAAATTCATAGATATTATTTTTTTTAAAAAAAATATTTGTATATGTGTACAAATATAGTTCCAAATTGAGATTTTGTATTAGAAAAAAATATGAAAATATTTTTAGTTAATCTATTTGATTTATTTTATTGTTACTATATATATATATATATATATATATTTATAGAGAGAGAGGTGGATAGATATAGATATAAGGTTATTATTTGTTAATCTTTCTGTTTCATAATAATTTGAAATAATCATGACAGTGACATATTTGCGTTTTTATTCGTTTAAGAAATCAAATTGCAATTAATATGTAATCCGTCGTTACATTTTTAAAATTACATTCCATTTTTAGTTAATAACGTTAAATTTATATGCATATTATGTTTGTATTTTTGAAGTAGACGATTTTTTGCGAAGATTTTTTTTTAAATGAAAGTGCTGGTAGAAAACAAAATATAAAAGGTTAAAAATTCCTACAACACTTGATTACATGTTCCATTCAAACTTGTTTTAATTGATCCACTTGTTTGAGAAATTGTACGGGGTCATTGCTTGATTTGTAAGAACGTCTGTAGAGCATAAATTATTAGTTCAGTGGGTTTATACCGTATTGTTTAGAAAATATTTACTTTTTATATTGATTTCGCAACTGCGGTGACATGTTTTAAATTAAGTTATAATGTTTTATAATGTTGTTTTGATAAAAATTGTTATATATCCGCATGAATATATATTCATATTTACGAAAGGATTTCTGGTTCTTTTTGTTTAGTGATGTTTTGATGTATTAAGTTCTATTTATACAAAATATTACAACGTAACAAACTTACTTTTTAAATTATTTCAATATTTCCAGTAAAGTTTAAATTTGACTTTTTATGATTGGGATTATTTGTTATATGTGAAAAATAACTTTAAAATAATGTTTTGTGGATCAATACCAGCTACTACTTATGTGTTATGAAGCATGTGTTGCTAAGTCTAAGAAAAATCAAGAAGATTGACTTCACCAAATAGAAATTCATTATGAATGCTTATTTATAATGAATTGTTAAGATTGTGAAAAAAATATTTTGAATAATTAATATAAATATCATTACATGATAGAATAATCCTATTTTTTAATATATTATTATACTTTATGCAGAAGTATTCTTTATAGAAAAAATAATTAACTTTTATTGAAGTATTTACATTACAAATTTAGGTGTATGTTCGATGAATTTGTACAATATTTTATTTACGTAACAATGATTATACGAGGTCAGACAATTAAGTAATGCGACCGATTTTTTTCTCGGCCTGTGGTAACACTGCGAACCTGTAACTCCGCCACCGTAATAGCAGATCCCTACTCTCTCGATTGAGACCTTGACCACCCTCGTACGATCATTTCTTCGCCAGCTGTTTAGTGTTTTGCAACAACGCGCGAGTAGTGCATGTCACGAAAATGGAACAGAGAACATCGCTCAAGATTGTCTCGAGCAGGTTGAAAGTGATCCTACTCTTCTCGATCAAATTATTACTGGTGATGAAAGTTGGTTCTTTCAATATGACCCCGAAACTAAACGACAAAGCCAACAGTGGCTGTCCCCTGGAGCACCAAGGCCAAAGAAGGCGAGAATGAGCAAGTCCAAAGTGAAAACCATGTTGATTTGCTTCTTCGACAGCAAAGGGGTGGTTCACAAAGAGTTCGTACCACCTGGAAAAACCGTAAATCAAGTATTCTACCGCAATGTGCTCGAAAAATTACGAAAAAGGGTGCTCAGAGTGCGTCCAGAGATCGCGAAGACTTGGGTTTTGCATCACGACAATGTTCCCTGTCACAGTGCGTTCAGTGTCTCTCAGTTTTTGGCGTCTAAAGGCATCGCAACATTACCACAACCGCCCTATTCACCGGACATGTCACCCTGCGACTTTTTCCTATTCCCCCATATGAAAAAATTCGTCAAAGGTCGACATTTTGACTCCGTTGAAGATATCCAAGAATCTGTGATGAAGGTACTCGGAGAGGTCCCACAAGAAGTGTTCCAGAATTGTTACGAAAACTGGAAAACTCGCTGGAATAAGTGTATAAATGCGGGAGGGGACTACTTTGAAGGGGATCGCAGCGATGTACCTTAATTTTTAAATATACTCGATTTTTGAATTTTGTCACATTACTTAATTGTCTGACCTCGTATTATAAACTTAATAAAAATTGGTATTAATATATATATATATATATATATATATATATATATATATATATATATAAAATATATCACTTATAATAAAGAAAAATGGTATTTAAATTATATTTTAAAAATCACATTCCGTGTTTATAGAATTAAAAAAATAATATAATATATATAATTCAGTATTTTAAATTATAAAAAGTATTTATAAAGCAAATAAAATTTTTATTCATAGATGTAGAGAGAAAGTTTTTTATTTTAAATAATTCGATAATTGATAAAGCATTTGCAAATAGAAACGTGTATAAAATTTTTATGTTTAATTTTTTATACTTTGCATATATATATATATATATATATATATATATATATATATATATACACATGTATAAGTAGATTGATAAATGAAAATATATATGAAATATGAGAAATTCGTAGAAAAAATAAATGTCATCATTGAAAACAGGGATTATCATAAAAGTACTATAATTCATATATTTTATATGTTACTATTTTTTTTATTTTAAAATTGTTATGTGTTTATTTTTATTTTAAGGAGTTTAAACGTATTTATTTTTTTATTCTTTATCGTTGTCCAAAAATATCTCTCATGGTATTGAAATATAATTCTTCCTTTATTTAGTTTATTTACGACAAATACTGATTAATTATTTAAATAAGAGATAAAAGAGTTATATGAAATAATTTTTTTATTGGGAGTAGAAAAATTTAAAAATATATTAAAAAATCTAATATATATTTAGTATCATATATACATTCTTCGGAAACTGGAATTTGAAAATTAATATTTTTAAAATATTAGTTATTTAAAAAAGAATTATTGTTAAATATGTAGTGATAAATGTAACTACTTTATACATATATATATATATATATATATATATATATATATATATATATATATATATATATATATATATATATGTGTGTGTGTGTGTGTGTGTACAAGGATATAAAATTATACATACATTTGTATAATGTTTAATTATAAAATAAAATTGATTTATGTTATTATTTTAAGCAAACCAGGAGATACAGTACATTTTATTTTCTTATTGAATGAATTATTGTCTTGTAAACTATTCTTTGAAAAGTAAATCTATTATTTTTTCTAGGAATATCACTATCACTTTTATAGTTGTATCCGTGTGAATTCAATTATATATATATATATATATATATATATACATATATGAAATTATATTAAAAAAATCTATCAAATGTGAAAAAATAGAATACAATTTATTATTTTATGTATAGTATTATAGTTTAATTAAAAATTAGAGAAATTTTTGTTCTATTAACATGCACATAATCAACATCCTCTTAGAGAATATAAAGTATATATTTTATAGTCATTTATGTGCGATGAAGATCTTACTGAGAATATATATATATATATAAATAAAATTTTCCAAATGAATATTTATATAGGAAGTAAAAGTTATGTTCAGTAAAGCGTTGATTGTTTGAAGTATCGTGAAAAACAAGGATATAAAATGACTATTTTTTGTGTATAATAAAATTAATTACTTGATAAATCACCGATAAATGTATGTAATAAAAGTATCTACTTTATTTTATGTTCTAAATTGTTACATTTATTAAGCTATTAATTATTATTAATATTTATTTTATAAAGAATATAGAGTTTTAGATATGATTGTAAATGAAATGTTAATTATTTATACTTTATATATATATATGTATATATATATATATATATATATATATATGTGTGTGTGTGTGTGTGTGTGTGTGTGTGTGTGTGTGTGTGTGTTTAATCTATGTACATGTATGTATTTAAGAAGTTTGCTGTAGATTTATTTATTAAAGAAAGTTAAATTACTTGCATTTATTAATTTTTTGAATGAGGTTATTTTACTTAAAATACTGTCAATGTGTATTAATAAATTGAAATATTTAATTTTTTAATGAAATATGATATAGCTCATAAATCTGACCATCTGTTAAATTTATGATGTATTGATCGACAGCTCATTTTGATATTCACTAAAATACTACAGCTTTGCATTTATTTATTAAACTGCTGATATTTTTTTAATTTTTAAACATATAGAAACTGAACAATTGTAGTCTTTTAAGTTTAATTAGATAAAATAAACCTTAGATGTGTTTTTTGAAAATAAATATTATATTATATGACGACAACCATTTCAGTATATATTATTGAGAATGTAAAGGTATTGCAAAATAATATATTTTATGTGCTATAAGTATATTCTAAAATTTAAGAAAACATCTATGTATAAAGAAGAAATTTGTAAAAAACACATGTATAGAAAATAAATTATATTTCGTTGCACTCGTGCACGTGTATTGTATATAATAATGAATACTTAGTAAAGATTATTTAAATACTGAATTTATCTATGACATAACTGTCTGTTGTTAAATCAACAAATCGAAGCACGTCTGAAATGGTTGGTTTGAGATGAGTGATTGCACAGGAGCGTCCATGACATTAAAAAACATCTGTTGTTTGTCATGATGATGTATTTTTTGAGCGGAATGTTTAATTCAAATAAGAATTATGGTATTATTTACTATATTAATTTGCTCTTGAATTCACACAAGTTTGATTATTATAAATATTTTTTGTCATCTTAAAACTTTCGCTAAATATAAGATTGACAGGTAATTCTTAGAAATATTTGATTTTGTAGAAATTAAATTAACGCTAAATTTGATTTTAAATACACGAATACCTGTTAGCCACAAGTTATTATAATTAATAATAAATCCAGAAATTAAAAAAGTTATCATAATGATTTAGATGATCATATTTGAGATTTTTTGCAATTATAAATTGTATGATTTCATAAATTTATTCGTAAAATTTAAGATTTTATAACACAATTAAATACTATTATTGAAAAGAAGAATGATCATAAAATTAATTGATGTCAATATATTTTTCATTTACTTCATTTTTTTTAATTTTATGATATTAATGTATTTTTTATTTTTTTGTACAAATCAAATAGCTTTGATTTCATTATGTATTTCTATAAAATACTATGAATTTTAAAATGATTTTTATTTTCAGAAAGATAAAACTATTTTTCTATATATTTATATTTATTCAATTACTATTTACTTATTTGCATATACTATTTACAATATTTATATTAGATTGATATTGAGTATCCAGTTATGATAATATTTTTTTGTATTACATAATTATTTTATATTAATATAATATTCGAATTTATTTGATCTGGAGATTATTAATGAATAAATTAAAAATTACGTACTATTTTTTAACATCTCTGACTATTCATTTCTCTCTCTTCTTTCTCTCTCTATCTATATATAATTATATATGTACGTAATTTTATGTTAGAACCGGATTCACTGTATTATTTAAAATCAAATGTATGAAAAAACAATTTTCAATATAATACTTTTTTAATTACAAATATACAATAATTTAGTAAATAAAAAATATTTTGGCATTTAAAAAACGTTTTTATAGACTGTTTCTAAAATTTATAATTGTAATTTAAAAGTAATAACATATAAAAAGTAACTAGAAATCTTTTATTAATATTATTCGACCTTCGTCTACGTTCGAAGTCCCAAAACCGATATTGATAATAACACATATTTCACAATGACATACCGTCAAATTTAATTAACTGACGTCACCGATTCTCTATTATCAAGATTATAAGTGTATGTTTTTTCAAAATTATATCCGCGTGGTATTTTCCGGATCAAAATACCGAAATAAAAACATTTTTTCCAGAAATTAATTCATGTGAAATTTATAATTCATGCTCCGGGCGAGAAGATGAGCAGAATTGTACTCGTCGTTGCTAACGCCAAATCTAAATAATATTGAAGTAGTTACGGTAGTATGTGGACGACCTTCAACTTGCCGTACGGCAATCGTTGACATTTGACTGGTCGATTGGTTTGCGGTTAAATTTTATACTTTTGATGTGGTTGAGGAAGGTATATGATTTTATTGCACTTTGCTTAGATGAATATTTCCGACCTTTAATATCAATTAATCGTAATAGTGTTCTGTAGAAATCAAGTGTTGATATAAAATTACAGATAATTGAATAAAAATGTGAATCTTATATCTAATATATTTTTTTCTTTTCAAATATCACAAAAATGTTTGTTATCTTACGATTACTCAAAATTATAATTTTCGATATGAATTTTTCTAAAATATTATAATTTGAACATACTATCTATAAATATTTATAATTTATTCTTTCTGAATACCATACTTTTCACTTTTCTTTGTGGCTAAGAATATTAAATTTCACTTTTCCTTTTTTGATTTATTCTGTAATATTTTTTGTGTTTTGCATGAAAAAGTTTTTCTTGAAAAATCTTTGAATATTTTATAAAACAACATGTCTTGTATTACTTTTTGTGTTTATTACCTTTTTAAGTTCCGCCAGTTACTTCCTAACACCAATGTAATGCGGAACAGAAATTTATAAAGCTTGATCTAGGCTATGTAAATTACTAGTTTATTTATTTACATTTGATCATTGTATGTGTTTTATTTGTATTTGATCAGTGTCATGAAATATTTTGTAGAAATTGATAATGATATTTGACTATTAAAATTTAAATAATTGATTTTTATATTTGTTTTACTAAAATAGCTTTATTCATTAATTATATATATATATATATATATATATATATATATATATATAATAAATTATATTTACAATAGTTTACAACTATTAGTTAACATATTTGATGTCAGATATGTTTGAACCTAAATATCATTTATGCTAAAAATATAGTGGGAGTAAAAAGTCATTAATATAAGTAGATAAAATATTTTTTTGAAATTAAAATTTAAAGTTAGAAATTTTTAGTAAAAATAGGTAGATATATATTAAAATTTTATATATTAATAAAAATTACAATAATACTAAAAGTTTATGAATCAAGATAAATCGAAAGATAAATTTGTTGTTTATACATAAAAGTAACTTATCTATAAAATAATCTTAATAAAAGGTAAAAGTTGAAATTAAATTTAACATGCTTTATCTTCTTTAGTTTTATTTTTTTTTATAAGTACACATTATATTTCAGTGTAATAATTTAATAGTAACTTTTTTGTGAGAAGTTCGATCAGGTTTTCTTCAAATTTATTTTAGAAAATTAATTTTGCGAGATTTTAAAATTTGATATAGAAGGTTTATTGATATTATCACAAGATTGCATGCAATTCTCAGTTTAGTTTATAACATTTTTGTAATTTACAGAAGAAATTAGTGAAAATCTGAATTGTTTAATTTTTTTTCTGATAAATTGGTAGAGTTGATTATAACTATATATATATATATGTGTGTGTGTGTGTGTATGTGTGTGTGTGTGTGTGTGTGTGTGTGTGTATGTGTGTGTGTGTATGTGTGTGTGTGTATGTGTGTGTTAATATGTATTATTAAAATTAAGAGTTGTATTTTTCAAAAATGCAAAATTCTACTATAATATACCAAATTATGATAAAATAGTTTCAAAGTAATACTCATTTTCATTATAGTGATTTGTGCGAGACTTCTTTAAAAAATGAAAAACATTAGTTATTATTCATTGCTAGTATGTAAATATATGTTTTATGTTTTTTTTTCTAATATAATTAACATAATCGACAGTAAATCTTGTGAAATTATTATTCAAAAATTAAACAAGCATTTAAAGTTAATAAAATGAATGTATGATTAGTTTATCAGTCAATAATTATTGAATAAGTTACATATTTGTATTACATACAAAATAAGATATTTATATATATATATATATATATATATATATATATATATATATTGTATATGTATATATGTTACACGTGTAATAAAACTATTGATGCTAGTGTTTTAATTAAAAATATTCAAAATGAAACTTGAAAATGTTAATAACCGTACGCATCCTTGGTCAATAAATTATATATACATATATACATATATATATATATATATATATATATATATATATGTGTATGTGTGTATATATATATATATATATATATTATGTATATATATATATATATATATATATATATATATATATATATATATATAAATGCATGTATGTACGTGTGTATATTTGCACGATAATAGACCAAGTTTTTTTGTCGATGACAAATTTTTAAATATTTTTTATTTATCCACATAGTCATCTTAGTTCCGTATCTATCAAGGCCAGTACATATAAACAAAATTGCCATGGGCTATGAAGATGATTTCGTGATCGAATTAACTATGTGACAAGGCCAATACTTTAACTATTTAAGGTGTGCTTTGCGTATACTTTTATTTCAATCATCACGCGAGGTGTAATCATTCATGAAAATAGATAAATTTACCAGAAATAAGGTAATAGATTTGTAAATACTGATGTCGACAATATCTCCTAACAGATTTTCCAATTAATATTTATGAACTTTTTGTAAAACGTTAACTAGAGTGTATTGTGGAATTTCATTGCATGATATTTAATAAGGTCGTACGAATCGAATAGTTCATAATAAATCATTTATTCGATACGTTTACACACTTGTTATTATACATCAATCAAAAAATACAAGAATTGTTATTTAAAAATAATAGATGTTATAACATTTTATCGAGGTTAGAGAATTGTTCAAGAATTCAAAAGATATAAATTGGAAATTTCGTAAATAATAAAAACAATTATTTATGACTTGCATTTTATAATATATATATATATATATATATATATATATATATATATATATATAAATATATTCGACATTAAATTCTAAATTTACTGATAATTTTATCCTTCAAAGTTAGATTTTGAATCGAAATTCGTTATTATTTAAGTGTATTTAAAATCTATGTTAGTATCTCATTCTATAAAAAAGAAAAATAGACCAAAAATGTTTTTTCTAATCTTATGTTAAGTGTAATCTGTAATTAAATTATTCAATTTTTTTTCTAAAAAAATATTTGCATTAGTTTATTTATAATAAATTTTCTGTTTTACTTTTAAAAAAATGTTGTTTAAAAATTGATAATTTTTAAATAAATTTAACAAATTTATGTTTATATGTATATCAAAATTGATAAATCGCATTAAGTAAATTAAATATTAAAAGTCGAATTTTCTCCTGGAATATTTTAATAAATTTAGTATTTTGTTATATAGAGTCATCCAAATGTGACGCCTAGATTTGTGTTTTATTAAAGAGAAACATGTGTGTAGGGTGGTGTATAGGAAAACGTGTATATATTTTTTTTGTTTCTTTTTAATAAAATACAAATCTAGGCGTCACATTTGAATGATCTTATATTTATATGTATATATTTTTTTATATGTTAATTAAATACATTAAACAACAGTATAGTCAATTACATATATACATATATTATGTTATAAAAAAAATAATATTTCGATAAATTTCAAGTGATGTTTAATATTTACTAATAATATTGAAGATGGTTGTTTTTAATTTAACACGTTATTTTTTTTAAAAAAGACAAATGTTTGTTTATATGTATTTGTATAATGTCAAATTACAAGAATTTTTAAATTTATTTAGTTTTAAAAATAGTGTATAGTAAATGTATAAAAAAAATAATTAAAGTATTTCACATAGTTTTTGGTTTTCTAATACTGTTTTATTTAAAAAAATGGATTACATTTTTTATTAATTTGTTTTGTGAATAAAACTAGATTATGAAAGGTTTGCGAATAGATTATAAAAATGACTCAAAGATATGAAAAGCAAATAAAACAATAATTTCTGTATTTCAAGTTTAGGATTAAGGCTATTCATTATAACAGGTAAATTTATTTGATTTTTTAAAGTGCATACATTTGTGATTTGAGGAGATTGTTAATCAATAGATAATTATTTTTAACATTTTTAAATTACTGTGTAAGTACATATTTTATATTATCGTATTTAAATTTTTTGTTTTATTTAAAATTTGAATTGTAAGTAGAGGAATATTAATATAATATTCGGAGCTATATGTTATATTTCTAAATAATATTTTATATTGAGATTTGGTTAGATATTTTATAGACATTAATTTTACAATTTTAATTACATTTTAAGTGAAATTTGTTCTGCTTTATAAATATACAGAGAAATATTTCTATTATATTGTTTTATTTTTATATTATACTTAAAATGGTGGTTAATTAAATATAATTTAATTACTTTGTTCATTATAAATGTATATATATATATATATATTTAAATATTTGTATCTACATTCTTATATGAGAAATTGTCTTTTAATAATTTATAATTACTTTAATATAGGTAATTATTTATTGATTAGTACTATTTTGATATAGAGTAATTTGAATATATAACTATTTTGTTAGTGTATATATATATATATATATATATATATATATGTATGTATGTATGTATGTATTAGTTAACTTCCATAAAATACATCTGTAAGTTACGTTATGCACTTTTAAATTATGTTAGTAAACAAATTAAATGTTACATTTAAAACTACATATTGTAACAGATATATTTATTAATTTTTTTTTGTATATGTCATAGATTTTAAAATGGCAACTTTCTCTTAAAAACTTTCTTATTAAAGTATCACAAAGAATCATATTTTTTTTGTTTCCAGTTAGGTGATTTATTAATTAACACTTGGTATAGTTCTGTTATTTTGATAATAAGTAGCTTTGTAGATACAATGTTATATTGTTGTTCAAGTTGTCTGAATTTGTTGAATTATGTATTATATAAATCATTTAGTGATAAGACATAATACGGAAAAGGCTTATTATTAACTGAAAAAATCTATTCAGTAAGTATCTCTATATAAATATAATTAGAGCAAGAATTTTTTTCTTATCAAGAATAGTTTTATAATTTTTATATTAACTTTAGAGACAAAATAAATAATTTGAAGAGTATTCGTGTTAAGAATAAAGTTTGTTTGCAGTATTGTGAAAATAGAATAATAGTTATTTAGTAACTTTTTTAATAAAATATTAAAAATAATTCTTTTTGTAAAGTTGGTTTATTTGTTTGTATATATATATAATTTCAATTAAGAACTGTTTTCTTAATTTTTTTATAAAACTGCAAAAAGGAAAAAGATTATGCATTATATAATCTTAAAATAGTGAAGATGTGAAGTATTTGATATTTTGAAATTATTTATTAGAGCGTTGAACAAATAAAACGAATATATTTTCGTACATCGTTATGCACCGGAAAATATAATGAATTATAACATTTTATCGTATTTAATTTTTAAAGGTACGATAAAAAATTGAAGATTTTTTTAATATGAATTGAATATTTAAGTAAAATATAATTATGATTTACAGTTTTTTAATATGACTGAATTGAAAATGGTTAAATGACTTATAATAAAGTAATAGTATTTTTTATGTGTATTTTTTTATATTAAAAGACTTTAAAATTAAAAATAACATGTAATTAAATAGTAACATGTAAATAAGATTTTATTTATTTTTTTAATATTATGTAGTGTAAAAAGAAACGTTAACGATATATATATATATATATATATATATATATATATATATATATATAATATACATGTATATATAGTAGATAAGCTCTTATGTATGTTGCTTTATAATCGAATAGTGAATTTTATGTAGTAGCATTGTAATACAAATTATTGATGTATTTATGTGATAAAAAATAAATTGCACACTTTTCACTAATAAATTTAAATAAAAAGCATCTTGAAAAACAAATTTCTCCAATATACATAGAATATTTAACTGAAATAATGGCGAAATAAGTGTTAATTAGTAAACTATGCTCGGTGCTTACAATTAATGAAACCAAGTGGTTATATTTTAGGAAGTTAAAGAGAAAATTTTAATAAAGAAAGTATGTAAATTAAAGGTGTGATCCTAAACGTGGAGAAGAGAATCTGTGCGAGAAGCATGTTTCTACCTCAGGCTTATTATCTATTTAAAGCCAAGCCTATTTTGTTGTTCACTATTAGGTACTAATATCTTAGATTTTCCTTTATTTTCATTTAATTTTTCTAACAATGAATTTCTTTTTATATTTTTTTTTATAATATAATAACCTAATTTTTATAAAAAAGTTTTTTTATATTTCAGTATAATAAATATGTGTATGTATATTAAATATGCAGATAATCTGTGAAGATTTAAGTAATTGTTTAGAATATATATTAAAAGTATATTAAGCAAGTGGAAATAATGGCTAAACTAACCGAATAACTTAGTTTCATAGAAAGTTATGATCTCAACCAACCTTTACTTATTATTAATGAGATTACATTTTTAAAAAGAGAAGTTAGTTTTGTATGTCTTAACAAATAATAGAATAATAGATTTTGATTTTTAATAAGTTTTTATTAAATTCCAAAATATTTTCATTAGATACATACATATATATATATATATATATATATATATATATATATATATATATATGTATAGTTTTAAAGTGTGTTTAAATTCTTGTAATTTATTAAATAAGCAAACATTATTTTATAAAATATTTTGAATATGACATACAAATTAACAGTTATAATTTATATTTAATTACAATTAACTGTGAAAATTTAATGATGATTCTATTTGTAATTTAATGCATTTAATCTTAAAGTTACAATTTTTTATCAGTTTATTATATTTTATTATTGTTTATAGAAATATATTTTTTATAAATATTCTAATTTTTTTTAATGTTTGTATATATATATATACACACGCTATACTATTAACCTATTTTGAGAATAAATTATTTTTATAGCAGTGGTTTTATCTGGAGCAGAATTATAGTTTATCACATACCTTTTTTGTTAATTGTTGAAAACAAATTTATTTATACTAAGTTTTAATAGATTAAAAATCTGTTTCGAATCAGATAGCATTCCATAATAGAGTGAAATATATTATTACGGTATGATATCAGTTTCATAAACATAATAGTATTCGTGTTTGTCCATTATACAAAATGCCCCACATTTTCGTCACAAATTAAATGTGTTAGCGGGCCAACTACCTTCATTTGCAGAATACACAGACGAACGTACGCAGACATAATTATGTGTGTGAATGTAAATATGCGATTATGGAAACGTAATACAAGGTCTGGGTTGTGTGTAGGAAGAGGCACATAGTTGTATGGATAGGCTGCATCGTCACCTTTACCGCATTGCTAAGCTTTCGCTTCTTTGGAGAGTGATTACTGCTGATTATATGTCGGATCTAGTTCGTATGCTATATTTATTGTATGATCTCATCATCAATAGTTGTAGAGATACACATGTTCTTGCTTACGGTAATGATTGAAACGGTACCGGTATCATTATGATCATTTAATATTTACGGACGTCATATTTATATGCAAGATTATTTACTTGCGTTCATGCATGCGGATTTCCATGAATTTTATTTTTAATATATGAATAGGGTGTTTGACGTAGTTAAGCAAGACAGTTAATGTATCTCGATGAAACATAAAAATAAATGTCGGTATAACTGAAATGATTTAATACAATAGAATTTTTAGATTCATTCACTATAAAAATTTGCAACTTTTAATAATGTTTAATTCACGAACATAGCGGTCATTATTTATTAAACATTGTTGAAAATATGAATAGAAAATATTGTTAATGTAATATTATAAACTTTAATGGTTGCAGCGGTATGTATTTTATATACTTATCTTTTTATATTTATTTTGCAATTATTCTCACGTTTACCTAAGTATGTTGAAACTGTGTATGTGGCAAGATACGACATAGATTAACAATAAGATCTCAATTAATAAAGAGGTAAATTCAACATATAAAAGTCACTTTAAGTCTTAATTAATAAAGAGTTTAATGTAACAAAGAAGTGCACTAGAATGAAAGTCAATAATTTTAATAATGCATTTTTTGATTGATAATCGAATTATATTTTAATATGTTAATTTATATTTATTTCATAAGTTTCATGATGGAAATAAGTAAACTTATTATTTTACATGATCATTATATATATATATATATATATATATATATATATATATATATGTAATAATTATATATATTATATATATATATATATATATATATATATATATATAGATAAATAATTTCACTTAAAATCATTGTAATTTAATGTCACAAAATTAATGTTTTGGAATAATCCACTTAAACTATACATACATGATTATATATATATATATATATATACTTATTATTTTTATAGATAGAATTTAATTGGTTTATGTACACAGCGATAAATGGTCGAGATAATTTTTTTAATAAATTAGAAATTTTAATGTAGTTTCTACTAAAATTCGTATATATATATATATATATATATACGTTGAAAATCGGAACTAAATATGCACATAATAATATTCTAAAGGTATGTTTATAATTATTTTTATTCTTTTAGAATTTTAGGTCACATTAAATATAAAAGTATTGTTTTAAAAATATCAGTTAAATTTTAAATACTTGTTTTTAGTATTGCACGTGGATTATTTGAATGTAATAAATTAAATATAGTAAACTTTTACATTTATAATATATTAATATAACTTTACTGAAATATAATAAATTATAAGTAAGGACATGTAAATAGAATAAAAAGTAATTAAATATCGATAATTAAGAGGAATAAAATAGTTTCTTTTTTTTTGAATTATTACTTGAAATAATTAAGAAAACCAAATAGTATGTATGTGAAAAATCGTAGAACTAAATCAAACTGAATTGAAAATAAAATTTTCATAAAAGTATTTTTATAATTATTCTGATTTTTTTATAAATTGCTATGACAAATATCGCAATCAACTCAATCGTGCAAGTTAAAAAAGATTCAATTATTTATTATGAAATGTGATAATTGAATTTATTTTATTTATATTACTATTAAATATGATATTTGTTTTTATATTTTTAAGTTATATTTTAATGTTCACGTTTTATTAACCTACAATAGTATGGTAGTAATGAAATGTTTGTATAATAATTAGCAAAAAACAATATTGTTAATATAGTGAAAACATTACTATGTCTTAAATTAATGACTTCTTTCATGTCATTAATACACATTTTAGATTTTGTTTTTTTGAATAAAGTTAATAGGAAATATCGAATGCCAATATAATTGTTCCACTCACTCTTTAATGTAAACATATATATATATATATATATATATATATATATATATATATATATATATATATACATACATCTGTGTGTGTATCAATATGTGTGTGCTTGTGTGTAAATATTTTTAATTAAAATTTTTAAATACATGTTATAATCAATGAGTTATTGTTTAATGTGTTATTAATTTTATAAAGATTTTGGCATAGATTATTTTTAATTAACAAAAAGATTATTTTAGTACAATAAATTTTCTTATAATTCAGTTTTAGTAGCGTATTAAACAGCTTTTTTAATTATCTATATATTGATTTTATTGAAATATTGTATAGAGTACATTGGAAAAAATTAGACTTATAGTATTGTAATATAATAATTTTTCATTATTTCAAAAGTATGTATTAAATTTTTGTCAAGAAGGTTTAATTGAATGAATATTTACGAAAAATTATGTACATATCATCAATAGGCACGGTCAATTCGTGTATATTTGTAAAGTATATTAGAAATTTTTGACTTTATATGTACTACAATTGAAAGAGAAAGTATTAAAGGAAGCACGCATTGATGTGTGAGTAGTAAATATGATTAGAATTTATATATATATATATATATATATATATATATATATATATATATATATATATATTCCTTATATTACACGGTCAATTAGAAAGAAAAAGAAAGTATTTATGACGTAAATATTATTTCAATTCATTTTCGAGGTTTGCATTTTGAATTGCACATTTTTATTGACCATTAAGATTGTAGAATATATATATATATATATATATATATATATATATATATATATATATATATATATGAACATGTATATGCATATATGATTTATATTTTAAGTACAAAATGTTTTTTAAAATTTATTGAACAGTTTTGAGATTTTTTGTTATGCGAATATAGTTCTATAATAGTATATGATGTGAATATTTAACAAACAAATATAAAATACACCATATTGGAATGTTTTTTATTTATTTATTATTCATATAGACGGTATCTTGTTTATATATTAAATGTTTTTGTTAGTTATACAATTAATTTTACTTTTACTTTTATTATTTTAAATATAGAAAAATCAAATACAATTAAATGATAAATGTTTTTTTTTTAAATTTAAATTTGAAGTAAAATTTTCATTTGATTGTTAAGTAAAAATTATAATTACTTTATTATATACTGAGTTGTTCTGAAAAAGAAAAAATGATTTACATAATAACGTAAATTATTATCATTTTATTCGTTATCATTTTTTAAATCAATGTTATGACACAATTTGAACTTTAAAAGTTGACTTTGTATAGAATTTATATGAAGATATTAGTGTGAGTATTACTAAGATGAAAAAACAACAAGCAGCATTTAAATATCACAAGAGAAAATTACGTTTACTTGTGAACATATGAATATACTTACGTTTATTTATGTCGTCGTGCTTTTAGAAACTCACTCAGTAAATTGAATAAGATTGTTTGATATGTGTTTAAGCAGGTACATATTTCAATAAGCGAGCTCAGATAGAAAACGACGATAAATAAAATAAACATTACAATCTCACTATTGTCAGTAAAATGACCTGTTTATGTCGATTTAATATATATCAAATGAGCATTAATATCTGTTTTATGCTTTAATGAGAGTAATATGCTCTAATTATATTTATCTTAAGAAAACGCATTTCGAAACGTACATAGAAATGTGCTTGTATAAAAAACATATAAGATATATATATATATATATATATATATATATATATATATATATATATATATATTTGATATATACATAAATTTATTTTGTGTATATAGACATTTAAAAATATCTACTATTAATAAAATTCTTTTAAATATATTAAAATTAATAGTATTATA
Organism: Neoneuromus ignobilis; assembly: GCA_029203775.1. NCBI lineage: Eukaryota > Metazoa > Arthropoda > Insecta > Megaloptera > Corydalidae > Neoneuromus > Neoneuromus ignobilis. The sequence goes on along the minus strand of CP092091.1, from coordinate 19,553,391 downwards.
AAATATTATAGCAATAAAACCTTTTTCAAATTACATCATTAATGAAGTCATGTTTTAAATAACATAAAAATATATTGTATTTAAACAAATCTATATTAAATTATTTTTATGCTACATTATAAAGATATATAATGTATTTTTAATGATTATATTTTTATTCTACGAATAATGCAACCTATTTGTAATTATTATTAAAATATTGCATAAAATAAAAAATATCTACTTATTTATTTTCATATTTAAAACTTTTAATTATAAAATAATAAATACGTCTTGGTGGCATTTTATTTCTATTTATACTATTTTATTTTAATTAAATTATTATTAAAATTATTTTTAAAGTGGTTAAAGTGTTGATGATTCCAATTTTCAAAAGTATTAGTAAATACCTTAATATGTTTATATATTTAATATAAATGATAATTGTATTTTAAACATAAATATAATAATAATATAAAAAGTTTACCTACCACTTTTTGCTTACATCGGCATTCTTTGTAATTTATTTCATTTCATTTGTAAAAACACAATTTTACAGCGCGTTACAAATAAAGGATTTAATGGAGGGATTAGAATTACTTAATAAAAATACCTGGATCATTTGATGATGTGGTTATTGTGAAATTATTACTCAATTATTTATTTATATATACAAGAATGATTTACTCTTTTATTGATATATTTATTTAAGCGTATTTTAAAAATGTGTTTAGATTTGAAATGAAATAAAATCATACATTTTGAGAAAGTTTAAATTGTTGAAAACGTAGACCGGATCTATTTTAGTAACAAGAATGTAAATAAATACAGAAAAAACTTGTTTCAAAATAGTTACTTTATGAACAAAATGCACACACCTACTCACGCATACATACACATACACACACATTTATATTTGTTTATATTTATAAGAATATGTAAATTTATTTACTGTATAATAATTTTCTAAAATAAATACTATTCATTAATCACTTAGACATATTTAAATTGCGGATTTCTTCAAAATTTTTCTTGTCTCCATAGGCATATAATAAAATAAATTATTATTTATTATACACACCAATATTGATTTGTTTATTATAAATAATATTATTTGATATTCAGGATAATTAACGTGCAAATTTATATTCTTTTCTAGAATTCTTAAAGTTCAAATTCATCATTAAATTAAATTGATAAAAAAATATTATTTATTATACAGTTTTACAAATTACTATTCGTCACTGAAAAAAATTTATAGTGATATTGCCATTAATTTACGAAATGTATTAAAAGTCATGTGATCATATTGAATTATGTAACTCACGTTTTTAGCAAAAATTTAAATACCTATTTGCTTGTCTAGTCAATGTTTTATACACGTGACTAGTTTAAATAATAAGCGTGAGGCTGTTATATAATATAAAGATTTTTTATATAAAAAATTCTTAGTGTTAACAGTTTGGAAACATATCTGAAAGCTTTTATAGCTAGATATTTATTTAATAATTTTCAACTTTTTAAAAACATTTGTTAATATGTAATTCGTTTTTCCATGTATATATATACTTTTATGTATTTATATTATTGAAGATACGTACCTACAATATATACAAAAAATGACTCTTAAGAAGGATCGCAGAGAGGTCGTTTTGTGCTCGAGGCAAAGAATTATTTTGGCGCCTCTTGCGAGGAAATAAATTAATATTTTCTATATTTTCTGTTTATAAACAGATGTATTAATGAATAAAGATATTTATTTATATTTACATTTCATATAAGAATATGGTAATGGCCGATAATTAAAAAAAATAAATAATTTATTCTATCACAGTTTATTGAAAATGAAATGCGTATTTAACAAGCGTTATATTGTATGAAAAAAGCTTTATCATTATTTAATATGTTTTTATTTTCAACTAATTTTAGTGCCCTCGGCCTTTGCTGTTCGTAGTGACCGTCACTTTCACTACGCCCTGCTGTGGCCCTGCTCTTGAGTTTTGAAATTTTTTATATATATTAATGATTTTTTTTCTTCCTATATAACATATATACGCAAATACATATTTGTTTATATATATATATAAGTTTTTTTAATGGATTATATTATTACTATTATAAATTAATATCTTACTTGATTAAATTATGAAATTAGTTATCAATGGTTTAGTTAATACTTATGTTTTTGAAGTAATTATATTTTATAATATTATTAATGTTTTAAATAATAATTGTTGACATATAATGATTAATGGGATTACGTTTAAGAGTTAATAAGGTTTAAAGTCATATTTTTATGATTATACTATAATATTTATAGAATAATCATAAAAATATGACTATAATATTTATAGTCCTTATAAAAAATGAATATTTGACCACGAATATATGAAAATATAAAAAAAAACATATGAAATAATTTTATTGATTGCCAGTACGTAAGTGAATCATTATATTTAGTAATGGATTATATAAGTTTATGAATTTATTTTAACTAAAATAAGTTAACTCTTATTTCTACTCATTTTTTTGTGGTCTGAAAATATGCTTATAAAAAGTTTTAAGGTGTTGTGTATAATATAATTAAGAACAAAGATCAATTGGATTTTTTGTCGGGACGAGTCTTATGATGAAAAATAGAAAAAATAAAAGAAATAAAACTGCATTTATTAAATTTAATATATATGTAGCATAATCTTCATTGTAGGTATTTAAAAATAAATAAAAGGACATTTAAGACATTTTTAGTATTTAATAATATTGTAAATGATTTACAGTCTTCATAATTGAGTATACTTGTTATTTATTTATGAAATATACTGACATTAATATGCTTTTATTTATTAATTTTTCTTTTTTAAATATTTATTACTATGTAATACATTGAAATTAAATTAGCAAACAATTGAGTACAAAAACTTACTGAATTTAAATTCAAAAAGAACAGCGAAATATTTTTTCATCACACAACAAAAATGTTGTAATTTAAAATTGTTGAATGTTTTTAAATCATGATATTAAACAAAACAGCAGCCGTAATTTAAAGTGTTAATCACATTAATGTAACATGTATCCAACATTAATATCTTAAGACATTGTTTCACAACGTGCTAAACAAATGATGTAAAACACGAGTGACTTAAGAAATATGCATCGTTGCAATTTTATCGCAAGTGAAAAATGTAGCTAGTAAAAAAAGACAACATAAGTTTTTTTTTAAAAAAAATAAAATGAAATATTAACTCTATGAAGATATATAATAAAGTATTGAAAGAAGGGACGCTGTAAAGAGTGTAACATCGTTGATATAAACAGTTGTTAACAATTTATATCTATGTGTGAACGATTGTCCTCATTTTCTCATGAGTAGTTTCGTGTGTATCGTATTTATCGAATTAAATTGATGTCATTTTATCAGACAATCTGCTATTGTGTAATTATTTTATGAATGTATTATGTTTGGCGTCACGATAATGCGTGATAAACAGTGCTGGATATAAGATGTAGCACTTTGACATATTATATTTAAGTATATATCATTAAAACCAATTTTGACATCAATAGAAGAATGAATGTCAGTTAAAAATCAATCATTTTTATCTTTTGTGGACTACGAAACATTTGTATAAATGTATTGAAATTTTAACATTTTCGAATAGTTGCTATTATGATAATAAGTACTTGCAACAGTAGTCAATTAATTCTAGTGAAATTGAATTAAATTCAATTTGATAAATATTTGTGTATATGAAATAAATAAAAATCGCAATTACAGATTTAACTTTCTTTCGACGTAATAAAAAATTCACTAAATCGTATTCGCAAAAGTAGTCTCTCCTTCTAGTCCAACTTGTCAAATTACAGTTCAATAATAAAATAAGTAGCTTTCCAATAAAAAGGCTGCGTGACACAGTCTAAAGTAAGCAAATGTTAAATAAACAATTAAATGTACATTCGTTTTGTGCAGTTTCTACTTGTGTTAAAAATAAAGAATGTAAATTATGAATAAATGGTTTATTGTGAAATTGTGCATTTTTCAAACACAAGTAGTTTTGAAACTTTTATATAAGTTAAATGTAGAATAAAGAAAACATTCACTTTAATTTTGAGCGTGTTCAATATTCGTTGAAATAGAATACTGTATGCTAATAAAAACATTTTTGTGTGTTTGTAAGTTTAAAAAACTTTAAACTTAAGTTAAAGAATTGATAATGAATTTTGGACCATTAATTCAATAAATTGAATAAAGTCAGCTACTGATGAGATAGCTGCTTTATTAGATATCATCTAAAAATATCAGTTTCGTAAGAAATAAATACCAACATAATTTTTATTACAAATACATTATTATTGATGTGGAAATTTATCATATAATATAAATTAATATTGTTTAATTTTGACTTTAAAATTAAATTGATTAATTGAAAAGAAGATTAATTTTAAAAAAATACAAATTCAGGAAAATTACTATTATGTGATTTGCTGAGGTTAATATCAAAAAGAAATATAAGCAATTCAAAAAATGTTTATATATACATATATAATGATAATTTAATTGTTTATGGAAAATAAAGACTAAAATAGTAATTACCGACATAAAAATCTTAAAGATGGCATTGAATTCTCCAGTTGTTTATTAATATTAATGAATCTTATTTAATTATTCTCTCTAATATAAGAAGCCTGTTTGAAATAATTGATTGTATTGTGTTTATATTTTTTGAAGTATCAATTAATACAAAATCTTAACAAAAACATCAGAATATCTTAAACCAAGGAAGTATTTAAATATAATTAAAATGTCTATACCATAAAGCAACATATTCATTGATGAATAACATTTAAGTGTATATCATGATGGCATTTACATTAAAAAAATGCTTAATTTAAGTTTAATTGAAATGTTAAATTACAGTACAAGTGAACTTGAAACCATTTACATGTAATGTTTTGATATAATAGCATGTTATCAAAAAAATCTACAAAAAAGAATTATCAAAGAGAAAAATTTGAGTGATATGGTATTTAATTTTTTTTTGATTGCTTATTTGTAGAAGATGATCTAAATTTTTGTTCAGATTCGATTTAACGTGTAATTTTTTCTAAGTTATATTTTTTATGGTAGTTATTTTGATAAAGTCATTATTAATTGATCATCACGAGAAATCATCACTTGAGAAAGTTGTATGTGTTGAAACCGGTTATAACAAGAATAATTCAAGGTGTCCTTAAGATATATTATAGACGTATTGTTACAGAAATGGGAATAGAGGTAAAGAAAACGTTTGATAGTAGGTTTTAGTTTTAGATATTGAATTAATCGAAATTTACATTTGTCTGCGTTGTACTTAAGTGTATACTATCATTATTTTAATATGTAAAATGATTATTAATTTGGATAAATTTCATTAAAATAACTAAGAATATATTTTTGTAAAATAAAATAATATTCAAGAAATCAATTATTTTATTATATTTTGAATATATATATATATATATATATATATATATATATATATATATATATATATATATTGAGAAATAAGAAACTCAGTAAAATATTATTTCATAAAAAAACATCGTACATGCAAATTTCTTGTTAAATCATTATCGGTTTCATAATATTGTAAATTCCTATTGATAAATAAAAGTGATAGTGTTAATTGTATGGTCAGTTATAACTTACTACCAAGGATAGTGTTTTTTTTACACATATCTGTGTAAATTTAATCGATAAATTGTAATTTGAAGTAATAATTTGTTTATATATATATAAATATATATATATATATATATATTTATATATTGATATTGAATATATAATAATATGTATAAAAAATTTTCAATATTATGAAAGTAAGTTCAAGAATTTACAAATAATGAAAATGATTAAACATGTGATAAAAAGGTAATATTATTGTTTATACGTATATATATATAAATATATATATTATTTATATATATATATATATATATATATATATATCTATATATGTGTGTGTGTGTGTGTATGTGGGTGTATATGTGTGTATGTGACACTTGGAATGGACTGAAGCGGATCTTTAAATTCGAATAAATAATACTAAGAAAACAAGTTAGTGTATCGCAACTTGCTGTTAATATTTTTAATTCTTACATGAAAATAAATAAGTTATTGGCGCCAGTATGGTGTAATACAAGTGGGAACAATTTCAATAAAATATTAACAATGTTTACATAACAACAAATAATTTATATCAAATATGTTAATAATGACTATAATGAATATTAAACTGAGGAGTGGAGGTGGCATGAAATGTTTGGAACTGTCATCATAAATTCGATTTTTCATTTCATTTTGTAATAGAGTCATTAATGTCATTTTACAGATTTTTTTATTTTTTTAATGTTGGTTCTTCTGTTTATAAAATAGACAACTATTATTTTGAAATGAAGGAATTAATTTAAAATTATATATATATATATATATATATATATATATATATTCATAAAATTTATTAGTTTGTAATAAAGTTATATTTAAATATATTTTAAACTAATATCAGCTATTTCTCAAGATACGTTCATTAACTTTTTTTAATAAAAAGCTTATCTTTTTATAAAGATTAACCTTTGATCTTTTAAATATTAATCTGTCATTCTATAATCTTACTTAGACTGATAAATTGAGTACATATTATTGTATAGTAATATTTATTTTGTGAAGAGAAAAATATAACTACAAAATTACTATAACACAATGTGAAATAAAAATATTAATAAATTTAAAATCTTTTTTTATTTTCCAATTTGCCAATCAATTTAATAATTTATACATATACATTTCTCGTCTGCTATAACAATTCCAAAGATTTTTTTATAATAATATCGTATGTGTTAGTGTTGTTTTTTATACTTCAACAAATTTGAATTGGTGTTATAAAATGCTTTTTAAATCTTCTTCATTAAAAAAATAATAAAATTATTTATTAATATTTTTTATAATATAAATGAATATAAATTCGAAAGAAATGTGTGTAATCAAATTTTTTTAAATGTTATTTATTGATCTTTATTTTATTAATAATTATTTTTATATTCATATTTTTTTATTTATATATTCATAGAATTAGTTACGTGAGAAATATCTGACTAAAACTTCCATTTGTAATCACTGTCAATTGTTACTTTACTTTAAGCAATTCATCATCTCAACTGAAAAAAAGATGATGGCAATAATACAGTTAGCTTTTTTTATAAACTTTCGTCTAAACTACAGACTAATTGAGTACAATGTAGAATTCAATATTGTGTTCTGAAGTTACACGATATATTGTTCTGCTCTTATAACGCTTTCCAAATAAATAGCCCAACAATGTAATTAGCATTAATTGCATACCGAACTATGGATTTCAATAGATGTAATTGTGCGTCGATTGTGAAATTTAGTTTTTCCGATATCTGTAATCTTTGTTCCACTTGACATCTTTTAAATATAAAAAAATTGCATGCTAATTAAATGTTACGAATTTATTTAAATTTTGCATAATACATTTTATATAAAATTATTGCTTATATCACTATTTGATATTTTCATTATTTCGTTAATTTACTATTAGTAAAAATATAAAGTACTAATACTTCAAAATACTATTTAAAAAATTTAATAAAATTTCGATATTATAAAATGGAAATATTTATTTCAATATTATTTTTATTTTACATAAGGTATTTGTGTAGTTTGAATCTATTTCAAAATAACAAGCACGAATTTTACTAAAGAAAATAATAATTGCAAAATGAGTTAACTATCACTAGCAATCACATTAAAATGTACATTTGAAAGGAATGGATTTTTTTTAAAAAAACCAATTACTCGGTATTATATTATATTTCTTTTATTTTAATTTTCAAGGAAAACATCGTTAAAATAGTATAACTAGCATATTTTCACTTATAGTATTTTAATATTATTATTATTATACCTATATAATTAAGCAAATCAATTTTAATAACCCACAATTTCAAGTTTTTTTATTTTCTTATTTGTACAATAAAACAAGAATTATGTGCAATTTTTATTTCAGTAATTTTATACTCGTGATAGTATTGAACTTCATTAAGAATCCGTTTTGAATAAGATTGCGTTTGATAAGATGAAGGTAGTGAATGTAAGAGTTTAAAACAGAATAATAAATTCCATTTTATATAGATTAGTTATTTTTGAATTAAAATAACTTTTCTTGTATAAAAGAAAATATTCAATAACATTTTTTTGTAGATTTTAAGACTTAGTTTTTGTTTCATTTTTTCATATTTAGAAGTTAATATATTTTTTATCTGTAGTACCATTTTTATTAAAACTAAATTAACTAATAAATGAATTCTTAAATAACATTTTGAAATTTATAATTACAAAATATTAATTTTTATATCAATATTTAATATTTTCTTATTATACATACATACATACATACATACATACATATATATATATATATATATATATATATATATATAATTTTTTGGATTAAGATAAGAGTTTTAAAAATTTACTTTTTGATATATAAATATAACAATCATATAATTAAATCTTTTTAATATTACGTCCGTTCTGCAAGCTGTGGCTAAAAATACGATTGGTTTATTAAAAGAATTATAATGAAAGAAATATATAAATTAACCAGCAAAACATGAATAATTTTTTTAACCAGTTTAATAAACATCATTTGACTAAAAATTAAACGTTTAATGTTATTTTTTTTAATATTCGATGTTTTTCATGATGTTTGATATAGGTTCGATTTTTACCATTCTCTTTCAAGATTAATTTATGAAAAAAGTAGAAACTTGTTTAATATGTTGATTATGTATCAATTTACATAGTTCTAAATAATCTTTTCTGTTGTTACAATATGTTTAGAATAACTATTCATTCTGTTCAGTTATTTTGCAGCTAAAGTTTGTATACTTTTTGAATAAATAATTTTTTGTATGAATTTTTTATATACATACATTGTATATATATATATATATATATATATATATATATATATATATGTTTTTATTTATACAAGTATGTCTAAGGGTGGATGTTTTTGGTTGTTCAAGTACTTAAAAGAAATTATTATTTAAATATTTTTAAAACAATATATTCCTAATTTAATAGTATCATACCATTTTAAGATGGAATACGAAGAAGTACTCACCTGAAACAAAAAAAATTAGAATTGTATTGTATACATTGTATTTGAAATTGCAGATTATATTTTTATGTGGTTATTACGTTTAACAGGAAAAATGAAAAAGTAGTCCTATATAAATTGTAAAATTTGTATATATTATTTTTTTTTATCAATGATTTATACAGATATAAAAATATATTGATATATGGGTACCTTAACATTTGTAAATATACTGATTTACAGTATTATGAGTATTAAAAATTATGAGTATTTATTGATAGGTAAAATTAAGGGTTGTAAATGGAAAAAATATTTTTAAATTGTGTTTAATTTATGGTTTTGTGTACTATTGAACTTTAGAATTTATAAAATCCACTTATATTTAATTTATATTCATAGATGTTGCAAAACTATGCAACTAATTTACATTACGTGAGAAACTTGATTGAACAATAGTTAATATTATAACTAATACTTATAACAAACACGCACATATAGTATATATATATATATGATTTAATTTTAAATTATAATCAATTTCTAAGTAAAATTATAAAAAAATAGAATAAACTTTTTAGTTTTGAAAATTATTCAATTATTTAAATTGTTACGTGAAATAAATATTGCATAAATAGTAGAAATGTGAAAAATATATATGTATTGTGTATGCATTTGTACTTATATACAACAGACACCCACACATGTACATATAAATATATATAAATTTATATATATATATATATATATAATATGTACATATTTATATGTATTAGAAGTTCTCCTGCTGTTTTCTTCGCTCACCAACATTCGACCTTCGATATCGCGTTATGGGATTGTGGTCGTTAGGGAAGTTAAATGTTAATAACCTTGCAAAAAGAATCTTACTGTTTTATATGTGTCATATTCGAGCTTACTCAATCGTGTTCGACAATTGAAACAATCATGTTATTTGCTTGTAGTATGGAATGTAATACATTCACATATACATATAGAGTTATACAAATATATAGTCACACACCTATATGGATACGGAGATGAATATGTAGATAATAACATCAAAGTGAATGTATCTTCTTCATACACATAAATTCATACAATATGAATAAATGTGTAAAAATTAATTAAGATTATTTTTGTATGTTTTTTCAAAATTAATTTTCATATCAAATAGCTTTAATTAATGGTTAAGTTTTAAAATAATATATTTCTTGTTTATTTATTACGTAAAATTGTGAATATCTTTGTCTATATTGATTTTTTATTTTAAAATTTCTTAAGAATATATATATATATATATACATGTGTGTGTGTGTGTGTTTATATAAAAAATACTAAAAAACATACATTATAGTAAATGTGTACATGTAATAATTTTCACATATATAATCCTTTTAATGTGCAGAAATATTAAATTAAAAAAATATTTCTTTTGAAATAATGAAAATTACATCGATTTTTAAATTAATTATTACACAAAACATTTGCTTTTCATAAAAATATATTCAGTATATACACATTTCAAATATATTATTAAAAATGGAAATTGAATTCAATTGATAAGATTGACAAAAATATTCTATAACATTTATTTTTATAACAACAACAAGACATTTATTCACTTAATAGTTAAGAATTATAATTTTTAAATTTAATTGAAGAATTAAGTATAAAATATGTCATATGTCATAAAAAACAATTTTATTAAAGTATTAAATAGTGCTTGTAATTGATATTCTATTCTTTAATGATTTGAACGATTTTTTTTAAATTGTAAGGGTTTTATATATTGTAAAATTCGTATACAAAAATGCGGAAAGAATACAACCAGACATGTAAAAAAATTAATTCGAATTGAAATATTTAAAATTGTTTAGTTTAAAAGTTATTTAAACAAATATAATAGTTATTTGTATTTTTATAAGTATAAAAGACAATTATAAAAACAGTTTTGTAAAAAATACTTTTAATGGGTTAATAAAAAAATGATTTAATAAAATGATTAATTTTAGGTGCTTGAAGATAAGATTTATACAAAAAACAATCATTGAAAATTTAGTATTAAATAAAAAAATATATTTTGCTTTTGAAACTCTTAGTTTCAATTATCAAAAAATAATTTTGTAAAATTTGATAGTAAAGCACTATATTGTAGGCATTTATAAGTCGTCTTATGTAATTTTTGAAGTGAATAAACTATCAATATATTTTTTCTCGAAATTAAAATATATGATTATGTAAGTTGGATGTTTATACAATGTTTAATAAGGTATAAAAAGATATAAATATATATATATATATATATATATATATATATATATATATAATATAATATAATATAATATAAAGTGAAATAACAATGTATGATGAGTTAAATAGATATTGAATTTTATATAATTTTATTCATTATGTATATTATATATATTGAATATAAAATATATTCTTTACATTTTATATTCAGCGCATACATGGTTTAAATTCAGCATATTAGATATAATTTAATATTTATTCGAATTTGTAGCCTTAATTGTTTTTATATTTTAAATATTTGGTATTTATTTTCTGAATAGACGTGTACATACTTAATATGAATATGTGAACATACACAGAATACATATAAATAGTTATATATATATATATATATATATATATATATATATATATATATATAATATATATATATATATATATATATATATATATATATATATATATATATACAGACAAAGAATCAGAGAATCAGAAAAAAATATATCCTTATTATTCAAGAAGTGTCATTTTTAAAACATATAAAAAATATGCAAATAACTAAATAATTCAAGATACGTGAACAGTATGTGAATTTATGTGAATAACTGAAATTTTTGTTAACAAAAAATTACTTTCAAATATTTTAAATATTTTTTTATTTAAAAATACATTATTTCAAACGTAATTACTTGTAATAGAAGAAAATGTCATAGATCCCGGATAGAATTTACAAACAAGTATATGTATATATATATATATATATATATATATATATATATATATATATATATATATATATATATATATATATATATATATATATATATATATTTATATACATTTTTAGACAATAGAATGATGCCATGACGTAATCGCCTTTACTATTCATGTTTACTTCTAGTAAAGATTTTTATATTTTAATTCAGTTTATTCATTTCATTTTTTGTCCTACATTTCACGAAGAGAATAATGCGAAAGATGCATTGTTTCGAGTGTACTACTGGTACATGTCGTAACGTTGGTATGTTCGAAATATGAATGGAGATTTCAATAATGAGTTAAGAAACACTTCACTTCGTCGTTTAATATATATATATATATATATATATATATATATATATATATATATATATATATATAACAATTCATGAAATATTAGAATTACGATTATACAGGAAATATCTTTCTATTAGAAGTTATAAAAGGTAATAGTTTTTATGGGTTTTGTTACTGTTTTTAATGTTTTTTATAAATAAATACTTATAGTGATAATCAACTTTCCATAACCTAAAAAGATCGACAAAAACATTTAAATGTTTATAGTTTGAAATGAAAATAATTTTATAAATCTTTTAAAAAGATTTTGTCTCGTTTTTTAAACTAATTATTGTTTTAAAACAAATTTATGATGTTCTTTCAAGTACAATTTTAAAATTTATGATGCATATTTTGAATTTATTGATAAATTAATTATTAAAGTCAGATTGCTCAAAGATTATATTGTGTATTGTTTATTAAAATAATATTTAAAAATCAGAATATGAAAATTTATTTATATTATTTATTTTACTTTAGTTATATACGTTATATTTTATGCATTTTTGCTTTAAATGGAGATATTGCAGTTTGATTAGACTCGATGCCATTATTGTATAAGATTTATGTTTAAGATTCTATTCTCGAAAATAATTGTTTTTTTTAATTGTCAAAAATACAATATGTTAAGATATAATCAAAAAATGGTTTATATTATACTTTATATATATATTTCAAAATAAATACGATTTTAATTGAACATTTTCAATTTACTGTATACTATATTACATGTGATGTAAGAGAAGAATTTTTAATTATATACTATTTTATAGTAATCAATATAACAATGATATATCATTAGGAGAGACATTCTTATTTAATTGTAATAGAGTTATCTAAATAAGTTATCAATTACACATGTTATATGTGGTGTGAAATATATGAAACTAAAAACGATTTGACAAATTGTTATATACTTTATGTGAAACTTTAATGATGTAGAAAGGTCATGACATTTAATATAAATTAGTATTAAATTGTATCATGATGTTTTATAAACATGTTTTATTTCTAATTGACTATGAAATTAATGTCTTCGATGATAAACGTCATTATAATTAATATTTTTATTATAGTTTCGTAATATATGTATTTTCTACTTAGGTTAGAATTACATATACTTTATCAGAGATTTATTTAAATATCATTTATGTTTTTGTCATAATTAATTTAAGTTATTTATTTTCAGAATGAAATAATATTTCAAAATTAAGATTTTATTTATCAGTAGTTTATCAAAATTTGATGATCACTTCTCTCTCTATATATATTATCAGTCTCTTTCTAACCGCTGTTGGATGAAGGTTTTTGCTAAAACTTTCCACTTTAATTGATCCCATTTTTTTATCTTTCAATCCATTTTGATCAATTTTCTTATATATTTGTCCCATCTATCCATTGGGACTCTTTCTGGACTTTTCTATATAACTAGATTTTTAGTCATTAATTTTTCTTGTTCATCGGTAATTTTATCTTCCTGCTATATAATTAGTCTATTTTCATTTTAAAATTTCTCATTTTTGCTACAACGTTCGTAACTTTTGTTTTCTTCTTGTTTTATTTGGTTCTATTTTTACGTGTTATTCCTAACATGCATTTTGTATTGTCTGGAGCCGCTGAATTATTTTTGTATTCAAGACCCATGTTTCAATGCTTAAGTAAGAATAAGTAGGATGCATATATATATATATAATTTTTTACCTTCGTTTACATTTATATATATATTTCGAAATAATAATCAAAAAACTTGTATATTGAAAATAGCACAATTTTATGTGTTTTTGTCACGTAAATATGTTATTAGTTACGATCTTATCAATATTGTGTAGATGAGATGAAATTTATTATCAAGAATTTCGTCGCAATATAAGTTATTTCGAAATATTGGATTCTTGAATTTTTTTTATTGTAGTTTTGATTTTTATTTAATAATCTGATAATGATCAATAAGTTTGATAATATAATTCAATAAAGTTAATTAATTTGATATACATTTTATATTCAGAAGTATTTACAAAATTATTTTCACATAAAACTTATTTTTTATATATGATTACTTTAAATTTATTTTAAAATTATATAAATATGTAATAAAAGATTCAGAATGAATAATTCGAAATAAATACTTTGTTTCTAAGAATTTTTTAAAAATAGTTATAAAAAATAAATAATTTTATTTAATAACATAGAAAATATATATTAGATATTAATTTAATTAAAAAGGATATATGTATATATATATATATATATATATATATATATATATATATAAAGTTGATATAAATGATGTATATTTTTATTTTTAATTACAATTGCATGAAACGTAAATCAATATTCATGTTGAAAAATATTTATTAAATAATACCAATGATCGAAATATTATATTTAAATCGTGTTCGGTAGACATTTATTAGTTTATAACGTTTTGAAACAAACGCACGTTTTATAATTCTAAACTTGGCAAATAAATATAATTCGAAACCTTGAATAGCAATTTCGCATTAACTTACTCAATTACAAATCCGGTAAGGAGATTTACGTTTAAGCAAATCCTATAAGTAATTTGAATTTTTACAGGAAACGTACACGTTACACCGACAATGATAATATGAAAATATGTATAATCTTCATTGCAGTTTCTTTTTATATAAAATTATAATATAAAATGATTCACAAAAATGGCAAAGTACGAGGTTAAGCTTGGTACGGAATTTCTTCCAATTAAATTCTTTGTTGATTTGATATAATATTTTTATAAATAAAATATATACGGTTATAAATAGAATCATTCATAAAAGCAATTCTTAATATATTTGTAATAATTAATAAATGGGTTGATTATATATGAAATAAATATTATTTCTGATATTATTTAAAAACTATTTTTATGTTTGGACACAATAAATATAAATATTGATGTAAATGAATATAAATCTGTTATTAATTAATTTAAATTAATAATGTTTTCTTTGGTTTTCAAGTTTGATTGAATTTAGGATTTCTGTTATTTTTTAGGAATACATTGTTAGTATTTTTAGTTTTTATTCTGCAATAAATTACAGTATTGATTTTGTGATTCATTAAATGTTTCCATTTGTTTACAAACACAATAAATTATCATAATACAAAATACTTATGAAACATTTAATTATAATTAAAAAAATATAATTTTTGAAAATACGTTTAAAAAATTATATAAAAACATTTAAAATAAATGATTATATTATTTGTGTTGCAATTTATAAGTGAAAATAATGTAAAATATAATAGTTTTTTAATCAATAAAAAAGTTATATATGAATTTTTGACTTGGATTAACGTTTCATCATACAAAAATATGATAATTAAATTTTAATTATGGCGTTTTTTTTAATATCAATTTTTATTACATTCTGAAAAAATAATTTTAAATATTTTTTGTTGATGATGACCTTTCAGTCAATTAATTTATTGTTTATAAATAAAATGTCCAAATTATGAACTGATGTTCTGAGGGACATTTAGAAAGATTAGTGTCATGGTAATTATATATATTTTTTTTAATAAGCCATTAACATTAAACTTGTGTGTTTAAAAATAATGACATTGTGAATAAATAAATTTTAATAGCCTTTACACAAATAATTATTTTTTTCACTTTCCTTACAAGTAAATACATGTACATATACTCATATATATATATATATATATAAATATACATATATACATATATGTGTGTGTGTGTGTATGTGTGCATGTATACGATTATATGTGTAAAAAATAATAACTTATCATAGTTTTAATTTATCTATTTTTTATTATAATATTGATTAATTAATTATTTAATTTCTCTGGCGATATATAATTAACAGTATTTAAATATAAATAAGTAATTATATATATATATATATATATATATATATATATATATATATATATACTATGCACAGGCACGTGCTTTATATATATATATATATATATATATATATATATATATATATATAAGTAAAATAATTAACATAAATATTTCATTAATATCATAAAAATAGTAACGTAGTTCGAAAATACAAACATTATAATAAAAAGTAAATTTAAAATATATTTTAATAACTTCGGTTTTCTAACCTATTTAAATATTTTTTAAATATATATATATATATATATATATATCATTTTATTAATGTCGAATATACTTGTAAAATTTAAAAAAATTAAAAACTTTTTTTAAAATTTTATATACTTATATTATTCTTTGTGTCGCAGTTGGTGGTGAGTGTGATAATTAAAATTATTTCTTAAGTTTAAATTTAATAAATTTTTGAGAAGAATAAAATCTTTTTAGTAATGTAAACGCCTAAATTATATTTTTTACAATATCATTACAGTAAATACGAATCTTTAATTATGATTTATTAGTTGTAACAGATGAATTGATTTCAAGTGTATTTTTACTCAATCAAATGAAAGATTTTGACTGAATTAGAAACAACCTTGAGTCGTTCTTTTTAAGAACGAAGAAGTTACATTATTTGATTGTTCTAAATTCTTCATGATTTCGACAACGTTTTCAAGATGTAGTATTTTAACCTTTACATTTTACATACAATGTGTCTCATGCTGGTGACTGTAGACAAATGTCCTGATGAGTCATTGGTAAGAATGGATTTTTTCTTAGGAAATGTCTTCCATGAATTTCGGTTTTTTGTACATATTATGTTATTCAATTCTCATTTAAAGTCAGAAACTGAATCTGTGTTACCATTGGATTTTATTGAAAAATATAAATCTCTTATAACATGTTAGTTTAATTTTATAACTTTTAAAATAAGATACTTTATATGCGTTTTTTTATGACAGTTTTATTTAATTTTTAGAAAATACACATAAGTATCATTAAAATATTGAGATAATTTTAGCTCTTTGTATCTTGAATTGAAATTTATTTTAAAGTGAATTTTCATATATATATATATATATATATATATATATATATATATATGTATATGATTTTTACTTACATAATACATTATTAAATATAAAGCTGAATATACTATTTAGTTGATAAAATTTTATTTTTTTATTTATTGATTAAAAGAATACTAACAAAAAACCAGATTTTACAAAAAAATATGCAGTGATAATAACTACATTTTTTTAAATAAGAAATATTATTCTACGAAGAATTTATCATTAATTAATAATAATTACTAGAATTACAAATTAAAATTATGAAATATATATATAAAATATATTGATATTTGATTTCTTCTAGAAGCATATTTAAATAAATTATAAAAATAAAAAAGAACATATTTAAATACACGCTAATGAGTATGGAAACGAATCTTTTATTTAATAAAAAATAAAATTAACTCTTTAAGTAATTTTATAAAGATTTAAAGAACGAAACGACCACTAAAATGAAATGAGTTCGGTGACATATGACGTAGAAAGGTCATTACAATGTAGAGATGACAGAGTCAACAGGTTAACGAGCTTCAATCTCAACAACATTCTAAGATATTCTAATTGAAAATATGATATTTTTTTCTTAGAAGTGACTAATCGTACAAATTTGTGCCATATCATACTTTGAAATCGTATTCTTTTTTTATTTCATAATTGAGTTTCAAAGTCTTTAAATAAACTCATTTATTTTTTTTAAATAGAAATGAATATTAATTGAATATAATTTAATCAATTTAATGAATTAATTAGAATAAATAATTAATTCAGTTTAGTTGGTAAATAAATGAATTTTTATTGGAGAATAGTTTTTTTTATTTTTAAAGAAAATAATATTTTTAAAGTACATTAATCATATGCAAAACTGATTATATCGATTTTTAAAAATTTCATCTGATTTAATATAAGGTAAAACGTAAAAATATTTTTATTTTATTTTTGTTTCTTATATGCAATTCTTGTGTATGTTTTTTTTAAAAAAATATATATCCCTTTAATAAATTTAAAGTTAAAGTAAATAGATATATAGGCAAGTAAAATTAACAATATATATATATATATATATATATATAATTTTTAAATAGAATTTAAAAATATATCAATATTATTCAATGATGATATTGCTTTAATATTGAATTATGTAAGAGTAAATCGTTACTATTTATATCACGTTTTAAATAGGACCATGACCTCAAAAACTATTTATTTGCCATTTAAATTTAATAGATAACAAAGAAGGTAGACTTCTTTAATATAAATAATTGTTTAAACGATATTAGATTATACTGATCGAATTTCATCTCATATTTCACATTTTCATTTTTTATATGTAATACGAAGATGATTACGCAATATGCGTACAAATACTCGTAAATTCTCACTCATTTAAAGTACAAAACGTGTATTACATTCGCGTGCTAGTACTATTATAAATACATAAACTATTTATTTGCAGTCTGTGAGAACAAAAGTGTTATAGCAGTTTCTTCATTCTCATTTATCGTTATAGTAATCACAAGAGTAAAAATAATACAATTAGATCATGAGAACTCCACGCATATTTTTTACGTTTTTTTTTTTTGTATATACAGCAATAAATACATTTATTAGTAATGGGAAACGCGTACAATTGCACAAACTATATGTAATTAATGCTATGCAAGAACGATTTCGTTTGACCTTTATGTTAAACTTAAAAGAGGACATCGTGCCAAATGAATCTGATTGAAGAAATAAAGAAGTGTCTTTTTTGTGGATGTCGCAACAATTTGTTTTTAAACAAGTACCTGTACTCAAACACATCATACATATACGTATATGTACACATACATACATACATACATACATATATATATATATATATATATATATATATATATATATATGTGTGTGTGTGTGTGTGTGTGTTGCGTGTGCGTATGTGTGTATGTATGAAATATATTATTAATTTTTTTCAAATGAAAATGCGTTTATGTTTGTATTAGGAAACGAAGTAAATTCTTTTAGTTTTTATACATACATTGATTGATAATATATGTACACACACACACACATATATGTATATATATAATATTTAATTTAAAAAAAAATGTAAATTAACATTTAAATAATGTATTCACTATTTAATTATTTAAATAATGAAATTGAGTACATCTATGTTTATAAATAAAAATAATGTTGTGTCTGAAAATGAATTATTTTTATTCAGTAAAAAGTGTGCGTTTTTTAAAAAAATAAATAAAATCACAATAAACATATTTTTTCATTATTTTCAAGAAATGTATTGATTTCAAGGTAATGTTAATGATTCATATATACAATATTTATTTCTATACGTCAATAACTTTTATAACACTTGAGAGAGCATTATTCTTGTTCCTAAGAATTCTTTTTAAATTACATGCATAAATATCGATGGCTTGTTATGTGTTTATATTAATTATCTACCCAGACATTAAAACAATTAGTGTCGCTTGTGAATTGTGTTTATCGTGGTTTTTATTGTTGACTACCTAGATTCTATAAAGTTTATCCTGTTATCTAAATTACTTCAAGGCAATATTCATTGAAATATTTCATTATAACATTTTCTTAAAATAAGTTTCATAATAACAGTATTTTTTCATTTTTATTTATAATAAATATATATAGAAAAAACTATAATATTTTATTTGTTATTTTGAACAAAATTACTAATTATAATAATGTTTCTTATTTTTTAATATTCTGGTGAGTAAATATGTTTAGAGGAATTCTTTCGCAAACAATGTTAAAATATTTGTTCACAAAAACCAGTTTAATCTTTTCATTAATAAAATATGAGAATTTGGACTTGATTTTTTGCCTACCGTTTTATTTTTTTTTAAAAAAACTATATTTTAAAGATTATCTCAACTGATTGATTATTTAAATATGTCAGTGTCACTGATATATATATATATATATATATATATATATATATATATATAATT
>CP092091.1:19522990-19527990 GCA_029203775.1 Neoneuromus ignobilis | reverse complement strand
AGCGGAATCTGAGTTTTTTTCATATAAAGTATAGGGAAAAAATAATATACCTCTCGTATAGAAATAGTAATTAGGGTTCAATTCTCTATTTGAGATTATAGTAACAATATTTGTTCTTCGTGTTAGAAAAGACTGATTTACTTGAGTATAAGTATAACATGAAAATCACTTTATTATTTTTTTTGAAGATAAGAATTATTAAATCAATATAATAGAAGATAAAATTACTCATGCAAAACATTAATGTCTAGTTATTAATTAAGTTTCAAACCATTGAAATTTTTACCTATTTCAAGGAATAAGATATTTTTTCAATTAATATAATTTAATAACATTAATGTACATGAAAAAATATATCTGTATATACACATATGTACATATATATATATATATATATATGTATATAATATTTAAATTTTTATTGACATTTAAAATTAATATTTTATTGTTGTAAACATAGAAACAAACTATCTTATTACTTGTCTGATGAAATCTTGTGTTGTTAAAAACCGGAATAAACCAACTTCTGCAAGTTTGATAAAGTTACGAATTTTCAACTGCTTGTTCCTTTAGAGTTTTGCAATGTTTGTGTGAGAACTATTTGTCAATGACAATTGAATATAATGTTTTGCAATAATGAATTTTGTACGTAGAAAATGTTTTGAAATGTAATTAATGTAAAATTTATATTTAAAGTTATTTTAGTTTTTGCGTTTCAATAAATATTTTAATTTTCATGCAGTTATATTGTAACAATATCAATAGGTTTTATTTATTTTTCACTTAATTGAAAAGAAATTACATAAATTTATGTTAATACATACGAGAGCAGAACTATTTGTTCATATAATTTGTTATTAGGAATTAAATCGTAAGGAATCATTTAATGATTTTTATAGGAAGCATATATCAGAAATGTAGTTTAAATCATATTTCCGGTTTAGTTCATTATTATATAATATTATAAGTTAATACACAAATTAATTTGTTCACGTTTTATTGTTTTTCATATGTGTTTTTACCTAAATCAAACATTTTCTAAATTTAACAATTCTTTTATAAAAGAAGATTATTTTCATTCTTTTAACATGAAAACGTTTAACATTGAAAGACAATGTAATGTAAAATTTAAATACTCCATGATGTCATCTAATTATATGAAATACTCAAAACTGCGATGTGTGCTAGTTACATTAAAACACGCTTGGCAAGTGTTAAAAACGGTTTTGTTTAGTAATACTTTTCAAATGGACATTAATTTGTTTATTAAGATTTTAATTTGGATAACGTCATAAAACTGAAATGAAAATATATCAAAATAAATATGGGAACATATTGTTTAAAATTTTGTTTGTTTTTTTTATAAAAATAAATATATTTATATAATTGTTTCATGGATACTTAATTTCATTTTTGTGTGCAAAAATTAAACATGATTAAAATCACGTTTACAGTTCGAATTCAGTTGCTCTTGTGTAAATACACACAGATACATACACTTGTGTATACACATATACACGCATATATATATATATATATATATATATATATATATATATATATATATATATATATATATACATGTCGAAAAAAACGTAAAATTTCCTTGAAAGTGTTTTGCAGAAAATTAAATATTGATTTAAATATTTATTAAATTAAGTTAAATAGCAAATTAAAGTCTGCAAAGATCCTTTTTCTTTATATGTATATATATATATATATATATAATTTTTAATTTTAAATTGTTTTATAATGACTAAAATTAGAGGAAAATTTTATTTAATATTATACACTCGACTGGATCTCAATTATAATTCAAAGAATTAAAGTAAATATTCTAGTTAAATAGAAAACGTGTGATGAGTAATTATACCAGGTAAAGATGTGTCGTGGCTTGTAACTGGTTATTTTTTATATTGAGCACAAAGTTCATAAAATACGATTAAGTATTTTACAATTTTTTTAATCATTTTTGTTAGAATATTAGTTAATAACAATTTTAATTTTAAAGTTATTTAATATTATTCATTTAATTGAATTAATAGTTCAGAGAATCTTTTATGTTATTTGAGTTAAATGAAAACTGATTTTTATTAATTATTTTAATTATAGAGAATACAGGATATATTCATAATTTATTGCTGCTCATTCATTTTATATTACCTTTTAAATATTAATTAATAATAATTATGGTATTTTCATTTATATATATTACTAAAATAATTTAATAGAGAATATATATATATATATAATAACACTAACTTTTTAAACAATTTTACTCAATTTTAAATATTTTTATTTTAATTTATAATAAAGCATTTTATTTTTATATTAACATATTTGTGCAAATAGATTATAAAGTTAGTTGTCTAGTAAATTTTGTATTTTCAATTTAAATTACACCAAGTGTACATTTTTGCAAATAAAATTAAAGGAATTTTAACTTTAAACTATGTTTAGCATACATTATATTTAATGTGTTATTCAAAATATGTGGGTGTTATCTTTAATTTTTATTTAAATATTGTAACAACAAGATGTAGATGTATTCAAATCTCTAAATTATTTCATTTTTAAGCTTATTAAAAATCAAAATATTTGATAAATGATAAGTTTCAAAACTTGCCAATCATTATTTTTTATGACCTAAAATAAAACTTCAAAATCTTCATTTCTTTATGGACAATAACTCTTCTTCCTACACACATTTCAAATACAATACCACACAGTTTATCACGCCCACTAGTCGAAAAGGTTTCTGATTATCTATGATTTTTTCAGATACGGAACGACTATTTTTAGCAAGCCGGTCGAAAGGAAATGGTTTGAAATTATTCACTTGAATTTCTCGCCTACAGTTCAACTAATTTTAATATAAAGTGTCTATATACATATAAGTATTCACAAACATATGTTTATATATATATATATATATATTAAATTTATTAATACTTATTTAATATTTATTTAAGACGTAAGAAGTGTCATGTTTTATAAATATCCTAAAAATTATTAAAGACAGGTTAATGATAGTTCCATTTTTTTATGGAAACAATCAAGATTGGTATTTGTTTTATTTTAATATATTTATTATAAGCAAATTTTATTTGAGTGAAGTCTTTGAAATTTAGATTAAAACAGGAATAAAGAAATTGAGTCTTCTTTATTGGAATCTTTTTTTTACAGAATTTACTATTATAAAGCATGTTATTATTTGTGTATATAAAATAATAAAGTAAACACAAAGTAAATGTAAGTAAAAATGATTTTTTTATGAAAATAATTTATAATAACTTATATACATTTTATAAACAAAAAATATAATTTTTTTATCACTTTAAAAATTTGAATCTTGTAATATATATAATTATGCAATATTTTTGCAGAATACATACATACATATATATATATATATATATATATATATATATATATATATATATATATATATATGTGTGTGTGTGTGTGTGTGTGTGTGTATTTTAAAATTTGTTTCTAAGCGAGTTTGTGTGCGTAAATATCCTTGAATTTTGAAATAGCTTAATTGTCGATGATTTTCGTGACCTATGATTGAATGTATTCATATTTATTTACAATACATTACGCAGATTGACGTGACTTCTTTCGGCCGTAGGCTTTTAAATACCATTAAAATGATTAATAAACAATTATATTGACCCAATACAGATATATTTGGATATTGTGTAAACCATTATAAGTATATATTAAAATTAGATTTATCAGAAAACATAATTTATATTGTTTTCAAATTGTTTTGTTATTCAATTTGATAATGTAAATTATTCTTATTTCTCATTATTATATAAATTTATAGTTTCGAAACAGACGTGACAACATATTACAATAATTAATTATTCGTTAATAAACGAACGCAATTTATTTGTAGTCGAAACGTTAATATGTACCATAAAAAATCCAAAATGTAACGGATTATAAAATCAGTTTATTAACGTTTAATTTATTTCATATATAATTAATGAAATAAACAAAAAGTAAAAGTATAAATTCATTTCAATTACATTAATTAATATTGTTAATATAATCAGTTTTGAATAAGTCATTTATCAAAGTAGTCAATAAATCTTAATTACAGTTTTTTTAATTATTAACGATTATGTCTTTTAATTCTTAGTAAAATGAAAAGCAAAAGTACTTATATACATTAGTCTATACAAATCGTATATTCATGCCTTATAAAAAATAAAAGTAATAATGAATAATAAGTATTGAAAAAATTATAATATATATACTATATTAGTATTATACCATACAGAAGATATATTTAAAAATAATTTTTCGGAAAATTAACTTTGTTTAACAAGGGTGGAAAATAATATTTTAAATTCATTTTGTACTTTATATTTTGATTTTAATTTCTATTTATATTTTGAAGTTTTAATTTATTAATAATATTTATTTCTTTATAATTTCATTGTATAATTTAAGAACTTTTTTTATATTTAAACATTATTTATGTAAATTATAAATTATTTACATTTAAAAAAAAATTAGATGCAGTTTGAAAATCTATATAATATACATTTTTAAAAATTTAAAAATAATTTTGGAATAAGTAAAAATTTGAAATGTATTTTTAATTAATTTTTTCTAAGATATTTTATTATTAATTAAGTAATTAAACTTAACACAACTAAGTAATTGATTTAATTACTTTGCTTATATAACATTTCAGATTTATATAAGTTAAAATACAATTTTATATTATTTTATATTTTTATAATAAAAATAGTCTTTTAAAAAATTTTACTTTGGAAGATTCTTTTAAGATAATTGAAATGAGTTTCTACTGTATTTAACACAAAAATTATTATGAATCCAATAAAAATTGAAGAAGTAAACTAATACATTATTATTTTTTATAATCCGTAATTATAAAAATACCGAATCAAAATTGTCTGTTTTTACAAAACAGAACTAAAAAATTAAGATTTGTGTTGTGGATGTTAAAAAAGTAAATA
>CP092091.1:19397990-19517990 GCA_029203775.1 Neoneuromus ignobilis | reverse complement strand
ATCGATTTTAAAAGGATTTTTTGACATTATAATCCTTCACTTATATTGGGAAAATATTTTAAAATCTTCCTTACTTATTAATTTTTAATGTCAGTTTTTTTATGTATTCTTAGAAATAAAAATTACTTTTTGAAAAATTATATAAAAATCCCCTTTTTAGATCATTCTTTTATTTTTGAAAAATTTGGTCATGGAATAAATATTTTTCTAAATAATAATTAAAAAATACTATTTAAAAATGTATTTTTTAAATATGTTTCCTTATTAATTTTATAAAATTTACAGAAGATGGTATGTGATTATAATAAAAAATTAATGTAATTTTTGACGTCAAAATGATAATTCATCAGTATGGTATTCAAACAAACAATAGTATTTAAACATTTTTCAAGTATTAATAATATAATTGATTTTGAAAAAATCCTTTTTATATTAGATAATTTGAGGAAATATTTTAAAATATTCCTTACCTATATAGTATATTTTGACATCAGATATTATTTTACATATTCTTATAAATAAAAATTCCTATTTTTTATAAAATCATATTTCCAGATAAATGTAAAAAATAATAATAATAAAAATTACTTTTTCAAAAAATCCCCTTTTAGATCATCATTCCTATATATTAAAAAACTGTAAATACCAAACAAATATCTTATTAAATAATGACTGAAAAATAATATTTCAAAATATATTTATTCAATATTTTCCTTTATTAACATAATTTCCCATTAATATAATTTTCAATGCCGAGAGAATAACAATATAAATATCAATTTTATTTAAAATAGATTTTTTTTAATATCGCGAAGAAAATGAATATTTTTTGATTATGTAAATTTTGACATATTAAATAATATTCTCATCAAATTTATCAAATAAAACGTGATTCTAAAATATTTACTAGTTTTAAGCAAAAATAAATTAATATTATGCATACGATTATGCAGAGTTGAATTGAATATTTACATCATTTAGAATGTTTTTCAATTTTTCTGTTAAAAATCATTAGTTTATTTACAAAAAAGTTAATTATAAAATTTATTTTTTTAAATGTTTTGAAAATCTTTTTTAAAAAATTCTAGCAGTTTTCGTAAGAAGTTATCATAAAATCTAATAAATTTATTTTGAAAAACAACGATTAATTATTTTTGCAGATAAATATGTAGTTTGTTGCTAGTGAATAATACTTTTTTAAAAAATACCTAAAGCTGAACATTTTCCTTATATGACTTGTTTCATTTGAATAAATTACTAACAGAATTTGTTCATTGTTATTATAAATATCATAATTTTACAATGATGTGTTTTCATTATTATAGAAGAGTTATTGAAATATATGTGATTAATTAAAGTGAACAGTATAATTATTGAATTATTTTATAAAATAGTATGTTTTGCGATTTATTTAAGTCAATTAAATTTATTCTAAAAACTAATTCTGAAAATATTTCGCTGTTTGCAATTTTCAAGAATTCAGTTTATAATTAAATAATTATTAAAGTAAATATTTTTTACTTACTATTAATGTTAAAGTATCTTGACATTTTTAATAATTTATTCTGTACTAAATATTACAAATAGTATATTGTTTTTTTTAAAAATAGTAATAACTAAAAATTGTATATTTACTTTGAACATGTTTGATTTACTTTCAATGAGATTTTTAATAGATAATTGTAATACTATCCTACCGAAGATAATATAATTTTGAAAAAAAATATTTTGATAGTGAAAGTTTATCTTCTGCTTTCATACTTGACTTCCATTCACTCTAGTGAGTTCGTTCACTCTAATATCATTTATTGAAATAATTAATCATGAGAGATTCCTTATTCCATCGACATAATTTTTCTTCAGTTATTAAATATAAGTTCAATGTATATTTAAGATTCATTATTAGTTATTACATAACAAAGAAAAATTATTTTCAAACAATTTGTTTCTAAGTTCATTTAAAGAACTTCACTCTATTAAAAAACTGGATATTTCAATATTCAAATCACATAGTAGTTATTTTTTAATTAATAACAAAATAATGTCAAGGGAAGCTATTTATGAATGTAGTGATTTTATGCTATTTATGTGACTTTATGCATATATATATACACACACATACACACACACATATATTTATATATATATATATATATATATATTAATAAATAAATTTATATAACGTAATTCATAATGTGATATTTTGGTCGTGTAAAATAAAATCATAGACTAATGAAAATATTCTCATTTCATTCATTTACTCTAGCTTTTAAAAACAATTTTTTTAGAAATTTATTGAAATATTGATTACTAATAATTATCTTGAATTATTTTAATTTTTAGTACATTATATTCTTTATGTTTTGGAAAAGAACTAGTCTTTCAGTAAATTAAAACTATTTTATGATTTATATACAAAAGATATAATAACTGATAAATTAGATTAATAAAATTGATTAAATGCAATTATTTCAACAGATATTTAGCTGTTTGAAGAATGACAATTTATCTACGTTAATAAATTGACATTTTAGAAGTATAATTTTTGTTAATTTACATTTAATAATTAGAAATTGTATATTTAATAATTAGAAAAAAATACTGTTATTGTTTTACAACTCATACTTAAGTAGATATTATTTTAATTATAATAAGTTTATAATTTTTATGCTTTTCAAAAATATTTTAACTATATTTCTAATTTAGTAATAACATAAAATATATATATTTAACAATAATTAATATTATTGAAATACATTTACATTTTTTCAAACTTTATTAAGTGGAAAGTTTGATTGTGGACAAAATACTGATGTTTATTCTGAGGTATAATTTTAAAATAGTTTATAAATCCATGGTAATTAAATGTACAGTATATAATGAGAATTACTTTGACTAAAATCATTATACTTCTTTGAAAAATATACGAAATGTATACATACATATATATTTTTCGACAAGGTCCGGTATGTATTTTTATGCGTGGGATGGAACGACACCTGAAATAAGGTCCTTATCTATAATTATTTTGTGAGGAGGAATAAGATTTAGTTTTTATCGATTTTAAAGAAGTTTTATACATAAATATTCTTATATATATATATATATATATATATATATATATATATATATATATGCGAGGGTCGTTTGATAAGTATGGTAAAAAAAATTACCATAAAATTTTAAAATTTAATAAATTTTTCATCAATTTTAAAATTTACCATACTTATCAAACGACCCTCGTTTATATATATATATGAATATACCAACATTTTCGATGAAAAATTAAATATCTATATTTATATTTGGTTGATTGAATTTATTGGAAATAATTTTATATTAAGGATGTACTTAAGTTCATATTCTAATATTAAAATATATTTTAAATCATGCAGTTTAGTAATAAAATTTCATTTTACCTAAGTAAAAAAGATATATATATATATATATATATATATATATATATATATATATATATATATATATGTTACAATATATACATGTAAATATTAATATTTGCTTTATATGCAGAAATTTACATAAAAATAAATAACCCACTTAAAGAAAATATTCGAATGCAGTTATAAAAATATTTTTAGTGTGGTATGTATTAAATAATTTATATTTAAGAAATGTTAAAAATTTACAAAAATAAAACTAAAAGCAGTAAATATTTATAGCGTTGTTGAAAAAAATACAAAATAAAAAACATAGTTTTAAATTCAAATCCGGTTTTATAAACAGATGGTTGAATATTATATATTGGTCACCCTCTTTAAAACACCTATACTACTTTCATGGTTTTTATTGCATTGTTATTTTAAACACATATAGAATACTTTTGCAATAAAACTATTTTATACCCTTGTTGGAAAGTTAAATGATGACATATAATTAACCTTTTGACCAAATATTCGACTTATCTTTCTATTTATATTTAATAATATAGATACATTTGATTACAGTTTATATCAATAGGTCAAAGAGCAGACGAATTTTTAGAGGTAAACTAATAATTAACATACCATTTTAATATCTGAATTAAAAAAAGCATGTGCAAAATTTAGTAAATATATTTATAGGTAAATGACCTTATATATATTTCGGTATTGCATTTGTTATTAGGCTATTCTTTTGATGTATTCCAAAAATACCAGTAGAATGAAATAATGAATATTAAAAAATATTTTTTTAATCAAGTTTCCATTGTTATTTTGTCTCGAATTTACTGTACAATATACACAAATATATTTTAAAATAAAAATAGATTTATTAGTTGATCTATAAATTGTAATTATTTCAATGAATAAAAATCGTTTTTTCATATTACTAAAGAGATATGTTGAATAATTTTTAGATTAGGAATTTATTTATATATATATATATATAAATGGTTATCCAAATTATTAAAAAGAAACATGTTTATAGAGTGGTGTATAGGGAAACATGAGTATAGTTACTTTTGTTCCTTTTTAATAAAACACAAATCTATGCGTCACATTTAGATAACCCTATGTATATTTATATATATATATATATATATATATATATATATATATATATATATATATATATATATATAATATATGACATAATGTTAATTTTGAAAAATTAATTACATCTCTTTCTATTTAAAAAGGAATGGTGTTCTGACGTAATGCTCATAGGTTTTTTTGCAAATTTTTCCTAAACTTAATACATTAACAATAACAAAGATAGACAATTAAGCTAGTTACTAATAATTCATTACACAGCTATATTATAATTCATAGAACAGCTCACTATAACCAATTTTATATGTACAACTATAATTGTAAAAATGATTTAAAACAATAAATTTTCTTGAATCTTGAATCTTGAATCTGACGTAATGTGAAAATGTGATGTGAATCCTTTAGTAAAAAAAATATTTGATACATAATATCTATGCTATGATAAAATATACTAATTTATACACATTTAATGTAGTAATACATAAAGTAAATCGTGCGCATACTTTGTAATTGACATACAGTTATGGTCGAGTAAACGGTGTTTGTGAATTTACGGTGTTAAAAATGATTTTTGTGGCATGTTGTAATATAAAAACTGACAATTTGAACTAATGAAATTTGTAACGAAATCTGTAAATATCTAGTTAATCATAATA
This sequence comes from Neoneuromus ignobilis, assembly GCA_029203775.1. NCBI lineage: Eukaryota > Metazoa > Arthropoda > Insecta > Megaloptera > Corydalidae > Neoneuromus > Neoneuromus ignobilis. The sequence continues at coordinate 19,512,841 of CP092091.1, read as the reverse complement.
TATTATCAGTACACATTTTTACAGTCGAGTTGTGTGAAATTATTTTTAACACGTGTTGAATATTTTTATTACATAGATTTTAAAATAGTGAGTGTCAATTCGATGTTAGCTGTTGCTTAAATGAATTTAAAAGTATGTTTTATTAATATATATACATTCATTTACATACATACATATATATATATATATATATATATATATATATATATATATATATATATATATAATATATATAATATACACATTATATATACATTATATATTCTTTATTGATATTATGTAAAATAAATACAATTTCATTTCTTAAAACCTTAAATCATTTATATACATATTTTTTATTATTTTTTAGAAAAAAATATTGTTTAAGATATTATTTTATTAAAAATGAGATTGCATAATTGTAATATATATATATATATACATATATATATATATATATATATATATATATATATATATATATATATATATTTATATATATATGTACATCAGTTTTACAGCGAAATTGATACATATAGTACATCAGTTTTATTGATACATTAGTCAGTTTTCTTTATTGATATTATGTACTCATAGATTGATACCAAAAAAGAATAATCTTAAGATTTTTATAAAAAAAATTTTTACACAAAGAGATTATAGGATAGAATACAAAAAAAACATTTATATATATATATATATATATATATATATATATATATATATATATATATATATATATATATATATATATGATTAAAATGAGATTAAAAGATAGTAAGAAACAATAAATGATAGTATGTAACTAAATGCATGTCTAACCCTTCAGTTTTATTTATGCCACGCTATATATAGTTATTTCATTATTTATAATTTTTATCATAAATTTGTGCAAGGTATTTTTTTGTTATCGTTTTTATATTTCATTCTTTATTGTTACAAAAGAGTTTGAAATAAATTATCTATATAATACAATAAATATTAATTACAATATAATAATTATTATGTTGAAATGAATATTAATTTATTATATTTACAAATATATTCGTACATAGAAATTTGTATGAACATGTGTAACTTTAGGCAGTTGTTAACTGTATGTGTTTTTCTTAAAAAAAAGAATATGTTTAGAACTAATGTTATTATATACAGAAGGTACCAATTTAACTGAAACTGCAATGTTTTTTGAAGTTATTAATTGTTAGTTTCGTCCTCTTTTCGTTTGCTCTCGTTTCTATTAGATAGTAAAATTTGCAGTTTTTAATTTAAGTTTTAGTCTAGTATTGTCTTGTGTAAAGATTTTTATTGAAAAAAATAGAAATTTGTTTTTAAAGATTTGTTCGAAAATGAAAATAGTGAATTTTTTGATTGAAGCTCTAAGTGATTGGCTAAATCAGGGTATTTTTTAAAAATAAAATTTATTTGTTCGAAGTATGTTTTTAACCATTTCATTGTTAAAGTTGACTATGGTTACCCAATATTGAATGTTTGCTATATATTAAAGGTGACTATAATCATCTGTTAACATTTTTTATTAGTTAGATAGTAGACTCGCGGTCAACTGCGCCGTAGTGAAAGGGTTACTCATTGATTTATTTTATTTTTTTATAGTCAACGTTTTTTCGATTTCTCACAATATTTTTCATATTAAAGAGTGTTGTTTTTTTAAGGATGAAAAATTAAAAATCTACATTTAAAATAAGTTAGTCTATTTTTTTATAAATAAATGAATTTCATACAAAATAACAATTTTTTAACAAAAATATTATTTGCAGACAAGTAATGCGATTTCGTTACTGAAAAATGATGTCTGATAATTTTTCTTTCCTTCGAAAATTATGTAATCTAAAAATGATCTGTATTTTCCTTCCAGAACGTATCTTTTTAGTTATAGACTTTTGAACAAATCTCGAATTAGTATTTCAAATCTTTTTAACAATAATTAACTATATTTTTTTTACATTTATATGTATACATATATATATATATATATATATATATATATATATATATATATATGTATGTATGTATATATAAATTAAGTGTGTGCGTGTAAATATACGTATATGCAGGATCAACATTCATTTGATATTTAATTAATCAACAATATATTTTTTTTATATACTTAATACGTTATTTCAATTATTTAAACTATTTTCCTTGAATGTTATTGAAATATAAAATAAATTACATAAATTGTTTGTCAAAGAATCATATCATCATTTATTTTGAGGAATGTCTCATTTCAAATAAAGGTTAATGTAGTCAAATTTTGTTTAATGTAAATTGAATTCTATTGTTCTTCAGTGTTAATTTGGAAGATGTTATTTAATAGTATTATTTGATTTTCAGTTGACCGTTTAGTTGTTTTTTAATTGACATATATAAATTTTAAAGTAAGGTCAAGTATAATTATTTTGAAATAAAATTCGTTAAGATTTTATGCATTTCCTTATCAGTCACAAATTTAAATATTATCTTGATTTATATGCATATATATATATATATATATATATATATATATATAGTGTAATAAAAAATATTATATTAAGAACAATTTTATAACTTTACAATTTGTTTCATTTCTATAAAAAATTGACATAAAAGAAATTAAGTTATTTTCACCAATTTCACACAAATTTTTAGAACACTTTCAAATTTAATGTATATCGCTCTCATGATCTAATATGTGATTAATTAAACGTTAAATCTCGCATTTAGATTTCTTTTCAAATTTTAATTAATGCACTGTATAATAATTTAAACTCGAATATAAATATATGTGTGCATACGTAGTGAACGCATTTTCCATGAATCCTATTGCCGCATTATGAATGATCATATAACCTAAAAAATGCGATACATATGTCGGTTAGTAGGCCACAAATAAACCGGATAGTTGTAATAGATAAAATTTTATCTCGCATAAATTGATAATAAACGATTTGTTTAATAAAAAATATCACTTATCAATAACGAACTTGTTTTCTGAATATAAATAGGTATAATTTATCAGCATGTAGAATTTGCTATTTTCTCTATCTTTTATTGCTGAATTATCGTATGGATTACTTTGGCTTTCAAATTAGTTTTAGCGCGTATTTATGTAATTATTTATTTTTAAGTTTCTCTTTATGGGCTAATGTATAACATTGAGTTTTGTACAGTTTTTAAAATACACACGAATTGTTTTTACTAATCATATTTCAATTTTAATCACTTTGGACTGTAATAATATTAAACTAATTTAATAATATTTCATTTCAAAAAAATATTACGATTTTTTAAAAACTTTATTTTCAAGTGGGCATGATGCAATAGAAATATAAAATGATTACAGAGCATTGTAAAGACATGTGAAATTTTTATTATATTTGCAAAATAAAGATTTTTTTATATTTTTTGTATAATGAAAACAAAATTTAAATTTATTATTTTAATTAAAACCCATAACATATTTTCAAAATATCAAGTAATTAATATATTTATAATTTATAAAATATTTAGAGTATGTTTTTCTCTCTGAATAAAAAGTGTTTTGAATATTTTTAATTACTTTTAAGAATGATAATGTGTTCAAGATGACCATAAGTGGAAAAAACATTAGTGAAATTGGATATTGATACGATTACGATATATTAATTTTTAAGTAATTTTTGTATATGTATTTTTGGCTTTTCTGTTATATTTTTATATAAGTAACTGTATATCTTATTGCAAAATATCAATTCATGGATGTGTAAAAAATTAAATTTAAAAATTATCTTATTTTAAAATTGATTTAAATGAGTTTTTATGTTTAAAATAGTTTCAGTTAAATAATTTTCATCTTTATTTCTATAATTAGTTGTTCCAATTACCTGGTTGAAAATTTATCTAAAATAATACACATAAATTAAAAGATCAAAATAGTTTTTTATCAAAACAATCAATAATATTTATTATCTTTTTTGATTAACATCAGTAGCACCATCGCATTAAAAACACAAGCATAGAAAATACTCCATTGAAATTTCTTTCACTTGCTATAATTTTCCACCAGCAGATTAACGAATTGATTACTTTCTTTTTATTGTGGTTGATGTTGACACCGACATGGTTTTATGACAGATTAATTTTAATTTTTCGATTTTTTTTCGTTGTTCTAAAACGTTTATAAAAATACATGTCAGTATATTTGATATGTAAAATAAAAAGCTGTTGCAATGTTGCTAGTTCTTATTTTATTTTTTTAAATATGATTTAATTGCATTATTGAATTTAATTTATTGTTTTTCATTTCAAATTTTAATTAACACTTAATTTTCAATTGTAAGCAGAAAAATATGATAGATACAGAATATTATATTTTTTTTGAAAAAGTTTATTTTTATTTTTTAATACATCGAAAGTTTAATTATAGATTCTCTATACACATCATTGTTATATTTATGAACATACATACATTTATTTTCGTACCTAAGTTTATATATATATATAAATACAAATATATATATATATATATATATATATATATATATATATATATATATATATGTATGTATGTATATAAAAATATGTTTGATATGTAAGTATCTGTTTGTATAAGTAAAATGAGGAAGTAAAGAATCAAAATAATACATTATGACCAAATTGAACAAACTAAACAAGTCACGTTTGATAAAAACCAATAAAGTTGCATCAATATTATATATATATATATATATATATATATATATATATATATATAATATATATATATATATATATATACATATATATATATATATATATAATATTATTATATATATATATATATATATTATTACAAATTTTTTTCACAATATACTATAAAGTTAAGTTCAAAAAATGCTTTTCTTCCATATTAATTCTACTATTTCACAATGTTATTAAGTTTATCGAGCATAATAATTTAATTGTGTGAAGTGTTCTTTGCTTTCAATTTTATAAATTTATAGCAGTAATAATAAAGAAGAAAGTTTTGATCATTATATTGAATACAGAAGCGTATTTACAAACTATATATATATATATGTATATTGTATATGTATTTACATATGTACATATACATATTATGTTTATTATAAAAGAACTGATTGATTTTAAAGTATATTTAAAGTAAGTGGAAAACACGGACACCAAAATTTATTACTTACGTTATTTAATAGAGAAGTTTTTTAATTTGTTTTGAAATTCGTGATTCTAGGTATGATCGTGAAGAGATGGTGTTGATTTAATCAGAACTATTTTCTTAAAAAGTTGTTTTTTTTTTTAAAAAAAAACTAAAATAGAATAAATATCAGTGATGTTTGTGTAAAATATCCATATTTGGAATAAAGAATAAACTTTTCATTTTTAAGATCGTAATCTCAAAATTAATGTTTTATTTTTTATTATTATGAACAACTTATATAGACTGTTATTTCTAATAGAAAACAGTATCACAAGTATTGTTTACAATTATGGTTCGTATTTCAGTTACTAAAAAAATAAAAAAAGGTATATTTTGTAGTAAGATAATATATTGTATTTTCATGTATTTTTAATGATGTAGTGACTTTTTGAACATGCAGTTCCTTAATCCTTAGATTAAACAACGAAGTTTTATATATTGGTGTGATGGTACTTCTTATCCCTTCAGTGCTTTTTATATTAAATATTAATATTTATTATATTAAAAAAAAAATTGAATTAAAATAAAAATCTATTAAATATATTTTAACTTATACATTTCATCTTTCAAAGTTTATTAGTTTAGTCAGTGTTGTATACAAATGATATTATTTTAAAAATTATGTTTTGCATAGACTTTAGTAGAACGTATTTCAGTTTGTGGGCAAATAAGGCGTTTTAATGAAATGAGAGTGTCTAAAATATTGTTTAATACAATAGTTTTGGAATCAGATATTTATTAATGACAATTTCCATTAAGATGTATATACCTGAATAAATATATATATATATATATATATATATTTATATATATGTATATAATTTCCGAGAAAAATAATTTCATGCATAATCGTAAAATATGTAAATGATAAATTGAATATTACAAAAAAAAAATTGTGTAGATAAAGATATGACTGATTTTAAAAAGTACTTTTATCGTAAACTTCATTATGCTCGCTAATATATTATTACCGTAGTTTGTTGACAATAATTTACGACTATTTAATAAATTAAAAACACGAACATGTTAACATTTTTATTATCTCTATGTATTTAGGTTTATTTAAATAATTTTTACTATTCAAACGAAAAGTATCTTTTCTATTACAAACGGATAAATCAATTCAAATAATTTGAAATTGGCAAACGTTGTCTTAGTACAAGTTTTCTCTTTTGCCAAATCTGTTCATGGAAACGTGACACACAACTCATCCAACTTTCAAAAGTATGTATTTTTGGATTTATAAATTAACTAATATACTATAATATATCCGGTATGTTTACATCTCCGGAAACCTATCTAATACATAATATTCATTTTTTTGTTAAGTATGTATATATATATATATATATATATATATATGTATTGATTTTTTTACCGATTTCAATAAAATAATGATTATATATAACAACACTATATCACTGGTAGAAATATCATCACTGAACTTAATTATATTAAAAAATCAACTAGTTTATTGGCAAATTTGTTAATTGTGGACAATCATGTAAACTTTCAATAGTAATGGATGACTAATTTAACTTATTGAAAAAAGAATGGTGAATATGATGGCAGGTTTTAATGAAAATATAATTAATTATAAATATTAAATAATGCAAGACATACGACATTCATATTAATATATAATACAATTTTTTAATATGTTCTAATATTTATGAGTTTTCATGAAAAATTATAAAAGTCATTTATTTTATAAAAAATATTGTAATATACATTATATTTTTATTATTGGATCTTTGTAATTGTTACTAAGTATATATTTAGTGTATTTAAAGAACATGGCGTGTATATACATGATTTCTCTCTTTCTCTCTCATTATATATATATATATATATATATATATATATATATCTATAAAATAATAAGTAATTAACAAATAAAATATTTAGAGTATGTTTTTCTTTCTGAATGACAAGTGTTTTGAATGTTTTTAATTACCTTTAAGAATGATAATGTGTTAAAGATGACCATAAGTGAAAAAACATTAGTAAAATTGGATATTAATACGATTACGATATATTAATTTTTAAGTAATTATTGTATATGTATTTTTGGCTTTTATATTAGGTTTTTATAATTATTCTTATTTTTTTATTTTTTCATGTACAATGCTGCGAAATTCAAAAGACCAGAAGGCGGAAGGGAGATATTTGCCAACCTAATATTATATTTTTATATAAGTTACTTTTATATATCTTATTGCAAAATATCAATTCATGGAAGTGTAAAAATTAAAATTAAAAAAATATTTTATTTCGAAATTGATTAAAATGACTTTTTTTAAAAATAGTTTCAGTTAAATAATTTTCATGTCTATTTGTATAATTAGTTGGTCCAATTACCTGGTTGAAAATTTATTTAAAATACACATGAATTAAAAGATCAAAATAGTTTTTTATCAAAACAATTAATAATATTTATTATCTATTTTGATTAACAACAGTAGCACCATCGCATTTAAAACGCAAGTATAGAAATATATATATATATATATATATATATATATATATATATATATATATATATATATATATATATATATAAATATATATAAATAAATTCTGAATTACTACCTGATAAGAGAGATTGCGTTAAATTTCCAGTCAGAGAGTTCTTTTAAATCGTTAGTTGAGCATGAGACTGATACTTCTACTTTAATAAAACATATGTTAAAAATTAATGTAAAAAATATAACTGAATTCAAAGGCAAGAAAAACTATATTGGGTTAGTATTGTTAAAGAGGTCAAGACCTTACAACAGCTGTAGCATCCAATAGTAGTATTATTAATAATAGTAGGGTATTATATACATAAAATAAAGTATACCTTTTATTGATTAGATATATTGTTAATTATTTTTTTATATGAATGTCATTTAATATAAATACAAACTATTTTTTTGTACTTAATTCTATGGTGCTAATAAAATATAAACAAATAAATATATAAATAAATATCTAAATGATATCAAATGGTATAAAATAATATGAACAAATAAAGTGTAATTTGGAAAGTAATAGATCTTATTTTTAAATGAAATTCAATAATGAATTGATAAATAAATGACATCGATTAAAAAACAAAATTTAAAGGTTTATCATGTAAGTATATATATATGCGGTAAAAATAAGAGTGTTACGAACGATGATAAGAATTGAAATTCATGCTTAACATAATGGTCCAGTCCAGTTTAGTCAAGTTCCATCATCACTTTCACTCGGAGGATGATGTCTAAACTTGAAAAGTGAACATATAGGTTGGGCATTGCCATGGCTATGAACGTGAATAAAGATATGTGAATTGAAGTAGAATGATTTTTGGTCACATTTTTTTATGTACACCTGTTCGTTTTTAAACATACATATATTATCTCTTTTTCTTTACACATGCATACATATATCTGCTAAAGGAAAGAAACGAAAACTGATTGAATGAATGTGTAAATGTTCATTTTCGTATATATTTTTATATTAATATATATATATATATATATATATATATATATATATATATATATATATTCTAAAATATTAAAAACGGTATTTATTAATTTTAAAAATTAAAAAAAATATTGTCATTGATACAGAAATATTGTATTAGTCTAATATTGATTTTAATAAATGTAGAATCATTTTTTTATTAATTATTCCTATAATATGTTAAATTCATTTAAACTTAAAAATAATTAATAAAGATTATTAAATCTTACGAAATTACTCATTCACAAAAATGTAAAATATATAATTTTGATTATAGACTGACATATCTCAGTGATATAACTTTATATTTTTTGTGATACTAAAATACCTAAAAATGGTTTTATTTTATAAAAAATACACTTAAGCTTGTTTTAAAACTTTATATTTTTTAATTATGAACTATTTACAATTTACAGTTTGGAATTGTATGTTTTTTGAAAATTTTTTATTGTAAATATATATGAATTAAGTATTATTTCCTACAAAGTAATTCTTTTTTGATATTTTTTCATTTTCATTAATTTTTGTAATACTTTTTACTGTTAAAATATCAATTAACTTGTTCAAAATTACAACTTTTTTTCTTATTATTTTTAAATTGTAAAAATGCGTTTTTATCTGTATTTTTATTTGAAATTTTTTAATATCATATTTAGACTTTCTTTCCAAATTTTGGTACTCTTTTTTATACTTTTTTATATGCTAGTTTACTAACTGTTTAGCTGATCAATTTAATCTAAATAAAAATGTGTCTCATTTGTATTTTTCTTTAGAATTAATACTTTTCAAATACTAAGAAAAAATATGCGTGATAAATTTACTCATCATGACTTTTTTCATTTATAATTTACTTAAAATTCATAATATGTACATATTACATGACCTTTGCCTCTTTATACTAAAAATAAAATATATTTTTTAAGTTTCAAGAACAATAATGGAGACATTGAATATGTAGGTACAATGGAAAATAATAACCTTGCAAATTTTATAAATAAAAAATAATATATAATGTTAAATAATGAAAAAAGGAATATTATTTATCAAACAGTAGTTAAAATAAAATAATGTATAAAATATTAAATGATTAGGAACTTTTTTAACAAAAAGGTTTTTGTAGTTTTTTCTTTTAAAGTATTTTTAAAACTGATTTAACATGTGTGTAATGATCATTCTATTGATAATTTTATATTCATTGGTAGCATGGAAAATGAAACCACGAGACAAGGAGTATGTTAAAATATCGAAGTGAATGTTTCATTAGAATATATATATATATATATATATATATATATATATATATATATATATATATATATATTAAATCAAACGATTTTAGAAAAAATAAAGTTTCTTAGATCATAGAGTTTGAATTGTAGATAAGAATAAATATTTGTAACACAATTTACGGTTGTATTCTTGTCAGTGAATGCCAAGGCCCATCTTTGAATTCTCTGCTGTATCATTATTGACGTGACTACCAAACAAAGAACGTAGTCAAATTACTTATTTGATTGAAATGAATCATTTGTGTATACACTTTTAATTAATTTTGTAGAATATCAATTCGTAGAATTGTATTTCAGTGACGATATAAAACATGGTTTCACTTTCACTTGAGGGGAATGGTATACACTGTTCGAGTCGTTTATACTGGATTAGTCTAGTTGCAGAGATACATAGCGAATCTGTTTTCTAATACAGATCCTTGCATCGATTTAACACGTTCATAGCGGTTTGATCTAACGAATCAGTGTTCATGATGCGTGTACGAGTATTTCCTGTTATTGAGAAATATGAATGGTGTTAATCGTCTTCTTTGTAATTTAATTATCAATTCTATTTAATGTTTCGTTCACGTACGTATACACACATGTATATATATATATATATATTATATATATATATATATATATAGGCGGATATATATATATATACAAGATATATATATATATATATATCTATATATATACTGTACTACCCAGTATATATATATATATATATATATATATATATATATATATATATATATATACTGTGTGTGTGTGTATAAAAAGAGAGAAGTAATTCTGTAAAACAAATTAATTTCTGAATTTTTAATTAAAAAAAAATTGTTATTTGAAGACATTAAAAGTTAAAAAAAATACATATTTTTTCTCACACATACATACACACACACATATACATATATATATATATATATATATATATATATATATATATCGATCTAAAATGGAAAGAATAATTGAAAAGGAATGTGATTTTAATACATACGAATGAAATTATATATATATATATATATATATATATAATTTCATAATTATATATATATATATAATATAAATACATATTTGTTCAGGGTTTAAAAATTGTTTCATTAAAATTCTTTTGCAATAAATACAATAATACACTTATTAATGTATAAATAAATATTTGAATGTTAATTTATTATAGTAATTTTCCATACTGTTCTATATTTTTGTGCGAATAAGAATTAATTAACAATTGAATTGAACATAATATTTCTTAAGAAGGAAAATAAAATAAATATAAGGTAGTATACTTTATTAGATGAATACTACTATTTATATATATATATATATATATATATATATATATATATATATATATATAATATGTTTTGATATTCAAAATAATGAATAAATTATTTATGAAATGACCTATTTTAATTTTTGCCATTTAATTATTTTATAGACAAACAATAGTAAATATTTACTAAATCAAAACTTTTTGTAAAAATGTTGGACTCACCCATTAGATTATAAGTAATAGCTTGTTTTTGGTTGTTTATCTGCCTTCTAATTTATTGTTTTTCATCCTTTCTCTCTTTCTCTCTCTCTTTACACACACACACACACACACACATATATATATATATATATATATATATATATATATATATGTAAGACCAACTTTTTGAAATTAATTATTATTAAAATCCATAACTTGTCAAGGTTATCAAGTTTTTGAAACAATCATTTTCTTAATGAAAAGTGAAATTACTCATAAGAATGCGTAGTCACCAGACCATCAAATTAATCACTGTTTTATGACTTTATATACTTTATGCATGTATAAACAAATATACTTTTATATATGCATACGTACGAGTTATGTGTATTTTTGGATATTTGAACTAGATATAATTTTGTGTGTATATTTAATTAGGAAAAATATTTTATAGAAAAGTTTCAATAAAATATTAGAAAGAATGGAAAAGAAGAAAATATACAGAATTTACATAACATAAGAGAAATAATGAATGAGAATATTTTTTAAAAAAAACTTCTAAATAAGAATAAAATGAGAAATATTTACAAATAGAATTAATAACATAAAAAAATGTTTTATGTACATTTACGTACATAGCTATATATATATATATATTAATATATATATATATATATATATATATATATATATATTCATATATATGTACGAACTACTAATTAAATATTTGAATAACTTATGTAATTTAAGTATCAAAATTATCATGTTTGCTTTGTACTTAAGTATTTGTTCAATGAATTAAAATTTTGAATTATTTTAATTAATTCTTAGAGGTAAAAATGATTTATTTAATGCTTTTATTTATTTATGATTTTTTTCAGAATGAATCATTTAAGATATATATGTATATCTATATATAAAGTATTTTCAATCAATTCTTGTAGGAAATTTAATTTGTACATATTTTTTAAAAAATACTTGAATATCATTTTATTTTCTAAGAATTCGAATAAGGACATGTAAAGAACATGTATACAATATTTATGAAGACCGTCTTGAAGGTATAAAAAAATATTAAAGATTTTTTAGAATGATTCGTCATATATACTTCCTCGTAAATATGCAACGTGCCGCAAGCATACGATATTATGGAGACCATAATACGTTAATAACAGGAAATTCATAACAAAGTGCGATCTCACAGTAAAAAAATAGATTTGTTTTCTTTTTAATTTCACTTTCTGTATTGGAATTTTGGGCAAATTATATAGTATCATATGTGATATTAATTAACGTGAAGAAAATTGTATATTACTGTTAAGAAAGAAATTAATTTTGTATGAAGACAATCATAATACATTCAAAACAGTATATAATATATATATATATATATATATATATATATTCACATGTATATACATTATATATAATGTAAATTAATTTTCGACCAAAACATAAAGAATTGTTTCTTTATATTGTATTTGTATTTAAATATCAATAGATTGTATTGTTAAATACTTGACGGTAAAAACTTGTTCCTTGGACTTGATGGTTAACTGTAAGGTCAGGGATTGCACTGTTTAATTGTCCACGTAAATGGAAATATTTTATTGAAAAGAATTTATCATAATAATATGTTAGTGGTTAATAAATCACAAATAAAGTATCAATATTATGACGTGATGGTAAAATACAATTGTAAAATGTACCGGAAATTAAAACATCTTCTTTTTTGTAATAGTAAACGTATTGTTTGTATATATACATACACACACACACACACATATATATATATATATATATATATATATATATATACATTATATATAGAGAAAATTATTTTCCATGCAGATATTAAAAATGTAAAACAAAACTATATGGAAATTTATTTTATTTAGATCAATTTCTTACGCTCTCTCTCTCTCTCTCTGTATATATATATATATATATATAAAATTAACATTTTAGATAACCAGTTCATAATAAATTAAATTTGTCCTCAATTAAAAGATGAAGCACAATTTTCACAGAAATTTGCTAAGCTCTTAAAAACTTAAAATCTATTATTTATTAGTAATTATAGGTGCAAAATAACATTTCTATATTAAGATTTAAACAGATCTATCGTTTTTATTCAACGACTGAGAGTATTTTATATTTGTATGAAAACATAAGGATTCATTTAAATTTTTATTAATTTTATATTTTTCAATATTTTGAATGAATTTAAAAAAATAAATTTATTATTATAATTGTTTTAAAGTTTCATGTTCAATTTTAATGATTGTACATATATCAGCTATTTAAAAATATATCTATTCTAAAACAATATAATAAATTTTATTTTACTGTTGAAATATAAAAGATTTATACAACATAATCTGTAAGGTCTCGAATAAATCTAATTCATGTCTTAACCAAAATTAGTATTAATACTGAACTGAATGGTTAGGTGTTAAATGGAATATTTGTTAGTGTTAGCAATAGAAAAAATAAATTTAGGATACTTTTGAAGGAATGTATGAAATTTTGATGTAGTTATAAAATCTTTGGAAATTTTCTTCCTTATATAAATATTACAAATAAAATATATTCTATCAAATTAATATTCCTTTATTACTAACAAATATTATTTAATATATATTTTTTATACAATGTTTAATTTAATAATATTTATTTAATATTCAAAAAACCTATACCTGTTGATAGTTGTGTGAATTGAATAAATGAAAATATGAGATTTTATATTGATTTCAAATTTATAATCTGAATATAAATTCTTAACATTGAAATAAAAAAAAGATTTCGTGGAAACAGAATTTACATATTACTTCTTTTAAGATTTTAATATAAATACTTATTTAATTTTTATGGAAAATAGTTTTAAAATTTACATTTTGAATCTTATTAACTCGTTGAAAAGTAGAAAAAGAAAAGTAAATTTTACTAACTGAATTTAAATAAATTCTCAGTGCTGAGTATCATTAGGATAAAATTAAAACGTTCTAAATTAACGATTTCTGAGATAAGATCTAAAAATGTTTACTTTTATAAGAAATGACTACCGTGTGATCTTTTTCGACAATGGCTTGTTTTGAATGTTGTTTGAAAGCTAAAAATGTTTTTCAAAGAAATGTTGATAGTATTTTATGATAATTACGTTTTGCATTCTGTAACAATGTGATTTTGTGGTATCAACTATTTCAGTGAGAATATTTTGATCTGAATAATAACTTTTGATGCATAAGATGAGTTGCATCAACGTGAAATAAATTTATGGTTAAATAAAAATAGTAGTATAACTAAAATCTTCATATTTATTTTGTGCAAGAACCAAATTATCTATTTTTGAAAGCATTTGGAATAAAATGAATTAAATCATTCAACGGAATAAAAAGAATATAATTGAATATATATATATATATATATATATATATATATATATATATATATATATATATATGAGAATTTGTGTATCTATGGATTATTGTGCGATCGATTCAAATTTAAAAGAGAGTACTATTTAATTATCTCCGTATTATTTATAAATATAATCACAATGAATGATGTAGGTATAGACGGGTGTCATTCTCGTCTTACCTCATACAGTCACTTTTAGAAAGCAACAATTTAAGAAATTGTTACTCGAACAATAAATTGGCCACGCATTAAACACTTTGAACAAGTTGCATAAATATCTATGTATTAATTCTTCCTTTGCGAATAATTTCCGATTCGAAAGTGAAAAAAAGATTATTAAAACGGATATTAATGTAAATTTTACTTTCATGCTTGTAACAAGATATATTCAAGACATTTAATTTTATTAAAATCTAAAATTGATAATTAAGACATATATATATATATATATATATATATATATATATATATATATATATATATATATATGTAGAACTCATGTTATTATTTTTATAATTAAATGCGTATCTATTATTTCATTTGAATGAATGTGATATATGGCACATAAATAACATATAATTAAAAAAAAGTGAAATACACAAAATCTAATGAAGTATGTATATATATTTAAGTAAAATAATAATTATTGTATTTAATCAAATATGTTGTAAAAAGAAAGATATATTACAATTGACTTTTATTTTGTTTATATATTTTTTCGTTTGTAAATATAAATTTTTGTAAATGTAATTAAATGTTCCAAATATTTTTTTCTATTTGCATATTATAATTTTTATTAATTTTTGGATAATAGATATGAAATTATTACATTAAAATATTCGTACTTTTTATTGATTGTAAAATTATTTTAGGTATTTAATTACTTAGATTAATGTGATGTATTCTTATAATTCTGTCGATGAATTATATATGAATTTAATTATATTTATTTTCTTTTCAGTTTATGTTATACAATGACTTGCTGCTACATAAACATCTTAATGGGGTAAGATTTATTTAAATTATAATTAATTTCAAAAAATAGTATTTTTGTAATATTTAAAAACAAAATTTATTTTAATATTTATTCAGAAGACATATTTTTAAAAATGTAGCTTATTTTTGAATTCTAACCTGCTAGTTATAATTTGTTTAGCACATCGCTAATATTAAATTATCATATATAATATTTTTTTTGATTTTTCTATTTAAAATATTAATGTATTATGATTTAATAGTGCATTTATTATTAGAGATTGTGCGTGAAATGAGTGTAATGAAAATTAATTGCTTGCATTGTATTATTTATTTATTTTAACACCTATTATTGGCATTTCACGATCTCTCAGATCTTTTCAGATTTTAACAGAAAGGCTCTGACGATGATCAGTCAATATATTTTTAAATAATAATTGAACAATAAGTGATTATTGAACTTTAAACTATTGTGGTATTGGGGTTAAAATTCATATGTGTTAAAGATAACTAAAAATATTTCTTAATAAAGTCGATTTTTCGTTTACTTATATATCTTCATTTTAATTATAATTTTTTACATTAAGAAAAAATATTTCAGGAAAGCCAACTTCAATTAAAATATAAATTTAAAATTACTGATGTTCATATAATATCATTTACAATTTATTATTATTGATAGTGGTATAAGTCCATTTGTAATTAAAAAATCTGTTATTTTCTTTAACAATTTTATTAATTATTATTACATAATTAAATTTAACAAGTCTATAGTTTTAAAAACATAACCCGAATTTATTAACGTTTGCCAATATTTTTTAGTTAATTCAAACGCAAACTTTTAAATATCTCAATGTATGAATAAATGGACTTATACCACTTTCCAATACAACGGCTCATATATTTATATTTACATAATTCTTGTTTATTTATAAATATAACTTTAAAGTTTTTTATTTTCATTTATATGTATATCGTTTTGAAAGAAATCTATGAATACATTAGTGGAGTTGTTAATAAATGTTGTTAATAATAAACAATATTATAAATTTATGTAAAACACTTGACATTTTAATGCAGTTCATTGCATTCGATTGCAATGCTATTTCTTGAGCATAGATTAATGTCAATGTAATTTTTTATTAAAATATTGTTATAATAACCAAGGTTAGTATCATTCGTATTAAGCAAAAAATATATTTTTTGTTATTTAACACGAAATAAATTACAGTCAAATTAAATTGATGAATATATTTATTAAATACTTGAAATATTTGTTTGACTTCTTAAATATATATATATATATATATATATATATATATATATGTGTGTGTGTGTGTGTATGTGTATTTATGAGCATGTGTAATTAAATGCAAATATTAATAATAATATTTATACACAACATTTTTACAATGTGTAAGTTTAAACATAATTTTCATACGTAACAAGTATTTATTTATGTGCAGAGCTTTTTTTTGAATTATACATTTCTGAAATTTCTATGTTAGTACAATTATGAAATTTTCAAAATAAAGCACAATTTTAATAGGTAAAGAGTCAAGAATCATTTAATTGAATGATTTTTTACTATATAAAGTGACGACTATTTGATATTTTAATACAATAAATCTAAACGTATATAAAATAATATTATTATTTTCAGTAAAATTTATTAAAGTACATTATAAATAATAAAATATACATAATTCAGTGATATAAAAAAGTTAATTAATTATTTATGTCACTATAAATATTGATTATTGCTATACAAAAATCATAAAGTACAATATAAATAAATTGTCGCTAATTACAATTTAAAGTGTTTATTTTCAGTGGAATACAAATTAATTGTTATGTCAATATCCGTGAATATTTGACCTACTTGAGATAAGAAAATATTCGTTATTTTCTTAAAGTTATGATTTGAAACATGAAACGTAAAATGTGTTCACGCATAATTTTGTTACTCTATAGTGAAGTCAATATAAAGAGAAATTTAATATACATGTAATAAGTACAGTTAATTACTAACAAAAGTCAACTATTAGTGAAATTAATTACTGAAATAGTACTTCGACATGGTATAGGAATTGTATGTAGAGGTAGTAAAATTAATAAAAAAATTTCACTATGAAATAAAATAAAATATGAAATAAATTGAAATCTATCTTTTAAATGCTGATATTTTCAAGGATAACACATTTAATTATCCATATATGAGTCCATAAACTCCTCTCTCTCTCTTTTCATATATATATATACATTTTGTTTTCTCTCTCCAAATATTGAAATTTTTTTGATTCAATCGTTTATAAATTCATTTATTAAATTACTTCTCTTTATAATTTATAACATAATGATAAAATTATGTTAAAAAAGTAATTAGTTTATAAAAATGATTTAATGCTTAGTAATACTTTTTTATTACTTTTTATATGAAATTCAATTTAAAACTTTATAAATATGCACTTATAATTAATTTAAATTTTATATGTAATTATGAACAGCTATATAAAGTTAAATTACAAAATTTTGTAAAAAATCAAATTTTATTGCAAACAATTAAAAAATAATTATTTATACTTGTTAAAGTTATATTGAAGTAATGTAAAAATTAATTGGTATATATTTTTGACATCCATATTCATTTTATTATTTCAATTATTTCACAAAATTATTTTAAATTTTAGTATACATATTTATTTTTTTAAAAAAATGTTTCTTTTTTAATAAAAAAATCGTATGACATGATTATAATTAAATTTATAATATATTCAGCAAATAAGTGTATATTACTTGGCTTATATCCTTTCACTTAGTATTTATACAAGTTATATTTAAATAAATATTAACTCGTTTTTAAATAAAAGAATAGTAAAATAGAATATTTGAGTTATTAACTTTTTAAAAATTAAATATAATTTTTCATAATATTGTGTTATACGTTTTGACAGAGTTGGTGTGTGAAGCTTTTTCCGTTTCCAAAAATTAAATTGTATTTAAAAATTATTAGGAAACATAGTAAATCTTTAGAATAACAGAAAATTAAATAAAATTATAACAATATTTTTGTTATAATCAAATATTTTAATTATATAATAAAAATCACAAAAATATGAATAAAGTACCGTATATATAGCAAGAAGACATTTTGTAAATATTATCAAGTACTAATACATTTTTTTTTAATTTTTCTGTACATATATATATATATATATATATACACACACACACACATAGGATATGTGTATACATAATGAGTGTATGAATAAATATTTATAGATAAATAGTTGCACCTACATAAGTTAGTAAATTTTACTTTTTTAAATGTATATTTTGCCGATCAGTAAATTGATATTATTATATTGATTTAATAGGAAAAAGCGATATAGGAAATAAAATTCGACTATGCTGTAATAAATATCGATTCAGATGCATATCGAAAATTTAAATCACTAACGGAAATAAATTTCCAAAAAAAGAGTATACTTAATAGCTATGAACATTATATAAATGAAACTTATAATTAATATGAATTGAAAACGTTACATATTAGTATTTTATTATTTATTTCCGGTTGTTAAATATAATGCAACTATTAGTAAAGTGAAATTATTTAGCCAAAAATGTTTTCTGTATACACTCGTTATATTTTTGAATAATATTGTTTCAATTAGACGACTGTAATACGATTCATTAAATATAGAAAATTATATATATATATATATATATATATAATTAATAAGTATAAAGATTCATTGCTAAATGCCGATACACATTAAAAAAATGATAAAATCAGCCATCATGAGAACTCAAATTGATTTTTGAACTCTAATGTCTATTTTGTAATATTTGAAAGTGTTCCAAGTAATAAATCCTTGCAATATTTATTTCTTAAAAATTACACAATGGTCATTGAATATATGAAATTACATGAAAATACCATCAACTTTATGTATAATATTCGAATATCTGATAAGGCATCTATTATAAGCTATATCCATGATGAAATAATTTATTATTGTTATTTAAAAATGTACATGAAGCAAATAATATAAAAAGGTAATGGATTTAAAATTATATATATATATATATATATAAATATTTAGTATGTGTGTAATTTTATATATACAAACATTTTTTCTGTATTACTCAAATTTTACATCAGGTTTAGGTAGATAATAATATGAGAATTCAAGTGATAGGTTAAATTATTAATATGATTAATAAATGAAAGGTATATAAATTTATTTGAATATTTTTAAAATATTTCATTCCATTTTTCAAATAAAGATTAATTTATATCATGTTTTTATTTTAAATACATTTTTATCAATATAACACATTATATATATATATATATATATATATATATTCAAAATATATATAAACGTATTAGTGTGTGTGTGGGTGTATAAACAAATAAATTGTTGTATTATGTCAAGAAATAAGTTCATATGTGGCTTTAGCTCGATATGTACAATGTGTAACTAATATTCAAGACGTGCATTTAATTTGTACATAGTATAAGACGTCTATCTGTGCTAAATTAAAAATTTACATTAGGTACTTCCATTTCACAATGTTTACTCACTTTTACCTTCACATGCGAAAGCTGACCAAACGTTATGTCCGTTTTGCCCGCTCACGTGTGCCAGCTACGCATGGGGAGAAATTGCTTGTTTATGATTCACTTGCCTTATTCATTCATTTGACATTGTTTTTTATATGTGACAATTGTCAGTGAAAGAATAAAATTTAATGTTTAAAAATAATGTTCCATTATGTAAAAATCCAACATTAAAAACAAATAAGGTGTTAATAACCATAGCACGTACCGTTGAAAGTATTTCATTGAACAGTTTATTTATATAAATCCATGACATGAGGATTAAATCGATTACAATATTTGATTTTTTTTTATTTAATTTCATAGATGATATGTAATTTATAAGACAATGTTTTTTTTATGATCAAACAATAAAAACTTTCACTCAAAGAACTACAAATAAGAATTTTTATTTGCTTATAACCGGATTTTTGCTGTTTGTATCCGTATATATATATAGGTATGTATTTACATGATATAAATTATTAAATAAAATTAACTTTTTATAGACATATACAAATATTTTTTTTTAAAAATGTCTTTTTTTATATTAAATATATAAATAGTTATACACGTTAAAAAGTGTTATAAAATTTTATTAATATTATATTGCGTAAATAAATCCATATTTTTTTTATATATTTTTACTAGGAAAGAATATAAAAAATAATATTTTATAACGTAAATTTCCTTACTTATTTTGAAATTCACCTATTAAGTAAAGAAGGCCATATTCATGTAATTAGAACATGTTGAGTTACTGACCAATGTGTCATGAGTTTGATTTCGTCCTTGAAGAATGTGTCATCTCACATTACGAAAGTGATTGCTTCAAACGCTTAATTAAATTCAATCGAAACGTTGTTCTACAATAAGTAATGTAAAAGAAATAAGTAATTGATTTTTATATTAAATTCTTAATTGAATATTATTTTGTATTTATGTTGCCATAAATATGCATTTTTATTATATTATCCTTTTTAAGGTTATGGAAATTAAACATTTCTTAATTATGTAAATTATCTTTAGAAATAAATCTTTTGTAATTGTATTCAAATATTTCACTAATGATTCAGAAATTAAGAATGGAATTTATTAATACAAAAATGAAAAAATTTTTTTAGGAAAATTTGTTACATTTATTTATATTAATATAATTAATAAATATCTCAGTGTTTATAAATTGTTTTCATTTCATTTTTATGGCAAATATTTCTTTAGATTATTTTGTATTTTTTTTAAAAAAAACATATCGTTGATATATAGGGGTGTTTTTTTTAAAGCGCAATAGAACTTTAAATTGAATCCCTATCGAAAGTTCTATCTAACCTAAAAAAAACACTCTTTATATGTATGTGTGTATATATATATATATATATATATATATATATATATATATATATATTCCAGTCGGAAGTCCTGAATCTTTCAAGTCGAGGGTTGAGCAACCGACAACGCTCATCTTGTGAAAACACTCTGTCGAGAAGGATGTAAATGAATGAAAAAAATCTTGTGTGTCAGCGTGGTGAATATATATATATATATATATCCAGTATATATATATATATATATATATATATATATAGAGAGAGAGAGAGAGAGAGAGAGTTTAGGTTAGATAGAACTTTCGATAGAGATTTAATTTAATTTTTTATCATGCTTAAAAAACACTTATAGATTACTTTTATATATATTTTTTGAAAGAAATGAAACATTGCTAATTGAAATACTATATATATATATATATATGTATATATATGTATATATATATATATATACCGACTGGGTAGCACAGTGGTTTGCATCATCGCGTGTCATGCGGGATATAGCGTTCAATTCCCAGTCGGAGAGTCCCTCATTTTCGAGGGTTGAGCATAAAGGCCGACAACCTCATCTTGTAAAAAATAACTGTCGAGAAGAGAGTAAACCCCGAATAAAAAAATCTTCACCAATCCGCCTGGTCAGCGTGGTGAATATGACCAAATAATACCAGTGAATGGTAGCATTCATTGAGGTTTTCATCCAGTAGTGGATTGACATGGGCTTTATGATGTGATTATATATATATATATATATATATATATATATATATATATATATATATATATATATTAAAATGAGGTTTATTTGTTCAATATATATTAAATATAATTTTGTTTAAATATTGTATAATTTTTTAATTTCTATAACTTCAGTTTTATTAAATTGTATTTTATTTAATTTTAAATTTAATTAAAATAAATTTAAAAAAGATTTCAGTTAAAGATCACATATTGAATTAATTTAAAGTAAATATTGGCGAATTCCACTAATTTAAAAATATAAAAGTATTTATAACTTAGTTCCATATATTATATACTGTGACGAATTAATTATTTATTCCATTTTTGAGATTAATGAAGATTATTAAAATGTAATTAAATTATATAATAAAAACTTGTTCTTATTCGAAAAATTGAAAATTTTTATTACTCATTTATTAACCATTTGAAGTAATTTTCTTTTTATATTTTCTTTTGAAATCATAAAGTAAGTATATATTGATATCAGTTAAAATTAATTGTTTTAAATTAATCTCAGAAATATCGTAATGAAGTCGTAGGAAATGAAATTAAAAATAGTTATTTATTATTAGTTTCCGACATAATGATATAGTAATATAAACAAATAAATGCGAAATAGATCAGCGAATACGCAATAAATACATTAACAAAACGTATAATCTAACACGGTAGTTTTACAACTTTGATACTAAACAATTCAAGCAGCATAATGTTCTAATAACAGCACAACAATAGTTTCTTGTTCTTACGTATATTTTATGCAATCATTTACACATTAGCATATAATTATAATTTAGAGAACTAGTCCACTGTGCTACATTAAATACTACCTTCAATGAATATTTTACGACGACGACTGCTATTCTTTGAGCCGAAATACTTGTAATGATGTATTTAAGATGAGAATAACGTAATAAAATAATTGGCGGGAAATCCTTTTAGATATTATATTAAAATTGCAAGTTGTAAATTTGACATATATTTTTGTTTTTAAATTTATCTTGAAAAATGTTATAATTATGAATGTTGTACTTTTGTATGAAAAATTGTTTTTAAGATAATTAGACTTGAAAATTATGAAAAAAATGATTTATTATAATTAATGTATATATATATATATATATATATATAATGTATGTGATAGTAATATTTAATATAAATATAATCTGCTTATTGTTGCTATCACATTTATTAATAAAATATCATTTTACTTGATTTAAATGCAACTAATATGTAAAAAATTAATAGTAAGAAAAAAAAGGTCTTTTTTATAACGCCTTTTTATTCTGATGGAATAAAAACATATATATTTATATTTTTATAAAAATTGTTAAGAAATTTGAATTTTTATTTTTAGCAGAAGTGTTATTATTTGTATATTTTTTTATCACTGATTCAAATTACTTCATATACTAATATATAGGAATGACTGGATAATTTATTTATTATTTAAGTTTAAAAATAATTTGATAAATTTTTATCTGATCATTTTAAGACATAAAATAATACGTATTATATGTATTTCGAAAATTCACAAAAATATTTTATTGATGATATCAGACAGAGATTTAGTGATAATAATGAAGAGAAATACTAAAGTGTATTTTTGGACTATTTTAACTTTAAATTAGAATAAAATATTTTACGAATAGATCAATTGATATTTAAAAAAAAATAAAAGTTATTTATATAAATAAAATTAGAATGGAATTGTTAATATATTGAACTAAAATAATATTCGGTAAATATGTGATTTATATTTTTTTATTCAATTTGTTTTATGTACATAAAATCTAAATTGAATAAAAATTTTGGTAATATGAAAAGTTCGAAATAAATTTAAAATATTTTTTTGTGTGAAAATTCTATTTAATTATATTTTAGCAAATTTTATAGAATATATGCATTTAAATTTGTATTTAATTATGTATCTTTATATATGAACTTTTAAATTCTGTTTTCATTTTATATATAATTTCTAAATAATGTTCTTAAATAAATATTCATTTTAACATATACTCACTTACATATATATACACACACACATATGTATAAATTTATGTTTTCGTATGTATATAAATACTTATGATGAAATAAAAAAAAATAGTAAAATATATAACAGAATACAACAATAATACATGCGTAAATAATAAATCCAATCTGAATAAAAATACTGCAATTAATGTTATATAAATACAGCGATTTCAAAAGAAGTCGTATAAATTCAAAGCTGTATTGAATTTCAAATGTATTTTACGCTATGCTCATCTAAATTCTATTTCCTTTGTTAGTTTCTTAATTTCAATATATATGAACGTGTATCGTCAAGTCGTGCGTTTTGATGCTTAACGATAAATAGAAAATACGTGCACAGTAAAATACTTCCGTATCCAACAAATTCTATTATTATTATATCTAATAAATTAAATTACTTTTCGCTTTAATCAAAGCATTTATATATATATATATATATATATATATATATATATATATATGTGTGTATGTATGTATGTATGTATGTATGTATGTATGTGTGTGTGTTTGTGTGTGTGTTTGTGTGTATGTATTTATGTATAAAACAAGATTAATTAAGATTTTTTATAATTATTAAATATCTTTGTATATAACAAATAATTTCATAACAAATATTTTTAATATACAAGTATAATTATAAATAAATTAAAGGAAAATGTTTTATACATTTGTCACAATTAAAAACAAATATTTATAAATAAATAAAAGAAAAACATAAAGAATAAGATAATAACACTTTATTCACTGTTAACTTCTCTTGACAAGGTTATTTTTTTAAAAAAATATTTTTGCAATTACTGTGAAATGAAAAAAATGTCTTCTTATTTATAATTTTCAATAATTATAATATTTCCATTATTTTTTATGTTTATTCCATTATTTATTAATAATTTCTAAATATGGTGTGTAGTTTCAATATTTTAATAGCAAAACAATATTAATACATATATTATTTATATATATATATATATATATATATGTGTGTGTGTGTGTGTGTGTGTGTATGTGTATGTAATACGTGTTTGTTACATTAAATTATTAGTGAAATGAAAAGTATTAAAAAAGAACATATATATTCTATAACTACATATGACCTCTTAAAGATAAGAGATTATAATATATTTTTTAAAAATATTTTTTTCCAACAAAAACCCTGATTTTCCTATTACATCAAAACGTATACATAACAACTTGCAATTCAATTAAATGCAAATTTGAATTCACCGACCATATATGTATTATAGCAAAAAATTAACAACAATACACATACAATATTACAAACGACTTAAAGCACAATGACATTCATTTCGTTGTCCATACCTGCATGTATACAAAATAAATGTTATCAATTATGTCAACTGCTGTGATGAACATTACATACTTTTGTTTTCATTATCGCAATGAATATCATTATTATGGCAATGTGTATTTTGCAAGCTGATGTATTGTTTGTTGTTGCGTGTAAATTAAAATTAGCGAAGAAAAAAGTAATTATTGCTAATACGTTTTTTCCGGAGATATAATTTCGTAATATAGATGTCCTCGAGTAGTTTTAGCCATCCGCAATTGCACACGAAAATAATGATGGTGTCCAAAGAAATTTCTTTCTAATTTATCTTCGTACGAGGAGGTTAACAGATACACTATCTTTATCCCAAAACGGGTTTTATCGTCATTAAATATTTCGTACGAATTGTTGAAGTCTATTGTGTTTAGCTGCGTACGAAAACAATGGATTTCTACAAAGGTCCGAGAATTTATAATATTTTCTATATAATACTGTATGTGAGTCTATATATATATATATATATATATATATATATATATATATATATATATATATATATATATATATACACGTTCAATGGCTGCTGTTGAGTAATACTTTGATTGAAAATAATATACATATGTTCTTTAAACATTAGTTATTTTTTATGGTTATCCACTGTAAAAAATAGAATATACATTTAAAATAACAAATAACAAAAATGAATAATTTATTTTTTTCTTTGTACCTCTTTACATGTTTTATCAATAAAATTAGATAATGGAATCGTAGTTTAGCTTGCAATTCAAATACTTAGAAAATACTCTGTCATAGGTGAATCAATACATTAAATAACGCATTTTTTTATGAAATTATTAAATAATCACTTATTAATCACATCATTCGTAGAATAAAAATGACTGTATTATTATTTACAAATATAAAGAATTATATATTTGTTACCTTATTAATATTTTGAAATAAAATTAATTAATCGTTTACAAATATAACATAATATTTTAAAATACTGTACATAAAAATGTTGAATTTTTTTTAAGATGCATTTAAGTTACATACATATATGATTGACAAAATTATTTTTTAAACAAATTTAAAAACATCGGTAAATCATTTAAACGTAAATCTTACATAGAACATATAAATTATAATCGTTTCTAAAATAAAACACGTTTTTAATGTTCTGTATGTAATTTAATATATCTTCAAGCTAAATTACTAATTTGGACTTTGTGATTAAATAGATTGGCATATTTCAAATATCGGACCACTCACTAAGAATTTTACTTGTGTTTTTTTTCTTAAAAAATATACTTTTTCTGTCTGATTACTGCATTTCATTATATTCGATAAACATATTTCAATTTTTTTTCTTTTTTTTAATATACAATATTTATTATTGTTAAAACTTTTAACCTGTATTTAAATTTTCAAGTTAAGAGCTGTATAATTATTGTACAAAAATAACGTTCATTTAATAATTAGTCTGATGAGTGATAAATGATTTTTAATTTTTTTTAAAAATAATTTAATATATTTATTCAAATGAATCGTTATTTTAAACACTATAAATTTGTTTGATGATTCACTTTTAATTTGCTTATATTCTTATTTCGATACCTATTTTAATATTTTCTATCTTAGATGTATTTCATGGGCTTTTATATGAAAAATAATAGGATTATTATTAAAATTCGCATATAAAGTTGTAATTAATATTAATAAATAAACAACTATTGTCCATTTTAATTTTAAAAATGTGATATTTAAACAGTGACTTATTTTAATAAAAGTGATTTCTATCAAAGTATAAAATTATAAATGAATTAAAATATCAAATATAAATAAAACAAAAAACCTTCAATGAAATTAAATCTAAAATTTGGAATAATGTGTTTAAATACATTAGAATGAAGTATTAAAATTGAAATTGGTAAAATAAATAGTTTTCATAATTTTATAAACAATTTTTTTCTGAAAATATAAGTTATTAAAAAATAGTTAAATTTTTACTGAAATATTTTATTAAAACAAAATAAAAATTACATTTTTTTGCTATGTAACAATTGTATTGAAAACTTGTAAAAATGTTAATATAATACGTCTTAGATTTTTGATTAAATCTATTCAAATAATATATCCATACATACCAATAAAATACATTTTATTTTGTTTTTTTTTCTTATTTTTTACAAAGTATTTAAATGTGGTGGCATGTAATAATATTAAAGATTTATGATGTTTCACCGTCAAAAATATTTTGAAATACATATTTATGAGGTTTTAATGATACGTACAATTATATTACTCATGAGTTTAGTGTAGTCATCAGTTATTATTTATGAAAAAATATGATATACGTACAATATTTTATTTTAGCTATTTACAAAAGCAGGTTCTTAGCACTTGAACCTTGAAGGCCTGCAAAAAGTATTAGCCTTGAACATATAAAAATGTATGTTCAAGTACTGTTAGTTATGACCTTATGAACTAAAAAGTTAATTAAAATGTCTTTGAGTTCAAACGATCTTTATATTTGGTGTAGTCGTATCACTTGTTTTTAACATAAAATATATAATCGATGATGTTTATTTATGTATCTATCGATATTAAATATAAAAATACGCATATAAAAGATAAATTCGTTAATAACTTGTTAATATTTTTACATATATTATCGACAAATAATAAAATAAGCACTGGTACCCAGATGAGTGATGTCTTACGTAATATACAAATAAAAACACTGTTTGTAGAAGTAAATTACATTCATGTATGTAAATTGATTTTTTTCTTGTTTTTTATTAAAATTAATTTTGAAATTGTTTTCAACAATTAAACTATTCAATAGGAATTACAAACGATTCTATCATTAATCTTTCATTAATTGTTATTTTTGTAGACAACATATATTTATATCGTAAAGTTTTTATTTTATTTTATATTTCAGAAAGTAAGTTATTTACAGTGACTAATATGAAATGATCTTTTTAGGTTTTACTCTTTAATTATTTAGAAAAAGAATTCTTTTGTTACACACAGACACATGTATATATATATATATATATATATATATATATATATATATATATATATATATATATATATGAATCGATTTTTTTACCTTTTTGGTATAAGTCCAATTTTTAAAAACTCTTTCGATAATTTTGATGAGCTATAGACACCTTCTCTTTATAGTTACAATCACAATTTCAATAGAGTTCTATATTTGATATAAAATAAATAAAAAAACAGTTTTGCTGTACAATGCTATCGCACAAATATTAACAAACGTTTTGAAAGTGGAATAAGTCCATTCCTATGATATTATCATAGCATACAGTGACATGTGTACCGGACAAAATCGCAATATTAATTCGCACTGATGTGGTTAAGGATTAATAATTAATAATAAATTAATAATAAATAATTAATAAATAAATAATTAATAATTAATAAATAAATTAATAATTAATAATAATTAATAAATAAATTAATAAATAAATATAATATATTAATTAATAAATAAATAAATAAATTAATAATAAATAATTAATAATTAATTGTGGTTAAGGATGTGGTTAAAAAACAGCTTCATTTTTATGAAATGAAAAAGAGAAGACTTTGTCTCAACCAAATCTCTAGAAGAGGCAATATCAAACAGAAAAAAAAAAATACGGACGGAGAAATTGTAAACTGGCTTATAAATATGTTGGATGAGGTTCAAAAGGAATGAACCTCACAAAATGTTTTATAAAATTAGTATGGAAGAAAATGCTCCATTTAAAACAATTTTTTTATTTGGAAAAAGGGAAGACCAAAAACCTCAGAAAAATTAATATGTTACCGCTTTATAAAACTTCAAGGAGCATAACAAGATTAAAAATATAACGATATGATAAGTTTATTACCTTATATACCACCTATTCACCATAAATATTTCAATATGCTAAAAAATATTTTTTTCAATATTCAAATAATATATTGTAAAAGAAAACTAAGTTTAAAATATCTTTTTTTTTTATTTAAAGATCTTAACGAAGTAATTTTCATTTTTATATTTTTAATATAACTGAAATAAACTCTTAATAAACTTAGTTATTCGTGTATTTAAATGTCTTCATTTTAACTATTACTTTTTTACATAAAAATCCATTTCAGTAAAGCTTATGTCTATAAAAATATGGACTTAAATTTGCTCTTGTTTTTACTTCTTGTAATATGTTATTTTTGAAAGTGGTATAAGTCCATGTAGAGCTAAAAAATCGTTTATTTTATAGTAATTATTATTTCATAAATAAAATTTAATAGGTGTATAGTGTAAAAAACATCACTCGATTTGATTAAAGTTGGCCAATATTTTTAAATTAACTCAAATGCAAACCCTTAAATATCTCAATATATGAAAAAATGGACTTATACCACTTTCAAAAAAACCAGTTCATATATATATATAAATTAAAATTTGGTTAATCCTTCGATCGATAAAGGTTTTTACCTTTTTCCAGTTTGAACTAATTAATATTTTCCAACTCTTTCGATACTTTCCTGGTACACATACATACATACATACATATATATATATATATATATATATATATATATATATATATATATATATATATGCATATATAGAACAGAATAAAAGTTGATACTTATTTGTGTTAATATGGCTATTATTATTGATTTCTCGATTGCTTTTCATAATAACAAACGTTCATAAAATTGCACAAATTAATATCTACCTATATGTATTTTAATTATATGTAGTTGTCGCAAAGCCGATGATGAAATATTACACAGTACTTAATGAAATTCTAAATGTGCCAATCGTTAATAAGTAATTATTATTATTACAAATCTATGCACATATATGAAAAGTGTGTTTGAATTTTGTTTGAATACTTGAGTGTTGTTTGTATATGAGACTAATTGGCAAAAATTATCAAGTTATTTACAGAATTTTAATATTTTTGAGTCTTTAAAAAATTATAACTTAAAAAAATAATATTAGTTTTATTTCAATTACTTTTTATGCTAAAAATTTATAAACTGTAGAAAAAAAATCAATGATATGAATTATATATATATATATAAATCATATAAATATATTATTTGCAAATAATGTAAATTAATATACAATTAAAACATAGACATTAATAAATTATTTCGTCATAAATAATTGTCAATAAAATCGGTATTAAAAGGGAAATTGTGAATTTCACTTAATAGTAAATCAGTCATCCGGTATCACAACAGAAAAAGATTAAAGTATTATGAACATATAAGAAAAGATTTTTTTCTGTGTGTTGCACGGTAAGTAACTGTGTCTTGCAATAAACAACAAATAAAAAGTAGTAGAAAATAGACAATATTATTGAAAAGTAATCATTGTTTACATTAAAAATGATCAAATCCATTCTATTGAATCAGTTATATATTATCATTTGATTGAAATTTGTAAAATACTATTGTTTGGAATTAAATATATTTATTTTTTGACGAATAGAAGTAATTTGAAATATTTGTGTATATATATTTATACTAACATAGGGAAAAATATATAAATATTTGCTTTTATAAGTTAATAAAACACATGTATAATTTATTAAAGGCATTTTTGTAGAATAATTTTTAAAGTGTAAATACGCCTATTTCTACAATTGATTAAAAAAATGATTTTTCTAAAATAGATCAATAATAATAATATGTCGTTTTATAAGTTGGTATACATATATAATTATTTTTTAAAAAATTAAAATAAAAATAAACCAATTTCTAGAATCGATTAAAAAATATTTTTTTCTAAAATATTCTTTTTTTATTTCTAAAATAATATATAATAAATAATAGCAATAATTTTTACTAGAAATACAATATTTCTATCATAAATAATCGTTGTATGACCAAACTTTTTAATTAATTTAAGTTTTAAAAAATTCGATATTTTTGACCAAAAAAAACACGACCTATAATATGGAAATTTTGTCAAAAAATGAAAAGTTTTAAAAATAAATTCTTTTGCACTAAAATCATAAATAATAACGTATCATGGACGAAAATATCAATTGTTCATCGATATAATTACATTCATTACAAAAAATTAATATTTGTTGATTTTTCGACTTCCAGGGTATGAAAAATGTTCTATTTCGTAATATCATCGTTGTTGAAGGAAAATTCAATATAACAAGTAGAAATTTTTTTTCTGTATAAATATATGTTTTTCTAAGTTAGTACACTAATGTATAAGTAATTAATATCATTTCGCAAGTAGAAATATGCAAATTTTTACAATGTATTTAAAACCGATTTTTCTGAAATATAGTTTATCATCTATAAAATGATATATAATAAATAATAGCAACAATTTTTACTAGAAACACAATATTTCCATCATAAATAATCACTGTTAAATAACAAATTGAACTATTTTTATGTTTTGAAAATTTGATAATTTTTTGAAAATGTTGAAATTTTTGGAAAATTTTGAAAATTTTGAAAATTTTTCGAAAATTTGATAATTTTTTGAAAATTTTGAAATTTTTGGAAAATTTTGAAATTTTTGGAAAATTTGATAATTTTTTGAAAATATTGAAATTTTTGGAAAATTTTGAAAATTTTTGGAAAATATGACAATTTTTTGAAAATTTTGAAATTTTTGGAAAATTTTGAAAATTTTTGGAAAAAATGACAATTTTTTGAAAATTTTGAAATTTTTGGAAAATTTTGAAAATTTTTGGAAAATATGACAATTTTTTGAAATTTTAGGAAAATTTTGAAGTTTTGAAAATTTTTCGAAAATTTGATAATTTTTTGAAAATTTTGAAATTTTTGGAAAATTTGATAATTTTTTGAAAATTTTGAAATTTTTGGAAAATTTTGAAATTTTTGGAAAATTTGATAATTTTTTGAAAATTTTGAAATTTTTGGAAAATTTTGAAATTTTTGGAAAATTTGATAATTTTTTGAAAATATTGAAATTTTTGGAAAATTTTGAAAATTTTTGGAAAATATGACAATTTTTTGAAAATTTTGAAATTTTTGGAAAATTTTGAAAATTTTTGGAAAATATGACAATTTTTTGAAAATTTTGAAATTTTTGGAAAATTTTGAAAATTTTTGGAAAATATGACAATTTTTTGAAATTTTAGGAAAATTTTGAAGTTTTGAAAATTTTTCGAAAATTTGATAATTTTTTGAAAATTTTGAAATTTTTGGAAAATTTGATAATTTTTTGAAAATTTGGAAAATTTTTGATAATTTTTTGAAAATTTGATAATTTTTTGAAATTTTTGGAAAATTTTGAAAATTTTTCGAAAATTTGATAATTTTTTGAAATTTTTGGAAAATTTTGAAAATTTTTGGAAAATATGACAATTTTTTGAAAATTTTGAAATTTTTGGAAAATTTTGAAAATTTTTGGAAAATATGACAATTTTTTGAAATTTTAGGAAAATTTTGAAGTTTTGAAAATTTTTCGAAAATTTGATAATTTTTTGAAAATTTTGAAATTTTTGGAAAATTTGATAATTTTTTGAAAATTTTGAAATTTTTGGAAAATTTGATAATTTTATGAAAATTTTGAAATTTTTGGAAAATTTTGAAATTTTTGGAAAATTTGATAATTTTTTGAAAATGTTGAAATTTTTTGAAAATTTTGAAAATTTTGAAAATTTTTCGAAAATTTGATAATTTTTTGAAAATTTTGAAATTTTTGGAAAATTTTGAAATTTTTGGAAAATTTGATAATTTTTTGAAAATTTGAAAATTTTGAAATTTAAAATTTTGAAAATTTTTGGAAAATTTGAAAATTTTTTGAAAATTTTTGAAAATTTTGAAATTTTTGGAAAATTTTGAAAATTTTGGAAAAATGAAAATTTTTTTTTTGAAAATTTTGAAATTTTTGGAAATTTTTGAATTTTTTGAAAATTTGGAAAATTTGACAATTTTTTGAAATTTTAGGAAAATTTTGAAGTTTTGAAAATTTTTCGAAAATTTGATAATTTTTTGAAAATTTTGAAATTTTTGGAAAATTTGATAATTTTTTAAAAATTTTGAAATTTTTGGAAAATTTTGAAATTTTTGGAAAATTTGATAATTTTTTGAAAATTTTGAAATTTTTGGAAAATTTGGAAAATTTTTTGAAAATTTTGAAATTTTTGGAAAATTTGGAAAATATCGAAAATTTTTCGAAAATTTGATAATTTTTTGAAAATTTTCAAATTTTTGGAAAATTTTGAAAATTTTTTGAAAATTTGATAATTTTTTGAAAATTTTGAAATTTTTGGAAAATTTTGAAAATTTTTTAAAATTTGATAATTTTGAAATTTTTTTTTTGAAAATTTTGAATTTTTTTTGGAAAATTTTTGAAAATTTTTTGATAATTTTTGAAAATTTTTGAAAATTTTGAAAATTTGAAAATTTGATAATTTTGAAAATTTTGAAATTTTTGGAAAAATTTTGAAAATTTTTTGAAAATTTGATAATTTTTTTGAAAATTTTGAAATTTTTGAAAATTTGAAAATTTTTTGAAATTTTTTTTTTGAAAATTTGAAAATTTTTTGAAAATTTTTTGAAAATTTTTTGAAAATTTTGTAATTTTTTGAAAAATTTGAAAATTTTTGAAAATTTGAAAATTTTGAAATTTTGGAAAATTTTTTTTGAAAATTTTTTGAAAATTTTGAAATTTTTGAAAATTTTGAAATTTT
Source organism: Neoneuromus ignobilis (assembly GCA_029203775.1). NCBI lineage: Eukaryota > Metazoa > Arthropoda > Insecta > Megaloptera > Corydalidae > Neoneuromus > Neoneuromus ignobilis. The sequence continues at coordinate 19,478,343 of CP092091.1, read as the reverse complement.
TGAAAATTTTGAAAATTTTTGAAAATTTGATAATTTTTGAAAAAAATTTTGAAATTTTGAAAATTTTTGAAAAATTTTTGAAAATTTTGAAAATTTTTTTTGGAAAATTTTGAAAATTTTTTGAAAATTTGATAATTTTTTGAAAATTTTGAAATTTTTGGAAAATTTTGAAATTTTTGGAAAATTTGATAATTTTTTGAAAATATTGAAATATTTGGAAAATTTTGAAAATTTTTTGAAAATTTGATAACTTTTTGAAAATTTTGAAATTTTTGGAAAATTTGATAATTTTTTGAAAATTTTGAAATTTTTGGAAAATTATGAAAATTTTTTGAAAATTTGATAATTTTTTGAAAATTTTGAAATTTTTGGAAAATTTGGAAAATATCGAAAATTTTTCGAAAATTTGATAATTTTTTGAAAATTTTCAAATTTTTGGAAAATTTTGAAAATTTTTTGAATTTTTTTGAAAATTTTTTTTGAAAATTTTTGAAAATTTTTTGAAAATTTGAAATTTTGAAAAATTTTTTGAAAATTTGAAATTTTTTGAAAATTTGAAAATTTGAAAATTTTTTTTGAAAATTTTGAAATTTTTGAAAATTTTGAAATTTTTTGAAAATTTTTGATAATTTTTGAAAATTTTGAAATTTTTGAAAATTTTGAAAATTTTTGAAAATTTGAAAATTTTTTGAAAATTTTAGGAAAATTTTGAATTTTTGAAATTTTTGAAAATTTTTGAAAATTTTTTGAAAATTTTTTTTGGAAAATTTGAAATTTTGAAAATTTGAAAATTTTGAAAATTGAAATTTTTGAAATTTTTGAAATTTTTTGAAAATTTTTTGAAAATTTTGAAAATTTTGAAAATTTGAAAATTTTTGAAAATTTTTTTGAAAATTTTGAAATTTTTTTGAAAATTTGAAAATTTTGAAAATTTGAAAATTTTTGGAAAATTTTGAAAAATTTTTTGAAATTTTTGAAAATTTTGAAAATTTTGAAATTTTTTTTTGAAAATTTTTGATTTTGAAATTTTTGAAAATTTGAAATTTTGAAAATTTTGAAAATTTTGAAAATTTTTTTGAAAATTTGAAAATTTTTTGAAAATTTTGAAAATTTTGGAAAATTTTGAAAATTTTTGGAAAATTTGATAATTTTTTGAAAAATTTTGGAAAATTTTGAAAAATTTTGAATTTTTGAAAATTTTGAAAATTTTTTTGAAAATTTGAAAATTTTTGAAAATTTTGAAATTTTTGGAAAATTTGATAATTTTTTGAAAATTTTTGAAATTTTTTTTGAAAATTTTGAAAATTTTTTGAAAATTTTGAAGTTTTTTGAAAATTTTGAAATTTTTGAAAATTTTTGAAAATTTTGAAAAAATTTTTTGAAAATTTTTGAAAATTTTTGAAAATTTTGAAAATTTTTTTTTGAAAATTTTTTGAAAATTTGAAAATTTTTTGAAAATTTTGAAATTTTTGGAAAATTTGAAAATTTTTTGAAAATTTTGAAATTTTTGAAAATTTTGAAATTTTTGAAAAAAATTTTTGAAAATTTTGAAATTTTTTTGAAATTTTTTGAAAATTTTGAAAATTTTGGAAAATTTGAAAATTTGAAAATTTTTGAAAATTTTGATAATTTTTGAAAATTTTGGAAAATTTTTTTGAAATTTTTTTGAAAATTTTTTTTGAAAATTTGATGAAAAATTTTTTGAAAATTTTGAAATTTTTGGAAAATTTGAAAATTTTTGAAAATTTGATAATTTTTTGAAAATTTTGAAAATTTGGAAAAAAATTTGAAAATTTTTGATAATTTTTGAAAATTTTGAAATTTTTGAAAATTTGAAAATTTTGAAAATTTTTTTTGAAAATATGACAATTTTTTTTGAAATTTTTTGAAAATTTTGAAAATTTTGAAAATTTTTTGAAAATTTGATAATTTTTTGAAAATTTTGAAATTTTGATTTTGAAATTTGAAAATTTGGATTTTTTTGAAATTTTTGAAAATTTTTGAAAATTTTGAAATTTTTGAAAATTTTGAAATTTTTTGAATTTTTGAAAATTTTTGAAAATTTTGAAATTTTTGAAAAATTTTGAAATTTTTGAAATATTTTGAAAATTTTTGAAAATTTTGAAATTTTGGAAAATTTTGAAATTTTTGGAAAATTTGAAAATTTTTGAAAATTTTGAATTTTTTTTGAAAATTTTTTGAAAATTTTTGAAAATTTGAAATTTTTTGAAAATTTTGAAATTTTTGGAAAATTTTGAAAATTTTTTGAAAATTTGAAATTTTTTTTTTGAAATTTTGGAAAATTTTGAAAATTTTGAAATTTTGAAAATTTTTGAAAATATTGAAATTTTTGGAAAATTTTGAAATTTTTTTGAAAATTTGATAATTTTTTGAAAATTTTGAAATTTTTGGAAAATTTTGAAAATTTTTCGAAAATTTGATAATTTTTTGAAAATTTTGAAATTTTTGGAAAATTTTGAAATTTTTGGAAAATTTGGAAAATTTTGAAAATTTTGAAATTTTTGGAAAATTTGATAATTTTTTGAAAATTTTGTAATTTTTTGAAAATTTGAAATTTTTGAAAATTTTTGAAAATTTGAAAATTTTGAAAATTTTTGAAAATTTTTTGAAAATTTGAAAATTTTTGGAAAATTTGATAATTTTTTGAAAGTATTGAAATTTTTGGAAAATTTTGAAAATTTTTGAAAATTGGAAAATTTTTGAAAATTTGAAAACTGAAAATTTTGAAATTTTTGGAAAATTTTGAAGTTTTGAAAATTTTTGGAAAATTTTAATTTTTGAAAATTTTGAAAATTTTTGAAAATTTGAAATTTTTTTTGAAAATTTTGAAAATTTTGAAAATTTTTTTGAAAATTTTTGATTTTTTTTTTGAAAATTTTGAAATTTTTGAAAATTTTGAAATTTTGAAAATTTTGAAATTTTTGAAAATTTTTGAAATTTTTGAAAATTTTTTTGAAAATTTTGAAATTTTTGAAAATTTGAAAATTTTGAAAAAATTTTTGAAATTTTTTTTGAAATTTTTTGAAAATTTGAAATTTTTGAAAATTTTGAAATTTTTGGAAAATTTTGAAAATTTTTGAAAATTTTGAAAATTTTGAAATTTTTGGAAAAATTTTTTGAAAATTTTTGAAAATTTTTGAAAATTTTTTTTGAAAATTTTGAAATTTTTTGAAAATTTTTGAAAATTTTTGAAATTTTTGAAAATTTTGAAATTTTTTTGAAAATTTTGAAATTTTTTTTGAAAATTTTTTGGAAAATTATTTGAAAATTTTGAAATTTTTGAAAATTTTGAAATTTTTGGAAAATTTGATAATTTTTGAAAATTTGAAAATTTTGGAAAATTTTGAAATTTTTGAAAATTTGATAATTTTTTGAAAATTTTGAAATTTTTGAAAATTTTGAAATTTTTTGAAAATTTTTCGAAAATTTGATAATTTTTGAAAATTTTGAAATTTTGGAAATTTTTTTGAAATTTTTGAAAATTTGAAAATTTTTGAAAATTTTGAAAATTTTTGAAAATTTTGAAAATTTTTGAAAAATTGAAAATTTTTTTTTGAAAATTTTGAAATTTTTGAAAATTTTGAAAATTTTTAATTTTAAAAAAATTTTGAAATTTTTTGAAAATTTTGAAATTTTTGAAAATTTGATTTTGAAAATTTTGAATTTTTGGAAAATTTGAAAAATTTTTTGAAAATTTTGAAATTTTGAAAATTTTGAAATTTTTGAAAATTTTTCGAAAATTTTTGAAAATAATTTTTTGAAAATTTTGAAAATTTTTGAAAATTTGATAATTTTTGAAAATTTTGAAATTTTTGAAAATTTTGAAATTTTTTGAAAATTTTGAAAATTTTTTGAAATTTTTTGAAAATTTTGAAAATTTTGAAAATTTTGAAAATTTTTTGAAAATTTTGAAATTTTTGGAAATTTTGAAATGAAATTGGAAAATATTGAAAAAAATTTTTGAAAATTTTGATAATTTTTTGAAAATTTTGAAAATTTTGGAAAATTTTGAAAAAATTTTTGAAAATTTTGAAATTTTTGAAAATTTTGAAATTTTTGAAAATTTTGAAAATTTTTGAAAAAATTTTTGAAAATTTTTTTTGAAAATTTTGAAAATTTTGAAAAAATTTTGAAAATTTTGAAAATTTTTGAAAATTTGATAATTTTTTGAAATTTTTTGAAAATTTTGAAATTTTTGGAAAAAAAATTTTTGAAATTTTTTTTTGAAAATTTTGAAATTTTTGAAAATTTTGAAATTTTTGAAAAATTTTGAAAATTTTGAAAAATTTTGAAAATTTTGAAATTTTTGAAAATTTTGAAAATTTTGAAAATTTTGAAAATTTTTGAAAATTTGAAAATTTTTGAAAATTGAAAATTTTTGAAAATTTTTTTTGAAAATTTTGAAATTTTTTTGAAAATTTTTGGAAAATTTGAAATTTTTTGAAAAAAATTTTTGAAATTTTTTTGAAAAATTTTGAAAATTTTGAAAATTTTTTGAAAATTTTGAAATTTTTGGAAAATTTGATAATTTGAAAAAATTTTTGAAAATTTTTGAAATTTTGAAAATTTTGAAAAAATTTTGAAAATTTTTGAAAATTTGAAATTTTTTGAAATTTTGAAAATTTTGAAAATTTTGAAAATTTTTTGAAAATTTGATAATTTTTGAAAATTTTGAAATTTTTGGAAAATTTGAAATTTTTGAAAAATTTGAAATTTTTTGAAAATTTTGAAATTTTGGAAAATTTGAAAATTTTTTGAAAATTTTGAAATTTTTGAAATTTTTGAAAAATTTTTTGAAAATTTTGAAATTTTTGGAAAAAATTTTGAAAATGAAATTTTTGAAAATTTTTTTTTGAAAATTTGATAATTTTTGAAAATTTTGAAATTTTTGAAAATTTTGAAATTTTTGGAAAATTTTTTTTGAAAAATTTGATAATTTTTTGAAAATATTGAAATTTTTGAAAATTTTGAAAATTTTTGAAAAATTTTTTTTGAAAATTTTGAAAATTTTGAAAAAAATTTTGAAAATTTGAAAATTTTTGAAAATTTTGAAATTTTTTGGAAATTTTTGAAAATTTTGGAAAAAATTTTTGAAAATTTTGAAATTTTTGAAAATTTTTTTTGAAAATTTTGAAATTTTTGAAAATTTGAAATTTTTGAAAATTTTGAAAATTTTGAAATTTTTTGAAAATTTTGAAAATTTTTTGAAAATTTGAAATTTTTTGAAAATTTTGAAATTTTTGGAAAATTTTGAAAATTTTTGAAAATTTTTGAAAATTTTTTGAAAATTTTGAAAATTTTGAAATTTTTGAATTTTGAAAATTTTTTGAAAATTTGAAATTTTTGAAGATTTTTGAAAAATTTTTTGAAAAAATTTTTGAAAATTTTTGAAAATTTTGAAATTTTTGAAAATTTGAAAATTTTGAAAATTTTTGAAAATTTTGAAAATTTTTGAAAATTTTGAAAATTTTGGAAAATTTGGAAAATTTTTTGAAAATTTGAAAATTTTTGAAAAATTTGAAATTTTGGAAAAAATTTGAAATTTTTTGAAAATTTGATAATTTTTGAAAATTTTCAAATTTTGGAAATTTTTTTGAAAATTTTTGAAATTTTTGAAAATTTTTTTGAAAATTTTGAAATTTTTGGAAAATTTTGAAAATTTTTGAAAATTTGATAATTTTTGAAAATTTTGAAATTTTTGGAAAAATTTTTGAAAATTTGAAATTTTTGAAAATTTGATAATTTTTTGAAAATTTTGAAATTTTTTGAAAATTTTGATTTTTTTTTGAAATTTTTTTTGAAATTTTTTGAAAATTTTGAAATTTTGAAAATTTTTTTTGGAAAATTTGAAATTTTTGAAAATTTTTGAAATTTTTGAAAATTTGAAATTTTGGAAAATTTTGAAATTTTTTTTTTTGAAAATTTTTTGAAAATTTTGAAATTTTTTTGAAAATTTTGAAATTTTTTGAAAATTTTGAAAAATTTTGAAAATTTTGAAATTTTTGAAAATTTTGAAATTTTTTTTGAAATTTTTTGATTTTGAAAATTTTGAAATTTTTTTGAAAATTTGATAATTTTTGAAAATTTGAAAATTTTTTGAAAATTTTTTGGAAAATTTGAAAATTTTTGAAAATTTTTTGAAAATTTTTTTGAAAATTTTTGAAAATTTTTTTTGAAAATTTTGAAAAATTTTTGGAAAATTTGAAAATTTTTTGAAAATTTTGAAATTTTTGAAAATTTGAAATTTTTGAAAATTTGAAAATTTTTTTGAAATTTTTTTTGAAAATTTGGAAAATTTTGAAAATTTTTCGAAAATTTGATAATTTTTTGAAAATATTGAAATATTTGGAAAATTTTGAAAATTTTTTGAAAATTTGATAATTTTTTGAAAATTTTGAAATTTTTGGAAAATTTGGAATATTTGGAAAATTTTTCGAAAATTTGATAATTTTTTGAAAAATTTGAAATTTTTGGAAAATTTTGAAAATTTTTGGAAAATTTTTGAAAAAAATTTTGAAAATTTTGAAAATTTTGAAAATTTTGAAGATTTTGGAAAATTTTTCGAAAATTTGATAATTTTTTGAAAATTTTCAAATTTTTGGAAAATTTTGAAAATTTTTTGAAAATTTGATAATTTTTTGAAAATTTTGAAATTTTTGGAAAATTTGGAAAATTTTTCGAAAATTTGAAAATTTTTTGTAAAATTTTGAAATTTTTTGAAAATTTTGAAAATTTTTGGAAAATTTGGAAAATTTTTGATAATTTTTTGAAAATTTTGAAATTTTTGGAAAATTTTGAAAATTTTTGGAAAATATGACAATTTTGAAAATTTTGAAATTTTTGAAAATTTGAAAAATTTTGGAAATTTTGATTTTGAAATTTTGAAAATTTTTTGAAAATTTGATAATTTTTGAAAATTTTGAAATTTTTGGAAAATTTTTGAAAATTTTTTGAAAATTTTGAAATTTTGGAAAATTTTGAAAAAATTTTGAAAAAATTTTGAAAAATTTGAAAAAATTTGAAAATTTTGAAAATTTGAAATTTTTGGAAAATTTTGAAATTTTTGGAAAATTTGATAATTTTTGAAAATTTTGAAAATTTTGGAAAATTTTGAAAATTTTGGAAAATTTGACAATTTTTGAAAATTTTGAAATTTGAAAATTTTGAAATTTTGAAAATTTTTGAAAAAATGAAAATTTTTTGAAAATTTTGAAATTTTTGAAAATTTTGAAAATTTTTTGAAAATATGAAAATTTTTGAAAATTTTAGGAAAATTTTGAAGTTTTGAAAATTTTTTTCGAAAATTTTGAAATTTTTGAAAATTTTTTTGAAATTTTTTGAAAATTTGAAAATTTTTGAAAATTTTGAAATTTTTTTGAAAATTTTTGAAATTTTGAAAATTTTGAAAATTTTTTGAAAATTTGAAAATTTTTTGAAAATTTTGAAATTTTTGAAAATTTTGAAATTTTTGAAAATTTTGAAAATTTTTGAAAATTTTGAAATATTTGAAATTTTTGAAAATTTTGAAAATTTTTGAAAATTTGAAAATTTTGAAAATTTTTTGAAAATTTTGAAAATTTTTGAAAATTTGATGAAAATTTTTTTGAAAATTTTGAAATTTTGGAAAATTTGATAATTTTTGAAAATTTTGAAAATTTTGGAAAATTTTGAAAATTTTTTGAAAATTTGATAATTTTTTTTTGAAAATTTTGAAAATTTTTTTTGAAAATTTTGAAAATTTTTGAAAAATTTGAAAATTTTTGAAAATTTTTTGAAAATTTTGAAATTTTGGAAAATTTTGAAATTTTTGGAAAATTTGATAATTTTTTGAAAATATTGAAATTTTTTGAAAATTTTGAAAATTTTTGGAAAATATGACAATTTTTTGAAAATTTTGAAATTATTTGAAAATTTTGAAGTTTTGAAAATTTTTCGAAAATTTGATAATTTTTTGAAAATTTTGAAATTTTTGGAAAATTTTTGAAATTTTTGGAAAATATGACAATTTTTTGAAAATTTTGAAATTTTTGGAAAATTTTTGAAATTTTTGGAAAATTTTGAAATTTTTTTTGAAATTTTTGAAAATTTTGAAATTTTTGAAAATTTGAAAATTTTTTGAAATTTTTGGAAAATTTTGACAATTTTTTGAAAATTTTGAAATTTTTGGAAAATTTTTGAAATTATTGGAAAATTTGATAATTTTTTGAAAGTATTGAAATTTTTGGAAATTTTTGAAAATTGGAAAATTTTTGAAAATTTGAAAACTTTTTGAAAATTTTGAAATTTTTGGAAAATTTTGAAGTTTTGAAAATTTTTGGAAAATTTGATAATTTTTCGAAAATTTTGAAATTTTTGGAAAATTTTGAAAATTTTTGAAAAATTTTTGAAAATTTTTGAAAAAATTTTGAAAATTTTGAAAATTTTGAAATTTTTGAAAATTTTGAAAATTTTTGGAAAATTTGAAAATTTTTGAAAATTTTGAAATTTTTGAAAATTTTTTGAAATTTTTTTTTTTTTGAAAATTTTGAAAATTTTTTGAAATTTTTGAAATTTTGAAAATTTTGAAAATTTGATAATTTTTGAAAATTTTTGAAAATTTTGAAAATTTTTTTTGAAAATTTTGAAAATTTTTGAAAATTTTGAAATTTTTGAAAAATTTTGAAATTTTTTGAAAATTTGGAAAATTTTTTTTGAAAATTTTTGAAAATTTTGAAAATTTGAAAATTTTGAAAATTTTTGAAAATTTTGAAATTTTTGAAAATTTTGAAATTTTTGGAAAATTTTGAAAATTTTTTTTGAAAATTTGATAATTTTTTTGAAAATTTTGAAAATTTTGAAAATTTTTTTGAAAATTTTGATAATTTTTTGAAAATTTTGAAATTTTTGAAAATTTGAAATTTTTGAAAATTTTGAAATTTTTGAAAATTTTTGAAATTTTTGGAAAATTTGAAAATTTTTTGAAAATTTGAAATTTTTTGAAAATTTTGAAATTTTTGGAAAATTTTGGAAAATTTTGAAAATTTTTGAAAATTTTTTGAAAATTTTTGAAAATTTTGAAATTTTTGAAAATTTTGAAAATTTTTGAAAAATTGAAATTTGAAAATTTGAAATTTTTTGAAAATTTTTTGAAAATTTTTTTTGGAAAATTTTTGAAAATTTTGGAAATTTAAAATTTTTTTTTGAATTTTTGAAGAATTTTGAAAATTTTGAAAATTTTTGAAATTTTTTTTGAAAATTTTGAAAATTTGAAAATTTTTGAAAATTTTGAAATTTTTGAAAATTTTGAAATTTTGAAAATTTTTGAAAATTTGAAATTTTTGAAAATTTTGAAAATTTTTGAAAAAAAAATTTTTTGAAATTTTTTTTTGAAATTTTTGAAAATTTTTTTTGAAAATTTTGAAATTTTTGGAAAATTTTGAAATTTTTGAAATTTTTTGAAATTTTTGAAAATTTTGAAAATTTTGAAATTTTTGATAATTTTTTAAAATTTTGAAAATTTTGAAAATTTTGAAATTTTGGAAAATTTGATAATTTTTTGAAAATTTTGAAATTTTTGGAAAATTTTGAAAATTTTTGAAAATTTGAAAATTTTTGATTTTGAAATTTTGAAAATTTTTGAAAATTTTTTTTGGAAAATTTTGAAAATTTTGAATTTTTGAAAATTTTGAAATTTTTTGAAAATTTTTTTGAAAATTTTTTTGAAAAAATTTGAAAATTTTTTGAAATTTTGAAAATTTGGAAAATTTTGAATTTTGAAAATTTTTGAAAATTTGATAATTTTTGAAAATTTTGAAATTTTTTGAAATTTTGAAAAAAATTTTTTTTTGAAAATTTTGAAAATTTTTTGAAATTTTGAAATTTGAAAATTTTTTTTTGAAAATTTTGAAAAGTTTTTTGAAAATTTTGAAATTTTTGGAAAATTTGGAAAATTTTTCGAAAATTTGATAATTTTTTGAAAATTTTGAAATTTTTGGAAAATTTTGAAAATTTTTTGAAAATTTGATAATTTTTTGAAAATTTTGAAATTTTTGGAAAATTTTGAAAATTTTTCGAAAATTTGATAATTTTTTGAAAATTTTGAAATTTTTGGAAAATTTTGAAATTTTTGGAAAATTTTGAAATTTTTGGAAAATTTTGAAATTTTTGGAAAATTTGATAATTTTTTGAAAATTTTGAAATTTTTGGAAAATTTTGAAAATTTTTTGAAAATTTGATAATTTTTTGAAAATTTTGAAATTTTTGGAAAATTTGGAAAATTTTTCGAAAATTTGAAAATTTTTTGAAAATTTTGAAATTTTTGGAAAATTTTTAAATTTTTTGAAAATTTGATAATTTTTTGAAAAAATTTTTGAAAATTTTGAAATTTTTTTGAAAAATTTGAAATTTTTAAAAATTTTGAAATTTTTGAAAATTTTGAAAATTTTTTGAAAATTTTTGAAATTTTTTTGAAAATTTAAAATTTTTTTTGAAAATTTTGAAAATTTTTTGAAAATTTTTGAAAATTTTTTGAAAATTTTGAAAATTTTTTGAAAATTTGAAAATTTTTTTGGAAAATTTTGAAAATTTTTCGAAAATTTGATAATTTTTTGAAAATTTTCAAATTTTTGGAAAATTTTGAAAATTTTTTGAAAATTTGATAATTTTTTGAAAATATTGAAATTTTTGGAAAATTTTGAAATTTTTGGAAAATTTGATAATTTTTTGAAAATTTTGAAATTTTTGGAAAATTTTGAAAATTTTTTGATAATTTGATAATTTTTTGAAAATTTTGAAATTTTTGGAAAATTTGATAATTTTTTGAAAATTTTCAAATTTTTGGAAAATTTTGAAAATTTTTTGAAAATTTGATAATTTTTTGAAAATTTTGAAATTTTTGGAAAATTTTGAAATTTTTGGAAAATTTTGAAATTTTTGGAAAATTTTTGAAAATTTTTTGAAATTTTTGAAAATTTTTTGAAATTTTTGAAAATTTTTGAAAATTTTTGAAATTTTTTGAAAATTTTGAAAATTTTTTAAAAATTTTGAAAATTTTTTAATTTTTGAAAATTTTTGAAAATTTTGAAATTTTTTGAAAATTTTGAAAATTTTGAAATTTTTTGAAAATTTTGAAATTTTTGAAAATTTGATAAAAAATTTTTGAAAATTTGAAAATTTTTGAAAATTTTGAAATTTTTGAAAATTTTGAAATTTTTTGAAAATTTTGAAAATTTTGGAAAATTTTGAAATTTTTGGAAAATTTGATAATTTTTTGAAATTTTGAAAATTTGGAAAATTTTGAAAATTTTTGAAAATTTGATTTTGAAAATTTTGAAATTTTTTGAAAATTTTGAAATTTTTGGAAAATTTGAAATTTTTGAAAATTTTGAAAATTTTTGAAAATTTTGAAAATTTTTTTTGAAAATTTGAAATTTTTTGAAAATTTTGAAATTTTGGAAAATTTGGAAAATATGAAAATTTTTGAAAATTTGATAATTTTTTTTTTGAAAATTTTGAAATTTTTGAAAATTTTGAAAATTTTTGAAAATTTGATAATTTTTGAAAATTTTGAAATTTTTGAAAATTTGAATTTTTTTTTGAAATTTTTTGAAAAAATTTTTGGAAAATTTGAAAATTTTTTGAAAATATTGAAATTTTTGGAAAATTTTGAAATTTTTTTGAAAATTTGATAATTTTTTGAAAATTTTGAAATTTTTGGAAAATTATGAAATTTTTGGAAAATTTTGAAAATTTTTTGAAAATTTGATAATTTTTTGAAAATTTTGGAAAATTTGGAAAATTTTGAAAATTTTTCGAAAATTTGATAATTTTTTGAAAATATTGAAATATTTGGAAAATTTTGAAATTTTTTGAAAATTTTGAAATTTTTGGAAAATTTTGGAAAATTTGATAATTTTTTGAAAATTTTGAAATTTTTTGAAAATTTTGAAATTTTTTTGGAAATTTTGAAAATTTGATAATTTTTGAAAATTTTGATTGAAATTTTTGGAAAATTTTGAAAATTTTTTGAAAAATATGACAATTTTGAAAATTTTGAATTTTTTTGAAATTTTGGAAAATTTTTGAAAATTTTGAAAATTTTCAAAAATTTTGAATTTTTTGAAAAATTTTGAAAATTATGAAAATTTTTGAAAATTTTTGAAAATTTGGAATTTTTTTGAAATTTTTGAAAATTTGGAATTTTTTTGAAATTTTTGAAAATTTTTGAAAATTTTGAAAATTTTTGAAAATTTTGAAAATTTTTGAAAATTTTGAAATTTTTGGAAAATTTTGAAAATTTTTTGAAAATTTGATAATTTTTTTTGAAAATTTTGAAAAAATTTTGAAATTTTGGAAAATTTTGAAAATTTTTTTTTGAAAATTTTGAAAATTTTGAAAATTTGAAAATTTTTGAAAATTTTTTTGAAAATTTTGAAAATTTGAAAATTTGAAAAAAATTTTGAAAATTTTTTTTGAAAATTTTTGATAATTTTTGAAAATTTTGAAATTTTTGAAAATTTTGAAAATTTTTTTTTGAAAATTTTGAAATTTTGGAAATTTTTGAAAATTTTTGAAATTTTTGAAATTTTTGAAAATTTTGAAATTTTTGAAATTTTTTGAAATTTTTGGAAAATTTTGAAAATTTTTGAAAATTGGAAAATTTTTGAAAATTTGATAATTTTTTGAAAATTTTGAAATTTTTGGAAAATTTTGAAGTTTTGAAAATTTTTGGAAAATTTGATAATTTTTTGAAAATTTTGAAATTTTTGGAAAATTTTGAAGTTTTGAAAATTTTTCAAAAATTTGATAATTTTTTGAAAATTTTGAAATTTTTGGAAAATTTTTGAAATTATTGGAAAATTAAATTTTGAAATTTGAAATTTTTAAATTTTGAATTTAAAAATTTTGAAAATTTTTGAAAAATTTTGAAATTTTTGAAAATTTTTGAAAAATTTGAAATTTTTGGAAAATTTTGAAATTTTTGGAAAATTTTGAAATTTTTGGAAAATTTTGAAATTTTTTTGAAAATTTGATAATTTTTTGAAAATTTTTGGAAAATTTGGAAAATTTTTGAAAATTTTGATTTTTGAAAATTTTGAAATTTTTGAAAATTTGATAATTTTTTGAAAATTTTGAAAATTTTTTGATGAAAAATTTTGAAAATTTGAAAATTTTGAAATTTTTGAAAATTTTGAAATTTTTTGAAAATTTGGAAAATTTGAAAATTTTTTTTTGAAAATTTTTGAAATTTTTGAAAATTTTGAAATTTTTGAAAATTTTGAAAATTTTTGAAAATTTTGAAATTTTTTGAAAATTTGAAAAATTTTGGAAAATTTTGAAAATTTTTTGAAAATTTGAAAATTTTTGAAAATTTTGAAATTTTTGGAAAATTTTGAAAATTTTTGAAAATTTGATAATTTTTTGAAAATTTTGAAATTTTTGAAATTTTTTTTGAAAATTTTAAAAATTTTTGAAAATTTGAAAATTTTTGAAAATTTTAATAATTTTTGAAAATTTTAAAAAATTTTGAAAATTTTGAAAATTTTTTAAAATTTTAAAAATTTTAAAAATTTGAAAATTTTTGAAAATTTTGAAATTTTGAAAATTTTGAAAATTTTTTTTGAAAATTTTGAAATTTTTGAAAATTTTTGAAAATTTGATAATTTTTTGAAAATTTTGAAATTTTTGAAAATTTTGAAATTTTTGAAAATTTGATAATTTTTTGAAAATTTTGAAATTTTGAAAATTTGAAAATTTTGAAAAAAATTTTTGAAAATTTGATAATTTTTTGAAAAAATTTTGAAAATTTTTTTTGAAAATTTGATAATTTTTGAAAATTTTGAAATTTTGAAAATTTTGAAAATTTTTTGAAATTTTGAAAATTTTTTGAAAATTTTGAAATTTTGGAAAATTTTGAAAATTCGAAAATTTTTCGAAAATTTGATAATTTTTGAAAATTTTGAAATTTTTGAAAATTTGAAATTTTTTTTGAAAATTTTTGAAAATTTTTTGAAAATTTTGAAATTTTTGAAAATTTGAAAATTTTTTTGAAAATTTTGAAAATTTTTGAAAATTTTGAAAATTTTGAAAATTTTGAAAATTTTTTTGAAAATTTTGAAATTTTTTTTGATTTTGAAATTTTGAAAATTTTGAAATTTTGAAAATTTTGAAATTTTTGAAAATTTTGAAAATTTTTGGAAAATTTGACAATTTTTGAAATTTTTTGAAAATTTTGAAAATTTTGAAAATTTTTTTGAAAATTTTGAAATTTTTGAAAATTTTGAAATTTTGGAAAATTTGATAATTTTTGAAAATTTGATAATTTTTTGAAAATTTTTTTTGAAAATTTTGAAAATTTTGAAAATTTGATAATTTTTTGAAAATTTTGAAATTTTTGGAAAATTTTGAAAATTTTGGAAAATTTGATAATTTTTTGAAAATTTGATTTTTGGAAATTTTGGAAAATTTTGAAAATTTTTTTTTTTGAAAATTTGAAATTTTTGAAAATTTTGAAATTTTTGAAAATTTTGAAAAAATTTTGAAATTTTTTTTTGAAATTTTTGAAAATTTTTGAAATTTTTGGAAAATTTTGAAAATTTTTGAAAATTTATGAAATTTTTTGAAATTTTGAAAATTTTGAAAATTTTTTTGAAAATTTTGAAATTTTGAAAATTTTGAAATATTTGAAATTTTTGGAAAATTTGATAATTTTTTGAAAATTTTGAAATTTTTGGAAAATTTTGATAATTTTTTGAAAATTTTGAAATTTTTGGAAAATTTTGAAATTTTTGGAAAATTTTGAAATTTTTGGAAAATTTGATAATTTTGAAATTTTTTGAAAATTTTGAAAATTTTTAAAATTTTTCGAAAATTTGATAATTTTTTGAAAATTTTGAAATATTTGGAAAATTTTTCGAAAATTTGTTAATTTTTTGAAAATTTTGAAATTTTTTTGAAAATTTGAAAAAATTTTTGAAAAAATTTTCAAATTTTGAAAATTTTGAAATTTTTTTGAAAATTTTTTTTTAATTTTTGAAAATTTTGAAAATTTTTGAAAATTTTGAAAATTTTTGAAAATTTGAAAATTTTTTGAAATTTTTTTTTGAATTTTTGAAATTTTTGAAAAAATTTTGGAAAATTTGAAATTTTTGAAAATTTGAAAATTTTTGAAAATTTTTTGATTTGAAATTTTTTGAAAATTTGAAAATTTTTTGAAAATTTTTTTTGGAAAATTTTTGAAAATTTTTGAAAATTTTGATAATTTTTTGAAAATTTTGAAATTTTTGAAAATTTTGAAAATTTTTTGAAATTTTTTTGAATTTTTGAATTTTTGAAAATTTTGAAATTTTTGAAAATTTTGAAAATTTTTTGAAAATTTTGAAAATTTTTTTTTGAAAATTTTGAAATTTTTGGAAAATTTGAAAATTTTTTGAAAATATTGAAATTTTTGGAAAATTTTGAAAATTTTTCGAAAATTTGATAATTTTTTGAAAATTTTGAAATTTTTGGAAAATTTGATAATTTTTTGAAAATATTGAAATTTTTGGAAAATTTTGAAATTTTTTTGAAAATTTGATAATTTTTTGAAAATTTTGAAATTTTTGGAAAATTTGGAAAATATCGAAAATTTTTCGAAAATTTGATAATTTTTTGAAAATTTTGAAATTTTTGGAAAATTTTGAAATTTTTGGAAAATTTTGAAATTTTTGGAAAATTTTGAAATTTTTTTTGGAAAATTTTTTTGAAATTTTGAAAATTTTTGAAAATTTTTGAAATTTTTGAAAATTTTGAAAATTTTGAAAAATTTTTGAAAATTTGAAATTTTTTGAAAATTTTGAAAATTTTTGGAAAATTTGGAAAATTTTTGATAATTTTTTGAAAATTTTGAAATTTTTGGAAAATTTTGAAAATTTTTTGAAATTTTTTGAAAAATTTTTGAAATTTTTTTGAAATTTTTGAAATTTTTGAAAATTTTTCGAAAATTTGATAATTTTTTTTGAAAATTTTGAAAAATTTGAAAATTTGAAATTTTTGAAATTTTGAAATTTTTGAAAATTTTGATTTTTGGAAAATTTTGAAATTTTTGGAAATTTTGAAATTTTTGAAAATTTTGAAATTTTTTGAAAATTTTTGAAATTTTTTGGAAAATTTGATAATTTTTGAAAATTTTGAAAATTTTTGAAAATTTTGAAAATTTTTTGAAAAAATTTTTTGAAAATTTTGAAATTTTTGGAAAATTTTGAAAATTTTTGAAAAATTTGAAATTTTTGAAAATTTTGAAATTTTTTTGAAATTTTTTTGAAAATTTTTGAAAAATATGAAATTTTTTGAAAATTTTTGAAAATTTTGTTTTGAAAATTTTTGAAAATTTGAAATTTTTTTTGAAAATTTTGAAAAATTTTGGAAAATTTTTTGAAAATTTGATAATTTTTTGAAAATTTTGAAATTTTTGGAAAATTTTGAATTTTTTTTTGAAATTTTTGAAAATTTTTTGAAAATTTTGAAATTTTTGGAAAATTTTGAAATTTTGGATTTGAAATTTGAAAATTTTTTGAAAATTTGAAAAAATTTTGAAATTTTGAAAATTTGATAATTTTTTTTGAAAATTTTGAAATTTTGGAAAATTTGAAATTTTTGAAAATTTGAAAATTTTTTTGAAAATTTTGAAATTTTTGAAAATTTTAATTTTTGAAAATTTTTTGAAAATTTGAAATTTTTTGAAAATTTTGAAATTTTGGAAAATTTGAAAATTTTGAAAATTTTTTGAAAATTTTGAAATTTTTTGAAAATTTGAAAATTTTTGAAAAATTTTGAAAATTTTGAAAAATTTTGAAAATTTGAAAATTTTTGAAAATTTTGAAAATTTTTGAAAATTTTAAAAATTTTGAAATTTTTTGAAAATTTGAAAATTTTTGAAAATTTTGAAAATTTTTGAAAATTGGAAAATTTTTTGAAAATTTTTTTGAAAATTTTGAAAATTTTGGAAAATTTTGAAAATTTTTTGAAAATTTGAAATTTTTTGAAATTTTGAAAATTTTGAAAATTTTGAAAATTTTTGAAAATTTTGATTTTTTTTGAAAATTTTGAAATTTTTGAAAAAAATTTTGAAAATTTTTTAAAAATTTTGAAATTTTTGGAAAATTTTGAAATTTTTGGAAAATTTTGAAATTTTTGGAAAATTTTGAAATTTTTGAAAAAAATTTTTTGAAATTTTGAAATTTTTGAAAATTTTGAAATTTTTGAAAATTTTGAAATTTTTGAAAATTTTTTGAAAATTTTGAAATTTTTTGAAAATTTTGAAAAATTTGAAAATTTTTAATTTTGAAATTTTTTGAAAATTTTGAAATTTTTGAAAAAAATTTTTGAAAAAAATTTTTTTGAAAATTTTTTGAAAATTTTGAAATTTTTGGAAAATTTTTGAAATTTTTTGGAAAATTTGAAATTTTTTTTGAAATTTTTGGAAAATTTTGAAATTTTTGAAAAAAATTTTTTTGAAAATTTTGAAATTTTTTGAAAATTTTTGAAAAATTTGAAATTTTTGGAAAATTTGAAATTTTTTTGAAAATTTTGAAATTTTTGAAAATTTTGAAAATTTTTGAAAATTTTGAAAATTTTTTTTTGAAAATTTTTTTTTGAAAATTTTGAAAATTTTGGAAAATTTGATAATTTTTGAAAATTTTGAAATTTTTGAAAATTTGGAAAATTTTGAAAATTTTTGAAAAATTTGATAATTTTTTGAAAATTTGAAATTTTGAAATTTTTGAAAATTTTTGAATTTGAAAATTTTTGAAAATTTTGAAATTTTTGAAATTTTTTGAAATTTTTTGAAAATTTTGAAATTTTTTGAAAATTTTGAAATTTTTTGAAAATTTGGAAAATTTTGAAAATTTTTTTGAAATTTTGAAAATTTTTTTTTTGAAATTTTTTTTGGAAAATTTTGAAAATTTTTGAAAATTTTTGAAAATTTGAAAATTTTTTGAAAATTTTGAAATTTTTTGAAATTTTTTTGAAAAAAATTTTTTGAAAATTGAAAAAATTTTTGAAAATTTTGAAATTTTTGAAAATTTTGAAATTTTTGAAAATTTTGAAATTTTTGAAAAAAATTTTTGAAATTTTTTGAAAATTTTGAAATTTTTTTTGATAATTTTTTTTGAAAATTTTGAAATTTTTGAAAATTTTGAAATTTTTTTTGAAAATTTGAAAATTTTTGAAAATTTTGAAATTTTTTGGAATTTTGAAAATTTTTGAAAATTTGATAATTTTTGAAAATTTTGAAATTTTTGGAAAATTTGATAATTTTTGAAAATTTTGAAATTTTTGAAAATTTTGAAAAAAATTTTTGAAAATTTTGAAATTTTTTGAAAATTTGATAATTTTTTGAAAATTTTGAAATTTTTGGAAAATTTTGAAAATTTTGGAAAATTTGATAAATTTTTTGAAAAATTTTGAAAAATTTTTGAAATTTTTGAAAATTTTGAAATTTTTGAAAATTTGATAATTTTGAAAATTTTGAAAATTTTGAAAATTTTTTTTGAAAATTTTGAAATTTTTGGAAAATTTGAAATTTTTTTGAAAATTTTGAAATTTTTGGAAAATTTTGAAAATTTTTGAAAATTTGAAAATTTTGAAAATTTTGAAAATTTTGAAAATTTTGAAAATTTTTTTGAAATTTTTTTGAAATTTTTGAAATTTTTGAAATTTTTTGAAAATTTTGAAAATTTTTGGAAAATTTGAAATTTTTTTGAAATTTTTTTAGGAAATTTTTGAAAATTTTGAAAATTTTTGAAAATTTGAAATTTTTTGAAAATTTTGAAAAATTTTTGAAAATTTTGAAAATTTGATAATTTTTTGAATATTTTGAAATTTTTGGAAAATTTTGAAAATTTTTCGAAAATTTGATAATTTTTTGAAATTTTTGAAAATTTTTGGAAAATATGACAATTTTTTGAAAATTTTGAAATTTTTGGAAAATTTGGAAAATTTTTGAAAATTTTGAAAATTTTTTGAAAATTTGATAATTTTTTGAAAATTTTGAAATTTTTTTTTGAAATTTTTTTGAAAATTTTTTTGAATTTTGAAAATTTTGAAATTTTGAAATTTTTGAAAATTTTTTTTTGAAAATTTTGAAATTTTTGGAAAATTTTGAAATTTTTGAAAATTTTGAAATTTTTTGAAAATTTTGAAATTTTTTGAAATTTTGAAATTTTTTGAAAATTTTGAAATTTTTTGAAAATTTTGAAATTTTTGAAAATTTTTTTTGAAAATTTTTTTTTGAAAATTTTTTTTGAAATTTTTGAAAATTTTTGAAAATTTTTTGAAAATTTTGAAATTTTTGAAAAATTTTGAAAAATTTTGGAAAATTTTGAAATTTTTTGAAAATTTGATAATTTTTTGAAAAAAATTTTGAAAAATTTTTGAAAATTTTGAAAAAAATTTTTTGAAAATTTGAAAATTTTTGAAAATTTTGAAATTTTGGAAAATTTGATAATTTTTTGAAAATTTTGAAATTTTTGAAAATTTTGAAAATTTTTTGAAAATTTGAAATTTTTTGATAATTTTGAAATTTTTGACAATTTTGAAATTTCCGAAAAATTTTGAAAATATTTGAAAATTTTTGAAAATTTTGAAATTTTTTGAAAATTTTGAAATTTTTTGAAAATTTTGAAATTTTTTGAAAATTTTGAAATTTTTTGAAAATTTTGAAATTTTTGAAAATTTGATAATTTTTTGAAAATTTTTTGAAATTTTTGAAAATTTTTTGAAATTTTTGAAAATTTGATAATTTTTTGAAAATTTTGAAAATTTTTTTGAAATTTTGAAAATTTTTTTTTCGAAATTTTGATTTGAAATTTTTTGAAAATTTTGAAATTTTTGAAAATTTTGAAAATTTTTTTTGAAAATTTGATAATTTTTTGAAAATTTTGAAATTTTTTTGGAAAATTTTGAAAATTTTTGAAAATTTGAAATTTTTGAAAATTTTTGAAATTTTTAAAAATTTTGAAAATTTTTGAAAATTTTTGAAAATTTTGACAATTTTGGAAATTTTTGAAAATTTTGAAAATTTTTTAAAAAGTTTGAAATTTTTGGAAAATTTTGAAAATTTTTTGAAAATTTGATAATTTTTTGAAAATTTTGAAATTTTTGAAATTTTGGAAAAAAAATTTTTTTGAAAAAATTTGAAAATTTGAAAAATTTTGAAAATTTTTTGAAATTTTTTGAAAATTTTGAAATTTTTTGAAAATTTTGAAATTTTTTGAAAATTTTGAAATTTTTGAAAATTTTTGAAATTTTTTGAAATTTTGAAAATTTTGAAATTTTGAAAATTTTGAAATTTTTTAAAAATTTTGAAAATTTTTGAAAATTTTGAAATTTTTGAAATTTTGAAATTTTTTTTTGAAAAAATTTTGAAAATTTTGAAATTTTTGAAAATTTTTTGAAAAATTTGAAATTTTTTTTGAAATTTTTGAAAATTTGAAATTTTGATAATTTTTTGAAAATTTTGAAAATTTGAAAATTTTGAAAATTTTGAAAATTTTGAAAATTTTTGAAAATTTTGAAAATTTTTGAAAAAATTTTGAAATTTTTGAAAATTTTGAAAAATTTTTGAAAATTTTGAAATTTTTGGAAAATTTTGAAAATTTTGATAATTTTTGAAAATTTTTTGAAAATTTTGAAAAATTTTTTGAAATTTTTCGAAAATTTGAAATTTTTGAAAATTTTGAAATTTTTGGAAAATTTTGAAATTTTTTGAAAATTTTGAAATTTTGGAAAATTTGATAATTTTTTGAAAATTTTGATTTGGAAAATTTTTTGAAAAATTTTTGAAATTTTGAAAATTTTGAAAATTTTGAAATTTTTGAAAATTTTGAAATTTTTTTTTTGAAAATTTTGAAAATTTTGAAAATTTTGAAATTTTTGGAAATTTTTGAAATTTTTTTTGAAATTTTTGAAAATTTTGAAAATTTGAAAATTTTGAAAATTTTTTTGAAATAATTTTTGAAAATTTTTGAAATTTTTTTGGAAAAAATTTTTGAAAATTTTTGAAATTTTTGAAAATTTTTCGAAAATTTGAAATTTTTGAAAATTTTGAAATTTTTTTGAAAATTTTTGAAATTTTTGAAAAATTTGAAAATTTTTTGAAAATTTTTGAAAATTTTGAAAATTTTTGAAAAATTTGATAATTTTTTGAAAATTTTGAAATTTTTGAAAATTTTGAAAATTTTTGAAAATTTGATAATTTTTGAAAAAATTTGAAATTTTTGGAAAATTTTGAAAATTTTTGAAAATTTGAAAATTTTTGAAAAAAATTTTGAAATTTTTGAAAATTTTGAAAATTTTTGAAAATTTTGAAAATTTTGAAAATTTTGAAATTTTTGAAAATTTTGAAATTTTTGAAAATTTTGAAAATTTTGAAAATTTTTGAAAATTTTGAAAATTTTTGAAAATTTAAAATTTTTGAAAATTTTTTTTGAAAATTTTGAAAATTTTTTTGGAAAATTTTGAAATTTTTTTTTTGAAAATTTGGAATTTTTTTGAAAATTTATGAATTTTTTTGAAAATTTTGAAAATTTTTGAAAATTTTGAATTTTTTGAAAAATTTTGTAAATTATGAAAATTTTTGAAAATTTGGAATTTTTTTGAAATTTTTGAAAATTTGGAATTTTTTTGAAATTTTTGAAAATTTTGAATTTTTTTGAAATTTTTGAAAATTTTGAATTTTTTTGAAATTTTTGAAAATTTTAAATTTTTTTGAAAATTTTTGAATTTTTTTGAAATTTTTGAAAATTTTGAAAATTTGAAAATTTTGAAAATTTTGTAAATTTTTGAAAATTTTTTGAAATTTTTTTTTTGAAAATTTTTGAAAAAAATTTTTGAAAATTTTGAAATTTTGAAAATTTGAAAATTTTTTGAAAATTTTGAAATTTTTGGAAAATTTGAAAATTTTTGAAAATTTTTGAAAATTTTTTGAAAATTTTTGAAATTTTGGAAAATTTGGAAAATTTTGAAAATTTTTTTGAAAATTTGATAATTTTTGAAAATTTTGAAAATTTTTTTTTTGAAAATTTTTGAAAATTTTGAAATTTTTTAAAAATTTTAATTTTTTTAAAAATTTTAATTTTTTTGAAAATTTTGAAAATTTTTGAAATTTTTGAAAATTTTTGAGAAATTGAATTTTTTGAAAATTTTAAAAATTTTGAAAATTTTTGAGAATTTTTTGAAAATTTTGAAAATTTTTGAAAATTTTGAAATTTTGAAAATTTTTTGAAAATTTTGATAATTTTTTGAAAATTTTGAAATTTTTGAAAATTTTGAAAATTTTTGGAATATTTTGAAATTTTTGAAAATTTTGAATTTTTTGAAAAATTTTGAAATTTTTTAAAAAAATTGAATTTTTGAAAATTTTGAATTTTTTTAAAAATTTGGAAATTTTTGAAAATTTTAAAATTTTTGTAAATTTTGAAATTTTTGAAAATTTGAAAATTTTTGAAAATGTTTGAAATTTTTGAAAATTTTTGAAATTTTTGAAAAAAATTTTTTGAATTGAAATTTTTTGAAATTTTTGAAATTTTTGAAAATTTTGAAAATTTTTTGAAAATTTTGAAAATTTGAAAATTTTGAAAATTTTGAAAATTTTTTTGAATTTTTTTGAAAATTTTGGAAATTTTGGAAAATTTTGAAAATTTTTGGAAAATTTTGAAATTTTTTGAAAATTTTGAAATTTTTAGAAAAATTGGAAAATTTTGAAAATTTTTCGAAAATTTGATAATTTTTTGAAAATTTTGAAATTTTTTGAAAATTTGGAAAATTTTGAAAATTTTTGAAATTTTGAAAATTTTCGAAAATTTGATAATTTTTTGAAATTTTTGGAAAATTTTGAAATTTTTGGAAAATTTGATAATTTTTTGAAAATATTGAAATTTTTGGAAAATTTTGAAAATTTTTTGAAAATTTGATAATTTTTTGAAAATTTTGAAATTTTTGGAAAATTTTGAAAATTTTTCGAAAATTTGATAATTTTTTGAAAATTTTGAAATATTTGGAAAATTTTTCGAAAATTTGATAATTTTTTGAAAATTTTGAAATTTTTGGAAAATTTGGAAAATTTTGAAAATTTTTCGAAAATTTGAAAATTTTTTGAAAATTTTGAAATTTTTGGAAAATTTGATAATTTTTTGAAAATTTTGAAATTTTTGGAAAATTTTGAAATTTTTGAAATTTTTTGATTTTTTTTGAAAATTTTGAAAATTTTGAAAATTTTTTGAAAATTTGAAAAATTTTGAAAATTTTTGAAAATTTGAAATTTTTTGAAAATTTTGAAAATTTTTGGAAAATTTTGAAAATTTTTGAAAATTTTTGAAAATTTTGAAATTTTTGAAAATTTGAAAATTTTGAAAATTTTTTGAAAATTTGATAATTTTTTGATTGAAATTTTGAAAATTTTGAAATTTTTGAAAATTTGATAATTTTTTGAAAATTTTGAAATTTTTGGAAAATTTTGAAAATTGAAAATTTGAAAATTTTTGAAATTTTTGAAAATTTTGAAATTTTTGAAAATTTTGAAATTTTTTGAAAATTTGAAAATTTTTTGAAAATTTTTTGAAAATTTTGAAAATTTTTTTGAAATTTTTGAAAAAATTTTTTGAAAATTTTGAAAATTTTGAAAATTTTTTTGAAAATTTTGAAATTTGGAAATTTTTGAAAATTTGAAAATTTTTGAAAATTTTGAAATTTTTTTTGAAATTTTTGATAATTTTTTGAAAATATTGAAATTTTTGGAAAATTTTGAAATTTTTGGAAAATTTTGAAATTTTTGGAAAATATTGAAATTTTTGGAAAATTTTGAAAATTTTGAAAATTTTTCGAAAATTTTGAAATTTTTGGAAAATTTTGAAATTTTTGGAAAATTTTGAAATTTTTGGAAAATTTGATAATTTTTTGAAAATTTGAAAATTTTTGAAAATTTTGAAAATTTTGAAAATTTTTGAAAATTTGATAATTTTTTGAAAATTTTGAAATTTTTGGAAAATTTTGAAAATTTTTTTTTGAAATTTGATAATTTTTTGAAAATTTTGAAATTTTTGAAAATTTTGAAATTTTTTGAAAATTTTGAAATTTTTGGAAAATTTTGAAAATTTTTGAAAATTTTGAAAAATTTTTGA
The DNA here is from genome assembly GCA_029203775.1 of Neoneuromus ignobilis. Taxonomy (NCBI): domain Eukaryota; kingdom Metazoa; phylum Arthropoda; class Insecta; order Megaloptera; family Corydalidae; genus Neoneuromus; species Neoneuromus ignobilis. The sequence continues at coordinate 19,454,185 of CP092091.1, read as the reverse complement.
AAATTTTGAAAAATTTTTGAAAATTTTGAAATTTTTTTTCGAAATTTTTTTTTTGAAAATTTTGAAATTTTTGGAAAATTTTGAAAATTTTTTGAAAATTTGATAATTTTTTGAAATTTTTTGAAATTTTGGAAAATTTGGAAATTTTTGATTTTGAATTTTTGAAAATTTTGAAATTTTTGGAAAATTTGGAAAATATCGAAAATTTTTCGAAAATTTGATAATTTTTTGAAAATTTTGAAATTTTTGGAAAATTTTGAAATTTTTGGAAAATTTGATAATTTTTTGAAAATATTGAAATTTTTGGAAAATTTTGAAAATTTTGAAAATTGGAAAATTTTTGAAAATTTGAAAATTTTTTGAAATTTTTGGAAAATTTTTGAAATTTTTGGAAAATTTTGAAATTTTGAAATTTTGAAAATTTTGATTTTGAAAATTTTTGAAAATTTTGAAAATTTTGAAAATTTTTGAAATTTTGAAAATTTTTGAAAATTTTGAAATTTTGAAAATTTTGAAAATTTTGAAAAAAATTTTTTGAAAATTTTGAAATTTTTGAAAATTTGAAAAAAATTTTTTGAAAATTTGATAATTTTTTGAAAATTTTGAATTTTTTTTTTGAAATTTTTGGAAAATTTGATAATTTTTTGAAAATATTGAAATTTTTGGAAAATTTTGAAATTTTTGGAAAATTTGATAATTTTTTGAAAATATTGAAATTTTTGGAAAATTTGGAAAATTTTTCGAAAATTTGAAAATTTTTTGAAAATTTTGAAATTTTTGGAAAATTTTCAAAATTTTTTGATAATTTGATAATTTTTTGAAAATTTTGAAATTTTTGGAAAATTTGATAATTTTTTGAAAATATTGAAATTTTTGGAAAATTTTGAAATTTTTGGAAAATTTTTTGAAATTTTTGATGAAATTTTTGATTGAAATTTTTGAAAATTTTGAAATTTTTTGAAAATTTTGAAAATTTTTTGAAAATTTTGAAATTTTTGAAAATTTTGAAATTTTTGAAAATTTGAAAATTTTTGAAAATTTTGAAATTTTGGAAAATTTGAAAATATCGAAAATTTTTGAAAATTTGATAATTTTTGAAAATTTTGAAATTTTTGGAAAATTTTGAAATTTTTGGAAAATTTGAAAATTTTTGAAAATATTGAAATTTTTGAAATTTTTTGAAAAAATTTTTGAAAAAATTTTGAAAATTTTGAAAATTTTGGAAAATTTGAAAATTTTTGAAAATTTGAAAATTTTTTGAAAATTTGAAAATTTGATAATTTTTTGAAAATTTTGAAAATTTTTTGAAAATTTTGAAATTTTTTTGAAAATTTTGAAATTTTTGGAAAAAATTTTTGAAATTTTGAAAATTTTGAAAATTTGATAAATTTTTGAAAAATTTGAAATTTTGAAAATTTTGAAATTTTTTGAAAATTTGATAATTTTTTGAAAATTTTGAAATTTTTTTGGAAAATTTTGAAAATATCGAAAATTTTTGAAATTTTTTGAAATTTATGAAAACTTTTGAAAATGTTTAAAATTTTTAAAAATTTTTGAAATTTTTAGAAAATTTTGAAATTTTTGAAAATTTTGAAATTTTTGGAATTTTTAAAATTTTTTAAAAATTTTGCAAAATTTGAAAATTTTTGAATTTTTTGAATTTTTTTGAAATTTTTGAAAATTGTTAAAAATTTTGAAAATTTTTGAAAATTTTGAATTTTTGAAAATTTTTGAAATTTTTGAAAATTTTTTGGAAAATTTTGAAAATTTTTTTGAAAATTTGAAATTTTTTGAAAATTTTGAAATTTTGGAAAAAAATTTTGAAAATTTTGGATTTTTTTGAAAATTTTGAAATTTTTTGAAAATTTTGAATTTTTTTGAAAATTTTTGAAAATTTTGGATTTTTTTGAAAATTTTTGAAAATTTTGAAAATTTTGAAATTTTTGGAAAATTTTGAAAATTTTGAAAATTTTTCGAAAATTTTGAAATTTTTGGAAAATTTTGAAATTTTTGGAAAATTTGATAATTTTCTGAAAATTTTGAAATTTTTGGAAAATTTGGAAAATATCGAAAATTTTTCGAAAATTTGATAATTTTTTGAAAATTTTGAAATTTTTGGAAAATTTTGAAATTTTTGGAAAATTTGAAATTTTTGGAAAATTTTTGAAAATTTTTTGAAATTTTTGAAAATTTGATAATTTTTGAAAATTTTGAAATTTTGGAAAATTTTTTGAAAATTTGATAATTTTTTGAAAATTTTGAAATTTTTGAAATTTTTTTGAAAAATTTTGAAAATTTTTGAAAATTTGATAATTTTGAAAATTTTGAAAATGAAAATTTGAAAATATTGAAATATTTGGAAAATTTTGAAATTTTTGGAAAATTTCGAAAATTTCAAAAATTTCGAAAATTTTGAAAATTTTTCGAAAATTTTGAAATTTTTGGAAAATTTTGAAATTTTTGGAAAATTTTGAAATTTTTGGAAAATTTTATAATTTTTTGAAAATATTGAAATTTTTAGAAAATTTGATAATTTTTTGAAATTTTTGGAAAATTTTGAAAATTTTTCGAAAATTTGATAATTTTTTGAAAATTTTGAAATTTTTGGAAAATTTCGAAAATTTCAAAAATTTCGAAAATTTTGAAAATTTTTGAAAAGGAGAATTTTTTGGGTTTTGGTGCGTTTTCTAATTTACCGAATGGAATATAGTTATTAAAAAGGTGCCACATCCATTAGATAAAAGAATATTTTTCTGTAATTTTTTGCAAATTTTCTCATTAAAGGAAAAAATGATAAGTAGCTATCTTGCAGGTCTACGCCACCTATACTATCATTGTAATCTAAAACTATATTAGGTTTTCTTATGTTTCCATTTTGGTCGATATAATTTCTACATTTTTTGTTGTAATCATTTATGTTTTGGAATGTTTTGAAGAAAGCGAATATATATCTTTTTTGTCCTTCCATTTTACAGCTAAGATACCATTGCAAGATCTTAGCAATAACCAGATTTCGACTTACACAACTTATAATAGTTTACACAGAAAAGTGCTCGTTTTGACGGATTAAATTGTTTGTATTTATTGTGTTTTATAGTTTTTGGTTATTATTCAATGAAAATATGTAAAATTAATGAAGTTCTACAAAAACGCACTTGTATGGCTTCAAAACAGAAGTGTGACACTTGCTAACTGAACTCCGATGTTATTTTAACTTAGCAAAAATCATACGACGTGCTATGCACGTCATATCGGCATTTTGTACAAATAGCAGTTGACGTGCATAGCACGTCATTCCAGCGCAACTGGTTAAGGGAATAAATCTCGAAAAAAATCTTCATCAACCTGATTGCTTAGCGTGGTCAGTGTGAGTAAATACCAACGAATAAATAACATTTATTGAGGCTTTCGATCAGAAGTGTGCTAACATAAGCTGATATGATTATATATATATATATATATATATATATATATATATATATATATATATATAAAATATGTATATGTTTATGTGTTTTTATATATAATATGTACCATCGACATCCGAATATTATTTGAAAGTGTTTCGTCACTACAACCGGAATTTTCTGATGATGATATTCATAACTGTTACATATCTTAATTTAATTTATAAAACTATGTGAATATTATGTAATATTTTCTAATTTGATTATTTTAGAATGTACTCGAGATTACAGCTTATAATTCATTCGAGACTGTCGTTAATTAGTCCATTTTTGTTGTTGTTTTTTGATCATCAATATATTTATTTCTCTTAGAGTATTTATTGATTTTTTTTCATAGGTAAAAAAAAATTAATATTTGTAAATTTTGAGTGAAGTATTTACCTTTTAAAATTATTTTTGCCATTTATATTAAGCGTTATTAATTGGTGGAATTAAGATTTTTTAAAGGTTTATTTTATAGGGAGGTTTGTTAATAATATGTTATTAACAAATAAGTAAATTTTTCTTCTTTTATATCGCGATTCATTATTTATGTTTTGACGTTTTTTAAGATTTATATGAATATTTTTTTATATCTATTATTGAAGTAGTTAATGTATATTTTCAATGTTATTCCCTGTTGTCTGAAATTTGTGATTTATTTCAATATTAAAGATTATTCTTTTGAATTTAATGATAAGTATTCTTTACTATATATAATACAATAAAGAATTCGTAAATGTTCGTAAAGAATTGTAACAGAATATATCTCTGAATTTTAATTATCCACCAGTGTTAATTATTTTTGTTTTTTTATTTAAATTTTCTAATATAACGACATTTCTCTAAATATTGTTTAGTACATATTGCGAAAGGTTTTAATTTGTTCATTTTATTTAATTGGATTTTTAAGTTAAAATACATTCCAATATAAGAATTAATTTGAAGTTTTTTTTAAAAAAAAGATATTTCAATAACGTTGGAATTTTATATTGTTTCTATTTAATAACATTATGGTTCTGAATAATTAAATGTAATTAATATTGTTAAATCCACTTTAATATTTTTGAACGTAATTATACGTTTTAAATATATCATTGGGACATTTCATAAATACTTTATTATTATTATTTAATTGTATATATATATATATATATATATATATATATATATATATATATATATATATATATATATATATATATAATTTTATTAATATTTTTATGTCAATAAATTGTATTTTAAAGTTTACTTGAAAATAATTAGATATGAAATATATTACTCAGAATTTATAGTTTTCAGTATTAAAATAAAAAATGTAAAATATTTGGAACAATATTTATTAAAATAAATCAATTATTTTTATATATATTTTTATTATTAATATTAGCAATACTATTTAATCTTTAATTAAATATGTTAACGTTTGATGGCAGCAGAAGTTTGATTTCTCTTTACTGAAATGTGAGGTTAAGAATTGTGTACAAAGTAGATGGTAATTACCGACGTTCAGTTTTATTAAATATTTCTATAAAAATAATAAAAATGCAAAACATAAGAATTATTTCACGATGTAGTTTAAAAACATGTAGAAGATTTTCAAACAGGTATATTAACTTATTAATTTGTAGTAGTTTCATTCATGTATAGTTTATAATGTGCTATTTTATATTAAACCAGAAAGTATTGTTCAGTTATTACGATATAATTTTAGTGGTACACTTCAAAATCTAACTCAAATGACAACTGCACCTCCAGAATCTTTAATAGTACCTCCTCCATCAAACGTAGAAAAAAAATATTCACAAAAAATTGAAAAAATCGTTTCCGATATATCAAATTTAAATTTACTTGAAGTTTCTGAATTAAGTGAACTTCTAAAAAAACGATTAAATTTACCTGATGCACCAGTTTTACCAGTAGGTGGATTTGTATCTGCTGCTGCTGTGGCTGAAGACGATGAAGTTTCAGCTCCACAAAAAGTAAATAATGTTATAAATCTGTATCGAATATATAAATTATTTTTATTTGTTTATATTCAGGTTCAAACATCATTCACTGTTAAATTAGTAAAATTCGAAGAAAAACAAAAAGTTGCTTTAATAAAAGAAGTGAAAAATCTTCTTGAAGGTATGAATCTTGTACAAGCGAAGAAATTTGTTGAAAGTGCGCCTACAGTTGTTAAATCTGATATAGCAAAAGATGAAGCTGAAAAACTTAAAGAAGCGTTTACTAAAGTCGGTGCTGTAATTGAAATCGTGTAGACTGTTTGTAATTATATGTCTTAGTATTTTATTATAATTTTTATCAATTAAATATTTAGTTAAAATTAGTATTTTTTACTTTTCTACAATATGATAAAGATATTTTCCTTGTAATTTGGTAACCTTATTGTGTAAATAATGTATACTTTTATTTAGATGATGCTTAAAAATATTTATGCAAAATGTTACTGCTTGACCAATTCATTAATCTTATTAATTTAGATACTCTTTCTTTACATTAAAATATACGTGTGTAATATAAACAATATAGTGAACTTTGTTAATTTTTCTTTTATATTTTTCTTTTTTTATATATATCTATAAATTTTACATGAATTCAACATATAAACATAATCAATTATTTAAAGTTAAATGAAGTATTAGAAATAAAAATGACCTTGTACCTAAATAAAGTTTTTTAACTGTTACTCATATACTTAACTATGAATATGGAAAGGTTTTCTCTGAAGTATCATTAAAAAAATGATTCAGTTATTTTATAGGAAACTTAAAAATATGGTAATTTTTTTTTAAAAAAAATATTCTGTTTACTTTTTTTTATTAATTATTAAATCATACAATATATTACAAAAACCAAATTCTCAGATTAATAATTCTAACAGAATACTGAACTAATCACAATGGATGAACCACTAAGTAAATAATATTTTATCATATAAAACTAATCATATAATACTAAGTACTATAAACTATGTATAATTTACATGTATATGTATGTATATATCTATATGTGTATATATATATATATATATATATATATATATATATATATATTTGTGTGTGTGTATATATTTATATTTATATATATATATATATATATATATATATATATATATATATATATATATACACATGAAAAATAAAAATAATTTTTTAATATTTGATCTTTCGATAAAAGTAATAATAGATTATTTATTCTGAATACAAATTTAAGGAACTTTTCTATTCTGATGATTTGATTATTTACAATATATTTGTATCTAAGGTTCTTAATTTACTTTTTCCAAATTGGACAAACTATGAATACACTATTAAAATGTAGTTGAAATTTGATCTATTTATTTATCTATTTCTACATATCTCAAAATATTCATTTACAGCATTAAAATATTATAGTTTTCTTTTAATATTTAAATAATTTATTAAAAAAAATTATAATAAATTTGTTTTAAATGTATTGAAATATTAATATGTAAGTAATGTAATTAATACTAAATATAAAAGACAATTTAAATATATTTTAATTTAAAAATCAAATACACATTTGAAATTTAACATAATACTTTATAAAATCAGGCTATATAAAAATATTTTATAAAGGACATTAACATTTTATTTAATATAAATCTTTATTATTTTTAAAAAGTTAAAAGTAATATCTGTATTTTTGTATTCTTACTGCTCTTTACAGTATAATTAATATAAATATAAATTACATAAATACTTTTTCAAATATACAATTTTTAAAGCATCCAAATATCTAATATCAACAGCCTTTGTTATTATCTTTTATTGCTTAATCTTATTAATATGAAAATAAGACATGTGTTTTGCATTTTTAATATAAAATATTACCATATATTTTATAGTTACAATATTTTAGAATATATTCCAAATTTCAACTGTTTATTTTGTTAGTTATTCATCTAAAATACTATTGTTTACTATAGTTTTCTTTGTTCTGTTTATTTTTTTTAAAAATATATTAAAATACTAGACAAATCATATCCTGACGGATGTTTATTAAGTTATATTGAAATAATTAAATTGCCCATTTATTAAAACTTGTTTGAATGTATTTGTTTATTTTTACATATTCATATATATATATATATATATATATATATATATATATATATATATATATATATATATATATATATATATATTTATATATTTATATTAATGTGTACATGTATGTGTGTTTGTAACTGTACATGTTTATGACATTAAATTGGTTTAATATATTCATTTTTAGCATTTACTATTGTCCATATTATAATTTTATTAAAATGTTCCTTTTTATAAATTTTAAGAAAGATAAATTTGTCTTTATATTTTCCTGTGATTATTGAAATAACTATTTAAATTTTTTAGATGAAAAAAAACAAGACAACTCAATTCAAAATAACAATAGTATAAATATTTCCTGTATATACAATTCAACAATATTTTTTTACTGAACCTATTTCTAATTTAACAGTTAGTCCTTAAAAGATTTATTGAATTTAAAATATATTTGTCTATACATACATACATACATACATATATATATATATATATATATATATATATATATATATATATATATATGTATATATATATATATATATATATATATATATATATATATATATATATATATATGTATAATTGATTTATTTAAATCAGTTAATTAAAAAATAATAATCATTTATATATAATAATATATTGGAAATTTAAGTAAAATATGTTTTTAATACACTTTCATTTATCTGTTTTTGTATATTATTACAAAATGCGTTTTTTAAAATTTATATTGATGTATATATATATATATATATATATATATATATATATATATATATATATATATATATATATATATATATATATATATATATATATATATATATGTATGTACACACATACATACATATATCCATTAACAAAATGCTATACTTCTACATACATAAACACAATTAAACTTAAATATTATTTCTATTAAATACACAATTAAATATTATTTCTATTTCATTAGTGTTGAAAAAATACAGTATTTATATTAAATGTACTTTACAATTAAATATATTTTATCGCGGAATTTATATGAATAGTGTATGGATATTAAAATTGAAATTGTCTTTATGTACAGTTAAAGTCTTATCATTTATGTAATTGAAACAAAACAAAATATGTTTTGTATTTGATAAAAATTATTTAAATATTTACAACAATTATTAGTGATATAAATTATTAGAGTAAAAATAGGTGGCTAAATTCTCAGAATATTTTCTAATTTATTATATTTTTTATATTGTTAGTTTGTTACATACTTTAAGTTTTCTAATGTATATATATATATATATATATATATATATATATATATATATATATATATATATATATGTACACACATACACTTTTTTAAAAATATAAGAGTTTATATAGAGTATTAAAAATAAAACCATACAGGATTTATTTGAGAACATTAAATGGAGGAGTTATTAAAACTTACCATTTAGAAATATCACTTTATATTAATGTATATAATATCAAAAATAGATACATAATATTGGAATTTTTGAAGATTTCTTGATCAATAGTATTTACATAATTAGAAATTACTATTACCTTAATATATTAAAAAAAGTTCATTGAAAATAGTAACTTTTTACCAGTAATATATATTAAATACTTTATTGAAAACATTTCCATAATGTTAGAAAATAAATGTGTATTTTTCTAATAGTTATATATATATATATATATATATATATATATATATATATATATTATTGAACAGAAATTAATTAAAATATATATAACTTAATAATATCGACCATTTTCTCTTCCTGCATTATTGTTCGTTACACTTACGTATGATTTTAAAATTTCATTTAATTCAGCTTCTGTATTCACTAATCTTAAATCAGTTGGTTCAACACCTTTAAAAACAGATATAATACTTTGTTTTAAATTGTAAAACAAAATTGGTTGGTTTCTTCTCATGTAATCATCGATTAGTGATTTGATTCCCTTAAAAAAGTAATATATATTTATATAGATGAAATAATTTAAAAAAATCGAAAAAATATGTTTATAAAAATGAAAATGAATAATTTTAAATGACGAAATTAAATACAAATATACCTCTGCTGCTGTAAAATCAGCACCTTGAATATGTCTAGCATCAATCACAACTGGAAGACTACTTGCACCTTGCTTAATTCCAACTTTTAATATCGAATTTTTTACATATTCTACTGACGGAAATCTTAAACTCCGATCGGGAGTAATCAATAAATAATCACAGCCAGATGAACTCTTTTTATGAAAATAAGAAATCGAAATTACGTTCTTATCTTATGTTTTTATCCTTAAGTTAGTCTCTTGAAATCAGTTTTATACTTACAGTTAATTTTTCAACTTTAACCGACGGCCTTGCTGAAGCATAAAGTAGAAACAGTACATTAATTGTAATTCCAATTACAATTCCAAGTTCAAGTCGAATGAATAGGCAAGACAAAAATGTAGCACCAGCTGGTATTAAATCTACTTCTACAATAAAAGAAAGTTTTTAAATTAAATTTCAAATTATATATATATATATATATATATATATATATATATATATATATATATATATATATTTAGTAATGAATATTAATTTTGTTAAATTTATTTTATGGTTAAATATAAATTCATTTTATAATTTGTAACGTGATAAGAAATACATACTTTTACTTTTCCATATTGGCTTAATGACATGAAATTCTACCATAAAAACGACAGCAGCTATAATGACTGCAGCTAAAGACGCTTTAGGGATATATGCGAAGTAGGGTGTTAAGAACCATAACGATAAAATAACAATAATGCCGGTGTAAACTCCTCCAAACGTTGTTTGAACACCACTAGCATGATTAACAGCTCCTCTAGATAAAGCTCCAGATACCGGCATTGAATGAAAAAATGACGATGCTATATTACATAAACCTAATGATAACATTTCTTGTGTGGCATCAATATGTTTTCCTTCGGCTTAAAAAAATATAAAAATAGAATCGTTGTTATTTCATTTTTATAAATATTTTATAAAGAAATTGTTATCAATTATTTTTTACTTACCAAAAACTTTAGCTAATGCAATGTTTTCTAAAATAGATAATAAAGGAACTACAAAAATTGCAGAGCCTAATGTAGTTGTTGCTTCAATAAAGTTGTATGTATGATTATTTGAAGTGATTGTAAATGGTGGGACATTTATAGTCGGAAGTCCTGGTTTTACATAACCTGAGATATGAAAAAAAGTAATTGTGAAATTATTTTTTAAGAAAAGAGTAAAATAATTACATGTTTTTTTCGATATTTATTTGAAAGGAATCGTTTAATTTAATTATTTGAATAATAAATCAATATTATCGATAACGGTTTCAATTAATTTTTGTATTATTAATGTTTAATATAAAAAAAGATATTTTTAAAACAATTCTATAATAAAATAATTAAGAATATTGGTAGAAAAATATTTTTCTTTTTTATTATGTTTTGTTTTATAGCAATAATTTATCGTGAGAAGAACGAAATATTTTCTCATTATAGTTATATAATAATTGTGTTTTTTTATTTAAAAAATCATTAATTATAATCATTTTTAATTAACTAATAAAAGAAAACCAACTAATAACAAAAAAAGTTACTATTTTTCTTAAAATAAAGTATAATTTGAAGTATAAGAAAATTTGTTCAATTTAATAATTACTTCCATTTATATTTGAATAAATCGTAGAGAAAAGTTAAAAATAAAATTACTCTTATCAGACTTACCTGTTAGAACAAATGGCTTCAATTCATGAACTTCAAATATATATGCCATCATTGCACTAATGAGCACGACTAGTATATTACGAGAAGTAGAAATAAACCATAAGAACTGAGTCAGAACATTATGGAATTGCGTTTTTTCTTTAGAGTTCGATGGTCCGACTGGTATATCTTTTGCTTTCTAAAAATCAGCACATGTATATATATATATATATATATATATATATATATATATATATATATATATATATGTTGGGTAAGTTATAAGTAAGTTTAAATAGAGAGAATAAGTACCAATCATTCTTGAATCTTATAAATTACACTTTATATTTCACAATTTTTAGTAATGATTAATGTCTTAAAGAAATATGTGCAGCACTCTGATAAGTTAATTAGTAATTGAATGATTCGTACAAAAAATATTGTAAAATTTTGTTTAACATATTTATTAGTGAAAAGTAAGATCAATGTGATTACAAATAATCACATTGATCTGTACTTTTCACTTAAGTCAAAACTTAATAATAATATCTTTAAAGAATTTGTGAAATTAAATTAATGACAAAGAATAAAAAATTTGCAGATTTTTAGATAAATATTCCAGTATTTATCATAAACTAACATTGTGAAAAAATGATGAAATCCATGAAGCTAGAAGAATCGATTATGCATATTTGTAATAGAAACAAATAAAGTAAATCGACTATTAATTTTAATTGGTCTTATATTTAAATAGGAACATGAGCAATCTGTTGGTAAAATTAAGCTGATGACACAAATTGTATTGTACACGTATATTTTGTATATATATATATATATATATATATATATATATATATATATATATATATATATATATATATATATATATGACAGAGCTGGATTGTACTAGTTACATAAACCGGTTATTCAATTTTAAATATTTTTATGAACAGTTTTTTAAATTATTTACAAAAACTATGGCAGTTGTAAAGTGGTGGAAATTTGATATCATGAACGATAAAATCTGGATTGATTGACTATGGAAATACCCAAGTTATTAATTGTAATTGTATTTAGTTCTTTGCACTCCAATTTTACACATTATTTTTTTGTTTACTTTTTAAAGTATTGTAACTTGTACATACAAATGATATACATACTTGTATATCACGGAATAACTTTAATTTTTTGCAACGTTATTAATTGCGACTAAAGAATAAATTGTGAACTTGTTTTTAGAAATCCATTTTAGAATTAATAAATCATTATATAATTTTGATTCATTATATATATATATATATATATATATATATATATATATATATATATATATATATATATATATGGCAAGTATATTGTACATATTGTTCAGAAGGCGGAAGGGAGATATTTGCCAACCTAATATATGTACCAATTTTAAAGACATTGTCTCATTTATCTACAATTTATTAACGTAGAGGTTTCGTTACCAAATAATTTTTTTGCTTGTGAGCTAAAATTCACCTCTATGTAAAATAAGTTAAATTTGAAACTAACGGTTCTGTTTCAAAGGAAATTATTATGTCTAAGACTTATTGTTATGATAAATGGAATACTTTATTTCATAGAATTGAAGAGAAAATGTTTCAAATTTAATATGACTTTTATTAATTGTGTTACACCGCAAATTTAGATTTAAATAATGTCATTTTTTTAATAATCCGTAATGAATTTTTAATTTATAAGAATTTTAAAGATTGTTAGTTTATATATATATATATATATATATATATTGAGAGAGAGAGAGAGAGAGAAAGATAAATTATTTTCTTCTTACCCGCAATGAAAATAATATAACCATACAAGCAATACCGAGTATCGTATCCCATAGTCGTGTTTCTGTAATATGTTTAAAAACTTGTTCCCACACTTGAACGAAACTTCCTCCCGAAAATGTTAAACCAAAAACATCTTTTACTTGAGATGTTGCTATAATAATTGCTGCTGCAGATGTAAAACCGACAGAGACTGGACCAGAGATGAAATCTATTAGAAAACCTAAAAAATGCATATATATATATATATATATTTATATATATATTGAATTTGTATTAACATTAAGTTAATTAATTATTGAATATATTTACCTAGCTGTAAGACTCCCATTAGCAGTTCAACGCATCCACTTAAAAAACATAAAAGTACAGCTCCATTTGGCCCTAAGTCATGTAAATTTTCATGAGTGAGTATAGCAGCAATGGCTGTTGGGCCAATAGGGGAATCTTTACAACTTCCGAATATTGTATATACGAAACATGCTACGAACGATGAATAAAGTCCATATTGTGCAGGTAATCCTGCTACGTTTGAATAAGCGATTGCTTGGGGAATAACGGTGAGACCGACGGTGAGACCAGCTACAAAATCAGATAATGCTGCATGTGATGAGTATTTTGGCAACCATGATAGTATAGGAATTCTTTTATAAAGAAGCTTTTTTGTACATGTATGTTTAGCCTTTTCATTTAACCACGTCGTGACTGATGGTTTTATATTGTTTTGTAGCGTACTTCTTCTTCTTATTGGTTTTTGGTCTGATAAGTTTAAAATTACATTGTTTGTGACTGAAATAAAGAAAAATATTAATACTGTTTAATTTAAGTAGAAATTGTTATGACTATAAACGGTTTTAAGATCTATTGTTGGGTCGAAAATTAATACTACGTTATGCTTGCAGTAAAAATCATATTTAATTAATAAAATTAAATTAAATAAAGCATGCATGCTTTAAAATGTATTATAAAATGTTTTGTTATGAAAAAAATAATATTTGAATTAAAATTATTTTTTTATTTTACATTTCATTCCTTTTTAAATGATTTATTATTCAATATGTAAACCATCTACTTTAAAAATAACGAACTTTTTTGAATTTTATGGACACATTTTAATTTATTTTAAAAATGTTTACAAATAATATCACGTCTTTTATGTTTGTTAAAAGTTTCATTTTTGTGTAATTACTGTGATTAAGCTTACAAATGATATTTTTATTAATCATAATTGTCCGTATGTTACTCTCGAAATGTCGAATGAAAAAAGCGTGTAATGAATATTAATTTTTATTTAGATTTTAATTGATTGTGGAATAATTGGATTATACAATCATTTAATAATAATAATAGACTATTTAAAGTATTTGTATTATCTGTTTATTGAAAAAATATATATGAACAGTTTAAGATTATTATATTTTTATTATTTTTGAAAATATATATTATTACTTTAGTTCTAGATAAGTTTTCAGTATTTACAATATATAAGAAATATACATGTAAATATAGTTATAATTATTAAATTATTACATCGACAAGTTTTATAGACTAATGATTCGAATATTTTTGCATAAACTAATAATTATATCCCCCAAAAATAGTATATTTTGTTCTTGTAATAAATATATGTTTCAAAATTTTACATTTATTTATTTTATTTTTCATAAAACATTTACTACAATATTATTTCTTGAGAAAGTTTTATTAGTTGATTTTATATATATATATATATATATATATATATATATATATATATATATGTTAATTTCGAAAATTTCTAAGGTTATTATTTCATGAATATATGCTAAAATATTGAAAATATAATTTCCTATTATAAAAAAACTTGTTTTTTTTATATATAAGTATTTGTTTACTATTAAATATCCTCACACGTTCATATTTATTAAATGAAATAAAAAATACCACGAAAAATAAAATATTTAAATAAAGTTAGTCATAATTAAATTCTTTATTACATTTTGGTGATCTTGTTTTTAACTCTAAATCGAGGTGAATAAAAAAACTGTATAATTACTAAAAACAACAGTAAATCATTTTTAATTAACTTCGAATTGTAAAATATTGATTTTTATAGAGTTCGTTTTATTGTTAATAGATATACGTAAAATATTAATTATTATAGTTTTAAAATATTAAATGAGAAATCATTTCTAATATCAATATTTGTTCATTATAGAAAACATTCAGTAAAGACTAATTTACTTTCAGCTTAATTGATTTTTTATGAAAAATAAATTTTTCATTCATATATTTGAGTGTATTTCCTATAAAAGTAATTTAGAAATGTTATTATTTTTGTTTAAAACTTCTATGAACTGTTTTTATTGTCATGAAAATAATTTCCAATTATATAAACATTTGTATATTATTTTTCAATTTTATAATACATTATCAAATCTTTATTAGGTTTATTTCTACCATTCACTTTTAATTGACTATGTAGTTACCAATAATAAAATCTATTTAATTTTGTGAAGGTTATTTTTTAGCGTCTTATAATTTATTTGTAATATTTATTATCAAATACTAATTTTTTATTATTACTTTTTATCTTCTCATATGATTCTTAAAAAATGTTATTAATTAATTTATATCTTTTATGACAAATTGAAATAATGATTTAATATAATTGAAATTTTACAACATGTATATTTTAATTTATTATATTGTGAATATATATATATATATATATATATATATATATATATATATATATATATATATATATATATATATATAGGTAAATATTCTTTCTCTAGTTTGGTTTTTCGTACCTGTTCATTCTCTTCTTTTAGATTTTTTTATTTTTATCTGTTAATATGACCTTTTTGTTGATAAATCAATGCTTTCATTTTTTATAGTATGTAGTGTACAACATTTCTATTTATTATAGCGACACATATGGTGTAGTTGTAAAAAAATAAAACTGGTTTTCTAAAATATTCTTATTATAAAACAAATGTAGATATTAGTCATTTCCTTTGCAAATAATTATCTTCTATTTTTTGCACTAATATGTAATATGTTATTTAGATGAAAATATATTTGAATGTCTTATTTATTAGCATTTTTAAATTTTTCTACGTTTTTCTACTTTACTACAAATGAAAAGAAGGATTTCTGCCAACATATTTTTTTAGAAATAAGTAAAAAATATATATTCGTGTGAATAAAGTAAATATTTAAATATCGTTGTTAAGTAAAAATGTTATAATTGAAGGTTTTTTATGGACAAGTATATTGTGTTAATATAAAATTCGAACATTTGGCGGTAATTCTTTTTTTCCATGCACTTTTAATTTTATTAAAATATTTATATTTATTAAATTATATCAAAAATTTATTATTATAATCATTATATTAAAATTTCGTTCATATTAAAATAAAGAAAATTGGACTTATT
Organism: Neoneuromus ignobilis; assembly: GCA_029203775.1. NCBI lineage: Eukaryota > Metazoa > Arthropoda > Insecta > Megaloptera > Corydalidae > Neoneuromus > Neoneuromus ignobilis. The sequence goes on along the minus strand of CP092091.1, from coordinate 19,437,708 downwards.
TCATCAATCAGTGATTTTTCTTATTTTGGTATTCACTGAAATTCATATAAAACTTAAGGTTCTTGAATAGAATGTTCAATAATTTTTACAAGTTTCTTAATAAATATTTTCACTAGGATTTTTATGTTTATTAAAAAAATATTTAATTTCCTAATATTCAAAATTCTTCGGTGCTTGAAAAACAACTAACTTTTGATGATTTACTGAACATGTTGAAATCTGTATACATACGCTGTTTATTTTCCATTATATATATATTTTTTTATATGAACTTTAGTGTTATGAGAGTAGAAATAGTAACTATTTTGCTTTACTATTTTGTTGTCATTTCTTATATATATATATATATATATATATATATATATATATATATATATATATATATATATATATATAAGGATATGTGTTATTTAAGGAGGTGTGTTACTTTTTTACGTTTTTCAGTAGACAAAAAGAATGTTAGGTTACAGTGGACATTTGTATTTTTCTACTACATCTATGGAATGAAAGATGTATTATAAGTTTGCATATTTTTCTAGATTGCAGGTATTCGCATTGTAAACGCATTGAAGATATAAAATCGTTTTTTGAAAAAAGTTATATATTTGCATTCGCCATATCAACATAAACACACACACACACACATATATATATATATATATATGTGTGTGTGTGTGTGTGTGTGTGTGTGTGTGTGTGTGTGTATGTACACATATCTATAGTGTACGTTTTTTTTAACTTGTGGCCTTAATTGTAAGACTGAAATATAATATGATTTTAAATTACTTTTAATATGTAAGATAATACCTTTTATTAACTTGATTATGTATATATATATATATATATTTGAATTTTTTAGTTTTAAATTATACTACTTTTTAAATTAACATAAAATAATTTTTTATAAAAAAGTAATTTCAAGATCAAATTAATTGGCTATTTATACTATATTTTATAAAATATTTATTTTTACACAATATTTATTTTTACTATCTTACAAAATTCTTTAGAAGTGTTCAGTAATAATTTATTATTTCTGTTTTTATTTTGTAATCCATATTTCAGTGAAAATTTATCAGTGTAAGTGTTGATTGAATAGATATTTAAATATGCACTATCGGAAAATTAAATTTTAACGACTTCTTAAAATCTTTTGGTATTAACATTAATGATTCATTTGCATAAAGTTCGATAAGCCACAGTGTTAAACCAAACTTGATAAAATAATAGTTATACTTAGTTGTATGTTTTTTAAATACTGCTGTGGAGTCTAAATACTGCTTTTTTACGCGATTAAAAGTAGTTGTGATTTCTAGTTTGTTCTTATATATATATATATATATATATATACATATATATATATATATATATATATATATATATATATTTGTGTGTGTGTATGTATGTATGTATAAAATAGGACAACTAATGTAACCATCAGAATTGAATTTATTTCGTGGAAATGAAATAATTTCTACCATGCACTTACGTTTGCATCCACAATCATTGCAGTGTCTGTCGTTATTGAGTGTAGATATATTTTCGTTGGCCTCCATTTGTAAGTAAATGTTGTCGGGGGGTAGTGGCTGCTGATCGCTTTTATCTGTATCAGTTAAATATGTTGATCCGTCATCGGTTATATATGACGTTAATGTTATTTGACTCGAACTATTATAATCACCTGTTAATTTGTATTTCGTCATTATTACACTTGTTTTTGTTCGATATCTGATTAATATTTAATTAAACACTATACACTATTAATAGCGATACAATTTACTTTCTGTTTGAAATTTAACATTGGAAAATTTTTATTGTTTGAAATAACATGAAACAAACTAGTGTAACATTGAAATCACTTTTATATTCAATTGAAATAAAGCTACCTTTAATTGTGTACACTTATTGATTTTTAATAAATGTATTTCTAATTTTATAAATATTCACAATAATATTTTTTATATTAAAATACTGAATTTTTTGTACTCGTTATTTTATTTATTGCACTCACCAACGTTAAAACAAACACAGAAATAAGTTATAAAGACACACTATTGATAATAACACTTGTTCACATTTGCATTCAAAAAAACACTTCATTAAAATTAAATAACAATTAAATCGAACAATGACATTTTTATCACTTATTAGTTTCAATTGATTTTTGTTGTTTTATTGCTTGAGAATTTTATGTATTTTCATTTAACGTGATATCTGAAATCAAAAAAGTTTATATTAGTTTTATGTATAAGCAGTGATAATTATTATTTGCTATGTAGTTTTTAATATTTCGATCTGAGTTGAGAAATGAATTATGTTAACAGATTGTTTTTATTGATTACTAAAAACTATATAATTGATGTTAAATTACTGTAAAAAGTTATGATATATTTAAAGTTTATAAGAAACATAATTGGTTTTTAATATTAAGCTAACTATATTAACCTTTCTTTGTTGTTAGATTTAAGTTAAAAACAATTAAAATATGCTTACTATAAATTAGTTTTGAAACATAAGATATGATAGTGAATGCAAAATGTTAGTTTTCATTATTCTTTATGTAATTAGTATAACATATTTTTTATATATTCTGTAATTTATTTTAATTTTATGTTAAAACTTTTGCATTTCGTTTTAAATAGAAAATTTATGAAGTTATAAATTATATATTAAATTACATTATATTGTATTTATATTTAAATAAAGTATATAATTTTGAAAATATATATACTTACATATATATATATATATATATGTGTGTGTGTGTGTGTGTGTAAAGTGTTATAATACATCTAGAACAAATTTGCTGTTTAAAATTGCTAAATATTGGGAATGAAAAATATTTCTCAGTGTCAAATAAAATAGTTCAATAAAAACTTCAAATATCCGATTATAATTCAACATGTACGATTTTTTTTTTTTAATACGTATGACCTTAGTAGTAAGTCCAAAATGGTTGTCAAAACACACCTAAATTTCAATACCCTACGGAGATATTCATGAATATAAATATTGTTAATAACCATTGTTTTTGTAATTTTTTAATGTCCTCTATTATACGTTTCGACCTTTTAATTTTGTAGAACATATAAATAATTCGTCCATAAGTCAAAAAGTTACATCAAGCTGCGTTAAAATTGATCGAATGATATATTTCACTTTCACTTGAACTTACAATGGATATTTAGGTAGCAGTGTTATGATATTTTGTACTTACATTTGATGAATAAATTTTATTTGTTTAAGTGTTCTTTGCAAGTTTTATATAAAATTGTTGATATTAAAGTTTATATATATATATATATATATATATATATATATATATATATTTGTGTAAATGTGTGTCGGTGTACGAGCAAATGCGTGTATTTGAGAAAATGTATGTAAAAAATCATTTATTTTTTGGTTTAAACATTTTTTAATTTTTTTACTTTTAACTTCAAGAAATTCATTAAAGAACAATGTACAATAGTATAAGATTGTTATGTAATTATTTTTCTAATTGCAGATTAATTATTTATATTTTTTGAAATACAATAATTAAGAATATTTAAAAAGCAATATAGAACCAGATATTTCATTCTTATTTTTATTCATAGTTTTTTTTATTTGAAAATTGTTCTTTAGATACATTTTTTTAAAATTTAATTAAAATGTTTTGCTGGTATAATCATAAAACACGTTGATTGAGATGAGATATTAATTAAACAATTTTAATTCATAAAAAATTCTTAGCTGTTTGTAAATTATTTATTCAATAATTGTATCACAAATTAATTTTGTTGCTTGGAGCATACTGCATACAGAGTATTTTGCATACATGCATAATAAAACATGTATATATATATATATATATATATATATATATATATATATATATATATATATATATATGTTGTGTATATATGTAGAAGTAATCTCAAAATAACAGAATATGTTGATAATATTCAGTTTTGAAAATAAATTATATATACAATTATTTGATACATTTTGGAAATATACAATTTTAAATTGTATGATTTTTAAAGATGAAATTTATTGACGAATCTATTACTAATAACTTTTAATTTACGTAAACGTCAAAAATATTTTCAGGTAATTGATTCGAATTTTAAAGACATACAGTAATTTGTGAAAATGTTGATCTAGTGCAAATTTTTTTTTCTTTAGTTATTAATAAGGAGTAACATTTTAAATGTAGTACGAAAGTTCGATCGAACAGGAAGTGTTCATGATATTTAAGAAACAGGAAGAGGAAATCTCAATAACATGCTTCGTAAGACTTTTTTTGATAAACGGTGATTCTTTTATCACATATATTGCTCCGAGTTTCTTTGTATCAATATTTAGTTTTTGATGAATAATTCAAGAAGTCAAATACGAAACATTTTGTGAGATATTAATATTAAACGGTGTAAATGAAGATGACCTAGTTATTTATAATTTTGTACATATATTTAATTGTGAGTCATATTTATTTCCTACTCTTTTATGATCTTTCGATCTAATGTAGAACGATCATTCAATCAATCAACATGGGAATAATGGTTTGAATAAATCTATTTAATATTTTTAATCTTGAAATTAATTGATTTTTAATACATTTATAATGAATTATATTTTCAAATACATAATGAATAGATTTCGGTGAGAGATTTTGTGTATTAAATTGTAAATATTTTTCAAAATTTGGATTGTACGAGTTTAAAAAACGTAATTAAAACAAATATCACATACATGCATATATATATATATTAATGTAAAAATTATCCGAATTTTCAAAATTTACTTGCAGTATTTGTAAACAAATATTTTAAGATAATCATTCAATTACTTTTTATAGAAAAATATTATATTATTAAACAATAAATTTACAAATTTAAAAATGAAAATGAGGATTTTTCTTTTTTCTTTTAAAGCATATTTTTATTTTATTTATGAAACTAAGAAAGTAGTATCATATTGTTGGATCGTTGTAATGTCAATTGCATTAAAAATAATGATTCAGAATGATATATTTGTAATTTTAAATATGATACAATTTAATTTTTTTAAACTAATTAAATCGTATTTGTTTATATATATATATAAAATATGAGAAAATATACAAACATATTCGAAGGTTTAAAAATAAATGAAATTGTTAGTTTCATTAAGAAAACTTTGGACGTTTTTTTTTCAGTTGTAAATATTAAGTTAGTCTTCAATAAATCAATTACATTATTTGTTTATAAACATAAAAAGTTTTTTGTATTTCAGTTTAGTTTTATTTTTTCTTTGAGTAATAAATATATTAAAAAAGTTGTTATTTCTATAAAATATATTTACCTTCATAGATTGTTAAATATATGTATTATTTTTATATTTTATCTATTTATTAAAAGCTGTCTTATTTATTTCTGGACATTTTATATTAATAAATTAAAAAGATAAATTTGTATTTATTAAGTGTCATTTTTAATATAAAATTTAATTTCTTTATAAACTGAATGTTGACGTATTTTATTTAGTAGCTCAACGTGCTAATTCTTAAATAAAAATCATGTATGAGAAATACACTAGTTATTTGTAAATAATTTAAAATCACGTTTACCTAGATTTATTTTACTTCAGGGAATACTAAAGATTTCTCTTCAATTTATTAAACACATTTTTTGAGAATTAGCTAATATATTTTAATTAAATATGGAAATTATGAAAATATTATTACTTGAGGATATGATATCATATTTAAATAAATGTTTTAATAAATAGTTTCAAGCATTAGCTGAGAATATTAATTATATTTTATGGATAATTTATATATATATATATATATATATATATATATATATGTGTGTGTGTGTGTGTGTGTGTGTTTTATAGATAAAAAAAGAAAAAGAGAGGAAAAATAAAAATTAAAATGATATACAATTGAATATTTTAAATTATGACCGTAATCTGTTCTGTTCACAAATTTGAATTTAAATTTAATTATTTCTTTAGGAAAAATATTTTTTAATTATTTTTTCGTCTATAGTTTATTAATATTTTATTTTGATTTTTTCTGTAAACAGTTCAATTTTCTCTATATAAGATTTAATTTAAGTTCTAATTCGAAAAGTATATTTAGAAGAAAGGTTTGTAACTTTTTATTTATGATCATTCTCTTGGTATGATAAAAATATTATCAGAGTATATATAAATATAATAAAAAATAAAAGAGTTAATTATTGGAAATTTTATTAAAATAATATAATGTTTTAAATAATATAATTTGATTCGAGGTTTTGATTATCGATTAAAATGTATTCATTATAATGACAAATTATACGCGAGTTTTAATTTTTTTGTATGCCTTTAAGGTTTCTTTATCATTATGCATATATACATATGTATAAATATATACATATAAATTTTTTAAATGTACTTATAAATGTTATTTATTGTAAATGTTTCATGTAAGTTTGTTTCTTATGCAGCACGATTTTTATCGTTGTAAAAAGGCATTTAAATAATTTTATGCAAATAACTTCACAGTCCCTTGTGCATAAATTATGCGATTCAGATACTTTTTCATGTAAATCGAAGTGTGAAAAAGTTTATCGTACTATTGAAATAAAACTTTTCGAGTCCACAGTGTACGTTATCTCTGAAAAATTACATTTGCCTGCAGATTAAATATGTCGAGTTTACTATTAAGTTTGTAACATGAGAATATTTTTTATATTTTTATTGGAAAATATACTACGAAGTTATGTGAACTTTATTTTTTACTATTTATCGATTTTTTCTTTTTTTATTTGATTTCTTTTCATTTAAATTTTAGAAACCTTTATATAATTATTCGGATTGCAAGTTATATATTATAAAGCTTTGTTAGATTTTTTTTAAATATACTCAAATTAGCTTAGGACAAATATCACTTTAATTTATTTTTTAGTTAATATGCAAAATCAGTGAATATATATATATATATATATATATATATAATATTTCATTCAGAATTTTTTTTTAAAAATAAATATTTGAAATTCATGATTACAAAATTTATAAGTTATATTCTAGTAATAATTATGATTTTAAATTATTTTTATAATAATTTTTTTGATTATGAATATTTTCTGGTAAACAAAAATGTGTTTAAATATATATTATTATTATCAGTTGTTCCTTTTAAAATATTAGGTTTAATATTGTTCATTTTCAAATATTTCATTTAAATACTATTTTTTAAAATATTGTATTACAATACATAGATATTACCTATTTTCATTTTTAGAATTTTTCAATATGTTTATATTTCTGATTCACAATTAGAGTTATTTTTTTATTCTTTCTATATATTCAAATGGAATGTTGGCTATTATAATTTTTAAAAAACAACTAGAAGACATTCACGTTTAATTATCACGTTTAATTAAAAATCCACAAATAATTATAGTAGTAAATAGTTATATTATAGCGATGCAATATTTACTTGTTTACATTCTGTATTGCGTTATAATCGAATTTTGTTATGTAAATGACATAAAATTTCAAGATAACTTTCTTTATTTACAGCAGTATTAATAAGAATTCATTATTGATACATCAATTGATAAAAATCGATGAAAACAATGTGTATAGTTATATTCTGGGAATTAAAAAGAAACAGAATATAATTAAAAATACAAATACAAAAATATATTAATAAATTTACTTGAATATTAGACATAGGTATAAAAAAGGTTAGTATAAAAATTCATTGTTGATCTATATATAAGATTAGATCAGTTACTTTTTGAATAAAGTAGATTTTTTAATTTGTATTGAATCAATTACGAATTAAATATATTTTGTAATAGGTTTTTTTAGTAATAATTTTTTATTATACGAACTATATTTTTTTTAGTAATGATAACAAATAACATAATAATATTTAATATTTAAACATTTGTCCTTATTAAGAATAAAAAATAAACAAACAGTGAACTCAACATCTATGTATAATGAATTAAGATATTTCATTACCGTTTAATTGTATGAAACTTTAAATATTCGACCTATTTTCACAATGAGAAGAATTTGTAAGGACATTGTTTCGGATGATTAAATTCAAGTTCACTGTTTAATTCAGCGATGGTGAAATATTTAAATATATTGAAGTTTGATTTGTATAAAAAATTCGTAATTACAAACAATTAACGAAATTTCATAATAAATTATTTATTTTGAAAAATCATATATAAAAAAGTGATAAAATGCTATTATATATATATATATATATATATATATATATATATATATATATTAAAAAAAAACATCGTCCTATATAATAAATGTTAAGAAGTAATATTTTACATTTTTGGAAATTAAGTATGGAAAGAAAACTATTGATAAAATTAATTATCATGCTTAATGAAATAAAATATATAAATTGCAATATAAGTAATGTAAAAAAAACAACTTTGAAACCAATATTTCTTGTTATTTTTAATACGATTACCTTATATACAGTTTATCTAAGTAACCATTAGTCGGCTACGTAGTTGCCTCTAGGGGCTATTATAAAAAGAAGGATATGCACGTGGTGAAGCTGACAAGCATATCTGAAATAACCTCGAACTACAATCCAGTTTTACTTTTTTAATGGTTCATCGTTACTGAATGCACTTTCATTTTGTATTTTGTTTTATACCAGTACCTCGAATTGGCAGTATGTAAAATGATATTTCAAGTAAAATTATCATAAATGTTAATAACAGGTTCGGTATTATAAGAATTTATAATATAGAAATAATAAATGGCCCAGTAAATAATATTTTATAAACAAAATAAAATAGTTTCGAACAATAATTGTTTGCTAAAAAAAGTTTTTGACTACAAATGAATCGCACCACATAAATAAAGTAAATTCTCATTACTAAAGCCAATAATGAAAAGTATTGTGCAAAAATAGATTTTATTTGGAAATATTTCACAGTATTGAATTATTTCAAAAACATTAATTATAGGATAATGAATTTCGATTTAAACGTAATGACATACCTTTAAAGTGTGTTCTTCAGAAAAAAAACTGTTATGTCTATACAATCTTTTCATAGCTTCTTACATTGCCGGAAGGTTATGACGTAATAAGAACGTGATTAAACATGTCTGTGCTTGATTATGTTTCAGTAGTAAAATAGTCGTGCCACTTTGCAAAAAAGCATTCTCTTTAGTAGTAAGAGAATGTTTTTCTATCCTATAGCAAAAATAAACGACCATTTGTTAGACATACGGTTCAATATCAAGTCTGTAAGCAATTGAAGAAAGGCGGATGAAGCTATTGGCTACGATTGCTACTCTGTTGATTTATATGTTAGAAATTTGAATTCAATCCATTGTCTCTTATCTTTTACTTATATAAACGATGCTATTGAAGGAAATATAAAATAATTTTGGATATTATGTTAAATCAATGATGAGTGAAATATTATAAGTTTATTTTAAGTTATAACTAAATCGGTAGTGAAAATTAAAAATTTATGGATAATTTAAGAAAAAAATCATTTTTAAAAATAGAATAAAAACAAATAAATAATATTTTTTTAAATAAAATCCATATAAATTTATTTAATGTTATTGAAATTTGATAAAAATAAATATATTTTTTTGGAAACTATTTGGAAGGTAATAAAAGTGCTAACAGATATTATATAAAGAATTAATTGTATTTTTAGATGTTTAAAATTTATAAAAGTTCAATATATTTAATATTTGAAATACGTTTTAAAATAGGAATTAAAAAACATTTAAAAACAAATTGTAAGCTTAATTTAAAAAAATAGTATTTTAAAGTTATTTATTTCGTTATTACACAATATATCAAATTTATATAGAATTTAGAAAATATCAAATATATCAAATTATAGAATATATATTTTTTTTTATTTATATAGAATATATCAAATTTAATAAGTTTAAAACCAAATAAAATTATACGGGACATTGTCCTTAAAAATAAGACACGTGATAAAAATATATATTTCTTAATATATTAATAAAACATTTTATAATATTAAAATCATTTTGTGAAAATATAAATCTAGTTTAAGAATATATTGATTATCATAATTAAAAACATTTTTTTATTTTAATAATAATATAAGGAACAAAAAAATGATAATCTCATAATCGATTATTATACAATAAATTTTATAAACAAACTAATATCAATATAATTATACTTAAAAAAGTAATAATAGCGATTTTTTGTGGAATTCTTCATTTTTGAAAAGTGGTGGTGTTTTGTAAATAATTGCTCAAAGAACGTTATTTTAAAGGAGATAATGATGTTTATATTAAAATTGTTATTAATTGCTTTTAGATTTTGATTAATAAAAGTGAAAAAGAAAGATAAATTATATTTTATAAGTATACGTATTGTACAAAATTTAATACATATTTTTTTCAAAATAACTCATGTAATAAGAATCTTTTAATATTATATTTTAAGTATTTGTAGATAAACAATAGATTTAAATTAGGTTTCGTACTTTATAATCGTATATTATAAGCATTCATATTTATTTAACTATACATTATACTTCTGCGTACATATATATATATATGCACCTATATTGTGTTCTTAAATGTAATTGAATTTCATGTAATAAAAAATAATAGAGAATATTTACCTTATACAATTTTGCACTTAACTGTCACTTAAAATGCTTTATTAATTCAGAACTTGATCATAAATTTCTTTTATAACAGGTAATCTATGTCACTATATTCTACACAAAAAGTTCTGTACAACATTTTGTTAACATTTTATTCTTTAAAAAAACGTATTTTTTAATATTTTAAAATTAATTCAAAGATAAAAAATATTTAATCTTTTTTATTTTATCATAAGATGGTTGTTGAGAAACTTGATAACGTGATAAATAAATATTTATTTCAATTTATTCTGATAACATTTTGTAAAAGAATAGTTCGTTTATCAAATAACAACCAAGAATTTTTTCTTTAAAAATGTTTGTACTACTGAAAATAAAAAGATTAAATAAATGTTAATATTTTTTTAAATAAAGTAAATAAAATCTTCAGGTAATGAAATATGTTAAATCAATGCTATATAAAAATAAAATGAAATTAAGTAAAATATCATAACTTTTTTAATGAACATTCCAAAACTGTTTTTACTATTTTTTTTATATACACATTTGTTTATGAAATGTAAACAGAAATAATCAATAATCGTACTTATTGATTAATAATTATTTAGTTGTATTATATAATATTTAAAGGTCACTAAAGGAGATTTTTTAAAAATATTTTCTTTTTTATTACATTAAATAATTTATTTACATTATATACATACATACATAATTACATATATTGATATATATATATATATATATATATATATATATATATATATATATATATATGTATCACATTGTAATATTTTTATAAATTATAATGTGGAGAGTTAGTAATTTAAAGAATTTTATATACAAAAAAATTAACTACTTTTTTGTACTAATGAATATATTACCTAAGCAAAATTTAAATAATTTTACGAACTACACTTCTATTTACATGGATTATTGATTAATTAAATTCCTAGCATTTTGTATTAATGAATTCACAAACAATTTGTATGACGCAGATATAATGTTTTGCAAACTATTGATGTCTAACAATAGGACACAGTGTTATTATCCCAAACAATATTTTATGATTAGTAAGTAAATGTTTTGATGGTCGAAAGATACAAATGTAACGGAAATTTATTGCAGACATCGAATTTATGCATTTTGTATAAAGTTTCGCACGATTGATTTTGAATCAACGACTACCGTGTAACCTTGATACAGGCTATTGTTGTATAGTTGAGGTAATAATGGTAATAATATATCTTGTTGTGGCTTGGTCTGTTATATTTTGCAAAAAGAAAATTGCAAATAATGATAGCATATTTACTCATCGTCAATATTGTATGTATATTTTTGTACTTATAGAACATATACAAATATATACATATGTATATATATATATATATATATATATATATATATATATATATATATATATATATATATATATATATAATTTATTTGAATGAAGTTGTAAAGAATTTTAGATTTTTATTTTTTTAAACGAAATTAAATGAATTTAAATAAATTCATCAGATTATACAAAAACTTTTTATTAATATAAAAATTCCCAAGATATGAAGAGAATACTAAAACTAAAAAGAATGCAAAAAAATAAAATCCAATATAATCCAAAAAAAATTAAAGAAGAATTCGTGATAAAAAATGTTTAAAAACATTTTATTTTAAAGAAATAGAATGAGTATGATTACATTTGTAGATAATAAACCGTGGGTGTTATTTCATAATTAATAATAATTACAATTATATAGAATATGTGTAAAAAAAATAATAAATACTTTTTCTTTCATATATATTTATAGATATATCTATTAATGATATAATAATTGAATAAAGTAATAATTACATAAAATTGGGTCAGAAATATTATATTATTAATATTTAATAGGAAATGAGGATAAAGTAAATTATGAAATTGTTATTTAAGGTTAAGGTAAAGGTAATATATTTGCATATATTCATATATAATTTTATATACATATTATATAAGAGCGAGTTAGTTAGTCATCTATGCTTTGTTGACGACATTATTATTTTCTCAATGAGATGAAATCAAAAAAATAATAGAGAGATTAGATAAAGCAAGTTAAAAATATTCTTTTGATGAACTACAGCAAAATAATAATGTACAATGAATTTCTATATCAGACGAAAATCAGAATAAAAGAAATAGAAACAGAAATATAATATATATATATATATATATATATATATATATATATATATATATATATATATATATAGACAGTTAATAAATATAGTAGGAAAAATTGTAGATGAATCTATTTGTTCTCACTTTTGGTAATGAAACATGGATTTTAAATACCAGAATAATCAACGATTATAGATAACATGAGAAAGCATTGAAAGATATATGTTAGGAATAGTATGCAAAGGCAAAATGAGAAATAAGTGGATTGAAAAGAAAATCAATGTTATGGAATTTATATCAAAAGTATTTTTTAAGTGGGATTGGGCCGGTTTTATAACAAAAAGAGAAGACCGTCGATGGATAACAGAAATTATTGATTAGAAATTCAAAAATATAAAATGTTTCAAAAAGAGATTCTTGGATAAATTGAATAGATATAAGAAAATTTGTTGAAGTGGAATGGAAGAAAATGGTATTGAATTACTGGAAATAGAAAGTTTTGAGAGAGGCCTTCATCCAGTAATGGATAGGAAGAAACTGATGATATATATATATATATATATATATATATATATATATATTTATGTGTGTGTGTGTGTGTAATATGTTTAAACTTATTTAACTTATTATATAGTTTTATTTTACAAAAAAATTGGTTATGAAAATGACAAATATTAATTTTAATAATGTTTAAGCTTTTAAAAATATTGAAATTTGTTCAATAGGTACAAATATTAACGGGTTTTCAATTTTTTATTTAATTATCAGTTTAATTTTAAATTTTTATTTAACTTAATTAGATCTTGTTCCATTTTGTATTTCCTTATGTAAAGATATTATCTATGAAAAGCACTTATAAATTAATTTGTAAGGATTTATAAAAATATTGAAATATATTAATATAAAAATGTATACATATTTTATATATACGTATTTTTACTAATTTGTTAAGTAGACAATTTTTCTTTTGATTTATGGTTACCATATTCTACTAAAATATTTGATTAATCTGAAAGAAATCGATATAAACGATCGATTATACTTTGTAAAAAGAGAATGTGACGAACGTGATTTTGTATAAGTAACATAAAATGATGTTATCAACAATTTATTTTTTACACGTGAATGAATTTAAACACAATCTTTAAAAAGTTTCAAAAACAAAGTAGCATGTTTAATTTTCTGTTATTTTGAATGTAAATAATGTTTGTATTTTTCATAACAAATGTGATTTTAGAAAAATAAATATGATATAAATGTAATTATTAAAAGATGTTTAGAGAATCGTAACATCGAAAATATATTTCCAGCAAACAATCCAAATAATTTGTATGTATTAAAATGTACAGATTTGTCATATTTTTCTCAAAAAGGAAAACTTGACTGTATAATATAAAGTGCTTGTTATGAAATATCAAAACTTAATTATAAAATATTTATAATTATACAAGTCGAGTAATTATGCTTTGTGATGTGAACCAGTAAAATTATATTTTCACACTCTAGAGACTTTAATTATTTTCTTTTAAAGTTAAATTAGGCTCAATGACTAACTCGAAACAAATTTAAGTTTTGTGTAAAAACAATTTTCAAATTCAAGGTGCATATATATTTTTTATTAAAATATCAGTGTTTATTAAATTAAAAAAATTAAAAATATATCTTTAGTAAATAAAATTGATAATAATATACTTTTTGGAAAATTAATGAAACATATATGTATTTAATATATATATTTATGAAACTATTTTATTTAATAAGTGTAGATAAAACTTTTGTATTTAAACATGTGGCATATAAATTATTAATATTATTTTTTTGAGGTTATTAATTCATTTTAGATATATTCAGTTGGTTTTTAATACATAAATACATATATAGTTGGAGTTTTTAATATAAGTATCAGTTTATTTTTTTATAAAATAATTCTAATATTTATTTTAATTTCTTTCTTTACAAATGTAAATAATAGATTTTATTGTAACAATATTGAAATTAAAATTGAATCAATTTATTCTTAAAACGAGAAAAGAAAATTCATTAATAATTTTATTTTCAATTTGTAAATAAAATTGATATAAAGTGAACAATGAAGGAAATATGAAAAACAATAGAGTCATTTTCGAAACAAATAATTGGTATGCTTAGAATATGAAATGTGAATATTGTTATGAATGCAGTAGTAATAAAAAAAACTCTTCGAGTATTATACTGTTATAGCATTTTAGAGCATTTAATATTCTTTTTGATAGCCAATTTCGTTTAAGAGCTAATAAATATGTGAATGCATTAAAGCAAGAAAATACATAAAGTTTGGACATTTTATCTTCAAATTATTTTTTAATTTCTATACATCGTTACTGGTATTAAAAACAATATGATATAAATTAATTTTTATAACTGAGTTTTGAGACATGGGAATAATAGTCATTATTTGTGTAGAGTGTTATTTTTTTTCATATGTATATATATATATATATATATATATGTACGTATGTATGTATGCATTTAATGTAGATATTAATGTGTGTACATATGAGTATATTAATACCTTAATATGAGAGTGTATAATCAGAATATATTATTATTCTATGTATTTAATACACAATGGATGACATCATTATTCACTTGGCTCAAATTTGTCCATAAATCGTAGTCGATTGTTAAGAGTTATGTATAGGTAATTCAGATGATAGAAATTATACAAGTCATCAGAGTGTATATAAAAATCTGTAATACTAATGTCGACATAAAAATTATAGGAACGATTATATTCAAATTAATAGAAGAATACGTAAATTATTTTTAATAAATTCAAATATATCATTAAATCTTTTGTTTTGACATAGAAGTAATTATATATAATTTAATTTAAATATGTTTTAAAATTTTATCGCGAAAATTGACTCAGCAATAAAAATTTTAGTATAAAATATAATTTTGTTAAATGTAAAAAAGAGATTATTAATATTCATACATGAGTTTGAAGTACATATATTTACATAAAGATATATATTATATTATACATACTTATATAGACATATGAAAACTTTGTATTCACAAACACACACACATACATACGTATATATATATATATATATATGTACACATACACACCCGTCCCTTAATTTACGCGGGACTTTTTTACGCGGTATTGATTTACGCGGTCAGATAGATTTCATTTTATGTAATTTTTCATGGAATTTTTATATATCAGAGTGACGCAAATTCTTACTTGAACGTATAAAAGCACGATATAAATATATAAAAGGTTGATTGTTTTCAATTACAATAGCGATAGTGACACCGAGTAAAATTTATCTACTTTTGTTTTCTAAAACGTCGTTATTTTTTTGTTAAGCTATGTAAAATAAATATATATTTCACAACTTTACTAGTTTTTATTTCCAATATTTTTTCTATTGTACTGACAGACTCAATTTACGCGATTTTCATTCACGTAAAACAAATCCACGTGGAACGGATACTCTGCGTAAATTGAGGGACGGGTGTATATATATATATATATATATAAATATTAATGTATATATAAAAATTTATTGAAAAGGAATTATTTATTTCTAACTTATATTTTCTTTTTTATTACCAAATGTAACATATTTTATCACAAAACATGTAAGTAAATATTGATATTTATATAGATAAAGGTTATAATAATATTAAAGTTTTTTGAATAAAAATGTAGTTTTTTGTGTAGATAATTTGGTAACGATTTTGTAGTTAGAAGTTCATAAAGGAATAATAAATATCTTTAACAGTACGAACAATCAATATTTTATATATTTACTACAATATTTACAAAAATAAATCATAATAATAATTTATTTATTGTTTTGAAAAATCAACGTTGTATAAACCGGTGGCGCAAAATGAGACTGAAAGAAGTAATATTCTTTAGTCTCATTTGGACTATTCTATATATATATATATATATATATATATATATATATATATATATATATATATATATATATATATATATATTTATATATATATATATGTAAATTAATAAAGACAAAAATATTCTTTTATTTACTTAAATAAATATCAGAATAAATTGAAATATGGAATGGACGTTATATGAAAATTAAATTCATCAACGTTTCTGTTCTTTTTTTTTAGATGGATTATTGACAATATTACAATATTCATGAAGAAATTATTTTCGTATTTATAAAATAAATTTCAAAGATATTTCAATTTATTTAAAATTTTTCTATAGTTGATATCTTAGGAAATTTTTAAATAATTATTCATTAGGACTATTATATATAATACAATATGAGTTAATATATTTTTCACAAATAGAGGAACAGTTCTTCAATTATAATTAATTTTAAATACATCATAAAAAATCTCTTTTATATATATATATATATATATATATATATATATATAATATACTCGAAAAATTTATATATTAATAAACATACTCGTATAAGAGAAAATATTATTGTGAATATCTTTGATGAACTATAATTTACATCAGTTTATTTCTTGATTTGGAATATATAATGCACAACATACACAGACATATATACATACATATATATATATATATATATATATATATATATATATATATATATATATATAAATATTTATATTATTTATTGATATAAGGTTTTTGTAAATGTCTATGTATTCACTAGAATATAGCTAAAGAAATCGTTGGAAGTAATAAACTGTTGGCGGAAATATAATCGGAACTGTAATTGCCTGTCGGTGCAACCATGTTTTGATTACAGATTGGCTATATTACCAATTATAGTGAATTATGTTCTTGGAAATGCATTGTATTATATTAATTGAAATTCGATTGCTGGAATGGCTATGATTCATTTCATTATTTATACTTAACGCTTTTCAATATTTGTTTACTTTATATTTCAATAAATGAAATAGCTTACATAATTTGTAATGTTTAAATAATAATTGTCATTAACATTACAGAAATTAATTTCAGTATATATACTTATTACAAGAAATGTATCGCGTACATGGAAAGATATTTATTTCCGTCAAGATAGATAATTATGTTTGATTATATAACTTAACCTTGAATAAAAAGTTATAGTTAATTGTAGATGAAATTCTTTAAATTCCTTTAGATGCAAATTCTTTTGTTCTATTACATTGTATATGTATAGTATATATATATATATATATATATATATATATATATATATATATATACATATTGATTAATTAATTGAGGAAAATATTTAAGTTAATTTTTTTGGACACAAACTATTTAATACATATTTCCTGAAATTGAGTTGTTCTTAATTTCTCCCTCATTAGATAAATATAATTGAAAACCATTTATATTGAACATGAAAATTAAATATTCAACGATTTTTTTTCATTTCCTTTAAAAAAAAATTTAAATAAAAATATTTCATGTTAAATTTTAAAATCAATAAACTTTTAGGAATAAATATTCTCTAACGAACATTTTCTTAGAGTAAAATTAAATATGTATTTGACGATGCTATGAAAATTTGAATATTAAGAAGTTTTCATAAAGATAAAAAGTAAGATGAACCAATTTAAAATTTAAAAATTATTTATTTATGCAATGGGAGACAGATATTTATGATTTATTCATTTACATGTTTTAATTCTCTTCTGGATCAATTTTAAAACATATTATGAATTTGTGATAGAATTTTATATATATATATATATATATATATATATATATATATATATATATATATATATATGTATGTATGTATGTATGTATGCACATGTGTGTTATAAATACAGAAATTATGCAGGTGTTGATGGAGAAGATTTGTTCTTTATTAGCGATGTTAAAACAACTGTAAAGCCAAGGTTTTAATGCTTCAATTATTATTATTTCAGTTGAGGTTTTATATTATTGTATTGCTGAACAATTATTTGTGTATTGCATCAAATATCATATAATCGGAAAATTTACAATGTACAACTTAATAAATTTTAATATAAAATTGTGTTGTTTCACACGAGTGCACAGATAATTGAAGCAATTTACAAATATTATTCGAAAATTTTAAAGAATCTACAATAAAGTTTAAATATACGGTTGACTAACAAAATTTAAATCAATGTCGTTAAGATAAATTTTGATAGAAATTAATATATTAAATATGTTTAAGTGATTATGATTTTCTTCAAGGGCGTTTTTTCTTCAAATAAGGAAGTTTACCCTTTCACGTTCGTGATTTATTTGTAAATAAATAACTGTAAATTTTCGTGATAATACAAAGAAATTGATAAAGTATTGACGGAAATATTAATAACAATAAAAAATACTAAGAAAATATAAAAAAATAGAATAATAACAATTTATCAGTTTTATAGTATGTTTATTTTTTAAATTAAGGATGCAATAAAATAATAAAGATATTTAATATAATTAAATTATAAATTTATATTAACTAAAGAGATTTCAATTGCAATATTTATTGAAAGGATTAAGGAAAGACATCTTAAATATCGATTATTTTTAAAAAAATATATTAAAGTATCATATCTTTTATTCACATCGAGAATGTTAAATATTTTGACTAGTAATTTGGAAACATAATATTTTAATAGTCTTATTTATTATCTTTTTAAATAAGAATCGAAGCTGAATGTTTTTTTTCTATTTTAATGTCACCAGAGATTGTTATGCTTGTTTAAGTGATATTTTTTGCTGTTTGTTTGTCAAGATTCAGTTTATTACATTTTAAGTAATTTTCTATTAATAAAATTTAATTCATGAGATTGAAAATAAAATAAAATTTGTGTTTATATAAATGTAAATATATTATTAATGTTTATATTTGTTAATTCAGATATTAATAACTTTAGTAAAAATGATTTGTAGGTTATTTTTTTATGAGATGAAAATATATTTCTTGTAAATTTCATTATTTTATACAACAACGAAAACGAATTTTATTGATTGCAATTGCAAGAGTAGATTTTGTGAAAGTGCATACTTTACTAAACATAAACGATTAGAAAGCGAATCGACAGTAATAGGTTAATAAGATCTGAGGATCTTTTTTCTTTTTGGTATGCAGAATGATGTAAAAGTTATGATTATTTAATTACTTTTTATTGTATTTTCGTTTCATTTAGAATTTATCTTCAAATAAAACATAAACTGAAAATGAAATAATGAATTTTATTAATATCCAAAAACATTATTCATTTAATTGGAATAAAATATAGTTTATAGATCTAGCATAATTTATATTGATAAAATATTAATTTTATCTAATATTTTTTCAATGGCAAATCTTGAAATGTTAAGAAAGTAAATAAAATATTAAAATTGAGATTAAAAATCATTTCCGTTAACAAAATAAGGTTATTTAGATGTTAAATGATACATTTTTATATTCATTATCGCTGTCAAAACATGTTAAATCATTTTATTTTTGAATTTCTTAAATAAATTATTAGAGTAAAATTAATATAATTTGTAAATATCTTATATTTAATCTATTATTCTCAAGTATTTTTTTATAATTAATATTTTTTTATTGTATTTTATTTATCATTTAAATTTTAATACCCTTATTTAAAAAAAATGAAAATTAATAAAGAAAATACGAATATTTATTTAGAAATCTAATTAACACATTTTTTCATAAAATAATCTATATAAAATTACAATAAGATTGGATTATTTAGAGTATTAAATAATTATTTACTGTCCACTCTTTCTGCTTTTATGAATTTACCTATTATAGAAATTTTACCTTTTAGCACAGTAATATAAAAAAGTTTTATCTTTATCTATAGATTTCATGTGCTTGTGTATTAATATTATAGTCTAGAAACATTTATTATATTATTGATAAACATACTAAAGTATTGATATTATGTCAAGTTTCATTCTGGTTATTTGAAGAGGGTTGAATTGGAATTAATCGTTTATAAGAGATTTATGTACTATTGAATGTTTATTATGGATGTTAGTTTTCATTCTAATGTACAATTGAAAATTGATTGGATATTAAACAATTCTTTTCTTGTATTAATCAAAATATCATAGTGATAAATTTTAAAATAACAATAGTTTTTAAAATATATTTATTAAATTTTTATGTACCTGCTTTATATTAACTGTATTAAAATCAAATTTAACAGAACAGATAAATTTATAAATATTTTCATAAATTTTATGTACTTTATAAATTTTTTACATACTTTATTTAAATACAATTATTAATATAATAACATATTACATTCTATTCAAAATTAATCCAAAAATAAAACATATTTGTTAAGTCCGTTTGTTTTGATTTTTTTTATTATTATTTTTCTTTAGAAATCAATATAATTCTATATAGAAATTTGATATTTGACAAAATAGTATTTATTTAATAAAAATAAGTTTATTTTTAAGAATCTTACATCTTAGAATTCATAATATTTTAATTTATTACCAGCTACTAAATATAATAGTATAAAATGTTCTAAGGAAGAAAAAGGTGATAAATATTATATTATTATGTGCAGTAAATTTTTTGATGCCAACTTGTGTGTTTTAAATACTAAATACTGTGAGGTAACATATTGCAGTAAAAGATGAGAGCCTTGATATTTTTCAAGAGGTGTGTGTAATATATATATATATATTTAAATATATATATATATATATATATATATAAATACTGTATATATATACATATTGCAGTATATATAAGATATAGATATATATATATATATTTTATATAATAGGTATATATATATATATATATATATATATATATATATATATATATATATATATATATATATATATATATTTGCATGTGTGTGTGTATGTATATAAATGTATATTCAGTCCCAAGTTCTAAAGTAATATTAATAAAAATAAAATATCTACTTTTTGTATTATACAGCTCATTAATTCGAAATTTTTCGTTTTGTATGTTTAAGATTATTTTAATTTTTTTATCTTTTAACTCTATGGTATCAATATAAATATATTTATATTGTTAGCAAATATGCAAAATATATATATATATATATATATATATATATATATACAAATAAATTTGTATTAGTATTGATAATAATTTAAAAAAAAATATATATTAAATTTTTTTTTGTTAAAAAATTATTGGATTACTTAACTAGTATAAATTATTTATATTTATTATTATATTTTACTGTAGTATTTTATAAATGTAACCGATTTCATTTTCCTATAATAATATGTGTATAGAAGTGAAATTGTAAAGATTTTAAAATTAATCATTTTTTATATGTATTTTTTTCCTTAATATGTGTGTATATATTTATTTTAAGTGTCACTAATATTTAAAAAAAAATTGTTTATATTATTTCGTAAAGAGATGCGATTAATTGAATAGTTACAAATGACTAATTCTAATTCAGTAAAGTATTTTTCGTATTTTTTAATTAAAATAATAATTTATTCTAATGTTACGTTTATAATAATAAGGAAAAGTATTTCATTTATTAAATATTATGTTTAAAATAAATGTATAAATAATTCTGAAAATAATTGTCTTTATCCGTTTATATTATAAATTTTAAATGTTTTAGAGTATTTTCAATTACACGACTTTTTATTCTTCTACATTTGCACGTAATTGTAAAAAAATCCCATGGTCACATCAATCATTAAAGAAGTCAATGCACCTAATTTCCTATGTGAATTCAATTCAATTTCAATATAATTTTTTTAATTTAAAAATCTCAGATGACACATAGGATATGAATTTATAACAGTCATAAGAGAACTTCAAAGTAGCTAGAATAAAGTAATTTAAGAAATTTATAACATTTTTTAAATGTATTTTGTAAATTATTAAGACATACAAAGTTAGATATATCTAAATGCTATATATATATATATATATATATATATATATATATATATATTTATATATATGTATGTATGTTTCTATATGTAAATATATACATAACATACATATATATGTAAGTAAATATACAAAGGTTACTGTAGAAGGCCGATTAGACCAAAATTGGCAACTGCAAATAATGTAATAATAAGTTTATTTATGGAATCTAGAAAGTGTTATTAGAAAAGATAAATAACTATAACGGTGATTTTAGTAAATATTTATCTTTAAAGGCATTGAACAATTTTCTGTAGTAATTTATTTAAATTTTATAATAGATTACAGGATTGAAACAGGAATATGAACTATTATACGTTTATTTCTCACATTGAGTTATAAGTTGTTTTTTTATTTTATTTTTCCTGAATAATAAACTAACAAATATATAATTATTTTTCGAAAAATGAAATTAATTCATAAAATAATGAATTATTGTAAATAAATTAATTTTGTAAAATAAAGAAATAGATATTATTTTCTTAAAAAGACAATGATTTTTATTAAATTAAATTTAAAGCTGTAGATATTTTTCTAGTAAACACATAAAAAAGTTGATAGTAATTTTGAATAAAATTGAAAATGTAATTAATATAAGAATGTTTGTAATGTGAGAATTCATTTAAGATGTTCATCACTAATATTAGTAAAAATTCAAAGAAAATATATAAATAATATATATATATATATATATATATATATATATATATATATATATATATATATATATATATATATATATATATATATATATATAAATATATATATATATATATATATATATATATATATATATATATATAAGTAATATACATTTTGACATTTTTTATGACAAAAAATGGCTTCAAAGTCATTCATCATATAGCGAGACAATATGAATGAAATGTTTTTGTCATCATTTTTATTTATGTTATTTTTTTGTATGCCAATTTTTCGGAGAAGGAAAGCATGTAACACGAAGACTGCATTTGAATAGAAACGTATTTGCTTTAACCCTTATGTGCGCACCCAACTTTACCTACGTTGTTGCGCACCCGGGTACCCGGGTACCCACCACTAGTTTTAATTAGTTTTTAAGCGCAGGTGTGAACGGATACGTGTGCAATCAATTTTGTTTATTGAATAAACATAAATAAAAAGAAATTTCCGAGGTATACATTCCGTCGAAGCCGGCTAAATACGGTATCAAGATTTGGTGGAGATTTGGAATTCTTTACACTGGTAAAATTGCAATATACGCGAGAAAAATCAAGGAGAAAGAGTAGTAAAAGAACTCGCAGCGCCGTATCGAGGAAGCGGCCGTAATATTACTATGGATAATTATTTCAACCTATCTTGCTAAACATTTATTATCGGAAGGTTTAACGATGACTGGCACTTTGAGAAAAAATAAACCTTACATTCCAAAAGAAATGGCAGCTGATAAATCTAGGCCAAGTATTCATCTCTGTTTGCTTTTCATGAAAATAAAATCAAAATTTGTTCTTACGTGCCAAAGAAAATAAGGCTGTAATTATGCTTTCGAGTATGCATAATGAGGACGCCGTAAATGACGATGTAAAAAAAACCCAAATATGATTTGCGAATACAAAAAATATAAAACTGGTGTCGATACAATGGATCAAATGGTGAGTAACACATCAAAGGTATTCAATATGTTAGACGTTGCTGCTCTTGCAGATTATGTAATCTATTATGAAAATAATAATTGAAATATATTTTTGAGGCAATTGAGTGAAGAATTTTAGAAGAGCGATTTTCAAATGACCAAGTGATGCGAAATCAATTATTCGGGCCGCAGCGTGTGCGAAATTGATTCGAGAATAAATAACTGGCTCTTGTCATGTATGTAGCAGACTTGTCATTAAAAGACGCAGAAAAACCCGAAAGTCTTGTGTAAAATGCGAGCAATTATGCGATGAACACTCTGTCACAAATGTAACATGC
Source organism: Neoneuromus ignobilis (assembly GCA_029203775.1). Lineage (NCBI taxonomy): Eukaryota > Metazoa > Arthropoda > Insecta > Megaloptera > Corydalidae > Neoneuromus > Neoneuromus ignobilis. The sequence continues at coordinate 19,413,079 of CP092091.1, read as the reverse complement.
AGCGAATGTAACAAGTAAACAGCGCCATTTTGTTTCAATATAACTTCAAAAACAATGTAATTTGTTTATTCACAATCCTTCTTTATGCCATTGTATCATTTATTAACAATAAAAGTTAAAATTGAATTTTTAATACCCGGGTAGAATACATCTTATATTTGTAAAGAGTTAAATCGCGAGGATGAAAGTCTCGGAAAAAATTTTTTATATTAACAAAAATTGATTATGAATGCACGTTTTCTATGAATAGAGAATGCAGGAAAAAGGCACAACATGAAGTTATTCGAGAAACTGTTTGGTATTATCTCCATATATAATTAAATATTTGTACATAATTAATAAGTTTGGTTTAAAGATTCAAAAGTTTAATCTTATCTAAGTATCTATTTATTATGTAGAGTAATTGAAATAAAAAATAATTTTAACAACAATTATTGTATTGTTTAATAAATTCTTCTTATTAATGCTGTTAAATTTTTTATTTACCACATATTGCAGTTAAGAATTGTTTTAATAAGAATTTTATATGCGGAGGATTCTGAATTATTAATTATTATGAATATTTTAAAATTGTTATATTTGATTTAAGTTTTTAATGAAACTGTTATTTTTTTAAAAAAATTATCATTATTTGCATAAGTTATTTTATAGGTTCAACACATGTACTTCTATATTGTAGTTTTTTTTAACAATACGTGCATATATATTCATATATCACATATACTTATACATATATACACACAGGTGTATAAATTTTTTTAATACAAGTAAAATAAACTTTATAATATTCACAGAAGTCATAAAAATATTTCATTCCAAAAAAGGAAATGTTTAATCATAAAATACATTACTTTGATATAATATCTACTTTCACGACGAGACAAGTGTTTGAAACATTTGTTTCATTGTACAATTATGTTACTCAATGATAAGTACATTCAATAATTTAAGTTTATAGAAATGGATATTTGAAAATAAATTTTATTTATAATTTTAAAATTTATTTTATTATGTTAATTCTTAGTTTTAAATGTTATTGAAATTATTTTTAATTTGGATAGTTAAAAATATAACTTCTATTAAATGAATAGAATATATTTGGTATGAAATTAAAATGTAACTCAAGCATATTTTTCTTATAATTAGTATACATTCGTTATAAAATAAATATGTCAGTATACATTTGTTATATATTAATATAACATTGTTATAATTAGTACACATTAATTTAAATGTTTATTGAATTAAGGTTAAAATGTTTAGATTCATTTTACGTATAATTAACCTATTAGCACTCAGAAGATACTCAGATTGCAAAATTGCGGTAGAGAGATTTTTACAATCTCCCAATTTACAATATAAGTACGGAATATTACATTCTGTTAACATGAACAAAACGAACTGTAAAGCTTTTACACATTTTGTTCTCTTCTGAGACACATTTGCGAGTTAAATACTTGTCTGTGCATACAAATTTCTTCATGGAGACTATACTTGTAATCGTATACTAAAATAAAATGTGTAATAACATTTTAAGAATTGTAATTGTTAATTAGTTAAGAAAGTAACATAAAATTTTATGATTATTGATATTTATTAATATTATTAATTTTATTATTAACTATATTATTATAAATATTTTTAAATGAAAATAAAGTAGTGATCTATTTAAACTTAATATTTAGACTAATTAATATTTAAACTCTTAATTAATGTTCGAAATAAAATTTAAAAATGATTTTTTTGAATGTTTAAAAAACAATTCATTTATTGTTCTTAAATTCATTAGTATTAAAAAATTAAATATTTAAAATAAAATATAATATGATGGTTGATATAAAATATACACACGCATATATATATATATATATATATATATGTATATGTATATATATATATATATATATGTATATGTATATGTATATAAAGTATAAAAAATAATGTTAAATTTTTATGAATTTTTTATAACTTATTTTTGATGGGCAATGGAGTATATAAAATGAAATTATATAAGAAACATTACGAATTTTTTTTTGTCAGTTCAAAAATAATGTTTTAATAAAATAACAAAAAATCTTTAATGTGTTTATTAAAGCATGAAAATAGGAACTAATCGCTGTGACACTTCAACAACTACCAAGGTTGAACATCAAAATAATTTCGACGGATCGCATATTTGAAATTATTGTAAACATGAATTTTGTGTAAAAGTATTTTGAGTAGAAAATGATATTTTATAAGAATTCGTTCTAAATATATTTGTAATAAAATTAAACACTACTTCGTCATATAATGATATATATTATTGATTGGTTTTATATGTAAATAAATGATAATTGCTCGGTGAAATATTTACGCAATTACTGTGGTTTGTATACACATTTTGTGGTTATATTTCACAAGTATGTCCTTTGATATGAGATTCATTTAATTGTTTTTATATCCGTTTCTATTAAAAAAAGCTAATATAATTATCTGATTATTTGTTTTGTGTGTCTATTATATTTTGTAATACAATTATAAACTGTTATGAAATTTTCTTATAGACATAAATATTATCTTTTTGTAATGCACACATATACACATATATACATATATATATATATATATATATATATATATATATATATATATATAAATAAAATTAAATTTCGTTCTATTATTTCAGATTTTATTTTATTACCATACATTTAATATTTATTATTTTTGTATCAAACTAAAATACTTTTGTAACATTATTAAAAATCTTAATTTTTTAATTGTATAGATATTTAACTTAAATTTATTTTATTTAGTACGAGAGGTACCAAATAAATACAAAAATAATAAGTAATAAAGAAAATTCTTAACACAAATACATAGTTCTCAAGAAACTTTTTTGGTTACTAATTAACTATTATTATTTTTTGTGTAATTGTATATATAATAAAAAAATATTTATGCTGTCGAATATAAATATATTTCATTTTTTTTTTGTCAAGTGAATAAAAATTTCTTATTTTAAAATATAAATACGTCAAATTTAAAAAGATTTGAACTCTAATATAAATAGTTTAAGCGTTTAAATTTCAATTCAGTATGTTTTTTAAAAATAGTAATATTTTTTGTTTAATTTAAACAAAATTATTATTCAACTTTGAATTAATTCCATTTTTTTGAGATGTGTATATTTCATTAAGAGAAAAGAATTTAAATTGTATTAAAAAAGTATTTTTCCGAGTTAAATATTTATTGCATTGAAAAAATTTTAACACTTGAAAATTATATGTCAGTTTATATAGTTTGTCAAATAAAATTTGTAGAAATACAGGAATAATTTCTACACTTTGAATTAAGGGAAAGAAATTAAATTCATTGAGGGTGAGGAGGAGGTCTGTAATCGCAGAGTAGTAAAGATGTGAATCGATTTTGTATTTTACAAATTAAAGGACTGGTAGTAATAAGCAAGCATTTTACAGAGCCGTTTTTATTATTTTTATAATTAGATAATAATTGAAATAAATGTTGAACAGAATTATTAGTTTCATGTATAATTGAAAATTTAAATATATTTAAAAACACAAACACGTACACATACATATTCATACATGTATATATATATATATATATATATATATATATATATTCAGTTTTAATCATTTTTATATTCAGTTTTAAAAAAGTATGAAAGTTTTTGTTTAAGTTTTTATTTGAAGTTGTTTTTCCAAATTTTTTGTTCCAATTTATTAATGTTACTTTGTAATATTATATATTTTACTGAATTTTTTTTTAAAAGTCAATTTCCAAATTGTGGATTATGATAAAACTTATACTTGTTAATATTATAATTATTATTTGTAATTCATACAATTATTTTAATTGATAAGAAAAAAATTGTAAAATAATAAGTACGTCATTATAAATCGATCAATTATTTGAAATTTTGCATACACACATATAATTAGAACAGTATATCTAGATAATTATTATAAATAATAACGATTAAAAAAATATTACAGCTTGGCAACTGATTTAAATATAATTAATCGTTGGGGTTTTCCACTTCTGCAAATTGATAAAGATATAAACATGATTCAAGCAGGTAAAATAATCGAACAACGAATTAAGAACAATAGTAAAAGTATTACTTGTTAGTACATTAGTAAATAATTACTTTTATGCATTAGTTTTGTGATTCAGTAACCTGATTTAGTGACATTTACTTATTTTTATAATTGCTAAATTATGGTAATATAGAAAATAATGTAAATTGAACGTGTGTAATCTTGTTTACAAATCGTCTTTTAAAATAATTTTTAAAAGTTTGTTAGGTATTATTTTATTAATAAAATAAATCATTTATTAGCCAAAATATTATTAATTTTATAATAACAGAGTGCTACATAACTTTCGTAGAACTGGGGAGATGATTTAAAGTTGTTTTTTTTTATAATAAATATTTTGGTTTTGGTAGTTTGAGTAAAACAACTTTAATAAAATTTTAGATGGAAGATAAAAACTTTCAATTATATTTTATATATTTCAATTATTTATGGGAAAAAATTAGTATAAAAGAAAATAATATTTTCACTTTATTTTCATGAAAGTAAAGATGATACACACACACACACACACACACACACACACATATATATATATATATATATATATATATATATATATATATATATACAATTGAAATTCATACTTATGGTATTAAAACGCGGATTCTAAATACCAGAATAAAAATGAATGGATTGTTAAAAAGGTAGCTTTTTGACAATCCATTGGACGTTATAAAAAGAGTGAAAAGTTTGGAATACAAATAGAGCATTTGCTCAGAAAATATTGATTGAGAACTTAGAAACATAAAAAGGTTCAAAAAAAGATATAAACAAATTCATCGATGCTATTGGAAGAGAAAACATTGGATAGCTAGAAATGGACATTTTTATGATTTTTATTAAGTAGTTAATAGAAAGAAGCTGTTATTACTAATGATGTTTATATGACTTGAGATCAAATCAAATAATTTTTAAAAAAATGTTATTCACTTGTGTCTAAAATAATCTTTATTCGTGTATTTTAAAATTAATATAAATTTATTGAAAGCCTTTATAAAAAATGTTTTTTCCATGTTGGAGTCTTTGTCATACCTTTAGCATGCTAAACAAGTTTATTACAATTATTTTTATTATGAACATCAATTGAAATAATTTATCATCTGGTTTTAAAAAAAGTATGGTACATTTTTTCCAATAAAAATTTTCACACTTAAATTATTATTAATTAAGACCAATATTTCGTGTAAGAGAGCGAACAGTGATGTTACTGAATTGAATATAATACTGTTAAGCATTTTTTTCATCACATTTTATTTTATAATACTTTTTTTTAGCTATTTTCATACATACATATTTTTTTATTTATTTATGTATTAACATTATGTGCAAATCGAATGTATGTAATACATGTGCATGTCTATGTATATAAATGTAGTTATGTACATATTAATATATGTAGGAATGCATGTACCGTAGGTATGTAACATTTAAAGTTTCTTAGAATTAACACCAATTAAGTTTATTTGTACTAACTCGAAATCAGTTATTTTGTTAACAGCAAGCTTTACAGTATAATCTTTATTTTTCTTATTTATAAAATATGATGTAATTTATATCAAAAGAGAATTTAATAAAATGAAATCATTGAATATTTTTTTTGAAATATGACAAGATAAATAGAATTTCTAATAACAGGTTGACATTTATCTTAAAACTGATATTGTTGAAATTAATTACCTTTATATCTTACTGTACATAATGAATGTACATTATTTACTGTACATAATATGAATTGATCATACAATGAATATATATATATATATATATATATATATATATATATATATATATATATAAAACTAAGTTTAAAGTAATGTTTTATTTTTAACTGTATGAAATATATTTTATATATAGATCAGAAAATATTCAATGACAAATAGTAAGATATTTCGAGACAATAAATATACCAATAAATTTAACCTTGAACTCACTGTCGTTCTATTTGTATTAAGTAAGGGCAAGTAAAATGCTTGATGGAACAACAAATAATGGCAAACATGTTTGAAGGGAACAGGTTTTTCATAAATGATTACTTGATTTGGTGAATAACAAATTATATCGTGAAAGAAGGGCATATATCTCAGTAACAGGTTTACCCTTGACCTCTAAAATTGCGTTTCAATACGAATTTGTGAAATGCACGTGTAAATAACAATATATAACGAATATTGTGAAGCAGATCTTTTATAGACTCTGAAATTTTTATCTATAAAAATATGAATGTATATATGATTATATATTGCATAAAAATTATTTCACTTTCTTTTTTTCAAAAAAAAAAATAAATAAATAAAAAAAATCATATTAATAAAAGAAATCATGCATAAAATGTAGTAAATTGGTTTTGTTGCTATTATAAATTTAATGTTTTATGACGAAAAATTTAATAAGCTCAAGTTTTAATAGTGTTGTAAAATAACTTAAAAAGTAATATTGCAATATACGTTCAAACAATATGAAATCGATTTCTTTAATGAAATACACAATTTCAGCAACGTGGTACAAAGTGTTAAATCATTTCTTTTAGTTTCATAAAAAACTAAATTTCTATTAAAAATAAGTATATGCATATTTATTATCTTCTTTACTTTGTTTATCTTGATAATACTGCTGAAAATTAAATATTTAAATACTTTATACAAAATTTAAGTTATTTAACCGATTTGGATAAAAAATGTTTATATATTTTTTTAAAAATGATTACGTTCAAAATTACTTTTCCCATTTTCAAAACTAATTATTTTTAAAAATAAGCTTATTTTATAATGACACATTATTTCATAAGATAATTTTAAATAAAAATAATCTGGCTATATTAATTGTGACAGAATTACTAAAATTAACATTTTTTTAATTTTAAAATTTTGAATATTGTAAATCAAGTTAGAAATTTATAAACATCTTTTTAACTGTCTAATGAACAATTTGAAAATATTTAAAGAAAAAAAATATTAGAAATGAATACAATTAGAAAAATTATTTAACGTGAAATTTTAATAAAAAAGAAATATTTTCATGTTTAATTAAATTTCTGTAAAATCGTTATATAATAAATTACTTTTTGATGTTTATTAAAAAAACTGTATTTAAATTGTAAATAAGGGACATAAATTGGAATAAATGCTTTGATACGAATTATTGAAAGCATTGGAAAGAATGAAAAACAGCATAGAATGTTAATTTTTTCATTTTATCAGTGTGGTCGGCATTTTTTATATTTACGGGTGACACACCTTGTTTGTTTCAGATGAATGCGTTTATATATAAGATTTGGTAGTTGTGAATGTTCCAAGTTAATTAAGTATGTTATTTATTCAAACTGTTGAAAAAGTGAATAATTTTAATTGGTATAAATTTTATATTTTAATGTAACTATTATTATTGTAAATTAAGTTGAAATTGTTTCAATAATTGTCTTATTATTATATTTTAAATTTAATTTAGCGTTTGATTATTGCAATTAAATTATTTATTATTTCAGCTATTTTTCATCGTTCATTAGAATGAAAAATAGCTGAACATTTGTTAGTACTTTGATAATTAATGAAATTGTAAGTGGTTTGAGTACTCAACTATATTTATATTTTATAAACTGTCGATTTTAATAAACGATATTCAAATGACAAAAAATGGACAAACATACACATTCATACATTTTTAAATAATTATTATTCTGGAAATTAACTCGAAATATGTTATTTATAATATAATATTTCTTGAAAAGGTTTATAAATTAACTCTTGTGTTTATTAGAGTTTTATATTACAAATTTTAAATATTTATTCTTGATTTAGTTTTTCCTAATAAATACAAGCTGTTTTTCTTGTTTAATTTTAAAAGACTTATGATTTTATGTGCAGTTTATATTTTGGTTTGAAGGTTACATCTAACACGTGTACTTTAAAGAGTTTAACGATATATATATATATATATATATATATATATATATATATATATATATATATATATATATATACTGGAATGCTAACAGATATTGCAACTATTATATTCTGCAAATGTACTAACAGTATCCCATTATTTTTTTAAAAAATAATTAACATTCAGAATCAATGTATCTACAAATAAATTTGCCTTTTATATTAGTGTTTTTTATGGCATTGAAAAGTATAAAAAGGCGTTAATGTATTACACTTAACGGTTTTATTTACGGATAGTTCTTTTTATGCTTGTACTGAATTATATACGAGTACATAATGACTATAGGTCAAAAATAATCAGCTCTAATATAATAATAGGAAAATACATTTGAAAGGAATATTATAATTGAACGAATGTATTTATTAATAAAAATGGACGAAACAACAATAATAATAGTATATGTATTTAATAGTATATGTATTTAATAGTATATGTATTTAATAGTATATATACTTAATAGTATATGTACAATAATATTGTTTTAATAATTTATTTGATATTAATAATTCATTTTTACATAAATGAGTAATTCATTTATGAGGTTCATAGAATTGAAGAATTATATATATTTTCTTATTTGTTTTCTCATAATTTCTTTTATATTAAGTGTTGAAATTGAAAAGAAAGTGTATTTAAAATGCATTTCGTGCTATTAAACATTTTAATACATTTTAAGATATGTTCGTTTCGATTAAATAAAACTTTTTGTAAAATTATAGTATTATTTATGATGTGTTCGTTAAATTATATATATATATATATATATATATATATATATATATATATATATATATACACACTCACTAATGCATACAAAACTTTTTCTACACAAATATATGTTTATCTATGTTAGTATATACACTTTTAATTATGTAAAGAATTTCTAAAGTGAAAATACACTAATTTTTACAATGGATTAAAAACCAATTTTTCTAAAATATAGTTTATCGTCCATAAAATTATATATAATAAATAATAGCAACCATTTTTACTAGAAACACAATATTTCTATCATAAATAATCACTGTATAAATAAAAAATTGAACTATTTTCAGTTCTAAAAAAATCGATATTTTTGACCAAAAAAAACCATGACCATAGTATGGAAATTTTGTCAAAAAATCAAAAGTTTAAAAAGTAAATTATTTTACACTAAAATAATAAATAATGACGTATCATTAACGAAAACATCAGTTGTTTATCGATATAATGATATTTATTTGAAAAAATTAATATTTTTTCAATTTTTCAACTTTCAACGTACGAAAAATATCATTTTTTAAAATTTAATTTTTGTTAAAGGAAAAATTTATATAGTAAGTAAAAAATTTTTTTTCTATACAAATATATGTTTTTGTAAATTAATATATACATATATAGTTAATTAAAATATTTTTTAATGTTGAAATACGCTTATTTCCACAATCGATTAAAAAAACGATTTTTCTAAAAAATGGTTTATCGTCTATAAAATAATTTATAATAAATAATAGCAATAATTTTTACTAGAAATCCAATATTTTTATCATAAATAATCGCTGTATAAATAAAAATATGAATTATTTTCAGTTTCAAAAAAATCGATATTTTTGGCTAAAAAAACCACGACCTATAGTATGGAAATTTTGTCAAAAAATCGAAAGTTTTAAAAATAAATTCTTTTGCACTAAAATCATAAATAATGATGTATCATTGACGAAAACATCAATTGTTCATCAATATAATTACATTCATTACAAAAAATTAATATTTTTTGATTTTTCGATTTCCAGGGTATGAAAAATGTTCTATTTCATAATATCATCGTTGTTGAAGGAAAATTCAATATAACAAGTAGAAATTTTTTTTCTGTATAAATATATGTTTTTATAAGTTAGTACACTCATGTATAAGTAATTAATATAATTTCACAAGTAGAAATATGCAAATTTTTACAATGTATTTAAAACCTATTTTTCTGAAATATAGTTTATCATCTATAAATAGATATATAATAAATAATAGCAACAATTTTTACTAGAAATACAATATTTCTATCATAAATAATCACTGTAGAAATAAGAAATTGAATTATTTTCAGTTTTTAAAAAATGGATATTTTTGACTAAAAAAAACCACGACCTATAGTATGGAAATTTTATAAAAAAATCGAAAGTTTTAAAAATAAATTATTTTGCACTAAAATAATAAATAATGACGTATCATTGACGAAAACATTAATTGTAATCGATATAATGACATTCATTACAAAAAATTAATATTTTTTTTGATTTTTCTACTTCCAGCGTACGAAAAATGCTATTTTTCATAATTTCGACAATTTCGGAAGAAAAAAATATATTTTATGTAAAAAACGTTTTTTTTAAATGAATCATGTTTTTCTGAATCAATGTGTATATATATAATTAATTAATTTAATTCAAAAAATTAAAGCATGTTAATTTGTTACAATCGAACATAATTCGATTTTGCAAAAAATATTTTTTCATCCACAAAATAATATATAATATGTAGTAATAACTATTTTTTACTACAAATGGATATATTTTTGTATTAAATAATTGTTGTACAAGGGAAAAATTATATAAATTTTATTTTTTAAAAAAGTCGAAATTTTTGATCTTTTGTTTTCATGCAGAGTTTTAATTAATTTAAATGAGTCTTTGTATAGCTGTTTTCATCTGATGAAACAATTTATCTTTATACATTATATATTTATAATAGCACTAAGTAAATATTTTATTAAAATGATAATTTCTATTGTATTTATACAGACATATATATATATATATATATATATATATATATATATATATATATATATATGTATGTGTGTGTGTGTGTGTGTGTATGAATGAATGGAATATATCATATTGCAGACATCGCGAAAAATTAAAATGAAATATTTTTAAAATGTTTATCTTCTAAACTTTTCTTAAGTATCATTAAATTATTTTAAAATGGTAAATTATGGAGGTTGTAAGTAACTTAATGTTAGTAAATCGTTTTCTACGTAGTTTTATGTTTGAAAACAGATAATAATCATAAAAAGAAAGTTTAGTTTTAAAAAAGACAGTTTTAAAATTTTAAAAAGGAAACGTTTGCAATATGAACGTTATATATTTTATATGAATTACTGAAATATAAATGTTGTAGGTTGTTTAATTACGAAATAATTTATGTATATGATTTTTTATATTTTTAAAAATTAATTGGTAATCACAATTTTAAATATACATTTCAAAAAATACTTTTATTATTTCCTGTTTATATATTTTTTTATTAAATTTTCCCTTAATTTTAGTCTTTATTTCTAACGCATATTGTTTTATGATGATGTGTTTTTTGAAATTATTGAATTATTTTGATATTTATATTTTATATGTATTTCCATACATATCTTATTCATCAATTTAAGTATAATTGTAACTGCATTTACTTTTGTTGAAATATTATTAGAATCTCACATATATATTAATTAAAACTAAATAATTTACCTAGATATTATTATTGAAATTTTTCTCATAGCTTCGAAGGTAATATTAAAATTTTAAATTTATCATTTTATTCATCTGATAATAGTGAAAGTGTGTTAGTATGTTGTTTAGGTTTATTCTTTTTCTAACTATAATATTTAATTGCTATTGTAAGATGTGCTTTTAATTTAATGATTAATTAATGAATTATTTTATAGCTGAAGGTCTTATTCATAATTTAAAATCAATGTTATACAGTCACTTTGTATGGATATGGCGTCAACTCTGAATTTATATATATATATATATATATATATATATATATATATATATATATATGTAGGTGTGTGCCTGTAAACAATGAATATATTTTGTTATTTTGTAAGTCTAATTTATTCCATAATACTTGAACAAATCCATTCATCAAAATGAGAGCGTTTTTGATAATTTGTAATAATTATTATAATTGGATTTGATAGAAAGTTCGTTTTGTGATTTAAATCAATATTTAGTAAAAAAAATACATTTCTGAGAATAAGAAATTTATGGTTATTTCTTACTCTAAATTGTTATTGAGTTATCAAAATTTAATATAACCGTAACGCCCCCTATATATATCACAAATGTAGACACATTTGTTTGAATTTGAATAAATGGGGGTCAAGCATCATATAAAAGACCTTGTTACTTTATAGTTGAAATGATTATGATATATGCAGTGATTGTAAATATTTTTTAAAAGTATTTATTTATTAACAAAATAATGTTGTCTTATATATAAAATACATATATGATTAAATGTATGTAAATTATGATAGGATAAATTATTACTTATAATAGAATTAAATAATTATTCTGCAATATTTTTTTAGTGTCTATAATAGTATATTATTATTTACCATTTTTTTAATGTTAATGCAATTTTGAACCCAGTTTATAATTTAATCATTTTTATATGAGTCTTGAGGTTATATTCATATCTACTCTAAAAGTAATGTTAATTGACGAATTCACTTTTGAAGTTGGTTTTTTGTTGAACTATTATGTTTAATTATTATGGTTTATATTTTTTTAAAAAAATTAAGTAATAGTCGATTTGTTTCTGTACCAAATATTATATTTTTTAGAGTATTTATATTATTTCACAATCATAAATAAATATTTTTTAAAATTGTTAAATTCTCTAATATTTTAATTTTTGCTGTATTTATTTTTCAGGCAAAAATAATTCCATTATTATTTTGTTTGTGAAATTAATTTACTCTCATTTTTTGTAAATTTTAAATAATATCATTAACTCAGTATATGGGTTTTTAAGTCGTTTAATATTTTAGATTTATATCGATTACATAATCATCAAAAAATCTTTTCCTCTAAGAGAATAAACTTTTTTAAAAAAATATTTTATTAATTATTTTCTTGACAAATCAAAATTAAAAAGTAAATATCTTTACTTAATTTCATTTTTACTAGAAAATTTAATACAAATAAATAAATACAAATAAAGATTAAGTTGTATGATAATAAAATATGTTCTTTTTTATTTAAGTTCTGAGAATTTATCTAGATGATATTTTTTTATAAAAGTTGCTAATTTTTTTTAATAAAAAATAGTTGTGTATAAAATGAATTATACTATTGTTTAAAAGTTAATAGTTTCTCAAAAAATAAATATTAAAAAGAAAATATATTTATTTTATTACGATACTGTATATATTTATTAATTGTTAGTTCAATTGTAGTAAAATAATAATTATTTATATAAATGTTTCTTCAGAGAATATTATTTAATTCATCATTTTAATATGTAACTTGGTTTATATCCTAAAAATTGAATATAAGTGAAAAAATGAATATAACAGCTAACATAACTTTTTTAATTCTATATATAGAACTTAATTGATATAAATAAAATGTCATTTTTAATTTTAGCATTCATGAAAGTCTTATATGCTCTATGTAAAGAACTGTTAGATCCAGTTTTTATATTTTTATGTACTAAGAATTTCAATACCATATGTATATAATGTGTAAATGAATTTATGAAGTGTAAACTTTAGTTTATATTAAAGCATTGTTTCACAAAGAACACCATTAATTGTAGAAATTGTCATAAGTTTGCCAATATTTTATTTAAAAAATAACTATTATTGCTTAAAAAGAATTTTATAATATTTTGTGTTATTTTCTTATTTTAAATAACAAATGTTTTAAATTCCACAATTGTTATGAAAAAAAATTATTTAATAGATTTTATATCCATTTAAAATGGAATGAATATACCCGAATTTAAAATTTCAAAAGATGTTTTAAAAGAATATTTGTTATTGAAATAAAAAAATTAGAATTACTTTATACGATTTTAAAGAAAATTAAAATAATATTACATAATAATAATATAAGAATAATATTCATTAAATTTGTGTGCATTGATTATTATATTTTAATTTATAAACTTAGAGTTATGCAAATACAAAAATAGCATCAAATTTTTGAAATTAATGTATTTGATAAAAAATTAAAATATGTATAGAATTATTAAAAAATATAAGTTTATTTTTTTTATTTCAATAATTATTTTATAATGAAATGAATTTATGGTAGTATCATAAATAATTCTTATAATTATAAACATTTGTATTCATTTTAATGCAGCATATAATTTTTAAAACATTTTGTTTTGTTACAGGAAATATATGAAGAAAATTCAAGACATCAAAGTAATTTATTATAAGTACGTACATTTTTTATCATCATTCATAATTTTTTCCCTATTTTTAATATTTCTTAAAGAACAAAATTAATACATTAAAAATGAATATAATAGTAATAAAATTTTAAATCGAATTTAAAGTGTAAAATATATAAGATGAATGAAAAGTGGTAAGAAATTTAAACTAAATTAAATTTCTATTTCCTTTAAAGATTTGATGTATACTACGTAGTTATTTTCATTTAATTAGTTTTAATACATACATACATACACACACACACACACATATATATATATATTATGTGTAAAGTATATCTACATGTAAACTAACTTAAAAATTCTATACATAAAAAATGAAAAGGTAATTATTAAACTTTCACTATTTTATATAAGTGTAATTAATTCCAACGCATATCAATATTTTCAAATTCATTTAACTCATTAAGTATATTAAATATTTTGTCAAGGAATATGACAAAAATAAATGTAGTATACAAAAATTAGAGTAATTATATATATATATATATATATATATATATATATATAATATTAATTAAGGCATCAATAGATCTCATTAAAAATCGAAAAAAATATTTTATTTTTTCTAATTCAGATATTTAATTTTAAAAGCCATACGATTATTCATAATATGCTGATTTAAGTAATTTTGATAAGTCAGAAATGTACAATAAATGATAATTATTTAAAGTAATTTTAAATTAGAAAATATTATTCTAAATAATGTTCTTATTTCTAAAGTACTGCAATAAAAAAGAATGAATCTTATATAAGCAACTTTAGTAAAATAAGAGTATAATTATATTTTCTATTGATTATTTTTTTAAAATGCCCCCAATT